>CAMPDV010000125.1:0-749524 GCA_946699065.1 Loxodes magnus | reverse complement strand
CTCACTCTGATATTAAAATTTCGTATTCTCACTCCAAAACACTTCAAAAACTATCCTTTTTTTCTCTAAAAAAATTACTAACTTTTTTTCATACTTTGTTAACTCACTCTGATATTAAAATTTCGTATTCTCACTCCAAAACACTTCAAAAACTATCCTTTTTTTCTCTAAAAAATAAATTAACTTTTTTACATACTTTGTTAACTCACTCTGATATTAAAATTTCGTATTCTCACTCCAAAACACTTCAAAAACTATCCTTTTTTTCTCTAAAAAAATAAATTAACTTTTTTACATACTTTGTTAACTCACTCTGATATTAAAATTTCGTATTCTCACTCCAAAGCACTTCAAAAACTATCCTTTTTTTCTCTAAAAAAATAAATTAACTTTTTTACATACTTTGTTAACTCACTCTGATATTAAAATTTCGTATTCTCACTCCAAAACACTTCAAAAACTATCCTTTTTTTCTCTAAAAAAATTACTAACTTTTTTTCATACTTTGTTAACTCACTCTGATATTAAAATTTCGTATTCTCACTCCAAATCACTTCAAAAACTATCCTTTTTTTCTCTAAAAAAATAAATTAACTTTTTTACATACTTTGTTAACTCACTCTGATATTAAAATTTCGTATTCTCACTCCAAAACACTTCAAAAACTATCCTTTTTTTCTCTAAAAAAATTAATAACTTTTTTACATACTTTGTTAACTCACTCTGATATTAAAATTTCGTATTCTCACTCCAAAACACTTCAAAAACTATCCTTTTTTTCTCTAAAAAAATAAATTAACTTTTTTTATACCTTTGTTAACTCACTCTGATATTAAAATTTCGTATTCTCACTCCAAAACACTTCAAAAACTATCCTTTTTTTCTCTAAAAAAATAAATTAACTTTTTTACATACTTTGTTAACTCACTCTGATATTAAAATTTCGTATTCTCACTCCAAAACACTTCAAAAACTATCCTTTTTTTCTCTAAAAAAATAAATTAACTTTTTTACATACTTTGTTAACTCACTCTGATATTAAAATTTCGTATTCTCACTCCAAAGCACTTCAAAAACTATCCTTTTTTTCTCTAAAAAAATAAATTAACTTTTTTACATACTTTGTTAACTCACTCTGATATTAAAATTTCGTATTCTCACTCCAAAACACTTCAAAAACTATCCTTTTTTTCTCTAAAAAAATTACTAACTTTTTTTCATACTTTGTTAACTCACTCTGATATTAAAATTTCGTATTCTCACTCCAAATCACTTCAAAAACTATCCTTTTTTTCTCTAAAAAAATAAATTAACTTTTTTACATACTTTGTTAACTCACTCTGATATTAAAATTTCGTATTCTCACTCCAAAACACTTCAAAAACTATCCTTTTTTTCTCTAAAAAAATTACTAACTTTTTTTCATACTTTGTTAACTCACTCTGATATTAAAATTTCGTATTCTCACTCCAAAACACTTCAAAAACTATCCTTTTTTTCTCTAAAAAAATAAATTAACTTTTTTACATACTTTGTTAACTCACTCTGATATTAAAATTTCGTATTCTCACTCCAAAACACTTCAAAAACTATCCTTTTTTTCTCTAAAAAAATAAACTAACTTTTTTACATACTTTGTTAACTCACTCTGATATTAAAATTTCGTATTCTCACTCCAAAACACTTCAAAAACTATCCTTTTTTTCTCTAAAAAAATAAACTAACTTTTTTTCATACTTTGTTAACTCACTCTGATATTAAAATTTCGTATTCTCACTCCAAAACACTTCAAAAACTATCCTTTTTTTCTCTAAAAAAATAAATTAACTTTTTTACATACTTTGTTAACTCACTCTGATATTAAAATTTCGTATTCTCACTCCAAAACACTTCAAAAACTATCCTTTTTTTCTCTAAAAAAATTACTAACTTTTTTTCATACTTTGTTAACTCACTCTGATATTAAAATTTCGTATTCTCACTCCAAAACACTTCAAAAACTATCCTTTTTTTCTCTAAAAAAATTAATTAACTTTTTTACATACTTTGTTAACTCACTCTGATATTAAAATTTCGTATTCTCACTCCAAAACACTTCAAAAACTATCCTTTTTTTCTCTAAAAAAATTAATTAACTTTTTTACATACTTTGTTAACTCACTCTGATATTAAAATTTCGTATTCTCACTCCAAAACACTTCAAAAACTATCCTTTTTTTCTCTAAAAAAATAAACTAACTTTTTTTCATACTTTGTTAACTCACTCTGATATTAAAATTTCGTATTCTCACTCCAAAACACTTCAAAAACTATCCTTTTTTTCTCTAAAAAAATAAATTAACTTTTTTTATACCTTTGTTAACTCACTCTGATATTAAAATTTCGTATTCTCACTCCAAAACACTTCAAAAACTATCCTTTTTTTCTCTAAAAAAAATTACTAACTTTTTTTATACCTTTGTTAACTCACTCTGATATTAAAATTTCGTATTCTCACTCCAAAACACTTCAAAAACTATCCTTTTTTTCTCTAAAAAAATTACTAACTTTTTTTCATACTTTGTTAACTCACTCTGATATTAAAATTTCGTATTCTCACTCCAAAACACTTCAAAAACTATCCTTTTTTTCTCTAAAAAAATTACTAACTTTTTTTCATACTTTGTTAACTCACTCTGATATTAAAATTTCGTATTCTCACTCCAAAACACTTCAAAAACTATCCTTTTTTTCTCTAAAAAAATTAAAAACTTTTTTTCATACTTTGTTAACTCACTCTGATATTAAAATTTCGTATTCTCACTCCAAAACACTTCAAAAACTATCCTTTTTTTCTCTAAAAAAATAAACTAACTTTTTTTCATACTTTGTTAACTCACTCTGATATTAAAATTTCGTATTCTCACTCCAAAACACTTCAAAAACTATCCTTTTTTTCTCTAAAAAAATAAACTAACTTTTTTTCATACTTTGTTAACTCACTCTGATATTAAAATTTCGTATTCTCACTCCAAAACACTTCAAAAACTATCCTTTTTTTCTCTAAAAAAATTAAAAACTTTTTTTCATACTTTGTTAACTCACTCTGATATTAAAATTTCGTATTCTCACTCCAAAACACTTCAAAAACTATCCTTTTTTTCTCTAAAAAAATAAATTAACTTTTTTACATACTTTGTTAACTCACTCTGATATTAAAATTTCGTATTCTCACTCCAAAACACTTCAAAAACTATCCTTTTTTTCTCTAAAAAAATTACTAACTTATTTTCATACTTTGTTAACTCACTCTGATATTAAAATTTCGTATTCTCACTCCAAAACACTTCAAAAACTATCCTTTTTTTCTCTAAAAAAATAAATTAACTTTTTTACATACTTTGTTAACTCACTCTGATATTAAAATTTCGTATTCTCACTCCAAATCACTTCAAAAACTATCCTTTTTTTCTCTAAAAAAATAAATTAACTTTTTTACATACTTTGTTAACTCACTCTGATATTAAAATTTCGTATTCTCACTCCAAAACACTTCAAAAACTATCCTTTTTTTCTCTAAAAAAATTACTAACTTTTTTACATACTTTGTTAACTCACTCTGATATTAAAATTTCGTATTCTCACTCCAAAACACTTCAAAAACTATCCTTTTTTTCTCTAAAAAAATAAATTAACTTTTTTTCATACTTTGTTAACTCACTCTGATATTAAAATTTCGTATTCTCACTCCAAATCACTTCAAAAACTATCCTTTTTTTCTCTAAAAAAATAAATTAACTTTTTTTCATACTTTGTTAACTCACTCTGATATTAAAATTTCGTATTCTCACTCCAAAACACTTCAAAAACTATCCTTTTTTTCTCTAAAAAAATTACTAACTTTTTTTCATACTTTGTTAACTCACTCTGATATTAAAATTTCGTATTCTCACTCCAAAACACTTCAAAAACTATCCTTTTTTTCTCTAAAAAAATTACTAACTTTTTTTCATACTTTGTTAACTCACTCTAATATTAAAATTTCGTATTCTCACTCCAAAACACTTCAAAAACTATCCTTTTTTTCTCTAAAAAAATTAAAAACTTTTTTTCATACTTTGTTAACTCACTCTGATATTAAAATTTCGTATTCTCACTCCAAAACACTTCAAAAACTATCCTTTTTTTCTCTAAAAAAATAAACTAACTTTTTTTCATACTTTGTTAACTCACTCTGATATTAAAAATTTCGTATTCTCACTCCAAAACACTTCAAAAACTATCCTTTTTTTCTCTAAAAAAATAAACTAACTTTTTTTCATACTTTGTTAACTCACTCTGATATTAAAATTTCGTATTCTCACTCCAAAACACTTCAAAAACTATCCTTTTTTTCTCTAAAAAAATTAAAAACTTTTTTTCATACTTTGTTAACTCACTCTGATATTAAAATTTCGTATTCTCACTCCAAAACACTTCAAAAACTATCCTTTTTTTCTCTAAAAAAATAAATTAACTTTTTTACATACTTTGTTAACTCACTCTGATATTAAAATTTCGTATTCTCACTCCAAAACACTTCAAAAACTATCCTTTTTTTCTCTAAAAAAATTACTAACTTATTTTCATACTTTGTTAACTCACTCTGATATTAAAATTTCGTATTCTCACTCCAAAACACTTCAAAAACTATCCTTTTTTTCTCTAAAAAAATAAATTAACTTTTTTACATACTTTGTTAACTCACTCTGATATTAAAATTTCGTATTCTCACTCCAAATCACTTCAAAAACTATCCTTTTTTTCTCTAAAAAAATAAATTAACTTTTTTACATACTTTGTTAACTCACTCTGATATTAAAATTTCGTATTCTCACTCCAAAACACTTCAAAAACTATCCTTTTTTTCTCTAAAAAAATTACTAACTTTTTTACATACTTTGTTAACTCACTCTGATATTAAAATTTCGTATTCTCACTCCAAAACACTTCAAAAACTATCCTTTTTTTCTCTAAAAAAATAAATTAACTTTTTTTCATACTTTGTTAACTCACTCTGATATTAAAATTTCGTATTCTCACTCCAAATCACTTCAAAAACTATCCTTTTTTTCTCTAAAAAAATAAATTAACTTTTTTTCATACTTTGTTAACTCACTCTGATATTAAAATTTCGTATTCTCACTCCAAAACACTTCAAAAACTATCCTTTTTTTCTCTAAAAAAATTACTAACTTTTTTTCATACTTTGTTAACTCACTCTGATATTAAAATTTCGTATTCTCACTCCAAAACACTTCAAAAACTATCCTTTTTTTCTCTAAAAAAATTACTAACTTTTTTTCATACTTTGTTAACTCACTCTAATATTAAAATTTCGTATTCTCACTCCAAAACACTTCAAAAACTATCCTTTTTTTCTCTAAAAAAATTACTAACTTTTTTTCATACTTTGTTAACTCACTCTGATATTAAAATTTCGTATTCTCACTCCAAAACACTTCAAAAACTATCCTTTTTTTCTCTAAAAAAATTACTAACTTTTTTTCATACTTTGTTAACTCACTCTGATATTAAAATTTCGTATTCTCACTCCAAAACACTTCAAAAACTATCCTTTTTTTCTCTAAAAAAATAAATTAACTTTTTTACATACTTTGTTAACTCACTCTGATATTAAAATTTCGTATTCTCACTCCAAAACACTTCAAAAACTATCCTTTTTTTCTCTAAAAAAATTACTAACTTTTTTTCATACTTTGTTAACTCACTCTGATATTAAAATTTCGTATTCTCACTCCAAAACACTTCAAAAACTATCCTTTTTTTCTCTAAAAAAATTACTAACTTTTTTTCATACTTTGTTAACTCACTCTGATATTAAAATTTCGTATTCTCACTCCAAAACACTTCAAAAACTATCCTTTTTTTCTCTAAAAAAATTAAAAACTTTTTTTCATACTTTGTTAACTCACTCTGATATTAAAATTTCGTATTCTCACTCCAAATCACTTCAAAAACTATCCTTTTTTTCTCTAAAAAAATAAATTAACTTTTTTACATACTTTGTTAACTCACTCTGATATTAAAATTTCGTATTCTCACTCCAAAACACTTCAAAAACTATCCTTTTTTTCTCTAAAAAAATTACTAACTTTTTTTCATACTTTGTTAACTCACTCTGATATTAAAATTTCGTATTCTCACTCCAAAACACTTCAAAAACTATCCTTTTTTTCTCTAAAAAAATTAAAAACTTTTTTTCATACTTTGTTAACTCACTCTGATATTAAAATTTCGTATTCTCACTCCAAAACACTTCAAAAACTATCCTTTTTTTCTCTAAAAAAATTAAAAACTTTTTTTCATACTTTGTTAACTCACTCTGATATTAAAATTTCGTATTCTCACTCCAAAACACTTCAAAAACTATCCTTTTTTTCTCTAAAAAAATAAATTAACTTTTTTTCATACTTTGTTAACTCACTCTGATATTAAAATTTCGTATTCTCACTCCAAAACACTTCAAAAACTATCCTTTTTTTCTCTAAAAAAATTACTAACTTATTTTCATACTTTGTTAACTCACTCTGATATTAAAATTTCGTATTCTCACTCCAAAACACTTCAAAAACTATCCTTTTTTTCTCTAAAAAAATTACTAACTTTTTTTCATACTTTGTTAACTCACTCTGATATTAAAATTTCGTATTCTCACTCCAAAACACTTCAAAAACTATCCTTTTTTTCTCTAAAAAAATTACTAACTTTTTTTCATACTTTGTTAACTCACTCTGATATTAAAATTTCGTATTCTCACTCCAAAACACTTCAAAAACTATCCTTTTTTTCTCTAAAAAAATTAATAACTTTTTTTATACCTTAGTTAACTCACTCTGATATTAAAATTTCGTATTCTCACTCCAAAACACTTCAAAAACTATCCTTTTTTTCTCTAAAAAAATTACTAACTTTTTTTCATACTTTGTTAACTCACTCTGATATTAAAATTTCGTATTCTCACTCCAAAACACTTCAAAAACTATCCTTTTTTTCTCTAAAAAAATAAACTAACTTTTTTTCATACTTTGTTAACTCACTCTGATATTAAAATTTCGTATTCTCACTCCAAAACACTTCAAAAACTATCCTTTTTTTCTCTAAAAAAATAAATTAACTTTTTTACATACTTTGTTAACTCACTCTGATATTAAAATTTCGTATTCTCACTCCAAAACACTTCAAAAACTATCCTTTTTTTCTCTAAAAAAATTACTAACTTATTTTCATACTTTGTTAACTCACTCTGATATTAAAATTTCGTATTCTCACTCCAAAACACTTCAAAAACTATCCTTTTTTTCTCTAAAAAAATTACTAACTTTTTTACATACTTTGTTAACTCACTCTGATATTAAAATTTCGTATTCTCACTCCAAAACACTTCAAAAACTATCCTTTTTTTCTCTAAAAAAATTACTAACTTTTTTTCATACTTTGTTAACTCACTCTGATATTAAAATTTCGTATTCTCACTCCAAAACACTTCAAAAACTATCCTTTTTTTCTCTAAAAAAATTACTAACTTTTTTTCATACTTTGTTAACTCACTCTGATATTAAAATTTCGTATTCTCACTCCAAAACACTTCAAAAACTATCCTTTTTTTCTCTAAAAAAATAAATTAACTTTTTTACATACTTTGTTAACTCACTCTGATATTAAAATTTCGTATTCTCACTCCAAAACACTTCAAAAACTATCCTTTTTTTCTCTAAAAAAATAAACTAACTTTTTTTCATACTTTGTTAACTCACTCTGATATTAAAATTTCGTATTCTCACTCCAAAACACTTCAAAAACTATCCTTTTTTTCTCTAAAAAAATTACTAACTTTTTTTCATACTTTGTTAACTCACTCTGATATTAAAATTTCGTATTCTCACTCCAAAACACTTCAAAAACTATCCTTTTTTTCTCTAAAAAAATTAAAAACTTTTTTTCATACTTTGTTAACTCACTCTGATATTAAAATTTCGTATTCTCACTCCAAAACACTTCAAAAACTATCCTTTTTTTCTCTAAAAAAATTAAAAACTTTTTTTCATACTTTGTTAACTAACTCTGATATTAAAATTTCGTATTCTCACTCCAAATCACTTCAAAAACTATCCTTTTTTTCTCTAAAAAAATAAATTAACTTTTTTTATACCTTTGTTAACTCACTCTGATATTAAAATTTCGTATTCTCACTCCAAAACACTTCAAAAACTATCCTTTTTTTCTCTAAAAAAATTACTAACTTTTTTTCATACTTTGTTAACTCACTCTGATATTAAAATTTCGTATTCTCACTCCAAAACACTTCAAAAACTATCCTTTTTTTCTCTAAAAAAATTACTAACTTTTTTTCATACTTTGTTAACTCACTCTAATATTAAAATTTCGTATTCTCACTCCAAAACACTTCAAAAACTATCCTTTTTTTCTCTAAAAAAATAAATTAACTTTTTTACATACTTTGTTAACTCACTCTGATATTAAAATTTCGTATTCTCACTCCAAAACACTTCAAAAACTATCCTTTTTTTCTCTAAAAAAATTACTAACTTTTTTTCATACTTTGTTAACTCACTCTGATATTAAAATTTCGTATTCTCACTCCAAAACACTTCAAAAACTATCCTTTTTTTCTCTAAAAAAATAAATTAACTTTTTTACATACTTTGTTAACTCACTCTGATATTAAAATTTCGTATTCTCACTCCAAAACACTTCAAAAACTATCCTTTTTTTCTCTAAAAAAATAAACTAACTTTTTTTCATACTTTGTTAACTCACTCTGATATTAAAATTTCGTATTCTCACTCCAAAACACTTCAAAAACTATCCTTTTTTTCTCTAAAAAAATTACTAACTTTTTTTCATACTTTGTTAACTCACTCTAATATTAAAATTTCGTATTCTCACTCCAAAACACTTCAAAAACTATCCTTTTTTTCTCTAAAAAAATAAATTAACTTTTTTACATACTTTGTTAACTCACTCTGATATTAAAATTTCGTATTCTCACTCCAAAACACTTCAAAAACTATCCTTTTTTTCTCTAAAAAAATTACTAACTTTTTTTCATACTTTGTTAACTCACTCTGATATTAAAATTTCGTATTCTCACTCCAAAACACTTCAAAAACTATCCTTTTTTTCTCTAAAAAAATAAATTAACTTTTTTACATACTTTGTTAACTCACTCTGATATTAAAATTTCGTATTCTCACTCCAAAACACTTCAAAAACTATCCTTTTTTTCTCTAAAAAAATTACTAACTTTTTTTCATACTTTGTTAACTCACTCTAATATTAAAATTTCGTATTCTCACTCCAAAACACTTCAAAAACTATCCTTTTTTTCTCTAAAAAAATAAATTAACTTTTTTACATACTTTGTTAACTCACTCTGATATTAAAATTTCGTATTCTCACTCCAAAACACTTCAAAAACTATCCTTTTTTTCTCTAAAAAAATTACTAACTTTTTTTCATACTTTGTTAACTCACTCTGATATTAAAATTTCGTATTCTCACTCCAAAACACTTCAAAAACTATCCTTTTTTTCTCTAAAAAAATAAATTAACTTTTTTACATACTTTGTTAACTCACTCTGATATTAAAATTTCGTATTCTCACTCCAAAACACTTCAAAAACTATCCTTTTTTTCTCTAAAAAAATAAACTAACTTTTTTTCATACTTTGTTAACTCACTCTGATATTAAAATTTCGTATTCTCACTCCAAAACACTTCAAAAACTATCCTTTTTTTCTCTAAAAAAATTACTAACTTTTTTTCATACTTTGTTAACTCACTCTAATATTAAAATTTCGTATTCTCACTCCAAAACACTTCAAAAACTATCCTTTTTTTCTCTAAAAAAATAAATTAACTTTTTTACATACTTTGTTAACTCACTCTGATATTAAAATTTCGTATTCTCACTCCAAAACACTTCAAAAACTATCCTTTTTTTCTCTAAAAAAATAAATTAACTTTTTTACATACTTTGTTAACTCACTCTGATATTAAAATTTCGTATTCTCACTCCAAAACACTTCAAAAACTATCCTTTTTTTCTCTAAAAAAATTACTAACTTTTTTTCATACTTTGTTAACTCACTCTAATATTAAAATTTCGTATTCTCACTCCAAAACACTTCAAAAACTATCCTTTTTTTCTCTAAAAAAATAAATTAACTTTTTTACATACTTTGTTAACTCACTCTGATATTAAAATTTCGTATTCTCACTCCAAAACACTTCAAAAACTATCCTTTTTTTCTCTAAAAAAATTACTAACTTTTTTTCATACTTTGTTAACTCACTCTGATATTAAAATTTCGTATTCTCACTCCAAATCACTTCAAAAACTATCCTTTTTTTCTCTAAAAAAATAAATTAACTTTTTTTATACCTTTGTTAACTCACTCTGATATTAAAATTTCGTATTCTCACTCCAAAACACTTCAAAAACTATCCTTTTTTTCTCTAAAAAAATTACTAACTTTTTTTCATACTTTGTTAACTCACTCTGATATTAAAATTTCGTATTCTCACTCCAAAACACTTCAAAAACTATCCTTTTTTTCTCTAAAAAAATTAAAAACTTTTTTTCATACTTTGTTAACTCACTCTGATATTAAAATTTCGTATTCTCACTCCAAAACACTTCAAAAACTATCCTTTTTTTCTCTAAAAAAATTACTAACTTTTTTTCATACTTTGTTAACTCACTCTGATATTAAAATTTCGTATTCTCACTCCAAAACACTTCAAAAACTATCCTTTTTTTCTCTAAAAAAATTACTAACTTTTTTTCATACTTTGTTAACTCACTCTGATATTAAAATTTCGTATTCTCACTCCAAAACACTTCAAAAACTATCCTTTTTTTCTCTAAAAAAATTACTAACTTATTTTCTACCTTTGTTAACTCACTCTGATATTAAAATTTCGTATTCTCACTCCAAAACACTTCAAAAACTATCCTTTTTTTCTCTAAAAAAATTACTAACTTTTTTTCATACTTTGTTAACTCACTCTGATATTAAAATTTCGTATTCTCACTCCAAAACACTTCAAAAACTATCCTTTTTTTCTCTAAAAAGATAAATTAACTTTTTTTCATACTTTGTTAACTCACTCTGATATTAAAATTTCGTATTCTCACTCCAAAACACTTCAAAAACTATCCTTTTTTTCTCTAAAAAAATTACTAACTTTTTTTCATACTTTGTTAACTCACTCTGATATTAAAATTTCGTATTCTCACTCCAAAACACTTCAAAAACTATCCTTTTTTTCTCTAAAAAAATTACTAACTTTTTTTCATACTTTGTTAACTCACTCTGATATTAAAATTTCGTATTCTCACTCCAAAACACTTCAAAAACTATCCTTTTTTTCTCTAAAAAAATTACTAACTTTTTTACATACTTTGTTAACTCACTCTGATATTAAAATTTCGTATTCTCACTCCAAATCACTTCAAAAACTATCCTTTTTTTCTCTAAAAAAATTACTAACTTTTTTTCATACTTTGTTAACTCACTCTGATATTAAAATTTCGTATTCTCACTCCAAAACACTTCAAAAACTATCCTTTTTTTCTCTAAAAAAATTAAAAACTTTTTTTCATACTTTGTTAACTCACTCTGATATTAAAATTTCGTATTCTCACTCCAAAACACTTCAAAAACTATCCTTTTTTTCTCTAAAAAAATAAATTAACTTTTTTACATACTTTGTTAACTCACTCTGATATTAAAATTTCGTATTCTCACTCCAAAACACTTCAAAAACTATCCTTTTTTTCTCTAAAAAAATTACTAACTTTTTTACATACTTTGTTAACTCACTCTGATATTAAAATTTCGTATTCTCACTCCAAAACACTTCAAAAACTATCCTTTTTTTCTCTAAAAAAATTACTAACTTTTTTTCATACTTTGTTAACTCACTCTGATATTAAAATTTCGTATTCTCACTCCAAAACACTTCAAAAACTATCCTTTTTTTCTCTAAAAAAATTACTAACTTTTTTTCATACTTTGTTAACTCACTCTGATATTAAAATTTCGTATTCTCACTCCAAAACACTTCAAAAACTATCCTTTTTTTCTCTAAAAAAATTACTAACTTTTTTTCATACTTTGTTAACTCACTCTGATATTAAAATTTCGTATTCTCACTCCAAAACACTTCAAAAACTATCCTTTTTTTCTCTAAAAAAATTACTAACTTATTTTCTACCTTTGTTAACTCACTCTGATATTAAAATTTCGTATTCTCACTCCAAAACACTTCAAAAACTATCCTTTTTTTCTCTAAAAAAATTACTAACTTTTTTTCATACTTTGTTAACTCACTCTGATATTAAAATTTCGTATTCTCACTCCAAAACACTTCAAAAACTATCCTTTTTTTCTCTAAAAAGATAAATTAACTTTTTTACATACTTTGTTAACTCACTCTGATATTAAAATTTCGTATTCTCACTCCAAAACACTTCAAAAACTATCCTTTTTTTCTCTAAAAAAATTACTAACTTTTTTTCATACTTTGTTAACTCACTCTGATATTAAAATTTCGTATTCTCACTCCAAAACACTTCAAAAACTATCCTTTTTTTCTCTAAAAAAATTACTAACTTTTTTTCATACTTTGTTAACTCACTCTGATATTAAAATTTCGTATTCTCACTCCAAAACACTTCAAAAACTATCCTTTTTTTCTCTAAAAAAATTACTAACTTTTTTTCATACTTTGTTAACTCACTCTGATATTAAAATTTCGTATTCTCACTCCAAAACACTTCAAAAACTATCCTTTTTTTCTCTAAAAAAATTACTAACTTTTTTTCATACTTTGTTAACTCACTCTGATATTAAAATTTCGTATTCTCACTCCAAAACACTTCAAAAACTATCCTTTTTTTCTCTAAAAAAATTACTAACTTTTTTTCATACTTTGTTAACTCACTCTGATATTAAAATTTCGTATTCTCACTCCAAAACACTTCAAAAACTATCCTTTTTTTCTCTAAAAAAATAAATTAACTTTTTTACATACTTTGTTAACTCACTCTGATATTAAAATTTCGTATTCTCACTCCAAAACACTTCAAAAACTATCCTTTTTTTCTCTAAAAAAATTACTAACTTTTTTTCATACTTTGTTAACTCACTCTGATATTAAAATTTCGTATTCTCACTCCAAAACACTTCAAAAACTATCCTTTTTTTCTCTAAAAAAATTAAAAACTTTTTTTCATACTTTGTTAACTCACTCTGATATTAAAATTTCGTATTCTCACTCCAAAACACTTCAAAAACTATCCTTTTTTTCTCTAAAAAAATTACTAACTTTTTTACATACTTTGTTAACTCACTCTGATATTAAAATTTCGTATTCTCACTCCAAAACACTTCAAAAACTATCCTTTTTTTCTCTAAAAAAATTACTAACTTTTTTTCATACTTTGTTAACTCACTCTGATATTAAAATTTCGTATTCTCACTCCAAAACACTTCAAAAACTATCCTTTTTTTCTCTAAAAAAATTAAAAACTTTTTTTCATACTTTGTTAACTCACTCTGATATTAAAATTTCGTATTCTCACTCCAAAACACTTCAAAAACTATCCTTTTTTTCTCTAAAAAAATAAATTAACTTTTTTACATACTTTGTTAACTCACTCTGATATTAAAATTTCGTATTCTCACTCCAAAACACTTCAAAAACTATCCTTTTTTTCTCTAAAAAAATTACTAACTTTTTTTCATACTTTGTTAACTCACTCTGATATTAAAATTTCGTATTCTCACTCCAAAACACTTCAAAAACTATCCTTTTTTTCTCTAAAAAAATTAAAAACTTTTTTTCATACTTTGTTAACTCACTCTGATATTAAAATTTCGTATTCTCACTCCAAAACACTTCAAAAACTATCCTTTTTTTCTCTAAAAAAATTACTAACTTTTTTTCATACTTTGTTAACTCACTCTGATATTAAAATTTCGTATTCTCACTCCAAAACACTTCAAAAACTATCCTTTTTTTCTTTAAAAAAATTACTAACTTTTTTTCATACTTTGTTAACTCACTCTGATATTAAAATTTCGTATTCTCACTCCAAAACACTTCAAAAACTATCCTTTTTTTCTCTAAAAAAATTACTAACTTTTTTTCATACTTTGTTAACTCACTCTGATATTAAAATTTCGTATTCTCACTCCAAAACACTTCAAAAACTATCCTTTTTTTCTCTAAAAAAATTACTAACTTTTTTTCATACTTTGTTAACTCACTCTGATATTAAAATTTCGTATTCTCACTCCAAAACACTTCAAAAACTATCCTTTTTTTCTCTAAAAAAATTACTAACTTTTTTTCATACTTTGTTAACTCACTCTGATATTAAAATTTCGTATTCTCACTCCAAAACACTTCAAAAACTATCCTTTTTTTCTCTAAAAAAATTAAAAACTTTTTTTCATACTTTGTTAACTCACTCTGATATTAAAATTTCGTATTCTCACTCCAAAACACTTCAAAAACTATCCTTTTTTTCTCTAAAAAAATAAATTAACTTTTTTACATACTTTGTTAACTCACTCTGATATTAAAATTTCGTATTCTCACTCCAAAACACTTCAAAAACTATCCTTTTTTTCTCTAAAAAAATTACTAACTTTTTTTCATACTTTGTTAACTCACTCTGATATTAAAATTTCGTATTCTCACTCCAAAACACTTCAAAAACTATCCTTTTTTTCTCTAAAAAAATTAAAAACTTTTTTTCATACTTTGTTAACTCACTCTGATATTAAAATTTCGTATTCTCACTCCAAAACACTTCAAAAACTATCCTTTTTTTCTCTAAAAAAATTACTAACTTTTTTACATACTTTGTTAACTCACTCTGATATTAAAATTTCGTATTCTCACTCCAAAACACTTCAAAAACTATCCTTTTTTTCTCTAAAAAAATTACTAACTTTTTTTCATACTTTGTTAACTCACTCTGATATTAAAATTTCGTATTCTCACTCCAAAACACTTCAAAAACTATCCTTTTTTTCTCTAAAAAAATTAAAAACTTTTTTTCATACTTTGTTAACTCACTCTGATATTAAAATTTCGTATTCTCACTCCAAAACACTTCAAAAACTATCCTTTTTTTCTCTAAAAAAATAAATTAACTTTTTTACATACTTTGTTAACTCACTCTGATATTAAAATTTCGTATTCTCACTCCAAAACACTTCAAAAACTATCCTTTTTTTCTCTAAAAAAATTACTAACTTTTTTTCATACTTTGTTAACTCACTCTGATATTAAAATTTCGTATTCTCACTCCAAAACACTTCAAAAACTATCCTTTTTTTCTCTAAAAAAATTAAAAACTTTTTTTCATACTTTGTTAACTCACTCTGATATTAAAATTTCGTATTCTCACTCCAAAACACTTCAAAAACTATCCTTTTTTTCTCTAAAAAAATTACTAACTTTTTTTCATACTTTGTTAACTCACTCTGATATTAAAATTTCGTATTCTCACTCCAAAACACTTCAAAAACTATCCTTTTTTTCTTTAAAAAAATTACTAACTTTTTTTCATACTTTGTTAACTCACTCTGATATTAAAATTTCGTATTCTCACTCCAAAACACTTCAAAAACTATCCTTTTTTTCTCTAAAAAAATTACTAACTTTTTTTCATACTTTGTTAACTCACTCTGATATTAAAATTTCGTATTCTCACTCCAAAACACTTCAAAAACTATCCTTTTTTTCTCTAAAAAAATTAAAAACTTTTTTTCATACTTTGTTAACTCACTCTGATATTAAAATTTCGTATTCTCACTCCAAAACACTTCAAAAACTATCCTTTTTTTCTCTAAAAAAATTACTAACTTTTTTTCATACTTTGTTAACTCACTCTGATATTAAAATTTCGTATTCTCACTCCAAAACACTTCAAAAACTATCCTTTTTTTCTCTAAAAAAATTACTAACTTTTTTTCATACTTTGTTAACTCACTCTGATATTAAAATTTCGTATTCTCACTCCAAAACACTTCAAAAACTATCCTTTTTTTCTCTAAAAAAATTACTAACTTTTTTTCATACTTTGTTAACTCACTCTGATATTAAAATTTCGTATTCTCACTCCAAAACACTTCAAAAACTATCCTTTTTTTCTCTAAAAAAATTACTAACTTTTTTTCATACTTTGTTAACTCACTCTGATATTAAAATTTCGTATTCTCACTCCAAAACACTTCAAAAACTATCCTTTTTTTCTCTAAAAAAATTACTAACTTTTTTTCATACTTTGTTAACTCACTCTGATATTAAAATTTCGTATTCTCACTCCAAAACACTTCAAAAACTATCCTTTTTTTCTCTAAAAAAATTACTAACTTTTTTTCATACTTTGTTAACTCACTCTGATATTAAAATTTCGTATTCTCACTCCAAAACACTTCAAAAACTATCCTTTTTTTCTCTAAAAAAATTACTAACTTTTTTTCATACTTTGTTAACTCACTCTGATATTAAAATTTCGTATTCTCACTCCAAAACACTTCAAAAACTATCCTTTTTTTCTCTAAAAAAATTACTAACTTTTTTTCATACTTTGTTAACTCACTCTGATATTAAAATTTCGTATTCTCACTCCAAAACACTTCAAAAACTATCCTTTTTTTCTCTAAAAAAATTACTAACTTTTTTTCATACTTTGTTAACTCACTCTGATATTAAAATTTCGTATTCTCACTCCAAAACACTTCAAAAACTATCCTTTTTTTCTCTAAAAAAATTACTAACTTTTTTTCATACTTTGTTAACTCACTCTGATATTAAAATTTCGTATTCTCACTCCAAAACACTTCAAAAACTATCCTTTTTTTCTCTAAAAAAATTACTAATTTTTTTTCATACTTTGTTAACTCACTCTGATATTAAAATTTCGTATTCTCACTCCAAAACACTTCAAAAACTATCCTTTTTTTCTCTAAAAAAATTACTAACTTTTTTTCATACTTTGTTAACTCACTCTGATATTAAAATTTCGTATTCTCACTCCAAAACACTTCAAAAACTATCCTTTTTTTCTCTAAAAAAATTAAAAACTTTTTTTCATACTTTGTTAACTCACTCTGATATTAAAATTTCGTATTCTCACTCCAAAACACTTCAAAAACTATCCTTTTTTTCTCTAAAAAAATTAAAAACTTTTTTTCATACTTTGTTAACTCACTCTGATATTAAAATTTCGTATTCTCACTCCAAAACACTTCAAAAACTATCCTTTTTTTCTCTAAAAAAATTACTAATTTTTTTTCATACTTTGTTAACTCACTCTGATATTAAAATTTCGTATTCTCACTCCAAAACACTTCAAAAACTATCCTTTTTTTCTCTAAAAAAATTACTAACTTTTTTTCATACTTTGTTAACTCACTCTGATATTAAAATTTCGTATTCTCACTCCAAAACACTTCAAAAACTATCCTTTTTTTCTCTAAAAAAATTACTAACTTTTTTTCATACTTTGTTAACTCACTCTGATATTAAAATTTCGTATTCTCACTCCAAAACACTTCAAAAACTATCCTTTTTTTCTCTAAAAAAATTACTAACTTTTTTTCATACTTTGTTAACTCACTCTGATATTAAAATTTCGTATTCTCACTCCAAAACACTTCAAAAACTATCCTTTTTTTCTCTAAAAAAATTACTAACTTTTTTACATACTTTGTTAACTCACTCTGATATTAAAATTTCGTATTCTCACTCCAAAACACTTCAAAAACTATCCTTTTTTTCTCTAAAAAAATTACTAACTTTTTTTCATACTTTGTTAACTCACTCTGATATTAAAATTTCGTATTCTCACTCCAAAACACTTCAAAAACTATCCTTTTTTTCTCTAAAAAAATTACTAACTTTTTTTCATACTTTGTTAACTCACTCTGATATTAAAATTTCGTATTCTCACTCCAAAACACTTCAAAAACTATCCTTTTTTTCTCTAAAAAAATTACTAACTTTTTTACATACTTTGTTAACTCACTCTGATATTAAAATTTCGTATTCTCACTCCAAAACACTTCAAAAACTATCCTTTTTTTCTCTAAAAAAATTACTAACTTTTTTACATACTTTGTTAACTCACTCTGATATTAAAATTTCGTATTCTCACTCCAAAACACTTCAAAAACTATCCTTTTTTTCTCTAAAAAAATTAAAAACTTTTTTTCATACTTTGTTAACTCACTCTGATATTAAAATTTCGTATTCTCACTCCAAAACACTTCAAAAACTATCCTTTTTTTCTCTAAAAAAATTACTAACTTTTTTTCATACTTTGTTAACTCACTCTGATATTAAAATTTCGTATTCTCACTCCAAAACACTTCAAAAACTATCCTTTTTTTCTCTAAAAAAATTACTAACTTTTTTTCATACTTTGTTAACTCACTCTGATATTAAAATTTCGTATTCTCACTCCAAAACACTTCAAAAACTATCCTTTTTTTCTCTAAAAAAATTACTAACTTTTTTTCATACTTTGTTAACTCACTCTGATATTAAAATTTCGTATTCTCACTCCAAAACACTTCAAAAACTATCCTTTTTTTCTCTAAAAAAATTAATAACTTATTTTCATACTTTGTTAACTCACTCTGATATTAAAATTTCGTATTCTCACTCCAAAACACTTCAAAAACTATCCTTTTTTTCTCTAAAAAAATTACTAACTTTTTTTCATACTTTGTTAACTCACTCTGATATTAAAATTTCGTATTCTCACTCCAAAACACTTCAAAAACTATCCTTTTTTTCTCTAAAAAAATTAAAAACTTTTTTTCATACTTTGTTAACTCACTCTGATATTAAAATTTCGTATTCTCACTCCAAAACACTTCAAAAACTATCCTTTTTTTCTCTAAAAAAATTAAAAACTTTTTTTCATACTTTGTTAACTCACTCTGATATTAAAATTTCGTATTCTCACTCCAAAACACTTCAAAAACTATCCTTTTTTTCTCTAAAAAAATAAATTAACTTTTTTACATACTTTGTTAACTCACTCTGATATTAAAATTTCGTATTCTCACTCCAAAACACTTCAAAAACTATCCTTTTTTTCTCTAAAAAAATTAAAAACTTTTTTTCATACTTTGTTAACTCACTCTGATATTAAAATTTCGTATTCTCACTCCAAAACACTTCAAAAACTATCCTTTTTTTCTCTAAAAAAATTACTAACTTTTTTTCATACTTTGTTAACTCACTCTGATATTAAAATTTCGTATTCTCACTCCAAAACACTTCAAAAACTATCCTTTTTTTCTCTAAAAAAATTACTAACTTTTTTTCATACTTTGTTAACTCACTCTGATATTAAAATTTCGTATTCTCACTCCAAAACACTTCAAAAACTATCCTTTTTTTCTCTAAAAAAATTACTAACTTTTTTTCATACTTTGTTAACTCACTCTGATATTAAAATTTCGTATTCTCACTCCAAAACACTTCAAAAACTATCCTTTTTTTCTCTAAAAAAATTAAAAACTTTTTTTCATACTTTGTTAACTCACTCTGATATTAAAATTTCGTATTCTCACTCCAAAACACTTCAAAAACTATCCTTTTTTTCTCTAAAAAAATTAAAAACTTTTTTTCATACTTTGTTAACTCACTCTGATATTAAAATTTCGTATTCTCACTCCAAAACACTTCAAAAACTATCCTTTTTTTCTCTAAAAAAATTACTAACTTTTTTTCATACTTTGTTAACTCACTCTGATATTAAAATTTCGTATTCTCACTCCAAAACACTTCAAAAACTATCCTTTTTTTCTCTAAAAAAATTACTAACTTTTTTTCATACTTTGTTAACTCACTCTGATATTAAAATTTCGTATTCTCACTCCAAAACACTTCAAAAACTATCCTTTTTTTCTCTAAAAAAATTACTAACTTTTTTTCATACTTTGTTAACTCACTCTGATATTAAAATTTCGTATTCTCACTCCAAAACACTTCAAAAACTATCCTTTTTTTCTCTAAAAAAATTAAAAACTTTTTTTCATACTTTGTTAACTCACTCTGATATTAAAATTTCGTATTCTCACTCCAAAACACTTCAAAAACTATCCTTTTTTTCTCTAAAAAAATTAAAAACTTTTTTACATACTTTGTTAACTCACTCTGATATTAAAATTTCGTATTCTCACTCCAAAACACTTCAAAAACTATCCTTTTTTTCTCTAAAAAAATTACTAACTTTTTTTCATACTTTGTTAACTCACTCTGATATTAAAATTTCGTATTCTCACTCCAAAACACTTCAAAAACTATCCTTTTTTTCTCTAAAAAAATTACTAACTTTTTTTCATACTTTGTTAACTCACTCTGATATTAAAATTTCGTATTCTCACTCCAAAACACTTCAAAAACTATCCTTTTTTTCTCTAAAAAAATTACTAACTTTTTTACATACTTTGTTAACTCACTCTGATATTAAAATTTCGTATTCTCACTCCAAAACACTTCAAAAACTATCCTTTTTTTCTCTAAAAAAATTACTAACTTTTTTTCATACTTTGTTAACTCACTCTGATATTAAAATTTCGTATTCTCACTCCAAAACACTTCAAAAACTATCCTTTTTTTCTCTAAAAAAATTACTAACTTTTTTACATACTTTGTTAACTCACTCTGATATTAAAATTTCGTATTCTCACTCCAAAACACTTCAAAAACTATCCTTTTTTTCTCTAAAAAAATTACTAACTTTTTTTCATACTTTGTTAACTCACTCTGATATTAAAATTTCGTATTCTCACTCCAAAACACTTCAAAAACTATCCTTTTTTTCTCTAAAAAAATTACTAACTTTTTTTCATACTTTGTTAACTCACTCTGATATTAAAATTTCGTATTCTCACTCCAAAACACTTCAAAAACTATCCTTTTTTTCTCTAAAAAAATTAAAAACTTTTTTTCATACTTTGTTAACTCACTCTGATATTAAAATTTCGTATTCTCACTCCAAAACACTTCAAAAACTATCCTTTTTTTCTCTAAAAAAATTACTAACTTTTTTTTCATACTTTGTTAACTCACTCTGATATTAAAATTTCGTATTCTCACTCCAAAACACTTCAAAAACTATCCTTTTTTTCTCTAAAAAAATTAAAAACTTTTTTTCATACTTTGTTAACTCACTCTGATATTAAAATTTCGTATTCTCACTCCAAAACACTTCAAAAACTATCCTTTTTTTCTCTAAAAAAATTACTAACTTTTTTACATACTTTGTTAACTCACTCTGATATTAAAATTTCGTATTCTCACTCCAAAACACTTCAAAAACTATCCTTTTTTTCTCTAAAAAAATTACTAACTTTTTTTCATACTTTGTTAACTCACTCTGATATTAAAATTTCGTATTCTCACTCCAAAACACTTCAAAAACTATCCTTTTTTTCTCTAAAAAAATTACTAACTTTTTTTCATACTTTGTTAACTCACTCTGATATTAAAATTTCGTATTCTCACTCCAAAACACTTCAAAAACTATCCTTTTTTTCTCTAAAAAAATAAATTAACTTTTTTACATACTTTGTTAACTCACTCTGATATTAAAATTTCGTATTCTCACTCCAAAACACTTCAAAAACTATCCTTTTTTTCTCTAAAAAAATTAAAAACTTTTTTTCATACTTTGTTAACTCACTCTGATATTAAAATTTCGTATTCTCACTCCAAATCACTTCAAAAACTATCCTTTTTTTCTCTAAAAAAATAAATTAACTTTTTTACATACTTTGTTAACTCACTCTGATATTAAAATTTCGTATTCTCACTCCAAAACACTTCAAAAACTATCCTTTTTTTCTCTAAAAAAATTACTAACTTTTTTTCATACTTTGTTAACTCACTCTGATATTAAAATTTCGTATTCTCACTCCAAAACACTTCAAAAACTATCCTTTTTTTCTCTAAAAAAATTAAAAACTTTTTTTCATACTTTGTTAACTCACTCTGATATTAAAATTTCGTATTCTCACTCCAAAACACTTCAAAAACTATCCTTTTTTTCTCTAAAAAAATTACTAACTTTTTTTCATACTTTGTTAACTCACTCTGATATTAAAATTTCGTATTCTCACTCCAAAACACTTCAAAAACTATCCTTTTTTTCTCTAAAAAAATTACTAACTTTTTTTCATACTTTGTTAACTCACTCTGATATTAAAATTTCGTATTCTCACTCCAAAACACTTCAAAAACTATCCTTTTTTTCTCTAAAAAAATTACTAACTTTTTTTCATACTTTGTTAACTCACTCTGATATTAAAATTTCGTATTCTCACTCCAAAACACTTCAAAAACTATCCTTTTTTTCTCTAAAAAAATTACTAACTTTTTTTCATACTTTGTTAACTCACTCTGATATTAAAATTTCGTATTCTCACTCCAAAACACTTCAAAAACTATCCTTTTTTTTCTCTAAAAAAATTACTAACTTTTTTTCATACTTTGTTAACTCACTCTGATATTAAAATTTCGTATTCTCACTCCAAAACACTTCAAAAACTATCCTTTTTTTCTCTAAAAAACTTACTAACTTTTTTTCATACTTTGTTAACTCACTCTGATATTAAAATTTCGTATTCTCACTCCAAAACACTTCAAAAACTATCCTTTTTTTCTCTAAAAAAATTACTAACTTTTTTACATACTTTGTTAACTCACTCTGATATTAAAATTTCGTATTCTCACTCCAAAACACTTCAAAAACTATCCTTTTTTTCTCTAAAAAAATTAAAAACTTTTTTTCATACTTTGTTAACTCACTCTGATATTAAAATTTCGTATTCTCACTCCAAAACACTTCAAAAACTATCCTTTTTTTCTCTAAAAAAATTACTAACTTTTTTTCATACTTTGTTAACTCACTCTGATATTAAAATTTCGTATTCTCACTCCAAAACACTTCAAAAACTATCCTTTTTTTCTCTAAAAAAATTACTAACTTTTTTTCATACTTTGTTAACTCACTCTGATATTAAAATTTCGTATTCTCACTCCAAAACACTTCAAAAACTATCCTTTTTTTCTCTAAAAAAATTACTAACTTTTTTTCATACTTTGTTAACTCACTCTGATATTAAAATTTCGTATTCTCACTCCAAAACACTTCAAAAACTATCCTTTTTTTCTCTAAAAAAATTAAAAACTTTTTTTCATACTTTGTTAACTCACTCTGATATTAAAATTTCGTATTCTCACTCCAAAACACTTCAAAAACTATCCTTTTTTTCTCTAAAAAAATTACTAACTTTTTTTCATACTTTGTTAACTCACTCTGATATTAAAATTTCGTATTCTCACTCCAAAACACTTCAAAAACTACCTTTTTTTCTCTAAAAAAATTACTAACTTTTTTTCATACTTTGTTAACTCACTCTGATATTAAAATTTCGTATTCTCACTCCAAAACACTTCAAAAACTATCCTTTTTTTCTCTAAAAAAATTAAAACTTTTTTTCATACTTTGTTAACTCACTCTGATATTAAAATTTCGTATTCTCACTCCAAAACACTTCAAAAACTATCCTTTTTTTCTCTAAAAAAAATTACTAACTTATTTTCATACTTTGTTAACTCACTCTGATATTAAAATTTCGTATTCTCACTCCAAAACACTTCAAAAACTATCCTTTTTTTCTCTAAAAAAATTAAAACTTTTTTTCATACTTTGTTAACTCACTCTGATATTAAAATTTCGTATTCTCACTCCAAAACACTTCAAAAACTACCTTTTTTTCTCTAAAAAAATTACTAACTTTTTTTCATACTTTGTTAACTCACTCTGATATTAAAATTTCGTATTCTCACTCCAAAACACTTCAAAAACTATCCTTTTTTTCTCTAAAAAAATTAAAAACTTTTTTTCATACTTTGTTAACTCACTCTGATATTAAAATTTCGTATTCTCACTCCAAAACACTTCAAAAACTATCCTTTTTTTCTCTAAAAAAATTACTAACTTTTTTTCATACTTTGTTAACTCACTCTGATATTAAAATTTCGTATTCTCACTCCAAAACACTTCAAAAACTATCCTTTTTTTCTCTAAAAAAATTAAAAACTTTTTTTCATACTTTGTTAACTCACTCTGATATTAAAATTTCGTATTCTCACTCCAAAACACTTCAAAAACTATCCTTTTTTTCTCTAAAAAAATTACTAACTTTTTTTCATACTTTGTTAACTCACTCTGATATTAAAATTTCGTATTCTCACTCCAAAACACTTCAAAAACTATGCTTTTTTTCTCTAAAAAAATTAAAAACTTTTTTTCATACTTTGTTAACTCACTCTGATATTAAAATTTCGTATTCTCACTCCAAAACACTTCAAAAACTACCTTTTTTTCTCTAAAAAAATTACTAACTTTTTTTCATACTTTGTTAACTCACTCTGATATTAAAATTTCGTATTCTCACTCCAAAACACTTCAAAAACTATCCTTTTTTTCTCTAAAAAAATTACTAACTTTTTTTCATACTTTGTTAACTCACTCTGATATTAAAATTTCGTATTCTCACTCCAAAACACTTCAAAAACTATCCTTTTTTTCTCTAAAAAAATTACTAACTTTTTTTCATACTTTGTTAACTCACTCTGATATTAAAATTTCGTATTCTCACTCCAAAACACTTCAAAAACTATCCTTTTTTTCTCTAAAAAAATTACTAACTTTTTTTCATACTTTGTTAACTCACTCTGATATTAAAATTTCGTATTCTCACTCCAAAACACTTCAAAAACTATCCTTTTTTTCTCTAAAAAAATTACTAACTTTTTTTCATACTTTGTTAACTCACTCTGATATTAAAATTTCGTATTCTCACTCCAAAACACTTCAAAAACTATCCTTTTTTTCTCTAAAAAAATTACTAACTTTTTTTCATACTTTGTTAACTCACTCTGATATTAAAATTTCGTATTCTCACTCCAAAACACTTCAAAAACTATCCTTTTTTTCT
Source organism: Loxodes magnus (assembly GCA_946699065.1). Classification (NCBI taxonomy): domain Eukaryota; phylum Ciliophora; class Karyorelictea; order Loxodida; family Loxodidae; genus Loxodes; species Loxodes magnus. The sequence goes on along the minus strand of CAMPDV010000125.1, from coordinate 724,409 downwards.
CTAAAAAAATTACTAACTTTTTTTCATACTTTGTTAACTCACTCTGATATTAAAATTTCGTATTTCACTCCAAAACACTTCAAAAACTATCCTTTTTTTCTCTAAAAAAATTACTAACTTTTTTTCATACTTTGTTAACTCACTCTGATATTAAAATTTCGTATTCTCACTCCAAAACACTTCAAAAACTATCCTTTTTTTCTCTAAAAAAATTACTAACTTATTTTCATACTTTGTTAACTCACTCTGATATTAAAATTTCGTATTCTCACTCCAAAACACTTCAAAAACTATCCTTTTTTTCTCTAAAAAAATTAAAAACTTTTTTTCATACTTTGTTAACTCACTCTGATATTAAAATTTCGTATTTTCACTCCAAAACACTTCAAAAACTATCCTTTTTTTCTCTAAAAAAAATTACTAACTTATTTTCATACTTTGTTAACTCACTCTGATATTAAAATTTCGTATTCTCACTCCAAAACACTTCAAAAACTATCCTTTTTTTCTCTAAAAAAATTACTAACTTTTTTTCATACTTTGTTAACTCACTCTGATATTAAAATTTCGTATTCTCACTCCAAAACACTTCAAAAACTATGCTTTTTTTCTCTAAAAAAATTACTAACTTTTTTTCATACTTTGTTAACTCACTCTGATATTAAAATTTCGTATTCTCACTCCAAAACACTTCAAAAACTATGCTTTTTTTCTCTAAAAAAATTACTAACTTTTTTCATACTTTGTTAACTCACTCTGATATTAAAATTTCGTATTCTCACTCCAAAACACTTCAAAAACTATCCTTTTTTTCTCTAAAAAAATTACTAACTTTTTTTCATACTTTGTTAACTCACTCTGATATTAAAATTTCGTATTCTCACTCCAAAACACTTCAAAAACTACCTTTTTTTCTCTGAAAAAAATTACTAACTTATTTTCATACTTTGTTAACTCACTCTGATATTAAAATTTCGTATTTTCACTCCAAAACACTTCAAAAACTATCCTTTTTTTCTCTAAAAAAATTACTAACTTATTTTCATACTTTGTTAACTCACTCTGATATTAAAATTTCGTATTCTCACTCCAAAACACTTCAAAAACTATGCTTTTTTTCTCTAAAAAAATTACTAACTTTTTTTCATACTTTGTTAACTCACTCTGATATTAAAATTTCGTATTTTCACTCCAAAACACTTCAAAAACTATCCTTTTTTTCTCTAAAAAAATTACTAACTTTTTTTCATACTTTGTTAACTCACTCTGATATTAAAATTTCGTATTCTCACTCCAAAACACTTCAAAAACTATCCTTTTTTTCTCTAAAAAAATTACTAACTTTTTTTCATACTTTGTTAACTCACTCTGATATTAAAATTTCGTATTCTCACTCCAAAACACTTCAAAAACTATGCTTTTTTTCTCTAAAAAAATTAACTAACTTTTTTTCATACTTTGTTAACTCACTCTGATATTAAAATTTCGTATTCTCACTCCAAAACACTTCAAAAACTATCCTTTTTTTCTCTAAAAAAATTACTAACTTTTTTTCATACTTTGTTAACTCACTCTGATATTAAAATTTGGTATTCTCACTCCAAAACACTTCAAAAACTATCCTTTTTTTCTCTAAAAAAATTACTAACTTTTTTTCATACTTTGTTAACTCACTCTGATATTAAAATTTCGTATTCTCACTCCAAAACACTTCAAAAACTATCCTTTTTTTCTCTAAAAAAATTACTAACTTTTTTTCATACTTTGTTAACTCACTCTGATATTAAAATTTCGTATTCTCACTCCAAAACACTTCAAAAACTATCCTTTTTTTCTCTAAAAAAATTACTAACTTTTTTTCATACTTTGTTAACTCACTCTGATATTAAAATTTCGTATTCTCACTCCAAAACACTTCAAAAACTATCCTTTTTTTCTCTAAAAAAATTACTAACTTTTTTTCATACTTTGTTAACTCACTCTGATATTAAAATTTCGTATTCTCACTCCAAAACACTTCAAAAACTATCCTTTTTTTCTCTAAAAAAATTACTAACTTTTTTTCATACTTTGTTAACTCACTCTGATATTAAAATTTCGTATTCTCACTCCAAAACACTTCAAAAACTATCCTTTTTTTCTCTAAAAAAATTACTAACTTTTTTTCATACTTTGTTAACTCACTCTGATATTAAAATTTCGTATTCTCACTCCAAAACACTTCAAAAACTACCTTTTTTTCTCTAAAAAAATTACTAACTTTTTTTCATACTTTGTTAACTCACTCTGATATTAAAATTTCGTATTCTCACTCCAAAACACTTCAAAAACTATCCTTTTTTTCTCTAAAAAAATTACTAACTTTTTTTCATACTTTGTTAACTCACTCTGATATTAAAATTTCGTATTCTCACTCCAAAACACTTCAAAAACTATCCTTTTTTTCTCTAAAAAAATTACTAACTTATTTTCATACTTTGTTAACTCACTCTGATATTAAAATTTCGTATTCTCACTCCAAAACACTTCAAAAACTATCCTTTTTTTCTCTAAAAAAATTAAAAACTTTTTTTCATACTTTGTTAACTCACTCTGATATTAAAATTTCGTATTCTCACTCCAAAACACTTCAAAAACTACCTTTTTTTCTCTAAAAAAATTACTAACTTTTTTTCATACTTTGTTAACTCACTCTGATATTAAAATTTCGTATTCTCACTCCAAAACACTTCAAAAACTACCTTTTTTTCTCTGAAAAAATTACTAACTTATTTTCATACTTTGTTAACTCACTCTGATATTAAAATTTCGTATTCTCACTCCAAAACACTTCAAAAACTACCTTTTTTTCTCTAAAAAAATTACTAACTTTTTTTCATACTTTGTTAACTCACTCTGATATTAAAATTTCGTATTCTCACTCCAAAACACTTCAAAAACTATCCTTTTTTTCTCTAAAAAAATTACTAACTTTTTTTCATACTTTGTTAACTCACTCTGATATTAAAATTTCGTATTCTCACTCCAAAACACTTCAAAAACTATGCTTTTTTTCTCTAAAAAAATTACTAACTTTTTTTCATACTTTGTTAACTCACTCTGATATTAAAATTTCGTATTCTCACTCCAAAACACTTCAAAAACTATCCTTTTTTTCTCTAAAAAAATTACTAACTTTTTTTCATACTTTGTTAACTCACTCTGATATTAAAATTTCGTATTCTCACTCCAAAACACTTCAAAAACTATCCTTTTTTTCTCTAAAAAAATTACTAACTTTTTTTCATACTTTGTTAACTCACTCTGATATTAAAATTTCGTATTCTCACTCCAAAACACTTCAAAAACTATCCTTTTTTTCTCTAAAAAAATTAAAAACTTATTTTCATACTTTGTTAACTCACTCTGATATTAAAATTTCGTATTCTCACTCCAAAACACTTCAAAAACTATCCTTTTTTTCTCTAAAAAAATAAACTAACTTTTTTTCATACTTTGTTAACTCACTCTGATATTAAAATTTCGTATTTTCACTCCAAAACACTTCAAAAACTATCCTTTTTTTCTCTAAAAAAATTACTAACTTTTTTTCATACTTTGTTAACTCACTCTGATATTAAAATTTCGTATTCTCACTCCAAAACACTTCAAAAACTATCCTTTTTTTCTCTAAAAAAATAAACTAACTTTTTTTCATACTTTGTTAACTCACTCTGATATTAAAATTTCGTATTCTCACTCCAAAACACTTCAAAAACTATGCTTTTTTTCTCTAAAAAAATTACTAACTTTTTTTCATACTTTGTTAACTCACTCTGATATTAAAATTTCGTATTTTCACTCCAAAACACTTCAAAAACTATCCTTTTTTTCTCTAAAAAAATTAAAAACTTATTTTCATACTTTGTTAACTCACTCTGATATTAAAATTTCGTATTCTCACTCCAAAACACTTCAAAAACTATCCTTTTTTTCTCTAAAAAAATTACTAACTTTTTTTCATACTTTGTTAACTCACTCTGATATTAAAATTTCGTATTCTCACTCCAAAACACTTCAAAAACTATGCTTTTTTTCTCTAAAAAAATTACTAACTTTTTTTCATACTTTGTTAACTCACTCTGATATTAAAATTTCGTATTCTCACTCCAAAACACTTCAAAAACTATGCTTTTTTTCTCTAAAAAAATTACTAACTTTTTTTCATACTTTGTTAACTCACTCTGATATTAAAATTTCGTATTCTCACTCCAAAACACTTCAAAAACTATGCTTTTTTTCTCTAAAAAAATTACTAACTTTTTTTCATACTTTGTTAACTCACTCTGATATTAAAATTTCGTATTCTCACTCCAAAACACTTCAAAAACTATGCTTTTTTTCTCTAAAAAAATTACTAACTTATTTTCATACTTTGTTAACTCACTCTGATATTAAAATTTCGTATTCTCACTCCAAAACACTTCAAAAACTATCCTTTTTTTCTCTAAAAAATTAAAAACTTTTTTTCATACTTTGTTAACTCACTCTGATATTAAAATTTCGTATTCTCACTCCAAAACACTTCAAAAACTATCCTTTTTTTCTCTAAAAAAATTAAAAACTTATTTTCATACTTTGTTAACTCACTCTGATATTAAAATTTCGTATTCTCACTCCAAAACACTTCAAAAACTATCCTTTTTTTCTCTAAAAAAATTACTAACTTTTTTTCATACTTTGTTAACTCACTCTGATATTAAAATTTCGTATTCTCACTCCAAAACACTTCAAAAACTATCCTTTTTTTCTCTAAAAAAATTACTAACTTTTTTTCATACTTTGTTAACTCACTCTGATATTAAAATTTCGTATTCTCACTCCAAAACACTTCAAAAACTATCCTTTTTTTCTCTAAAAAAATTAAAAACTTTTTTTCATACTTTGTTAACTCACTCTGATATTAAAATTTCGTATTCTCACTCCAAAACACTTCAAAAACTATCCTTTTTTTCTCTAAAAAAATTAAAACTTTTTTTCATACTTTGTTAACTCACTCTGATATTAAAATTTCGTATTCTCACTCCAAAACACTTCAAAAACTATCCTTTTTTTCTCTAAAAAAATTACTAACTTTTTTTCATACTTTGTTAACTCACTCTGATATTAAAATTTCGTATTCTCACTCCAAAACACTTCAAAAACTATCCTTTTTTTCTCTAAAAAAATTACTAACTTTTTTTCATACTTTGTTAACTCACTCTGATATTAAAATTTCGTATTCTCACTCCAAAACACTTCAAAAACTATCCTTTTTTTCTCTAAAAAAATTACTAACTTTTTTTCATACTTTGTTAACTCACTCTGATATTAAAATTTCGTATTCTCACTCCAAAACACTTCAAAAACTATCCTTTTTTTCTCTAAAAAAATTACTAACTTTTTTTCATACTTTGTTAACTCACTCTGATATTAAAATTTCGTATTCTCACTCCAAAACACTTCAAAAACTATCCTTTTTTTCTCTAAAAAAATTACTAACTTTTTTTCATACTTTGTTAACTCACTCTGATATTAAAATTTCGTATTCTCACTCCAAAACACTTCAAAAACTATCCTTTTTTTCTCTAAAAAAATTACTAACTTTTTTTCATACTTTGTTAACTCACTCTGATATTAAAATTTCGTATTCTCACTCCAAAACACTTCAAAAACTATCCTTTTTTTCTCTAAAAAAATTACTAACTTTTTTTCATACTTTGTTAACTCACTCTGATATTAAAATTTCGTATTCTCACTCCAAAACACTTCAAAAACTATCCTTTTTTTCTCTAAAAAAATTAAAAACTTATTTTCATACTTTGTTAACTCACTCTGATATTAAAATTTCGTATTCTCACTCCAAAACACTTCAAAAACTATGCTTTTTTTCTCTAAAAAAATTACTAACTTTTTTTCATACTTTGTTAACTCACTCTGATATTAAAATTTCGTATTCTCACTCCAAAACACTTCAAAAACTATCCTTTTTTTCTCTAAAAAATTAAAAACTTATTTTCATACTTTGTTAACTCACTCTGATATTAAAATTTCGTATTCTCACTCCAAAACACTTCAAAAACTATGCTTTTTTTCTCTAAAAAAATTACTAACTTTTTTTCATACTTTGTTAACTCACTCTGATATTAAAATTTCGTATTCTCACTCCAAAACACTTCAAAAACTATCCTTTTTTTCTCTAAAAAATAAACTAACTTTTTTTCATACTTTGTTAACTCACTCTGATATTAAAATTTCGTATTCTCACTCCAAAACACTTCAAAAACTATCCTTTTTTTCTCTAAAAAAATTACTAACTTTTTTTCATACTTTGTTAACTCACTCTGATATTAAAATTTCGTATTCTCACTCCAAAACACTTCAAAAACTATCCTTTTTTTCTCTAAAAAAATTACTAACTTTTTTTCATACTTTGTTAACTCACTCTGATATTAAAATTTCGTATTCTCACTCCAAAACACTTCAAAAACTATCCTTTTTTTCTCTAAAAAAATTACTAACTTTTTTTCATACTTTGTTAACTCACTCTGATATTAAAATTTCGTATTCTCACTCCAAAACACTTCAAAAACTATCCTTTTTTTCTCTAAAAAAATTACTAACTTATTTTCATACTTTGTTAACTCACTCTGATATTAAAATTTCGTATTTTCACTCCAAAACACTTCAAAAACTATGCTTTTTTTCTCTAAAAAAATAAACTAACTTCTTTTCATACTTTGTTAACTCACTCTGATATTAAAATTTCGTAGGACATTGAAGCCAAGACTACTTGAATTGTTGAAACGGAGAAAGTTAAAGATTAAGAAGTAAAAGAAAAGAAGAAAATAAGAATAATTTTAAATTATAAGATCAAGATGAGTTTAAAAAAATTAAAAAAGAAATTTACTAATGTCTTTTATTAAAGCAGTAAATGTTGTCATTTAAGACAAAAGTAAACTCTATTCGTTTAAAACTTTAAATTCATATCTGCTTTAAAATTTTAAAATAGCTACTTAAAATAAAAAGATTTTTAAATAAATTGAGCTTAAATATTTAATATATACTTTTTATTGTAAAAGAAATTTATTATATTGAGTTAAAATTTTTCATCATTCACTCTTTTAAATTATTTTAGATCTTATGCCATTCTATTTAATGAAGCAACCATCTTTCAGACTTATGCATCCTTCACTCCATCCAGGCATTCTTTCAAGGTCTTTAATTATTTCTTTTGATCCCAAATAATTATTCTTTAAAATTCCTGTTTGATATTCATGTCCTAAACAAATAACTTATGTTCCATTGATAATTGCTACGTTATCTTTATCTAAGATTAGATTGTAAACTTCTTCACAGAATATAGTCTCTTGTTTAATAATACTAGAGGGGAATTTCCATTCTCCTTAATGTTTAATAGGGTGATGATGTGTGATTTCTAAGCCACTTTCGAATCTGCAAAGTTTCATTAACTTTTTCGTTTTTATTTTTAGAACACATAGAATCTCTAGCTTATCCTTAAGGTGTAGCAACTATATCTCCTTTCTATAAATCTTTTACTAATTTATTTCTTCCATAGCTCATATAAACTTTACAATTTCCTGTAAAGCAACCAGCTCCGCAATTTACATTATTATAAACTTCGGCAAAATCTTAAGGCTCTTCTATTACTTGAGGTTAAGGTTAAACTTATGCTTCTACTTTTTGTTCTAAGATTTCTTTTGCTTGATTAAGTTTTGAAGGTTTTGGAGGTTTCAAATTATTAAATATTTCATCAGCTGTATCCGCAAACGTTTGGAATAATTTCCCTCCAAAGTTAGCAACTGCGGGGTCTCTAAAATTGCATTTTACTTATAGGTTTAAAGCTCTACCTAACTACCTAAGTTAATGTTTTCCCCATTTATCTAAATACTTAATTTTTTTCATGGCAGTAAAAATTTGATCTTTTAAGTTTTGCAATATTCCCATAGAAACTTTATCAGTTAAATTTTACTTCTCCCAATTTTCAATATGCTATTTTAATTCCTATTAGTTTGCCTCTAAATCAGAACTATTCGTTAGTATTAACTTTTTGATAAGCTCTATAGTTTAGAATCTAAAAATATGAGGTAGAATTTAACTGTGATCTTCTCTTTTCAACATAGTACGTCCTTGGGTTTCATTTTTTTATCCTTAAGTTTCAAAAGTAATGGAATACCTTTAGAAATTATATTATTGAACCTTTTCTGGATCAAACTTGATTAAAAATTCTATGGGTTATCCGAAACGAACACATCCTATATCTATAATAAGGTTCCCATCCTCTGTTATTTAGTTTTATAGATCTCCGATAATTATTTACTAAATGTCTTCTCTAATATCTCCAACATCCATCTAAAACTTGACATCTATTGCAGCTGTGGTCATTATGTTACTGATTGCATTGACAAAAGTAGTGCCTATGTTAGTAGGATCTGGGATATATCCATTCATACTATTGTAAAGTTTTGAAATACCATAAAGGAGTTCACTATTAAGTCGAAAATATTATCCGAATCCATAAGTATGAATAGGACATGCTACCTAATATTAAGCTTTTATCTTTTTAAGAGCCTCTATTTCTCCTCCTTATGGTGAAGTATTTGGAACTCCATCAGTAAAAAATAAGATTGCTGGATTTCTACTCTTGTCTTCACGTTTTTCGACAAGTTTTAAAGCTTCTACAATAGCATTATATATATTAGTAGAGAATCTGCCTTGCATATCATCTATAATAAAAAACGCGATATCTTAACCCATTTCATTCATTTCTTAGAAATCTTAGCAAATATCTGCCTAATCATCAAACTGAATAATAGCTAATCTATCTTGTGGTCTTAAAGTTTTTATTATTGTTTTTATTGCATGTTTTACTAGATCTAGTAGCGAAAATCCGTTTTCAACGTAAACAGTTCTACCATCAGTAATTCCTGCGCAAGATTCTCCCATTGATCCACTAATGTCAATAACCGCAACTACATCTACAGGAGGACATTCTTCTATATCATCAATTCCAATTGTAAATTTCACGTAACCCTCTTCACTTAATGAAGCTTCTAATGTTAAATCTTTTGGTTGTAAACTTTCCTAAAAATCTTTCATGTCAATTACTTTAGGTTTCACCTTTTTAGCAATGTTTTACTTAGGAGCTTGATTAATTTGCTCTTACAGAGCTCTGTTAGGAACTAAATCAGAAATTGTAAAAGCTTGAGCTGTCATTGGCGATTTTCCGTTTTATCTCAAATATTATTCTATAGCCTTTCTTTCATAGCTGTAACCATCAGGCAATATCGTTGGATCCTGCATAATTTCTCCTGTTATAGGGCAGTAAAAGGAATCATAGTTGGTCTCCATATTTTTGAATATACTAATAAAGTTAAAATATTTACTTCAAATTGTTCATAACTGCTAACTATTTTTATTACTGGATTTTTATATAGACTTAGCAAAATGTAATAAAGCTATGATTGATAAAATAGATTAATACTTTTTATTTTCTTCATATAATTAGACTTAATATTTCAATATCACTAATTTAGTAACTGATCAATAAAAGCAATATAAATACAATAACCTTTTGATTAAGACTATTTAGTTATAATTTAATATTTAAGAATCTAATTTTACAGCATTAGTTTAATAAAATACCACATAAAGATAGTTCGCTACTTTTAATTTAGTAATAAAGAGCTTTTTAATCTTTTGATAAAAGAAGTTACTTCTTAACTTTATATTGAATAGAGATTTCTTATCCTTTTCAACCTTAGAATATATGGATTAGAATCTAAGGTGTGTATTAGAATATTTTGCTTCTAAGTGATTAAATAATTTATTTAAGTGATCCATACTAAGAATGTATGTATTCTATTATTATATAAGGGAAAATGACTGAATTAATGCTAGGAAAATGTGACATTTATATCATAAAGTTTATGAGAACAGAATATAATGTTTAAACTGCATACAAAGTTGAATAAGCTTGTATAATCCTTACTTTATAACATCTAATATTCCTTTAAATTATACCTCGTAATATAAAGTTTATTTCTAGGTTGTAAGTATTAGCAAACAAATATAGATGTAACTTTAAAGATACTATTAATTAGTTTAAAGAAATAATTTAAGAGTTATACAATTAAGCTTAAAGTGTATTAATATAAGGATATTTAATAAGGATACCTTTATTATATTAATATTGGTATGTAAAGGCAAATAATAAAACAATTAGATAAAATTGATAAAAATATTAATAATACTTAGATATTAAAGATTCATATATATGGGAATGTAAACTATTAAAACTAAATCAATTAGTATTATAAATTCTAAAGAAATGCTATTACTTTTAATTATTTATTTAGATTAGTTTAATTACTTAGAATCAGTTAAGACTCTCAATTATCTATTTAAACGTTTTACTATAAACCAATTATTTAGAATAGAAGTATTTAATTGAAAGTAACTATTTACATCAGAATTGTTAAGTTTAAAAATCTCAATTTTAAACAAAATAAAATAATTTATTTTTTTAAGTAAATTTGCATGTAAGAGGAAAGATGATTAGGATATGCTTTTATCTTATTTAAAAATGTTTTTCTTTAATAATATTGAAAAACGACAAAAAGTTAAAAAAAACATAAACATTACAACTTTCAAGCATTACCTTTTAAATATGTGTATATAGTAAAGTATAAAATTTAGTTTAGATAAGTTTTTTCAGTTGAGGATATAAAAGCAGAGCTTAAAATAAAGGGAAGTATAAGAATATATATTCTTAAACGCAAATTATGTAAAATATCTAAATTTGCTTCAGATTTTTCTAGTAACTAAGTTTATATAATTATTAATGATATTAGATGAATTGCTTTTATGAGATATGGTATATTTGAATCTTAATGTAGATAAAAATAAACAATTACGATTTCTAGTTAATGGAACTAAGTTTATGCAAAAATAAGTTTATATGGATTTCTAAGTAAAATTAAAGGACTAATTAAAGTGTAAAAATTAAAAGTTACATTATGAGATAAGACTTTCTGGTTTTTATTTTGGCTCTGAGCCAAATCATATTTTTTCTTGCGTTCCAGTTTTCTTCATTGCTTTTCTTTCTGACAATTTAATTTCAATCATCTTGGCAGAAAAATTCTTTCATTTATGAATTTTGAGTTAAAAATCTCAAAACTCGTGGACCATCGTATTTTGAAACTGCTTTTGCACACATTTTTTTATATTCAATCTACTCTATTAATCTATTATTATTTTAGAAGTTATCTACTATCTAATTCAAAAATGGATTAAAGCACATCTCTATTATTTTTATACAATCAAACTCTAGCGCTTTTGTTAATAGTAAAACTACCATTTATGAATTCGATAAAATGAGATCAATGGTATTTGCATTTATAAAGACGCTTAGCAAATCTTCACTGATAGAGTCACTTTCGACTAATCCAACTAAATTCATCATTTTTATAAACAGGTTTTCATTTCTTTTCCAGTTAATGGTTTAAAACAAATATTGTCAGCAATCTAAAAAAGTACTAATAACTTGTTCATTATCCTCTTAGCCATAAATGATATTTTCTAAGCTATCTATCATTTTTGAAGATAATTAAGAACCTAAATTTAATCCTTTAGCCACCTATTTCTAGTTAATCATCACGATAATATTAGCATAAGTTTGAAATTGTTATGACATATCAATGCTATTGGAAACTCCCATCAAAAGATTTTACTCTAGTTCTGTGATATCCTTAAGCATTTTAAACATTTCAGTAGAATTAAAAGTGCTTTCTTTTACCTTAGAGTTAATTTTCTTAAGGATCTAACTACATATGTTTTTATAATTTGGAATCTTTATCACTTTATCATTAACTATTCTAAGCATTTCTTATTAACTCACTAACTTTAATTAATTATAAGTACTTCATAAAATTAACCTGAATAAAAGATATAAAAATATAAATATATAAAGAAGTAAGAAAAATCCCTTCTCTATTATTCTTACCCAACTTCTAACAGACTAATTAGGTAAATTTATTTTTGTCTATCTAAAAATTCTATTCATATTGTAAAGGAATCAGCTTTGCTTTTTATTCTATAATTTTTTATAATTTCCTTAATTTTAAGAATCTTAGTTAAATTAAAAATATTTAAGTTAATTAAATTTAAAAGCATTTAAGGTAATCCTAGCAATCACTTAAGCTTAAGATATATTAATAATTTGTATCGTTTCCAATATTTTATCTTAATTTCTTTTAAAATTAGCTATGATTGTGTAATTATAATATAAGCTCCACTTTATAAATCCGGGAAAATTATTTAAATTTTATTAAAAGTATATAGAAAATAATAAATATAAATAAGAATTTGATTTAAAGCGCAGTAACCAATAAAGTAGTATCGTATAAGCAAAAATAAGGTAAAAATACCTAACTAGTAATGATATAATTGAGGATTATAATACTAGATATTAAGCATTCTAATATAATTCTATATTCTATAGTCAATTATTTAACTATTTTAAGATAATCTATAAATATTTCTGCATGTTTATTACTTAAATATTAAGTGAGGCTATTTAATTATTTTATGGGGATGCTAAATTAAAACAAAGCAATTAGAAATAATTATGTAGAAATAGGATCAAAAATTAATTAAGCGTGGATGATTGTTATCATGTTCAATAATTATATGCCTGCTCTTATTGCCTGCATTATCTCATTATCCAGCTTTTATCAACTATTTCTATTTTATTTCTACCATATTCTTCCTAGATTTGTCCACTGAGATATAAAATATGAGTTAAATTTTCATCCTAGATTATATCTGTTACAGTTCCACCATAGGCCTCAATTCTCAATTTCCATAGATATTTTTCATACTAAGATACAATATTATCAGAATTCTCTTGAATGTAGAATACTTAATTTTAAAACTTGCAGCCAGGAACGTTTAGCTACAATTTACGGAGAATTATTTTAGGTAGCATTTCAAATGCTACTATTTCTTATTTTGGATTATAATCTTATTCCTTTTTTATTTCCACTAGAGCTGTTTTAATTGATTGATTTGGCATTAATTCAGCCAATTCTATAAAATCTTAAGCAGATCGAAAATCCTAAGTATACGAATCTCCAAACTCGTCAAATTAATCTTTAAACTTTTCCTATAGTTTTGAAGTAGTAAAAAGCATATATTTTGGTTTAGGGTCTAATAATACACCATACTTAATACAATCTTCTACAAAATCAGGTTTATAAATATCTACACAAGAATCGTATTAAATCAGATTTTTAGTCTTAGGATTATTGAGATCATGCGAAATAACGTAATCTGTAACATTGTACTTGAAGCTTCCTATTAATTTACCTCCTCACTAATGAATTTTTACTTCTAGATCATTTTTACTTCCAAGCTTTGGGTCATTTGAAATTATGTAAAACTATTTGTTTTGAAATATATTTCCATGCTGTTAGGTTTCGCCTAAGTTTGGCATTTTAAAGGCTTACATTACATCGAACTTCTATTTCTTTTTTGAAGACACTTTAAGCTTCTTTTTTCTTTTTTGCTATGTAGCTAAGTTTTCAAGCTAGGCTATTTGCTATGAAACATTGTTAGAATCTTGAACGTTTCCTCTTATCATTCCTCTACTAGCATTTTGCATTAAATCTTTCAAATCATTTAAAGTCATTGAGTCTTTCGGATCTTTATCCTCTCTGACTCTGACAATCCTTGGAAATCTGCATGTTAAATTTGTAGGAAATTCATCTGATGGTACTATTTCTGAAGCTTTAACTTCTAAAACAATAGAAGACATTGGATCTTTTATAACAATATCTGGCTTAACTTTTGCTGCAGGATCAAATCCACTCGGTCACCATGTAGGTAATCTGCTCAAATTATATTCTAAGTAATTGTTTTTAAGTTTGCTTCTTACTGATTCTAAAGTTGGCATATTTAATCCTGTTGCTACTCTGCAAAATGGAAGAACTCTATATCCTCCCTCGAAAAACTCAAAAACTCCACAAATAAAAGTTCTTACTTTACTGATACAATCTTAACCACTTCCAGCCCAAGTTTTACTTCCATAAGATCCTCCAATTACAACAACATCTAAAGTATCACCTAAGCCATCCATCATATCAACTTTCAACTTTATTCACTTTTCGCTTCTATCATCAGGTGAATATATAGAATCAGGTTGTTTAATTATTATTCCTTCTTCATTTTTCTCAATATGTGAAATAAAGTTTTCTCATACTTACCCTCCAGTGATAAGTTAAGATTCAATAATTTCAAATTTATGAGGAACTGAAAGAACACATTTTTCTAATATCCTTCTTCTATCTCTCAATGACTTAGAAATTAAATCATATTCTACTTAATCCTTTTACAAGTAGAGTATATCAAATATTATGTAGCAAAGCCAAACTCCTTATGCTTCATTTTCTTCGCTACTTGCTAAAGCAACTGTTTTATTTTATCCAAAAGGAAGATAATTTTATGAAGATTAGTCTCAGCATAGCATTTCACCGTCTAGAATAATACTTTAGATTTCTTATTTTAATGATTACTAAATTGTAGACATAAGCTTCTCTCCATATAATGCTGTGTAATCTTATGCGTTTCTTGTAAAAAAAGATAATTTACATCCTTCTTAGAAGCGTGAAAAATGCATTTAGATTCTTTCCCCATCATATTTAGTTTCTATATAAAACTGACTATCATGTCTTTATAGGAAATAGGAATTATCTTTTCTTGAGGCAAGCATTGGCTTTATTGGCATGTGCAATCTGAAAACTTTTGTTCCTAAATTACTTTTTTCTCCAGGCCTAAGTGTAGTAACTACTTCTCTTAATGAAGAAACATGATTATATAGATATTCCGCGTCATCATGGTAAGCTCTTAAAATGGTATTTTCAGTACCAATTTGCATTTTCTTAAGCATAATTCTACACAATCATTTATGCTCAGTTACGTTCATTTTTTTAAGAAGTTCACGAAATAGATCATCTCTATTACTTTAGCTTTAGTCTGCAAATTTATTTAAATACTCATTAACTTAATCAATTCTTAACTAATTTCCAGGAGTCGAGAGTCTTGGTTTTAAGATAAACTCGAGAGCTGATGTAAAGTCTCCAGAAGGGAAATTGGGAATTAATGGTTATGGTTTTTTAAAATCCTTTAGAGCAGTTGCAAGATCATGAGGTAAGCTAAGCATGGAGCCATATAATTTGGCTATTTTTTTTTCCTTATATCCATAGGAAGTTCTTTCAGTATCAAAAGCTGGAAGCATCAAACGAACAATGGGGAAGAAATTCTTAATTTTGTCTTTATTTTTAAGGAAAAATTCTTTAAGCTGCTATTTTTTCTGTCTTTACTAGTTTAAACTTTCTAAAAACTCACAAAGCTAAAAAAACTTAACCGAACAAGATTCGTCTTACTGTTTAAGAGATTCGGCCATTGTAAAGATATTTAAAAAGATGAGCTAAAAAAATCGTTAGAGTCTAAGTAAGCAAATTTAGCTATTTTAAATTAAAGCTAATTTCATATAAATCATAAGCATCTTCAACTAAAATAAGACTTAGATACTTATTATGATAGCCTATTTAGCTATCTTAATGCCTATAACATTATATATATCAATATTATATTATTAACGCGTTTGGATAAGACGAGATACTTAATTGTAATAACAATAATATCCTTATCTAAGTTCCCTCCTTACTCTATAAATTTCATTATCACTTTCTTATAGAATTAATTTATTTCAGTAATAAAAGGAAAAATAAAATCCAGATTATATAACTCATGCTTTTACTTCATTTTTGCTATAATTAAATTCCATGAAGATGAAGGATTATAAAGATATTGCTTGCATTTTGCAATTTAACAAAGAAAGGTATATGAAGCAAGGTTAATTTCTATTGAGTTGTGATGAGTTAAATAATTTAAATGTCTTAGTAAGTGTTTTAAATTAATACCCTTTAAGCTAAAAAAGGACTAAAGTTAATTTAAATAGATTTAGGATATTCTTAAAATAGATTAGTGCTACTGCTTTCTATTTTGGTAGTTTATAGTTGAGTGCTGATAATTTATAATAGGATTAGATAAATTAATATATTTATTAATGCTTCAAGTTTAAAGTTAGAAGGAAAAATAAAATGGAAGAAGCTCCTTAGTAGAATGTGCAGGTTTAAGAAGCAGGTTAATAATAGTAATAAGTGAATCAATAGCCTTAGGTATAGCAAAATGAAGAGTAGAAATAGTAAAATGAAGAACTTAAAGTATAGAATGTCCAAGTTGTTTAAGAACCAAACTTAATTAACGAAAATTTATAATAAGAAGCTTCCTTACTATTAGCTATGTAACTTGAACAGGAGTAATAGCAATCTGAATAAGATCTTTTATTAGCTGCCCAAATTTAACTTTAAGAAGAGTAATAAATGGAATAAGCAATCGCAGAAGAGTAGTATTTAGCGTAACTCTAGCATTAGTAATAGCAGTAGTAGCTTTAAATAGAATAAATTGAAGCAAATCTCGTTGCTTAAGAAGTTCCATAATAGTAATAATAACAAAATGCTCCTTAGTAAGAAGAAAAAAAAGAACAGCCAGAAAACAAAGAAAGCGAGGCAAATGAATAATAGCCCGCTGAAAAAAAGTTAGAACTTGTTAGATCTAAATCATTAGATGGAAAGAAAGAGTAAGTATAAGAAAAAGACAATAACAACTACGAGAAAATAAAGGTTTTGGTTGAAACACATTATTTGGCTTGACTAAGAGATTAGACAAAAGAATTTTACATATTTAATATAGCAAAGTAAGAAACTGAAAAGGTATAATTAAAGGGAATTGAAGTAGTTCCATATTTATGTACATATGTTCACTTAAATGATCAGCATAAAATTATTTCCTTCGGTGGAAGTGCAAATAAATCCTCATAACCTGAGAACTTTGTATATGAATATGATTTAATGACTGCATAAGCGACTGCTCTACCTTCACTTAACGAGAAAAGAAGAGCAAGTGGATGCACATACTTTGTTATGAACTCAAAGTTATACTTTATAGTAGTTTCTGGAATTGGAAAGTCTAGTAAATTAATTTCTGATTGTGAGATGATGGATTATGAGGCTAAGACTTGAAAGAAAATAAGTAATAACTTAGTACCAAGACTAGATTTTCCTTGTGTCTATAATGAAAAAAATCAAAAAATCTATGCTTTTGGTGGCGCAGTTACAAATGGAAGAGCTACAGATGGCAGTTATGGTGAAGTCACAGATTCTATAGAAATGTACTATCCTCATAATGATAAATGGACTTTACTTAGCATAAAGACACCAGTTCCAATGGCAGAAATGGGTGTTTTTTTTATAAGTAACTTTAGAGCTCTCATATTTGGTGGAACAAATAAATAGATAGAACCTCTTAAGAAATATTACATCTTAGATTTATGAAATAATCGCTCTATAGATCTGCAAAACCTACCAGAAGCCAAAGGATGCTGAGAATAAGGAATTTCAGTAGATGGAAATCTGTACAATTTTGTTTTTACGCCTAGTACATGGGAAAAAAGAAACCTTTACAAATATCATATTGAGAGCAACAAATGGGAGAAAATTAAATGGGTGTTTGACTGATACTTTCATAACTTTAATTTTAATATTTTATTCTTATTTAGCTATTACTATTTAAAAATTAGGCCAATTACTTCTAAGCCTTCAGTATTCCTGAAACTTTAAGTAAAGTTATTTGACTATTAAAAGAAATTAAGTTATTAGATATGATAAAAAATGGAAAAGTAAAGGAAACTTAAGCAGCTTCTTTATTTATAGGAAACAACAGTTTTAGATAACATAAATTAGAAGTTCATTTTATAAGTTCATCATATCCTGCTTCATCATTTTTTAAAGCTTTACTTTTTTCTATTTAAACTAATTGCTAAGTTTATCTTATGAATATTAGCTACTTTTGGTTTAGTTGATATCTATGCCATAAGAGAAATCTAATGTCATCTGAAATCAACCACCGAGTAAGGAAATTTTTCTAGTTTCTATAAAACTGTAAAAAGAGGTACAGGTATATTCTTTTGACTAGCTAAATAATGCATATAAAATCCAGTTATAAAGAACTGCGTATAACTAGCATCTATAAAATTAAAGATGCAACATAAATAAAAATTAAAGCAATTTCTATGTTAATTCTTATAAAATAATCCATCAATCACAATCCATTATAAAAAGTTTAAATAGATAAGTTAAAAGAACTATATTGAAAAGAGATAGAATATAGGGATTAGATAACTATTAGAAAAGTAAGGGTTTTTAATTAAAGTGGAATAATAAATTAAATAAACTTCTTCATTAAATTAATAATTTTGAAAGTTTATCTCTGCCATGAACTTAGAAGAAGTTGCTAAGGTTATATCTCAAAATCCTGCTAAGTTTTAATTGCATTAGTAATATATATAAAATGATGTTAAGAGAGCTGACCCCAAATCTATCAAGGATTTCGTTAGCGCTGCTAAAAAAATTCTAAAGGATAAGAAAACCAATCCTTAGGGTAAGGTAGCAGTGCTTTAGATGTTAAATGAAGGAATGTATGCTTATAATACTTGCTATTTAGACTATGTTATCAAAAAAATTCTGGATAGACTCGCTATTTTTGCTACGTTTAGGAAAGAGAGCAAAGATGAAAAAAGAGGAAGTACAATTTTTTAAAATTTAAGCTTATAGAGTAAAGAAAATGCTGAGGCAAGCGCTAAATTTTTGAACTTACTTCTAACTTTTATAAGAGAATGGGCTCAAAATTTTGGAATTGCTCCGAATAAGTAAAAATCAAAATACTATTATGTATACATTAAGTTAAAGCAAGCTAAAGTCCATTTTCCTTCGAGAAGAAGAATGCAGCAATACTTAAATGTACAGAACGTTTCTGTATTTGACATAAAACCTGGTAAAGTGGATATAAATTCACG
The DNA here is from genome assembly GCA_946699065.1 of Loxodes magnus. Taxonomy (NCBI): domain Eukaryota; phylum Ciliophora; class Karyorelictea; order Loxodida; family Loxodidae; genus Loxodes; species Loxodes magnus. Next base: position 705,394 of record CAMPDV010000125.1, on the reverse strand, counting down.
TTTGATTCTTAATTCTATTAAGAATCATTGTGATGTTGCAAGATAAAAGTTGGATAACAAAGACTTCTCATAAATAAAGGACATGATATAACAATTGAACGAAGAAAGAACAGTAGTTTAGTTTACACTAGATGAAGCTAAGAAGAGTCAGTAAAAAAGTGAAATTCCACTATTGCAACAAGCTTTATAAGAGATAAATCAAATCCTAGAACAATTAAGCTAACAATCTTAGTAAAGTAATTTAAACGAGAGTGAGGTATAAGGCTTTCAAGTACTTAAAGATTCAATCGAAGAAGATATGGAAATCATTTAAAATTAACCAAGCTAGTTGGAAAATTTTGACACAGTGGAACTCCAAATTAAAGAAGAAAAGACTGAAACTTCATCTTCACCTGAAAAGTCTTAAAATTAATTTTAATTCTACTTACAAGATACTAAGCTAGTAAAGGATTTTATAAATCTAAGCGAGCTATAAACTGATATTGCAGAGTTTTAGGAAGAGAATCAAGTAAAGAAACTAGAAAATAAGTAAGAAATGCAAGAAACTAGCAAACAAGATAAGAAAAGTTAAAATTCTTCTTAAAGTTACGGTGACTCTGATGATACTTTAGTAACTAATGAATATCCTCTAAGAAACCCTAAATTCTACAACACATCATAAGGCAGTAAATAAGATGAATTAGAAATCTTACGTTAAGAGAACTAAAAAACTCTTCAGAAGTTAAATGAAGTTGAGTTCTAAGATATGAAAGAAATAAACCAAGAACATTGTTTTCTATAATAGCTAGAAAAAGAATTAAATCTAGAAATTTAAAACAAAGAAAACTCTCTGCAAGGGATTAGAAAGCAAGTCTTAGATTTTAGAAATAAATTACTACAGGTATAAGAAGAAAAGAAAGAAGCTCTAAAACAAAAGTAGGAAATATAATAAAAACAGAAGCTGCTTTCAGAAATAAAAAAATAGGTGGAAGATGCTCAAGAATGTAACTAGAAAATTATTAACTAGAAACATTAAACTTATGAGAATATACAGATACTTTAATCGCAAATTCTAGTTCAGAATAAGAAAATTGAAGATCTTCATAAAAAAATGAATTAAGTATAAATAAACCATTTGCATGAGAATAAAGGAGAAAAGGAAATAGTTTAATAGTAAATAATTAGCAAAGCTGAAAATGAATGTGACTCAGATAGAGAAGTTTCATTAGAAAAATAAGAAATTGTAGAGGAAAAGAATATTGAAGATTAAAAAGATGTTTAGGAAAATTTTAACTTAATATGAAGCTTAGATAACAGCTAACACTAAGACGAATAAAAAAAGGAGAAAAATATCTAACATAATATGAATTTCTAGGAAGAAAATTAAACTTAAATTAATCCAAAAAGTAGCCAAACGAAAGTAGAGCAAGAGAATAAAGAAAATATCTTGAATGAACTAAACATCTGAAAATCACATATAGATGTTTGAAATTTCGAAAGTAATTAAAATTAATAAGAGACAGAGAAGTAGAAGGAATAAGCTTAATTCACAAATTTGAGTGAAGAAGTCAACGATTTTTTTATATTTTAAAGCAGCTAAAATTAAGTAAAGTAAGAATATGAAAATCAGGTTTAAAATGAAATAAATACCTAGTAAGGAAATAACGACTTTTGAAATTAAGAAATTAATTTCCTCTAATTTGAGTAAGAAAATAAATAAAATGCTTAAAAAGTAATGAATATCTGGGAGGATTAAAAATCTGATTAAAATACGACAAATAATAACTAATAAATAGAGCAAGATAAGAATTAAAATGTTTATACTTAATTCAATATGTAAATAGAAGAAAGTAACTTCATTTAGGATATAAAATAAAGTAATAGTTAAGAAGAATAAAAAAAAGAGGAAAATGCTAAAAATATAATAAGTATTTGGGAAGATAATGATATCATTTATAATCCAGAAAGTGTTGAGTAGTAAACTGAGTAAATTATAAAGGAAAGCATTTAAAATCCATTAAATAGATAGAAAGAAACTAATGATATTTAAAAGATTTAGAGTAGTTAATAGTCAAAATAAGAAAGCAGCCAAGAAATTTAAGATGTAGAAAATATCTGGGAAGATAACTACATTTATTAAAATTTAGAAAATTAAGAGATAGAAATAGTGAAAGATAAAAAGGATAAAGAATGATAATCTTTAGATATTTAGGAAGAATAAAATGATATCTTAAGTATATAAGCTAGTTATTAAGAAGAGTAAGAGAAATAAGAAAATGCTTAGAAACTATTAAAAATCTGAGAAGATAGCCATATTGATTAAAATCTAGAAAGTAATAAGCATTAAATAGTTGAAGAAAGCGAATAAAATGTTAAATATTTGCCGAATACGCAAAAACAAGAAAAAGAAAGCGATTTATATCCTTAAAATTATTAATTTTTGCAAGAAGAAATCCAGGAAGAAGTTTAAAACGTAGCAAGTATTTGGGAAGATAATGATAAAGAATAAAATATGTTCCACAGCGAAAGCTAAATAGTATAAGAAAAGAAGCAAGATATTTAAAGCTCTTTTAATTTTTGGGGAGAAAGTAATAGTCTTTTAAGCATTTAAAGTAGTTAATTATAAGAAGATCAGGAAAACAGGGAGCATTTTTAAAATTTATCGAATGCTTGGTAAGAAAGAAAAAGCTTTTGAAATATAGAAAATAGTTATTAATAAATAGACTAGGAAAATGTGAAAGTTTCTTAAAATGCCCTGAATATCTTAGAAGATAGTTACAGCAATTGCAAAAAAGAAATCCAAGACCATGATAGCTATTTTTATATAAACTGCCTCATTAATGACTAAGGAGTTCTCTATTAAAATAGCCAAATAAAGATATTTTGCCAAATCAAATATAGTCCAACAAATGTGAAACTAGGTTTTCAAATTAATAATTTGACTTCTGGTATCATTTAATAATTTAAATAAGAAATCCAACCTTTGGAAGGTAAGCTATAATTTTAGGTATAGATGTAGATGGTAAATTATCTGCTGTGGAAATAAAGGAAAAGCATTTACAAGCTATTCTCATAAAAATAACAGGATTTTTCCAAGATCCTCCTTTTGCATAAATATCTTACAAGTAAGCAAATTTTACTTCAGTTGAAATGCTTAAAACTATATAATAAAGTTATAGATACCTATTAGTGTCTACAAGCTTAAAAAATCAATAAAGTTAGAACCTGATTTATTATAGAATAAGATCTCTTAGCAGCATGTCTATTAGAAAATTATTGATCTAAACAATGAAATTAAGTCTATGAAGGAAGTATCTAAAAGAATAAGCTTAAATAACGCAATATAAGTATATAGCTCATAAGATTTCAGTTTCATAGCAAAAAATATGATATTCGCAAGCTATCAAGCCTTTAATCAGTATTAGATAATTAAGGTTTCCGTAACAAGTAATGGTATATAGGCAGAAATAACTCAATGGGGTACTGATCTAAGTTTGTTTATAATGATAGCAAACTGTTTAACTCTTTAATTGGATAATAATTATTTATTCTATTTTTAACTTCCATATCTTTAAATATTTTAATTAAGTGACTACACTCTCCTTCTTTACTCTATAGCTATAGTTTTATATTTTGCTTTTTTGAACTAAGGTTCTACTTATTTGTTCTGTAATGCTATTCAAAGGTTTTGCGTTAGATATTTACTTTAATTTGATATTTACAATTTTTTATACAACTCTTGTTATTTTCTAGCTACTTTGATGAAAAGTCCTGACCAAATTGTATTAAAGCTAAATCAAAGAATAAGAATCTTTACAAGAGAAGGAAATGGTTTAACTTGACAAGTAATAGCAAAATTACTATAATAAACTAGCTATATTTAACAAAAAATAGGTACTAGATAATAAAAATAACTTAGAGTTATTCTATTAGATTGAGAAATTCTTAGTTATTAGTACTATTAAAATCAAAAATTCATAAAAAATCACTCAAAATATAAAATCTAAAAACATACTGCAAAATTTAACTTCTAACATGGCATTAAACTAAACTTTGTAGTAGTAGTTTATATCAGTATAGTTATAAGCTAAGCTAAATAGAAGAGGTTCTCATATAGAATTAGTTACTAATCATGGTTTACTATAGAAGTAAATTTTAGGATAATTTGCAATGTTTTAATGCTTTATTTATCTTACCAAAAATAATGAAAACAGATTATGTTACAATGAAATAAGGAGTAAGTCTTAAGGCAATGTATATTACAACTATATACATTTAAATAATAATTTTAGTTATAATTTGCTAATAAAAGATTACACTTATAGGTTCTTTGGATTTTATAAAACTTCTGCTTGCATACTAATATATTTACAAAGCTAGAAACTAATTAATTTTAAAGTATAATTAAAGCTATAAAAAAGATAAGTAGTGATCTTAGAAGTTTAATTCTAATTGAGAAAATAGCAACATTTTTAAAGTGAAAATTGAAATGATTAACAGATATAAACGATAAAAATTTGTCTTTGATCTAATGGGTTTTTAATAAGCTCCAGGAAAAATAAGATAAAAATCAAAATTAAAATATTGCATATTAAAAGCAAGCAATGATCATCATCCTAAAAGTAGTTTATCTTTGCTGATGTTAATAATATCTAATAGCTAGTAAGCATATTTACGTAGATAAAGCTTTATTTTATTTATTGAAGTGTGAAGTTAAAAATATAGGTATATATTCATTGCTAGAAAGAAAATGAAGAGTTTAATGCAAATTACGTTAAAGGTTAAATTTTAAATGTTTTTCATTCTTTTTTCTTCTTATCTTGAACAACGTTCGCGGGTTTAGAAGATCCTGACGAAAGGTATACAAGCAATCCTCCAAAAAGGCACACATTCTTAAGTAGCTATATTATGTGTGTAACTTGTTCCTATCCTGTATAGAAGAAAGGGCAATGTATAAAGGGTACAGTCAATAGTAAGTAAGTACAAAGTAGACATCCACCTAATTTTATATTAATAACCACAAGTGCTGCTGATAACAGTTCAAACACGGCTGAAGCTTGTATCACTATTTGACCGTTTGATTTAAGAAAATCTAATGAAAGCGGAATAGATACTCCAGTATGTTTGTTTAAATGGGTAAGAGTCATGTTGAAAGTTTGAATTAATTACTTTTCAGAGGTACTTGTTTCTTGAACTTTAGTTATTCCGCAATAAATAAAAACAGTCACTAAGAGAGTTCTGGCAATGAAATTAGAAATAGATACCATTTAAATATGAAATTATTATAAATAATTCCTTATTTATATTTATTTTACCATATTTCATTCCTTCTTTTTTACTCTTTTTATTCCTAACTTTTCTCTGTTCTATTTAAAATTAGATATTATACAAATCCTATTAGCCTGTTTAGATGTCTCATTTGTAGAACTCCATTAGTATACTTTTACGTCTAAGTGATAAAGCTGTGTTATCTCAATAATAATTGAGTTTCTATCTGAAATAAGCTATTATTAAGCTAGCTTTATAAGACAAGTTTTACAGTTCTGGGTATAGTTAATAGTAGCTCTTTAAGTAGTTTAATAGACCTTGTTTGATTATAGAGCATTTCCTTTATAACTTGAAGCTAATTAAAATGCTGGACTTTAATATTCTAAACAAATAATAGAAAGATTATCTAAGAGCAGCTGAGCAGACAACTTATCATGCTATAGGCTAGTAGGTTAAATATAATAAATAATGATAGAGTAAAGTCAGCTTTCAGTATTAGAGGCATTATGATATTTAAAGACAGGTAATAAAGGAATTAATAAGTTTCAAACTATTTTTAAATAAAATGGCAAATGTTTTCCCTAACTATAAAAAGGTGAAACATATCTATTTAGATCGATCACCCCTATCAAGCTACGTAAAAATAGACTTAAAAAAGTAAAAAGAATAAGTTACGATAATATAATCAGTTCCTTGCAAATAAAAAAGTCTGAAATTTATAAATAATTACATTGAACCAACCAATAATAAGCATTACACTCAATCATTTAGTTAAGTATACTCACATTTTTTGGATTAGCAAAATTAACTTGCAAATAAGTAATAATTTAAAGCAACTAAACTTCCAATAATTAAGCAAAAGATAATATGTAGTAGTGAAAGTTTTTACCCTAAGTAATTAAGCAGTACAGAACTTGCTGATAATGGTTAACAGTTACCCAAAGTCTCTTAAACGCCAAGAGAACATTCTAGAGGCAATAATAAATTAGAACTTATTTAAGGCCCCAAATCAAAGACGGTCTAATCCTCATTCTAATCTAATCCACTATTTTTAATTCCAATAAGCAGATATAAAGAGAAAAATAAGAAACAATTTGAATAAAAAATCTTGAGAAATAAAGCATTAAAAAAGGTTAAAGAAATGAAGCCTATCGATTTAAGTACAATAACAAGTGTGGAGAGTAGCAGGTAAGAAAGTAAGCCAACAACTCCTAGTAACAATAAAGATTTTTACTTTAGAGGAAAATATATAAGTAAAAAGTGAAAAATTAGTTATTTTTGTTCATTATTGAAAATTAATTGGATAAAAATTACCTCATCAGTCAAAAGATAGCCACTCTAATATTATTAATCAAAACATATCTCCTATTTAGTACTTTCTATAATATATCAAGATGAACTATTACAAATACAAGTAAAAGAAGTGTCAAAAAGTACCTTAATAATTATAAATTAGTGCATTAAATTAGTTACTTTATATACTTATAGCATTTACTCAATATCATTAATAGGAGCTTCTTGTAAATATGTTCAACTAATTTGTTATTTTATATAGCTAATTGCTGTTATATTTAGATTAAGCTTCTAATATAAAACTACTTCACTTCAAATAAATATGAATATAGCATATAAATTTAGCGCTATAATAAAATATGCTTGTGATTATCTTAGTAATTACTATTTGCAAGTATACATTAAAGTAACTGGTAATATCTAATATATAGTAAAGAGATTATGATTTACACTAGTAAGCTAATTAAATCCAATGTATTTCAGTAGTATAGCTTAATGTATTAATACCTAAAACATTTTATAATAGAGTTTCGATTTAAAGATCCCAGTAAATCTAAAAAATGCTAAATATATAACATTTGCAGATACTAAAATAGTAGTTAATTAACTCTTAGAAATATACTAGACAGTATTTAAAAATATAAGGCTAATAATAGAGACTATGATTCTATAATAGCAAATACTTATAAAAAGTACTTGCTATTAGATTTAACTTTATAAAGAGTATTAGCTATTTAGGGAGTATAATTAAGGAAATTAAGATTTATATATCTATTTTAATTTAGCTAAAATTAAAAATTATAGCAATGCTTTTAATTTAAAATTGAAGCAGACATTTCGCAGTTTTATATAAATGTCAAACCTATATAAATTAAAATTGAGAGTGAATGAAGATGATTGAGCATGAATAATTGAAAATATATAGATAAAATAGTGCAGGATATATATTAAAATATTATATTTGCTACCTTGATAAAATCAAATATAGGATAATATAATAGAAATTAAGTAAACTACTACTTTAAAGACTAACTCGTAAGCATACACTACTAAAATTTAATTAAGTAGTTCTTTTAGAGATGAGTTGCATATCATTAGACAGACTAAACAAATATATAACTCAATTATAAATTAAAATGCTAATTAATCTAATTAAGTAGACTCTAGAAAAGAAGAAATCTACTAATAAAGATAATTATGATATAGAAAGCTTGTCATAGATATTTAGTTTAGCTTAAATGGAATGTCTTTAATAGAAAGTTTTCTTAGCAATGACAAATGTCTATAAATTGATTAAATTAAAAAAAATGAAGAAAAGTTTTAAATAATTGGAAATAGAAAAAGTTAAGGCTTTTTATAAGCAAGCTCTAGATCTTAAATAAAAAGGCTAGCTGAATCAAGCATACTAAGCGATTACACGGATTAAAAGCAACTTATGATAAAATGACCTGCCTGTTTTGGAGATGTGTGTTTTACAAATAAAAATTTGTAACAAGCTAGCTATAAATTAGATATAATAATAATAAAGTCCTATCACACTTCTTAGAGAAGCTTAAAACACTTTTAAGAAACTTAGACCATTAATTACCCAATAAGTAAATGAAATATAGAGATGTGAAATTTAGATTCTAGAGTTTTAACTGATAAGTAACTAAGCAATTTATAGCAATGCTTATCATAATCAAAATTAGGCTGTTTCTTATCTGTAAAGTGCTAGCAATAAAATAGATTAGTATCTGAAGTCTTTTAATGGCAAAAGCAATTTATATTAGGAGTATATATGAGGTAAGATGCTAAAATGTGTTATTAACATTAAACTAAGATTATCAGTCTTACTTTTAGAGGGTAAAAAAGCTCAAGAAGCTGAAGCTATTTTACAACCTACTCTAGAATTCATGAATATGTAGCTTAAGCTTAACTCTAATCTAATAATTTAAAATGACTAGGCGTTTTCTACAAAAAGTCAGAATGAGGAATAATAAAGATGAAGTAATATTTCTGAATAATAAATGATAAGTCCAGTATCAAAATAATCAATTCAAAGAAGTTTATTTGAAACTGCTGAAAGCTAGTAGACTATATTCTAAGAATAAAGTAAGAGCAGCTTTATAAACCTACATTAAGACCTTAAGTTCATTTAAAATTTCGTGCTCATCATTTATAATCTTTCAATTTCCCTTTGGCTTTAAAGCAAAAACGAAGAAGCAAAAACTGCGCTAGAACTTGCAAAAACGTTTGCTTAGAGAGTATTGCCAGATCTGAATTAAGTATCAATAGGGATATTAAAATCTTATGAAATTTTTGATTAGTCAAGAAGCGAACAAGACATAGAGTGTACTTCTAGTAAATTGCTTAATAGCTTTAGTGAACTAAATCAGTTTATCTTCTACAAAGAAAATAAAAATACCACTCGTTCTAAATCTGTAAGACTGAGAAGCAACGTAAAGAAGAATAATTAGAGTATACAAACTTATGAAAAGATGCCAGGATTTCAGTCAACGTAATCTTGTATTCCGCTAAACAAAAATACAGAAGAAGAATCTAACTTAAAATAGAATAAAACAATTCCTGAACCTTTTAAGAGAATTGTAAAGGTAGGATTAGATACAATATCAAAGTTTAATGGAAAAACTCCTCCTAAAACATATAAAAGCATGGTATATGACGCTGAAGAAGGGTGCTTTTTTTAATACTCTCCAAAAAAGAAGTGAGATCAAATAAAAGAGCCTATAGAAGACTATTCAAATAGTGAAAGATTTCAAAAGATAGAAAGGAAGTTTTAAAGAATACTAGCACCATAAACTACTAGGACTAACTACTACAATAAAAATTAATTATCTAGGATTTAAGGAATATTCTAAAAGTCTATCCCTTATGAAAGTTCTGATAAGCTTGTTAGAAGGAAAATTCTTACTTCTGCCCGTTTATAAAATGATATATAAAATCTTCATGTCACTTAAGATTCGAAAAAGAAGTGAGAAGCAGAAAATAACGAGGAGGAAAAAATGCTATTTGATCAGAAAATTGATCTGCTAACTAAGAAACTAACTTCTAATTTTAGAGCACTATCAGCAGAACCTAGAATAGATTAAATAGCAAATCAGGTAAGCAACTGAGAATATCAAGCTAATGAAGAGAGAAAAAAAGAAATGGTAAAGTACTTTTCACATAAAAAATTGTAAGTTAGCAAAGATAACTAATTCTTAAATTATTTCTAGGATGTTAAAGAGGAAATGGTTAAGAAAAAACATCCTGATTAAAGTAATATTTTACTATAGGACTCTTTTTCATTCTCAAGACAAAAGGGTAATAGCCAGATAGTAAAGTTAGCGGATTACCAACATTAAATTATTGATCTGAAGAAATGCAAAAAAATTTAAAAAGTGAAAATAAGAAAAATGAAGATAAGAAGAATTAAGAAATTACAGAGTTTGCTCTAAACTTGAAAGAAGAAATAAAAAGAACAGCTTCTAAAATTTTACTAATTCAACCTCATAAAAGAACTGTTAAAATGAAAAAAGGAATGCAAATAGCAAGAAAAGTAAAACAAATCTTTTAGGGATTTAAAGCAAGTTGGAAAGATGATCTGGATTATAATGAAAAAACTTATGGAAAAAATAAAAATTTAAATAAATTAGCTAATGATGAAATAGAAGGATGCATGAAAGAATACCTTGAAGACATTAAAGATATCAAAATAGCTCAGGTAATTTTATAATTCAGTCTGACAAACTTACAAAACTAATAAAATCTTAAAACTAAAATTTGATTGATTTGCTAAAATAACCTCCTAGTAAAATAGCAGTTAGCACGAAGAAGTTTAGAGCTGATAGAGAGCTAGCTTTTAAAGATTCAAAAAGAAGAAGTGTCTTTGCTTTTAAAAAATTGGTAAATGTTATGAATTCAAAAAATTAAGCTGCTGGAATGGAGCGCATATATACTAAGAAAACCAAAACCTTTAAAGAAACTTGATTGCAAAGAACATAGAACAATTCTTAAGTTTAACCATTTCTATATCCTAAAGTTGATTTTAAGCAAATTTTAAAGTTTAAAAGCCTTATCATTTAATTAATGCATAGATAACTGGAGTCTATATACAAGAATATATGAGTTTCGAAAAGATGTAAGAATAAATAAAGGGTAATAGTTCTTTATAAATTAGCTTATTTGCTTATTTGATATATTTACTTATTTATTTTGCTTATAAAATGACAAAGCAAAAAGCAGATGCTAACTAGATTTAAGCTAGAAGACTTACAGATCTTAATAATGTAATAATTGATAAAGTTACTAAAAGGTTTGAATGAAAATCTTTAGAGATTAAAATAGCTTGTATTTATATATTTTAACTTTAAGTCTTAATTAATACTAAGAATAATGGATGTAACCACCGAACAAAAGCCATAGAAAAAAGAAAAATCACCAACAGCTGCAATTTTAGCTGCTAAGATGGAATCCTAGTAGATAAGATCTAGCTTTGGAAGACTTATTTTATCTTAAGAAATAACAGCTCCTAAATTTGGCTTTGGTACTGCTTCTAGAGATTAAGCTTAATTAAATTTCTAATGTGAAGAGCTTAGCTCAACTGTTGGTAAATCGAGCCCAGGTCCTAAATATTGTGTTTATTAAAAAGTTGATTATAAATAAGATGCTAAATGAAGTTTTGGAAAAGACGATAGAAAAAATTCTAAACCTGCAATTTGATATGATTATTATAATAATAAAGAATATTTAGATGATCCTAATTCTGCTGATTTAGTTAGAAGGAGAAAAAGTCCTGCTGTTAAATTTGGAACTGAAAGTGCTGTTTAAGATTACGCTTAAACAGTTTCTCCTGGTCCGTAGTATTTGCCTCCAGAAAAGCCAGAATATAAAAATTCACCTAAATTTACATTTGGATATCGTCGCACAATTGCAGGAACTTCAGGTCTGGAGAATAAAGTAAGTACAACAAGTATTGTTGGTCCAGGAAGATATATTCCAGAGTAAAGTGCTAAAACTAGCGTTCATAGGGATGTCCCAAAATGATCTCTCCCTAAATAAGATAGAATTCCTAAACCTGTAAAATAAACAAGTAAAAATTAAACTTATGACACAACAAGAGGAATCGGTAAACAAGTTTTAAGTTCGAAGAGAACTTAAAGTCATACTCATTTTGGAACTGCTCAACGTTCTTAATGGGACAAGACTGGAATTTTTAAAGAAATGATGGCTACACAGCCGACAAGAATTTTTATTCAACATCCAAAATTTTAATCAGCAATTTTTTTAATTTCTATTTTAATTTAGCTTTCAGTATAAATTTTATACTGCACATAATTCAATCTTCATCTATTTAATACCTTTATCAAATGCAAATCCTGCTAGATAGTTAGAGACTGAAATATAATATATATCTCTTTTTATCACTTTTTTCACTAAGTTATATACTTTTGTATAAAGCTATTAAATGAACTGCTTGATTTTATTATTAAAGTAAATTATAATAATTTTAGCGTAACTTCTTTAATATTATTCTATCTGATTTCTTTATAAAACCATAAATATAATAAGTGTATTTTCTTTAGTTTAGCAAAGCTATTTATTACTACTATTATTTATAAAGCTCACAATCATATTATTGAAGTCGATAGTAATTGTTTTTATTTGACTATTAAATTTCTAAGATAAAGCATTATTCCACCCCAAGCAATTATATAAGTGAAAAATAACTTCTAATTTAGCCTAATTGAGTGTAAGCATTGATATTATAAAAAATCCCAATAAGTTAGTTTTACCCATATTTTACAAACTAGGATAAGATCATAGTCGCTTATTAAAATGTAAAAGTACTAAAATTGAAACTAAAGCAAGAAATGAATGAAGTAATAATAAAAATAAAGTTAGTTAATCCATTTAATAGTCTTGATAATAATTATTATTACACTTTATTTCATTAAAGAATTAAAACAATAAATAGTTAAATTTAGCAATCAAAAACTAGTTCTTAATGATCGTTAGTTGTAGAGTCTTAATCTTAATTGTTAAAGCATTTTAAAAGTATTAATAGTTCTTACTATTATAAAGTATTAACTTATCTTTTAATAAATTATTAAGCTTTAGAATATTCTTATTACAATAATTAATATTTTAATCAGAGAAAACTTTCTAATCAATGGCAATAGATTAGCTCATATTTTACTGTTATTGTCTACTTCACTATTGAAGCAAATACTTTTTGTCTTCTTTTACTAAATTTCTTATTACTAGAATAAATTTTCTTAAAGCTGCCAGCTCAATAACTTGGAATAAAGTAAAATTAGTAAATTTATTAATATAATATCTATAAAGCTACTAATAAGTTTCCTAAATTAATAGGTTTAAATAGTAACGCCTATATTTCTTTTATTTTGCTTAAACTAGCATCTATTATAAATTACGTCTTTTGGAAGTTAGCATATAAATCTATGTTATCTTTTATTTTTAAAAAATATGTATTTATAAAACCTTACCAAAGACAGTTCTTCTAAGAATTTACTAGAAAGGTTGTATAAAGACTATAAAGGTTTTAAGGATAGTTTTAGTAAATATAAGAGAATAATAATATTTTAATTTTCCCAGTTAGAATATTATATAAATCAAAAGTACCAGCAGAACCATTCTCTTTATTTATGATTGTGTACAGTTAAGCCTACTTTAAGATATTAGATTACTTGCCTATTTATATAAATAATCTTATCCATATAATTTGAGTAATAAAGGAGGTATTAGCTTAGTTATAAATAAATATCTTATTTCATAAAGATTATCTCATTATAGAGGATCTTAATTCTAAGCAACTTTTACTAACTTTTATTCATTAGTCTAATACTACACATTAATTAAATTTATTTAAAATTAAATTATATTAATGCCTCATTTGATTGTGCTAGCTTTATTGTGAACTTTTTAAAGAAGAAATTGGAACTAATTACTTTATATTGATCTTGGATGAATCAATTTTTAGTTTTTAACTCAATTTTCTTATTTTTTAATCTTAAGAATTTGTACTTTCATCTAATTTATTTGTCCGTTAAAATGCTTAGGCTTTAAGATAAGTGAATAAGAGCATTAATATAAGAGTATAATACTCTTAATTTAAGATATTTTGAATTATTTACAAACTAATTATTGACCTATAGCAAATGATTAATGTAAATAAGGAACTAGCTAACTTCTATCAATCTTTCTTAACTTCTTTTAGTAATAATTAATAATATAAAACTAGCTAATCTCTATATTAGTTAGATTAACTCTTATTATTACTAGCTTATAAATAAATTTAATCAAATAGCTTGATTCATGCTACTAAACTAGCTGATAGATTTCCTAATTATCACCTTTTTTGTTTCTTAATGCTTCTTTTTATGGTTTTGCCTTTGGTATTTTTTGCAAGTATAAATAACATTTTTATACTTGCTTAATAAGATTTAACTAGAAATCTGAGTAATCTCAGTTTAGAATTATTGAAAAGATACTAATTGAGAAGAATAATTAACAATTAATTAATTTAATTGTAAAGAAAGTCTCCTTTATTTCTATTAAAGGAAAGTCTAAAGTCCTCTTAATTGTTTGTAAGAATAGATATTGCTTCTTGTATGATGCACTTGATTTGATTATGTTTATATGAAGATAATTCCTACTTTTATATAATAGTTATATTTCCTTTTCATTGCTAGCTCGTTTAATTTTGTTTTTTATAAATGGAGGAAATTCAGAAAAAGATTAGCTTTAGAGAGATGTTATAAGAAACTGAAGGAAGACTTTTCACTCTTTTTGACTGATTTTTAGAAAACTAGAAAATTGGAAAAACTTAATCTCTCTTTTTTATCATTTTTTCATAGCTTTAAATGCTTTACCTAGCTACAAGCTTTAAAGACAAGTCTTCGGAGTGACATTTGGTTACATAATATTTAGGCTTTTTTGGTTTACCGGATCACATATCATCAGAGAAAAATTATTTACGCTGGTTCTATATTGCTTTTACTATATTTTTCATCATGGTGATTTGCATTAGTTTACTAACTTATTACATAAAAAAAATATGTGACTATAAGTTTAAGAAATACAAGTTTATAGTCTATTGAATTCTATTATTTTTCTAGTGGATTATGTTTTAACCACTCTTCGAAACTGGATTATTCCTATTTAGATGTGAATTTGATGATTGCTAGTAAGGCAGTTTCTGAATCCATTCGTTACTTGGAGTTTTACTTAGTTCAGTTGTAGTAATAGGGGAAGCAATTTTATGGGCTTTTAATTACGAGTTTTTTGAGTTCACGGGCAATATGTTATCTATAAATATGAACAATCTCCTCTCTTTTTCTTTCCTTGGAAGAGTTCCTTTATTAATCCTTAAAAGCTTTGGATCTAATAGTAAAGTATGCAAGTGAATAAGCGCCATTATAGGGTTTATATTTGGGCTATTAATGCTAAGATATAATAACAAATACAAATCCTTTTATGAAGATTTGAACAACTTAGTATTCACAGTATTTATCCATACTATCACTTATTTGTATTTTGTACTTTTATTAGAGCTGTTTGCAGGAAAAGAAAGCCTCTACTCCTTTATTATAGTCCTACCTCTATCCTTTCTCCTTTGCTTGCGTAGTAGGAAGAATTGTATTGACTAATATCTAGAATCGCATAAATCAGAAGAAAAAGCAGTTTACTATATATAAAACCTGTAGCAGTATCTTTTTAAATATAACTCATAGATATCTAATATAATGCTGTTTAACTCTCTTAAAGATTTACTAAAGCTTCATTAGATCTAGTGCTAAGATAGAAGATGCTTCTGCAGATACTAAGAAATAAGTATTAGTATATCATTGAACGAGAATAATGTTCAGAGTTTAAGGAAAGTGATCATTTATGAATATAAAAGATTACTTTTGATTTTTCCCTAATGCTCACTTCTTAAACTTAGCTATGGGTTTTTTCTTTACGAATATGACAAAAATATTCACTAGGCTGTTAATTTTTGCTATTTGGCTTAAGTGAATAGGGTTTCTAGAAGTTGTAGGTACAAATCTTATAGAATTCTGAAGTCTATATCCTAGAGAATTTAGAACTCAAGAAATACTAATTTTGAAATAATTATGCAATTTGAAAAACTCCTTCCTTAGTTTGAGTTACATACTAGCAAGGCTTCTCAGTACACAATCGAGTTTTGGCAAATGCTCCTAAATGTAAGCATAGATATTGCAAAGCTGCACGATAAAGCTAAGTAAATTAAAGAGTAAATGTAAATTGTAAATGATTTGTGAAATATTTTGAGTAACATCAACATTAAAGACAGAACTCTGCTGAGTGCTAAGCTGAATTATTTAACTTAAGTTATTGGCAGAGAATATGAAGCTTAATAACTTATTAAGGAAGTTAATGATCTAATGTCGAGAGATCATAACACTTGTAAAGATGAACTTGACATTAAGTAGCATTTATTTAAGAAAAATACTACTTCTATTTACTTAAGCATGGATCCATAAAGTTTAGGTATAATCACAAATGTGAATCGAAGTATTATTCATACTCTTGGCTACTATCCGGAAGAATTGATAGGGAAGTCAATAAATGTTCTAATTCCTAAGCCTTATGCTTAGATTCACGATCCTCTTTTGGAAATTTATCTAGAACTTGAACTTGGTAAAAAACGCATATGGGGAGCTATCTG
Organism: Loxodes magnus; assembly: GCA_946699065.1. NCBI lineage: Eukaryota > Ciliophora > Karyorelictea > Loxodida > Loxodidae > Loxodes > Loxodes magnus. Next base: position 689,157 of record CAMPDV010000125.1, on the reverse strand, counting down.
CACACTTCTTCATGCTCAGGGATATATAAAGACAATGTTTAAATTTGTTTTACCTGCGAGTAGCTTTGATAGAGGACTCTAGCTAATTACAATTCTAAAGACAGCAAAAATGTAGACAGAGTATTTACTTCTTACTGAAGATCTCAAAATAACATCAGCTACTCCTAAAATAGCAGCAATATTAGAACTTCCTGTTCATACCTTAGCTTTGTAGTAAGAACTAATATCTATTTTTGATGTTTTTCCACATATGCGAGATTTTGATGAAACATGGTGACAGTAACTTAGATCGGATGTAGGAGTTTCTTTTAGTTTTAAGTCAAATTTGTAAAATGAAGTATAATCATCAACATTTAAATAAAATATATTGGTCAATGAAATATAATGCAACCTACAACTTGTAGATAGAAAGATTAAAGCTATGGGGATATTTTGCAGGTAGCTTAAGTTTTAGGATTTCTAAGACAGTGAAAAAAGATAATTCATTGTGCCTAAAAATTACATTTAGCAATATATTAAAGAAGACTAGCTAATTAACGTTATTCCCAGACATGCGCTTATTGATTCTAAATATTTAAGCAAAGAGAATGAAAAAGATTTTGGACTAGCTCAAAAATATCTGGAAGGTAATGGATAATCTTTTCTAAAAAACAGAGAAAAAAATCATAAAGAGAGAAACATCAAAACACAAAACACATTGAAAACTGCTAATTCCATAGATCAAAAATAAGTCAAAGAAGAGGAAAAATCTTCTTCTGAAAATGATCTCATAAATCTTTTAAATCCAATTGATGATCTGGAAAGCAAATCAAGAGGAACAAGTGCGGGTAATGAAAAGCAGTCAACTACAAAAAGGCGACTTATTTCTATGAGAGAAAATCTTACAAACAAGAAAGAACACAAATCTGTAACATAGCTCCGATGAACTTTATACTTATAAATAATGATAGTGATTGGAATGGCTATAATTGTACTTATTTTAGGCAGACATAGAATCAACAGACTTCAAACTGAGACTTAAATATTAGACAACTTTATAAATTTAATTGACTAACTTAACAATTTAGATACTTAAACTCGCTTACTACTTTAAGAATAATCTCCTGAGCCACTTCAGTTGAATTTAAGAGATACAGCTATAAAATTTTAAGAAATTTTGAATAAAATGCTTGATGATTTCTATATTCTACGTAATTCAGCAGTAGAAGATCTTCTAGAAGTGCAAACAGTTATATTTCTTTACGTTTCTAATGAACTTGATCAGCAAATTAAATATTTGAATTTTTACGAATCTTGCCAGTTACTTATAAATGCTGCTTACTCGATATCTTATCTTCCTGCTTATGAAATTCATAGAGGAAATAGTTTCGTAGAAACTATACTTCAAAATGCACTCAATGGAGTCTATGTAGCAGCTTTGGATTCACAAGATATTCTTAAAGATTTGCAAGATGGTATTTTGAAGGAAGCTTCTAAGACAGAAATAGTTTCATTTGTCATAATAATTTGTGTTATTTGAATTTCAAGTGGTGTTACAATAGTAACTTTGATGATCGTTAACTAAAATAGAAACAAAATTTTCTCTGTTTTTCTGGATATACCAGATAAAGATATAAGAGAGATAATTTAAAAGAGCATGATTTTTAATGGCATATAAAACCAACCTCATATGGAAGTAGAACTTCAAAGTTCTAAATCCCAAACTAATGAAGCTCCTGACCAAAAAGATTAGAATAAAAAAAATAAAAAAGACTAAAAAGATGACAAAAAGAATAAAAAATAGAAAAAGAAAAAAGTTAAAGTAAAAAGCAGTTAGAAGATTTTTAGGGGTTCAATATCAGGAACTAAACGCTTTATTATTATCCTTATAATTTTTTCGATGTTTATGCAGGTTTATAACGTTTGGGAATTCTCAATCTGAATCAAATATTTAGATAAATCTGATAAGTAAAAAAATGAAAAAATGGTTCTTATTGATAATATCGAATAGCTAGCCTTTTCTAACTCTGCTATTCAGTTATATTTGTTTTCAAAAGGTTATGATGATCTTTTACTAAGAAAATCAAGGGAAGTGATTGAAGAGATCATTCAAGATATAAAAGAGAGTGAAGATTATTATAAGATACATATGGAAAACACTGGCATTAATCCTAGTAGCTATAACAAGCTTGTGTAAAACATTTATGAGGAAGATACTTGCTCTCTATATGAAGATTAAACATTCTAATAAACTTATAATATTTAATGGCAAAACCCACAAATGTAAAAATATAGTTGCTAAACTATAAAAGATTCTATAGTGACTAATGGTATGCTTACAACTGAAATAGCTTATCTAAGTTCGCTAGAATATGTTATCTTATAATCTTACTAAAACTTCTCTTTTACGTTTGTTGAGGAAAATGTTCTTATGAATAAATATATGCTGCCTGCTTTACGCTATTTAGATAACGAAATTATGAATGTGATGGATAAAGAAAGCGGTGATTAGAAGAATATTGTGACCTTAGTCTGCATTTTATTTTCGATTCTTCTTGTTATGATTTATCCGCTTGCAATTGAAACCTATGTTAAGAAACTTGCCCACGAGCTAAAATATACCCAAAGTTTGTTAGCGATGATACCTCTTCAAATAATTATGGATCAAAGCAACATAAAAAGACTTATACAAAAAAACAGTCAAAGTATTTGAATTCATTTAATTTTTAGACTAAGTTATATCTTAATCAGAATAATACTTCTATCTCACTTCTTTAACTCTAAATTTATAAAAGAATCAATCATAATATAGAAGGTCTAATGCTGCCTCTAATAATTTTAAATAATCATTAATTTAAGGGATTACTCCATTTTATATTTTATTTAAATTAATTTAATTTAATTCTTCATTTGCCATATTTAAAGCCTTTTTCACTAAAATTTATAAAAATACACTGGCTAAGTCTGCGAAATAGTTCTTAAAATAATTGAATACACAATGTGATGAAAGATGACGAATAGTTTTATATGACTACATCGAGGCATTTGTCTGATAATCTCCGTTTTTTATCTTCAATTAATCATGAGGATTATACTTGCTACTCTTGAACTTGATGAGTTCTAGCCACCAAGATCTCTGAAAATTGATAGCATTAGAGCTTTATCAATATAAATAAGATGATTAATGTCTTATAATCTTAGTATCATAGAGTATCATAATGCTTATAATATATTCCCTCTATTTCTTTTGTTACTTAAATATTCTTCATTTTTAATTAACTAACAACCAATATAAAATATATAGGCTGCTTTGTAAAATGTATAATTATGCTTATAAATACAGAAATAGTTTTTCTAAATTACGTTGCATGCACTACGTATTCAGTTATGTAATCTTATGCTTTTAATAATAGAGGAGTTAATAATGCCATTAATAATTATATTTGCTGCTCACTATTTAGTGCTAAGAATCAATTTATTAATTCCTTTCTTTCTGACTCTAGTCCTTCACACTTATCCTTAATTCTGCTCTTTCTTAAATTTTAAAGGGATATTGGTTTTCTGAACTATAAAATATATAAAAGGATACTAAAGCTACTAGAATATTTAAGCTGGTTAACTTACAAAATTAGTTAATAATATTAAAAATATATAAATATTAAATGAAAGATAGTAGCTTCTAATATAAGCCATCTTAATTAGTAGCCAGTAAAATAAAATATTCACCATTCTTATATAAGTCTAGTGAATACCAGTATCAATAGAAACTCAAACTCTGATAGATATTTAAGTATATATAAGCTAAAAGATAGTGCAAATAGTTGCTGATGATAGAAATCGGGTATGGGGTTGATAATATAAAGGTTGAACTTGGTAATATATAAAAGAACTTTTGAAGCATTCTACTAAAGCTATTTTAATAAATAATAAAGATGATTATTATATTAATAAGTTCAATTATTTATCTATTTGCAGTTATATTTAAATGGGGAATAACTTGACTAATGATTTATTAAATCAGATCTATTAAGAAAATAAATCTAACTAACTGAACCCTAAAAATAGGATCAAAACTGAAAAAACTAAAAAAGTAGTGGTGGAAATCTCACCATAAGGAGAACCAAGTTTAAACCTTAAAATAGTTATTTCTGATAAATATCTAACTTGTGGGTGGTTGATTTCTGAAGTTATTAGAAGATACAAAGAATAGAATAATATGACTAATGCTAAAATAGTTCAGCTTAGAACTAAATCAAATAATGAAGCTCTGGACTATTGACTTAGTAAATGAGAAAGATCTTTACTACCTTTTCACGATGGAGATAGCCTAAAAGCTGTATTTTGTGTTTAGCTAGATAATTAAAATGAAGTCTCTAATCATCCTTCTATACAAGACTTTAAATTAATTAAATGTATTGGTAAGGGAGGGTTTAGTAAAGTTTATTTAGTAAGGAGAAAAGATACAGGGTTGCTTTATGCGATGAAAACAATCAAAAAGAATTTTGTAGTAAAAGAAAGAAAGATGCAGCAAATATTACAAGAAAGAATCATTCTTGAGAAACTTAATCACCCTTTTTTGATTAAAATGAAATGAGCATTCTAAAGTTAGAAGGAACTCCATTTTGTGCTTGATTTTTGTCCTGGAGGAGAACTTTTTTTCCACTTACGAAATATAGGAAGACTTACAGAAGATTAAGCAAGATTCTATTTTTGTGAAATACTTTTAGGCATTGAGGAGCTACATAATAATAATATCGTCTACAGAGACCTTAAACCTGAAAATGTACTTTTAGATTTAGATGGCCACGTTCGATTAACTGATTTTGGACTTTCTAAAGGCAATATTTTTAATAACTCTAAAACTTTTAGTTTTTGCGGGTCACCTGAATATATGTCTCCTGAAATGCTTCAAGGAATTGGTCATGGAAGATCAATTGATTTTTACAGTTTAGGAGCAATTCTATATGAGATGCTAATTGGTTATCCTCCTTTTTATGATTAAGATCAGAAAAAGATGTAATATAAGATTGAAAATGAATAAATACAAATTCCACACGATTTATCAGTTGAAGCTGCGTCTTTACTTAATGGATTGTTAGATAAATCTCCTTAAAAGCGAATCGGATCAATAAAAGGAACTGACGAAATAAAATCTCATCCATGACTAGAAAAAATAGATTTTGACATTCTATTGAAAAAAAAAATCAGACCACCTTTTATTCCCAACTTAAGGAAATCAAACTTTGATCCTGAATATTTAAATTTACCAATGGATGTTGAAGCATTATAAGATAACCAAGCAAAATGCATTATGATAGGATAATTTGATGAGACATAAAGCTTTAGTTTCTACCAAAATGACTTAAGTAATTCTCCAATATAAAACGAAGAGGTTGGAGAAGTTTTCTAAGGATTCGAGTATATTGATATGACAGAAAATAAATGTTGTTCATATATCTTGTAGAATACTCCTAGAAAGGAAAATAGAAGTATAATTAAAAATAAGGCTAAGAATATCACTGAATCTTAAAAATAACAAACACCAAGCTAAGAGTTAGAATAATAAACGACTGAATAAATGAAAGTTTCAAGTAACAGCATAAAATAAAACTTTAATGAGTATAAATTTAAGTAAAAATCTAATTTCAATATACTATAGAAAAAGAAATTTAATAATGAAGAATAAAATCAAGCAATCATAAACGAAGATTAACGATAAATTTTAGAAGGAGCTACAAATGATTTGATAGACTTTAAAATGCAAAATGAAAATATAGTATCTTAAATGAAGGCTTTTCCAATTAAAATTTAATCGATTTAAGCTTCTCGATCTTTAGAATTTTCTTCTATTTCCAGCTCGCCATTATCAAATAATTTCTAAAATAATTTAAATGAAAATGCTCAAAAAGGATTAACATTCAGACAAGCTACTTTAGCCAATTTGCACAAAGAAAGTTTATATGATACCATTTCGATGAACAACAGAGCGCCAAACTTAAAAGATAAAACACCACAAAGTGAAAACGATTTGGACCCATTGCTTTCCAAATCTATAACTATGTTCTAAGACCAAAAATGCACATAATAAGATATAAATAATTTTAAAACTGTAATACTTTATTTAGACTTATTCACATATCCCTACTTCTAATAATTAGCAACAAGCATCCTAAGTGAAGCTAAAAACTAAGATTAATAAATAAAAAGCCTCATCTCTAAGGGTAGAATTAAGAAAATCTGTACCAAGCCCTCCAGTAAGTCTAGTAAATGTTAGAAAGTAATTAAATGCAAGCAAAAGTAAAAATTAAGAGAATTAGCAACAAAAAAAACATTTGTTGTAACCTTCTGCGACTTAAAAAGTCAAAAGAGTTATTTCTTTTAGCAACGCCTCGCTTTTAAAATAATCAACAGATTAAAGCATTTTAAGATTATTTTAGCGTGAAGCAATTTAGTAATATAAACTATAACAATTAAACAATTAACGCCAATAAATTCATATCCTCAAATAAAAGAAATTACAAATAGAGACTCTTGCGCTTAATTCTGATAAAGAATAAGTAAATAAAAAAATAACATCCAAAAGTAAGCTAAGCAATAACATTTTAATGAGGCAATAATAATTAGCATTTCCTGGAAAGAAGAAAGTTCAAGAGAAATGAACAATTCAAACTCCTAATTTTGCTTTTTAAACAAAAACAAAAAATATCTCGTTCATTCAGATAACTAATAGTATAAAGCATTGGTTATCTAATTTTAGCATGAATCAAATAAGTATATTAAACTGAATTAAGACTTTTCTGCTAATTCATTAATATATATTACAAATTGATCTTCTAATTTAGTTTTATTAATATTCCATTAATTTAGTCTTTTAAATCACTATGTTTGCAAATAGAAGCTAAGCAAGAAATAATTTTAAAGACTATTAAGTAAGTAAGATGATAATATAATATAAATTAAGATTAAAAGTTATCTTTCATGCTATATAGTTCAAGCATTATAAATGGGTGATATGGTTTACAAATTGTAAATAGCTTAATATTTAAATAAAAGGAACTTAATTTATTAAATATATAAATGATATTTCTATATTAGTTATTAAGTCAATTTAATAATCCATAACCTTTGCTAATATAGTTAGAAAATAATTTAGAAGTTTAACTTTATTAAGAGATATTAGATTGAAGGCTTTTTCAAGCTTATAAGAAACTAAATTAAATTAATATTTATAAATCTTTTTATGCTGAATTATTAGCTTGATAAATGCAAGGATAATAAAAAATAAATAAGAGTATATCTTAAATTATTAAAGGAACATAATCTATTTTAACAAATTAAGAACAAAATTATAAAATATGATTTAAGATATGGAAAGCTCTCTAGTATCTTAACTCTTCTTAATAAATGAATATTAATGGGTAATTATTTTATATTATCTTTTATACACTACTAGAGGATTTAATTTACCCTTATTAAATTAAAAAGATTTAATTATAATTTAAAGATAGATGTATCTAAGATATCAATGAAGAATCTTAAATAGTTTTAGCAATTTTTCATTGTAATCAAATGAAGCATCTTTTGCAAATAATACTCTTTAAGAACACTAATTATCGTTTTTATTAATTAAGGTTTTGCTTAGCTTCAGGCATAAACTTTGAGATTTTTCTTTTATATAAAATAAAAATGGAAGTTTGTGAAAAGAGATATAGTAGTCCTTAGACATTCTTATAAATTTGAAAGTGAAGAACATTCAAGCAAACTACATTATAATTATTGAGAAAGATCAAAGAAAAGAAGTAACTAGATCAATTACTTTTAAAAGGTAAAAATTGTACTGAAGAAGATAATTAAAGAGAGCAAGATCTTATCAGACAAAAAGCGAAGAGCATTAAAAAAGGATTCACTTCATTTTATAAGATACGTTAATAAAACTAAGACTAATAGTTATTATTTGAATACGATCACAACAAAGGAGGATATCTGATCAAACTGCTGTGAAATTATATTCATAAATACTTTTATGCTTGTAGTTAATATCTTATAAGCAAGATTTAAGTCTTTCGTCTTATTTATCCTAATCTAAGGCAAATATTAAGCTTTTATTATCTTGAACGAGTGATCTGGTTTTTGTTTAAGCTTTTCTTCCTTTTTTATTTTAAAATTAAAGCTATCAATTTATTAGAAAGTTGCTTTATTAATGAGTAGAAAATATATTAAATAAACTCAAAAGTTTAAATTTAATTATATACTCCTTACTATATAATGTCAATAAATAAATTTTAACCTATAAAAAATAACTTCTTCAAACTTATAATATAAATATCTATTTTTTAATAAACTAGTATTTAAATTTCTAGTAGATATCTTTAAGCTTAATATATATAAAAAATTATTTCTTAGGCTACATTTAATTCATTGACTAATTAAAATTTTACTATCTTTATTATTTTTCAAGTTTATTAATCTTCATTATTAAGGTTAAAATGATTATATTTTTGCTATAGTGTTAAAAAAGTAATAAACAATTACAAATAAATTAACTAAAAGGTATTATTCTTTCTTAAGTTTCATGCCGTTAGATGTTTAAATAAATATTTTTGTTGTATAATTTTATTTTGCATTTAGCATAGCTTAATTTATTATTGCGATGTCACCTTTATTTTATTTACCACATATTAGTTTATTGTTTAAAATTTTAGTCATTTCAATTTTATTGGATCTTCACTCACATGAGTCTTAATTATTTTAAGATTATTTTATAATTTTTCCATATAATTCAAACTCATTTATTTTAATTTGAATTTATAAGTTTCTTTTTAGATATTGAAAGCTTCTTTATTTACTTTAAATAATTTCTTGCATAACAAATCTTCTTGATTTTATAAATCTGAATATATTTTTCCTTTAGTTTTCTATCATCCTCTTTTCTTTTTGCTTAAATTAGTATAACTTAATACTTTATGTCTCGGACACTTCCAATTGAAGTTTATTGTTACCCTTCAGTATGAAATATTCTTTTTTATAGGTTATTGCTTTATTTCCGTTGAGTTGAGGAGTAGTTAGGAAATAATACAATAATAACTAATTAAATGTCTTTCATCTTTATTAGGTAATCACGAAATAAAAGTTTAAAGTTAAATAAAAATATTAAATCAAACTTGTTTTATTCTTCACTGTCATAATTTTTGTTTATTTTAGATTAATTTTCCTAATTTTTTACTATAAATATATATCTACAATTTATTATTAAATTAATTGACTGCTTTTTAAATATAGGATGCCTATTTGTAGTATTAGTTGCTGTACTGTATCTTATAGTTTTTTGTTCTCAACCTATAACGAGTAAACCTCATTCAAAGTATCTTATTGTTAGTTAAGACTGATTTTAAGTGAATTGCTTCTTAGGTGACATTTTATACTATACATTTCAAGGAAATATACATAAGAGAAAATGAAGATCTAATCCAGAACCTGAACAACAGAGAAGAGCTGAGTGGAGAAATTGAGCCTAAGCATAGAGGGAAATCGGTTGCTCCGAAATGAATTGAAATATCCAGAAAAAAGGATGATGAGAAAAGTCTAGTTCTATAATAATAATTACAATATTGATTCTTTCTTACTGATCTTTCTAATTATTTGCAGAAATTAATTTAAAAGCAATAATAATTATTATAATAATTATAATAATTAGTTCACTTTACTGCTTAAATTTACGAATACTCTATTTCAATATCTTAGAAGATCTAAAATAAACAAATAGGAAAAGCCTGAAAAGTAGAATATAAATGAATAAATTCCCAAAAGAGAAGAATAATTAAATAATTTAATTATGTTTATATAAAAGATAACAGTTTAATTATAGAACCTCATTAGTGTAGATTTAATTTAAGATAATTTAAAAAAATTTAGCAAAATATTGTTGACAAATGAAAAAAAGTTATTCCTAAGTATTGTTTTTCTATTACTTTAGATAAATAAATCTCGTAATATACTAGACATTAATTTTTAATTCTTTTTGATAGATGAATTATAAAGTATAAACCTAGCATAATGGATAGTCACAAGCAAATTAAACTATAATTATATTTATAATTTAATTTTAGAAAGTACCTCTAATTTAAAAGAAGGCATATTTCCTGTTTTATTACAATAACTTAAGTCTTTTCACTCTTTAAAAATAAAAACTTAGAAATCTTGCAGTTGTGATCTTCTAATAAATAACTATACCACTCTAATCTCCATTTCAAATAATCAACTAGATTCCATTATTATTACTAGCAAAGCAATTTATCAATTTAAAAGTGATTAAATAAGAACAACATAATCCATAGACTCTACATTCTCTCCTTAAAAAAGGGAAACAAAGAGCAAAGTTAATTTAATAAATTTAAGGAGAAACTAAGAAAATTAAAGCATTTAAACATAATCATCTATATAATATAAAGATGTCAATAATCAGCTAATATAATAAAACTAAGCTAGCTACTTTACTGCTATTAAAGCATCTTCATAGAAAATAATTAGTTATCTAGTCTAAATGCAAGCTCATTTATTTATAATTTTCATATATATTATTATTAGATACTTACAATATTTGATTTTAGAATGAAAATTTAACTATGTAAGAATTAAATTTTAGAAGGGAGGATTTTAAAAGGGTAATTATAGTTAAAAGCTAGAATTAAACAAGGAAAAATAAAATAAGTTAAAATATGTAAAACTAAGAAATTTACTAAAATCAATACTCGAAAGGTCAGGATATGTATGGAGAACCACCAAGTTCTTAAATGTAACTTATATAGAATAACTTTGCAAAATCTGATTAATATAGTCCTAGATAAGATTAGCCAAATACTTTGGCGGGCATGCCTCCATAATATTCAGTTTTACCAATGCCTGATATTCCAGAAAGAATGAACTTTTAAAACTACAATGTAATTGTAACTGGAGCATCTAGTGGTATTGGAAAGAAAGTAGCAAAATTATTATTATAACGTGGAGCATATGTCGTATTAATAACTAGATACCCAGAAAGATGCGAACGAATTATAAATAATCCATAAAATATCAGACCTCCACATGTAATCAAAGTTGATTTAACTGATCCAGTTGGTACTGAAAGGGAATTTAGAAATATAATGGAGATACTAGATCGACGTTTAGATATTCTTATAAACGCACATGGAGATCTTTCCTCAAAGCCAATAAAAGAAACTACTCTAAGAGATTGGGATCTTTCAACAAATATGAATGTTAGAAGTGTTTTATAGTTGATATCCTTATCTAGTACTTATCTTAAATAATCTAAAGGTTCTATTGTTAATATCACTAGCACTTATGGTTCCGTTCCAAAACCAGGTTCTGTTTCTTTTTCAGTTTCAAAAGCATGTCTTAATATGCTTACTTAATGTGCTGCTCTTGAACTTGCTCCTTTTGGAGTGAGAGTTAACGCTGTTGCTGCTGGAGTTACAAATACTAAAGGAAGGCTTAATGTAGATCAATAAATCGCCTTAACTGCAGCAGAAAATATGACATTAATGAAAAAGATAGCAGAACAAACTCCTTTAGGATAAATTACTACTAAACAAGACGTAGCAGAGGCTATTTTGTGGCTCGGAAATAAAGCTTCCAGCTTTGTGACGGGAGAGATACTTAATGTAGATGGAGGAAGTACACTTATATCAGCTGGATGTTTCGAAAGATGGAGTCAATCTAAAGTTCCAGCGAAGAAAGAAAAAGGATTTCTCGAAAAACTCTTTTGAGATTCAATATTTATTTCAATATAAACTACTTATAAGCTTTTCTTAATCTATACCGAAAACATTCATTTGAATTTATCAAGAAAATACTTTTGTCTCTATTTAAAATATCCCTTTTTAGATCTATTCTCTAAATCAAAAAATTAAACATTTCCTTATCTGTTTTATTCAATTTCTGAGTGCTCCTAAAATATTTAATAACTAGATAATTTAAAATTAAAAAGATGAGTTTGATAATTCCTACAAATAATAGTTATAATAAAGAATCTTCATAACGCTCTTAAAAACTTATAATTTCTTGAAAATATTTCTAATAAGGAGTATAGTTATAACTAAACTTGATTATATGGTATTAATTATAGTTATGTAATTATTTACTACATCATTATTATTAACTCCATTTAAATACTATTACTTTCATATCTTTTACTCAAGTAAATTCAGTAATGTTTAAAGTACATTCTAAAGGTTTAATTTTATTTAGATTAATGATTTTTTAAGCTTGCAATGATAGAAATAAATATTATATCTTTTTCAACTAAACTTCTAGTACTGTAAAGCATAAAGAATAATCAAAATTATAAGACTACTAAGCTATTAGATGATCCTATTGGTTTAAGATAATAAAATTAATATTTACCGCTTTTAATACAAAATACTTTAAGATACAGATAAATAAATTTGCATGAAAGAAGGCAAAAAATAATTATTTAGGCTTTATTAGAAGATCCAAATCGCTTTGCAATATAACTAACTAATAAACTTGAAATTATTAAAGGACAAATAACTAGTTACAACAAACTTTCATTATTAGAATAGATCCTATAAACTTAAACTATCCTGTTAGAGAAAAATAGAAATTAAACATATATATACAAAGCTATTAAGCAAACTATATTATTTTTATTTTATTTAAACATATATATAAGCAAATTATTACAGCTTTTATAAAATAATAAACAAAAAAATTAAAATTAGTATAATTAATTATTTGTTAAAATTGAGTCATAAAGACGCAGTTAAAAATATAAATGTAATTATAAAGAAATTAGTAAGAATGTTTTTGAAGTCTAAAGATTTATTTGGGCAATGTTCTGAATAATAATTTTATAAGCGAAATGAAATAATTAAATAGTTACAAAATTTAATATATTAAACTAGTGTAATCTTTTATTAAAGAAACGAACTTTAAATCTTTATGAAAAAAATTGTTATTAAAGCTACTTGCTTATAAAACGTAAATTTAGATTTTATCTTTATTTTAACCTAAAAAATATTTAAATAAACTAAAATAATAATTTGCTATGAATTCGTATTAGATCTATTAAGAGAAAAAATTGAGACGAGATAGAGTAATAAGCATAAATTAAATTAAGAATACAATGCTTTTCATATTAAAATTATGGATTTTATTATTTTTTGCTTTTCATTATTTCTTTCTTTAACTAAATCTATTATTTATCTCTTCTTCTTGCTAAATTATTCAACTGTGGAGAATAAATACATTTTAGATGCATTCTTCTTTTCTTTTCTAATTTCATATTTATTATTCTATACTTGCAATTCGTTTTTTTACAATTAATATGAAAAATTTTTAACATTTTCTTTATTTTCCAAACGTAAATATCTTTCATTTTTATTTTCTGAGTGTTAGTTTTAGCTTATCTGTAAATATTTGCTGCTTGGTAGTAAATATTCCTCTGAACTTCTTTTAGTTAAAATATCTTCAATACTAGTTCTTAATTTTGAACTGCCTTAGTTAGTTTATTATATCTAAAAATGCTTTCAGTCTTTGTTTTACTTTTTCTTTTCTCCTTAATGGCATAAATTTTCTATACTTAAAAAAACATTTTCAGTGTCATTCATTTTAATACTAATTTATTCTTTTTATATCTCTGAATTAACTAATTTAAGCCTATATCTACTTTTAGCTCTTCTTTTTTTTCTAAATTGAAAGGAGTTGAAAACGTATAAGTTTGAAACTTAGTTGTTATTTGAGTCAACCTCTGCTCTTTCTATATCACTTTCGTAAATATCGCTAAATTCCTGGACATAGTTGTTGCGACTCATATACTTAGCTTATATGTATTCTTACGTTTCTCTTTTATGTATTTGATTTCACATATTTTTTGATTCTAGCTCCAAATAATTTTTGTTCTAATCACTTGGTTCAATGAACTTACTAAAAAGTTTCTTTAAATATTTCTGAACAACATTTGATTGTATGCCAAATTTCTTATCATACTCAAAAGACTAATCCAAGGACAAGTAATAACTATCATTTCCTATATTATCCTCTTTTGTCTTACCTTCTTTATATTCATATTTTATTCTATTCTTTCAACTTTCAGGAGTTTCTATTTTAGGTTTCCAACTTTAGCTTTATTCATACGGTACAAAGTTTCTAAAGTTTCAGAGGTTAATCAAGTACTATACGCTGATTTCACTTCTTTATTAAGTCATAAATTTTTATATTGGCCCTGTCTTAAATACGAAGAAACTTTTTAATTTAAATCAGTTAAGAAAGTTCGTTTAACATATTTAGAATATCATTTTAACAGCTTAAAGAACTATATTGCTTCAATAGGATTCATTTTTATATTAAAATTATCAAATTGACAAGTTAAATTGATTTCTTAAGTGGCAACTGAAGCTAAGATCTTCTTTAGATGATTTATCTTAAATATTGCTTCATGCAGTTGTTTGTTACGTGCTCTAAAGTTTACTCTGCTTAAATATGTTTATATCTTTTATACTATTAGAACGTCTCATTTTGCATATGATTATTTACTAAAATAATCTTCTAATACTCTAAATAGTTAGTTAAGTAATAGCTATAAAAGCTTTTTACTAAAATATAATCAAAAGCAAGCATTCCTGTTAATTTCTAGTAAGATAATTTAATAAAAAAGAAAGCATTAAGAGGAAATTAATGCTTTAATAACTTAATTCATTTATTTGCTAAATAATAGCTTACCTTCATAGGTAATTTTAATAATAGCTACTAATTTATTTAATATACTATAATTATAAACAATTATAAGCTTAAAAATTAGAAACTTTGCTTAAGTCAATAAATTATTTAAATTAATCTTTTTATTGAAGAAAATAACTAAAGGATATTAATAGTCAGATAATAGTCATTTTGATGAATCTTTAATACTTTGAATTTAGCATTTTACCAAATTGTTTTAATGATAAACTTATTAATAAAGTATTTATAGACGAAAATATCAAAATTCTTGCGGCTTCCATTTTTTCTATCTTACCTTCTTCTTTAAGGTTTTACCATCCTTATCTACAATTTTTAAAACTGAGAAAGGACCAGGTACCTTTTAACATTTTTCCGCTGCTTCTTTACAAAATTTTTCATCGTAAAAGTTAACTTTGCATGAATGGTCATTTACCCATTCAATATCAAACTCTCCTGCCCACTTTGAAAGAGTATTATTCTAAAATTAAATCTTACCACTTCAAGAGTTGTTTCGCTTTAAGAAAGATCATAAAAAAGAATGCTTTGTACTACTGGTTTCGCTTCTTTGGGCTTAGCTAATCCTTATTATACCTATTTAACATATTAGCTCAATGTAAATTCTGGAATTCCCATTTCTTAGGTGCCATAAACAACGATTGATCTGTTAGGTCCACTATCATAAGAAATTGTATCTACTTTATAGTAGCAAGTCAAATATTCATGTACGAATGTTCTTTTATCTAAATTCATTTTTGGTAGGGAAACTAGTTATTCTGCCTTTTAGATCATTTAAAAAATTCTGGTTTCTAGCTGTTCCAGAAATTTTACATTTTATTACCCAAACTTGATAAACTCTTCACTGTATTCTACTTTCTCTTCTCTATTAGTTCCTAGAGCTTTATCAAGTTTTTTATTTCTGGAAACACGTTCGCACTCCTCCTTACATTCAATTATTTACTTTTAACTACAAGAATATACTCTTCCAATCGTTCCACATTAGCAGGTCAATCTTACTTCTGCTTCACATACTACTTTAGGACACTCTTACCCAGAATGGCATTTAGCTTGGCATTAATGACCACATTCTAACTTTCTTCCACATATTTTACCGCAAGATTCTCCTTCTTTCTTTTCTTCTTGGTAGCAAACTCCAGTATGACAAATTATTCCACATTTATGTTCTCCACAGGAAAGAAATTTTTAGCATCGCTTTCCGCAAACTACATTCTTAATATGACAAGGTACATTGGGACGGATTTATTCTCCACAGTTACAACTTCTATTTATGAGTTCTACACAAATTGGATGGTATCCTTCATGACATAATGCCTTACAAATATGACCACATTCAAGCTCTTTATTGCATGGATTTCTACATTTTACAAGCATCTCATTCGTTCCGCATCGTACTGGTGGTTTATTAAATGTCTTTCCACATGGGCAAAAAACAGGGGCGTTTTATACAACTTCACATGGAGGACAATTTCCTATGTGGCAAAATTTCTCACAGTTGTGCCTACCACAATCTAATGGCTTTTCACAAGGTAAATAACATAAATGCAAACCTCCATCATTCTAGTTTAATCTTCCCTCACAGCAAACTTAATTGCATTTATGCTTCTTACAGCTTTTAAGTAATTTGCAAGGAATTTCACAGTTGAAATCTTATCTCTTTGTGCATTCTATTTTCTTCTTCACTGACCCACATTTACAGAATATTTCCACCTCATTTTTACAATTTTCACATGATCCAAGATGACATTTCAACTTACATCTATGTATTTAGCATTCTAAATGCTTATCACAAACTTAGTTACAAAGAGGAATAGGATCTAAGCAATTGTTTCTTAGAGCATAAATCTGTTTTTTTCCACAGGGACATGTTTCTATATCAATTAAAGAGCATTTCTTACATGCTCCTTAATGGCATTTATCCTAACAATAATGCTTTCCACATTCTAGCTTCCTGTTACATATTTAACCACATTCAAATGAAATCTTGGAGCAGTATATCTCATTCATCTGTTTCTAGCACCAGCAAGACTTCATTTATAAAATTGTGCAATCTCCACAATCTCCTTCGTGACAAATCTTCTTACAATTATGTTTTCCACAACCTAACTATTTTCCGCACACTCCCCCACAACTCTTTTATACTGCACTTTCTGCGCAAGTTACTTGATATTAGATTTTTCCACATCAGCAATTCATCTGAGGACCCATAGCAGTACAAGCTGGACAAATTCCTGGATGACATTGTAGAGCACATAAATGAGGACAATGCTTAGCTCTTTTCTTTCCACATGCTTAGCCACATGAATGTGGCAGAGTATAAGGATCGTGTGCAGGTTCATTTTGCTTTAAGCAAAAGCAATAATAACTTGGTAATTCCCCTTAGCAGAGCTGATTGCATGCAGGACAATTTCACTTATATTAATTTTATTCAGGCGCACAAGATTACTAAATCCACTTATGGATGCATGCTAAGTGCATGATTTGCATACAGTTTTAGCAATTTCATATTTTACCCTTTTGGGAAATTACCGTCATACATATAAGACATTCCAAAGTCCCATCAACAATCTAATGAGTCAACTCTTCATATTAATTCTTATTTCCAAATTTCTTCAAATAAGTTTTCTTTTAGTATTGTTGATTAGACTTTGGATGTCTTTATACCCCCCTATATTTCTGCATCTTTTATAACTAAAAAATAAAATCAATATTTAAACTCTAAATAACAGAAACCATCACCTTCCTTCCTTTTTTGGCAAATTGATTTTGATATAAAAGTATAAATATTAGAAACTCTCATAAATAATATACCAAAATCAAATATAAGATTAAATAAAAGATAGTTCTAAATTTAATCATACTGTCTTTTATTAACTTACTTATTTTTAAATTAAATTTTATATAACTTTTAAAAGCATTAAGCAAGATGCTTTATTTACTTTATGTTCTAATTAAATTTATAAATATTAGTTTATAATACTATTTAGAAGTAATAACGATAGCTTTAAATTAATTCTTGAATATATTAAATAGAATATTTTTGGATATAAGAAATAAGCTCTTTTCTATTAAATATAAGTTATCAAGCCATACGAGTCTTTTAGAATGCTATATTTAAAATAAATATTTTAGATATTTAAATTGCTTAAAGCCAATTAATTCTAAAAATTCTTTAAATCTATATTTAGTTAATTTATGATACTTTAGCTTAAAAATAATAAATAGCATCCTAAATTAGTGTACTTTTATATTTAGCAGATAGATAAAAATTGTCTTAAAAGAAGTAGAATACAAAGAATAGAAAGTATATTTAAGGCTTAAAATAAGCTTATATTTACTTTAGATATTTAACTTAATTTGCTCTTAGCATATTTACTGCTGTTAATATGTACTTAATTCTATATAAAAGTTAGGTAAATGCTTATAAGTTGAAGCACTATAAAATATCTTTGCTTATATCTTTTCTGATTTATATTTTAAATTAATAACTTCAAATGCTGATAGTAGTCGTTAGATATATTAAAACCTTCAAATTAGCAAATAGTTTACTATCTTCACTTTCATTAAGAATAAAAATTATTTAAAGAATCAGAATTTAAAAATAGGAATAAAGCTAAAACTTTTATAAGTTTAAAATTTAAGGATTTATATCTTAATCTTAAGAATTTTAATTTTATGCGTTAATTATGCTTAAAGCTAGTAATATGTACAGTTGTTTAAAGAAAAAATTAAAATTTAAAAGGTTAATTTGATCCCCAATAGTTTAGAGCATTTTCAATGAGCTTTATATCATTGTATTTCCTGCCTTTTTCGAAAAACGCAAATAACTCTTAGTAAAATGCATCTTCTAGTCAGCACTAACATTATATCGAGTATAAAGAAATATTTTTGACATTTAGGTAGTCTTTTTTATACATACATCCTTTGAGGACAGATTTATACAAAACAGCATCTCCTTTAATGTTCAATTACATCATCTCATTGAGTATTTCAAGAGCTTGCAAATAATACTTCTGAGTTTTTATCTAAGGCTAGATTAAACATGAGTAGACTATTAAACCTATTTACATGTTTCTGTCTTTCATTTATTTCCAGCACTCTAGAGCTTGATCAAATTGATTCTACCTGCTGTAAGTTTTGATTAAAATTGAATATGTAACTTCAGTCGGTTGGAGGTTGAAAACATCAATCATCTCTTAGTAAGTAGAAAATAGTTTTTCATACTATTGGGTTTTAAAGCATCCTTCCATTAAAGTATTGAAGATTACTTAATCAAGTTACATGCCTTCTTTTTAAAGATTTTCTTTCATTTATTCGAATATACAGAAAGCTAAACTTAGCTAATTATCTTAGCAATAGCCCTTTAATAGTGTTGAGTAACTAATTAAGTCTGGTTTCTAAAATATATCATCCTATTGAATTTTACTAAACATATCTTGTGCAATTTTTAGCTTTTTACACTTGATGCAACAATCAAGTATAGCATTTGTTGTAATAGTATTAACCTTCGTATTTTCATTTTTGCATACTTGTGTTAGGCTTTCATAAAGTGAAATGGCTTTTTCTAATTGTCTTTATTTAGTGTAGCAGGTTATCATTACAGTGTAAACTAAAGAGTTTGGCTAAAGTCCTTGCTACACTACTTATGAAAATATCTGCTCAGCTGTTTAAGTATCATTACATTTCACACAGGAGTCTAATATATTTCCTATTACAATATGATTTATCTAAATACCTTATAATCTCATTTCATTGAATAACTCTAATGCCTTGTCGTTTTGCTAATTCCATCCAAAAGCTTTTATTAATATAGAGTAAGTTACTTCTGTTTATTTGTTTTCTTTCTTCATTTCATTAAAGATCTAAATAGCTCTGTTTAATTGCCTATATTTGATAAGACCATTAATAACGCAATTGTATAGAACACTGTCGATTATTATTTTTTTAGCATTTCTATATTGATTAGTAAGCAAAATCAATTTTTCGAATCTTTCTTAAAACTAACTTTTTTGTGCTTTATCTGAAGAAAATCCTTTAATTAGAGTACTTAAAGTAAAACAATCTGGAAAAGTTAATTCTGATTATTCCATTTACTAGAATAAATCCCAAGCTTCGTCTAATTAGCAAGCCTATACATATACCTCGATTAAGGAGTTGTAAGTAACAATAGTTGCTTTCAAATTCCTTTCTTGCATTTCCTAAAATAGTAACTTTGCTTGTTACCACTGATTCCCTAAGGAATATCCTTTTATAATAACATTATAACTTATTTCATCTAGCTTACCATTTTCTTTCATACGACTCCATATTTATAAAGTTTAGTCCATCTTTTAATATAAAACGCAAATATCTAGTAGTTGATTGTAAAACTTGACATCAAGCTCGAAGTTCTGCTCTGTATCTAGAACTATTCCTATTATTTTTTATAAATCCTCTTCATTTCCTTTACACTCTTTAAGACCTTTTACTAGTAAATGGAAAGTATAACTATCTGGCTTCAAGTCATCCTTCTATATCATTTGATAAAATTCCCATATGAGAGACATTTTTTTCTGGTCAGTAAAGTTAACGACTACTCCTTCCATGACATAATTGAACGTTTTAACAGAGCATTTTATATTAAGATCTCTTAAGAGTTTGAAGTACTAAATAGTGTCTAGAAGAGAACTTTGTGTTGAGCAGCATTTTAGAACTGCATTGAATAGACTAATATTCTTCTTTATAGCTACATTATCCAAGCATTTCTAAAAAATCTCCTTTACTTTCTCAGGGTTTCTTAGCTTATTATAAGCTTTCATTAAGTATAAATAGTTAATTTTATTGAGCTTGACATGTCCTTGAGTTAAGATGAATTCAGCTATTTCTTGGCATAAAGACATTTCATTTTTCTTGTAAAAGCAAATAAGCAAGTCATTTAGAACGGATGTGCAGACTTTATGACCTGATTAAGCAAGTTGCTAGAACATTTGATAGGCTATCTTAGGATTAAGATGCTTACAATAACCTCTTATTAAGATAGCCTTAGACTAGTAATACTTTTCGGTACATTTGTTGTTTTCTACTATAATCTAAAAGATTTTTTCTGCTTCCTTCATTAAGTTATATTGGCTAAAGCTGATGGATTTTAAAATAGTATATAGATTTTTAAATATCTGCTAAATGTCCATGAATCGTAATTCTTCTTCTAGCCAACTTTTAAGAAAATCTGTAAGAGAAGAAATTTTTGGAGCTAGGTTTGCGTCTTATGCTAATATTTTAAAAGTGAAATCGAAGCAAACTAAAACTTCCTAGGCTTAAAACTTATTTAAGCTTTTCATTACTAAAGAAAGAATTTCTTAAGCTTCTTGCTTTAGCTTATATTCTTCACAGGTTTCCAATAAGTTTATCACAAGGTCTAGATTCTACTAATCTTGCATAAGCTCACCTAGCTTAGATATTTAGAATTTTCCAGATGCAAGTTCTTAACGGAATAACTTTTCCCAGTTCGCAGCAATTTTTTACTTGAAATTGTTCTAACTTCTATAAGCTTTATTTGTTTTCCTCAGCATGAAGTTAAAGAAAACATATCCAAAAGAAAAGGCTAGCATTGTACAAATTTCATAAGAATAGCTTTACAGCTGCAAAAGCAAAATATTAGAAAGGCTTTCAGTCTCTAAAGACATTTAAGATATAATTTATAAAGTTGGAGCTTTATAAAGTAATTAATTAGCACTAGCATAGCATAAGATATGCTTATTTTTCTTATGATTTATTACTATGATTTTGTCTTATTATCTTACTCTATTGTTTATTACCGTTTCTACACATTTATAAAACGAATATCTAAAAATATAATCTATCAGTTTCTCTTAACAATGAACTAAATTATACATTCAAGATATTTACTCTTATTTACTCATTTTCTAAATAATAATTTTTCTGTCTCAGTCTAAGTATTAAATGTAGTATATAATTAAAGCCTAAGGAATAGTAAGACAATATTCCTAATTTGATTCAAAAAAATAGAGCTAAGTTTATATTTTAATGCTTAGATCTTTTCTCTTCCTAAATATTCAATAATAAATGATAGAATCTTATGCCTTCTTTAAATTTTTTCCTAAAAGTACGAAATTTAATTAAAGCATTAAATTGATTCAACTATATAAAGATAGTTAGAAGTGTTACGCTTGTAAAGGAAATAAATACAGATATTTGACTAAATTTTGATTATATATTAATATGTAGTTGGAAGACAAACTAAGATACATTCCATATCTATAATTATTTATATACTTATATTTGAAAAATACTTCAACTAAGTTAATTAATCATTCTAAACTTGGAAGTTAGGATTTTCTTATTTAACTTTAGAAAGATATCATAGTATTCAGTGACTAATCTTTGGTATTTGAAATTATTTGATTAGAAATATAGCATTCCATACATAATTATTTAGATTACCAAATTAAATGAGTTTGCATTATCAATCTTAGTTAAATTTATTCAATATAAATGATTCGAGGAAAGGTAAATTTAATAAACTGTTTAATGAACATTTAAGATATTAATACATTATACAATTAACTAAGTGAGGGAAAAGCTCTTCTTTATTGATATTATATTACAACTATTTCATTTAGATAGAAATTAAATAATCAGAACATCTATTTATCTTTACTAGCTACCTGTCATTAACTACATTTACAATAGTTTATAATCCAAGTCAAAGAACTGCTTCATTATAGCTTTCTAAGTGATTTAAATGTAACTAAGTGGTAGATTTAATTAACATTTGAGAATCCTTAAATCTTTACAATAACTATATAATTTCAAACAAGCTTGCTCCTTTTATTAACACTGATATAATAATCAGAAGCATAAGTTCATAGCATAACTATTATATTTAGTATACAGGATTTATAGAGAAATTAATAGTAACAAAAAAACTAAAAGCTTTAGCATATTATTTCATAATTAGATCACTACATTTTTTAAATAGGGTTATATTTGCTTAGTAACTTTCAAACAATCTATTAATAAATGCTAAAGAGCTTTTAACGCAAATTCTTTAAAGAGTTATAAAATAATGAAAATAGTTAGTCCGTTTAGACTTACTAATTATATAAGGAAGCATAATATATATTAAGCAGAATAATTAAACATTGCTAAGCAATTATTTGGATATGCTTATACTTTATATTTCTATTAGTTAAATAATAAAATAAATCTTATATGTTAGTATATTTATAAACCAATCATCTTTCTTTTCTATTTTATATAACTTAAATATAAAAAATACTATTCATCTTCTATTACAGCATCACCTCGTTTTTGTAAGCGTAATTTATTAAATCAAACCATAAAATACATAAAACTGTCAAACCTTTAATCAAACTTTAATATAAAGAGTATAAAATACAAATATATCTTATAATACATAAAATATAATGCTATTAATAAATAACAATTAGATACTTATTAATCTAAAAATTATAACTATATTGTCTCTTTAATCAAATTACCAGAAATTATTTAATTCATTAGAGTGAGAAGATAATAATCTTAATGTAGTTAAGTTTTATATATGATATATAATAAATATGGAAACAGACAAGAGTATTTAAATTAATATTAAAGTTATATCTCTTTCACTTTGGATATATATTAAGAGAATTACCTTTATATTAAATTTTTGCTAAAACTTTTTGCTACTTTTTCTTATTTAATTTAAATATTTTTAGATATTTAGTAAAAAGATTTAGTTAAAGGTAACTATTATTTTATATTTTAAGGTATTCAAATATCATACCAAGCTGCTTACAACTATAATTATTTTCTAAAGATATATAAAATTAAAGTTATAGGAATGATTTAGGTATTTTTAATTATGTAGAATCAATTTTCTTTTATTAACTTAAAGAAAATTTGATTTTATTCTATTTTTCTTTTTAGTATTTTGAAATAAATACTTTAAATATAGATATAGCATACTTAGTATTTAGTAAAATAGATAACCAACTTTATTTAAACTTGATGTGTATTAGTTTAAAACTTTTTAGCTAAGGATTATCTAATCATGCTCTATCAGCTTCCTCTAGCAAAGTATGATATGTAAATTATTAAAGCTTGCAGATTTATATTTGTTAGCAAGATAATAAAAATAAATCTAAAAGTCTTAGAATAGTGTTGGATATTAGCTAATTGGGTGTAATATGAAGTAAAGTATGAAATAATTAACTATTAATAACTATTTACATAGCTTATGTGCCTTTAATACAAAAAGAGGCATTTATTATAATACGCAACTAATAAATTTAATTTAAAAGTAAGGATTTTTAAGTAGCTTAGATATTAATTTTAAGATTAATTTACTTTTAACTATATTTTTATTTAGTAAATAAGTACAATATCTTTTAGAAATCTATTAACACCAATCAATAATTGCACTTATTAAGAAAAATGATTTTATAAAGCTTTAGTGAGTCCTTTATATTCTGATCCTTTGGATATTCAAGTTAAGCAAAGAATGATAAAGAAATAAAAATAAAAGAATTATTATCTAGAGCAAATAAGCAACCCTCTATAATTGATAAAATCTAAAAGAATTTTAGATAACTAGAAAAATAGTAAGGAACCTAGCTATTTTAATATATGTAAAGTAAAGCGGAAAATTTACAACTGAATATGTATGCAGAGAGAAAGATTGCTAAAATTATAAATAAATTAGATTAAAAACTCATTAATTTATTTGAAAAAATAAGCAGCTTAATAAATTAGAATCTAATATAAAAAAGATGAGGAGCATTGTAGAGCCTTTATTTTGATTTAAGAAAGCATTTAATGTAAAAATGTTATAAGAAATAAAATAAATAATAAATATCTATGCATATATCCAATATATAGCTATTATTAATTTTAATGGATTCTAACTTATAATAAACTAAATAAAAGGGAAGCTAACTGATTAGATAGTAACTATTATTTTATAAACTTGTATATTTTCAATCTAATTCATAAGATAAAATTTTCTTTCTACTTATAATTAAAAAAGAAGTTTATTATGCTTAATATAAATTAAATTGATTTGCTCTACTAAGTTTAGCTTATCCATTCTGTTTATTTAAAGTATAATATTTATATTTTCTTTGTATTAAGAATCCTTATACCTTTCAACAGATATTGGGTTTTTTGAATAACTATAAATTACTAATGAAACATACTTAAATGTTCCTAATATATAGTAATTGGTTTTTAAATTATACAGTTATTACTTTAAACGAAATAATGCTAAAAGCTAATTTTTTTATTTCTGGTAAGTTAGAGATTGCAAATGCTACTTAAGATATTAGAAAATCTATTATACGATATAATCAAAAGAATTAAAATCATTAAGAAAAATCTTGCATTTGGTAAATTTATAGGGAGATATAGATATAATGATGAGGGCTGTAGGATTAGAATATAAAATGGTTTCTTAAAGAGACTAATGAAAGATATATTTAAATAAATAAAAATGTAGCAAATTATGTAATTTCTTAAAGTTTCTAGTAACTAAAACTAAATTAAGTTCATAAGAGCACTTTATGTAAAAAGTTTTGTGATTACCTCAATTTCTTTACTCAGCTTGATAATGGCAGCCTTTAGTTAGAATTTTGAATATGCAATTTTAATGAATATCTGACCTATGTTATTTCCTGTATTTTTGAGGTGAAGTTTTATTAGAGAACCTTTAAGAGAACTGATTATTTAATTAGCAATGATATATATTCTAGTGTATGTAGTAGTAGCTGTATTAATCAGTTCAGCTTTTATGTCAGATCTAGTTCATTATTAAGATGTTTGTTTTAGCAACGAAGCATGCATAACTAACAACCAATAATACCGAATTTGCTGGGATATAATTGATGCTTAGTGATAGGAATGCAAAAAATCTACCAGCCAAATAAATGTAATGATTTCTGCTATTAGTTTCAATATTCTTGCTAGTTTTCTTATGCTTACTTCTTTCTTTTTCCTTAATAAGTATCGAATAATTGTCAAGAGAATCCTAATGATGAGGAAAAGTTGAGAGATATCATAATAAAGTGTGAATTAAGATGGAATATAAATTCAAACTGAACAAGGTTGGCCTCATATTAAGAGTGGCGATGACTGTATACCAGCAGCTTTGAAACATATTGACATATAAATAAACTAAATTGATGAAGAAACCTTGTAGGTAAGTTTTATATTATATCTCAGTTTATGGAGAAGGTAACTTACAACTACAATTCTCCTCCTCTAGGATTTAATTAGTTTGATTCTAAAATTTAAATTGCTTATTTATTTCTGTTTTAATATCTCTAAAGCTATCCTAATCCAATATTAATTAACTGAGATTTAAAGCTCATATTATTAACTCCAATAGCGCTAATTATATGAAAACAGTTTTACAGTTCGCAAATAGTTTTAAGGTGGATAGTTCACGAATTATTTCTGCCAAAATTATCAAAAATAGTGTTTTGCCTTGAGAGTTGAACTCTTGCACTTAATATAAATAGTTTAAATGCTCTAGGTGAAATAAGCAATATAATGAATTACTATGTTTATGAATATACTTATGCTTTTGACATTAATATTAAAAGCTCCTTTTTTAATATGCACTTGGATTTTTTTATTATTAATTTGCTGAGTTAAAATGGAAGGAATCTAAAAGCCAAATGAAGAAGTTTTAATAGTTGATGAAAATGATAATATATTAGGAAAGGCTACAAGATTATAAATGGTAATTTTAATTTAGCTGACAGAGAGTGGAAAATCTTATTCATCGATGTTCTTGTGTCTTTATTTAAAATAAATAAAATAAATTTTATGTTCAAAAAAGGTCGAAACAAAAAGAAACTATGCCAAGTGCTTATGATTGCTGTCCAGGAGGTATTGTACTTTATGAAGAAAAAGACTAAATTCATGAAGTAATATTTTATAAAGAGTGCTTAAAGAGAAATAGAAGAAGAAATGGGAATAAAAAATGCCGAAATTAAATTTTCATTTAAGTTCTATTTTTAATATGAAAGAAATCGAGGCTGAGCTTATTGCTATACTGCACGTTACGATGGGTAATTTTTTAATTAAAGAGAGGTAATTCTTTAAGAAGAAGAAGTTGAATCGGTAGAATTAATGTCAGCTGAAGAAATTAAAAAAAAGGTATAAAACGGAGAAAAATTCTGTCCTGAAAGTATAATTGCTTTTGAAAAGTTCATAGAGGAAGGTAAAGAAATTATTTGAACAAAAAATTAAAATTTTTATTAAATATAATTACAGTTCTGCAAATTTAAATTACTTTTGATTCTTTTCTTTATTTATGTACACTAACTTTCAATAATTTGAAAGATTAAAAAAATTTAATTTTATTGAAAGTAAAAGCCTTAAACATAAAATAGTTATTTATCGGTTGTTATTTAATTTAGAAATGTATTATGGATTATTAACTAGTTCTCTAATGAAGTTATTTAAAAATTAAAGTAATTTTTATTTAAATAAAGGATTAAAATTATTTTTAATTTTAACATATTTTATCTATAAATTTATCGCATTTCCATTAAGATTTTACTAAATAAAATGAATTAGCTGAAGAACTAGAGGAAAAACTTTTGAAAATTCTACTAGAATCTGTATATTGCTGTTTCAGTCTATAAGTGGAAGGCATAAAATTTAGATAGAATACAAGAAGTCGTATTTTTCTAATTAATCTACTTTATTCAAAAGGTATATTTGCTTATATCTTTGTTCAAAATCGATAACGAAATTGAATATGGTTTTGAAAAGGTTAAAGATGTGCTTGGTGGATTCGTGATAGTTCCTTTGTTTAACAAATCAATTTGCCAATTTTTTATTTTACTCGTAGCAGTAACGTTTTACCTTGCCATTTTGTTTGTAAGCTATATGTATGTTGCTTTCAGTAAAAAGCCAATTGAGAAAATTCTGAATTTTGTAACTTGAAATTCACAAATCTTTTATTTAGTTCTATCTATTCCTGTAAACGCAACAATGATAAGTGTTATTGCAATGCCCAAATTATTCCCAGATGATATTTCCTATTAATCAGGGTTGTATATATTTTTATTAGTAGGAGCGTTAGTAATGATTATTTTAGTTTTGTCTTACTAAATTGCAAACTCTTATCTAACAGTAAATGTACATTTATAAGTAAAAATATCAAATGAAATTTTATTTCATCAATCCTAGATTCATTTTCTTTATCACATTTAAGCACTCCTTATGGTTATTTTAAACACGTTTGATTAAAAATACGTTCTCTTAATTTTTTACTTATTACTGCAAGTAAGATTTTTATACTCTCAATTTTATACTGAAACTTACGCTAATATTGAGGTAGATAAATTAGATCTAAAATTTAATCTAGTAAAGATCCTTATAGCATACATCCTACTACTTGACTAAACCTAAGACTAGAAAGTAGTTTTGCTTATTTTCATGATTCCATTGCTGCACTATCTTGGCGAGTTTATTTATAGAATTAGAATTAAATGGTTCCTTGAAGTTAATCTAGACAAGCAAAGTAATTTAGCTTTTTGTTTGCAAACTATTAACTTATATAGATAACTACACGAACTAATATGTAGTAGCAAACTAAACCCTAAAATTAGTTTAATTTTAAAAGGCTCTCTAGTTAAGAACTTCGATTCGTAACAGTTGAAATAACTTTTTGATAGAAACGAAATAACAAAAGATAGAGTAGCATTCAACGATATACTGATAAGTAAGTGCTCATTTATACTCACCAAAATAAATAAAAAATCTAAATACACTAAGCAATTTATACTATTCGCTTTGTTTTACAATTTGAAGTAACAGAAACAGTACAACCATTACTATGAAGTATTCTAGCAGTATAATTATGAGAAATAGGATTTAGACATTCAATTCTATTTGCTATTGATTGACAAAATTTTGACGAATACAGTTTAAGAATAAAAAAACCAGGCGATTAGTTAGATTAGATTTCATCACAAACAGAAAGTAAGTGATTAATCTAATTAAATAAAGGAACATTTTGAAAGTCAGTTATTAGATATAGAACTTGTAATGGAATTACATTAAACTTTTTAAGAATTCAAGAGGATGATAAAAGATATTCAAATCAATTACATCAAATTCTGGGAACTCTTATCACATGAATTAATTTAGGAATAGTAATTGATAAATCTTAATAATTTGATCAAAGATTAACGACAAAAAGTAGAGAACATTTATTAGTAAATTTAATCCTTGCATCCAGAATTCTATTAAATTGATATTTTATATGCTGAGATTTTTAAAATAATTAATTCTGATGATCCAAGAGTAGAAAACATTCTAAAAAAGGCAGAAAACAAAAGGTTGGCAATCGAACATATTAAGTAGTTTAGAAAAAAAGATGTCATAACAAATTTACTTGATGATGATATACTCATTATTGTAGTAAATGCAAACCTTAACTATAAGATTATCTATGCGAATATTTAAGTTTGCCAAACATTGAAATTTTCGAGTTAGATTATTGAGAATATAGAATTTGCCTAATTATGTCCATTCTAAATTTAGAAAACGCTTAAATAATATATTGATGATTCCTTAGGAAACGTGATTAAAACATGTCTTATTACTCAAGACGGATTCTTGATTCCTTTAGTCCAAATAGCTATTCCACGCTGAATTAACTCTAGATTTGAAATTCTCTTCAGCTTTCAACCAATTATCAACAGCAAAAATAGTGGATTATTATTATTAAATGAAGATGAGTAAATATATACGTTTTAGGATCAATTAAAGAATTTGTTCTAGCCTAAGTTAGATATTTCATATATAAGTAACTTTAAATTAAATGATATATGTCCTGAGTATAAGCACTTGCTCAACACTAATAAACTTGCATCTATTGACTTTAATGAAATACCTCTAAGATTATAATCGCCTAAAAGATTTGCAAGTTTAACTTTCTTATCAGAACCATAAAGTACTTAATATTAAAACTAAATCTATACAAATTATTCAAAAAATATATTTGATTAGCAGTACGACAGATAATTGTTTCTTATCAACACAGTTGATGGTTTCTATCATCAGATTGAGAACTACTTGATTTAAATGGTTTCTGTAGCTTCCAATCTTAAAATTATCCAATAGGAAGAAGATTCATTTAACTAGTTAGAAAATACTAACTTTTCTTAGAAAAAATTAGAAAGCTTTTAATAGAGTAAAAGTGAAAAGCTGCAATCAATGAACGAAGTATCAAGTTCTTAATCCCCATAAAATGAAAATACATCAATAAGAAAATTGAAGCATAACAAAATTTAGAAAAACTTAATTAAAATGAAAAAGAAGATATGAACTACAGGCTTTCTATTATTTACTGTGCTAATAATTTTAGTAGGAATTTCTTAGTTTTTAATACTTAGATAATTTGAAGATTTCAAGCTGAATTATTAGAAACTAAGCGCATTTGTATAAGTTAGTAATTTAACGATTAGCGCTCACTGGCCATCTATCTCTTTAGAATTCTTAAGCAATTAAAAGTTGTCACAGTAATATTTAAGGTAGTTTTAAGAAGCTAATTACTCTGGTAGCACTTACTAAAACATTTAAAAAGAACTATAGGAAATATCCAAATCTTTCAATAATGAAATAGTAGAATTATATAAAATAGCTAAGCAAGTTCCTTTTGTTTACAACTAAGATTTTAACGTGTTTTAGTAATCTCTTGCGAATTAAACTGTTTAATCTTAAATTTAAATGCTTAATTATATTTAGACCTGCCAATTAGTTAATCGAAATCTAGTAATTCTTTCGTCATTAAGCTAGGAAGAGTATGAAAAATATGGTCGAAATTATTTATTATCATACCAGTAAAATGGATTAAATATATTACTAAGAGCAAGTTACGATTTATTGTAAGATCTATAATAAAATCCTGAAATAAGTTACCATTTAACAGATAAAATATCCATTATTTTCTTTGCAGCAGAGACTTTCATTAATTTTATGATGCTGCTATTTGTGTACTATATTATGATAAAGATTATTAAGGCTAGAAGAAAAATTGTTCTATTTTTTGTTAATATAGCTAAAATATATGCTCGCTAATACTGTAAATAGCTGTATGAAGACTATTATAAAAAATTTGCTGGTAGTCAAGATGAATATTTTATAGAAAATTAAATTGTATTAAACTAACAAGAAATTCTTGATTAACCTAAAAGTCTAGAAGATATTTCTTAGGAAAACTAAAATTTAGCACTTCACAATAAACATGAAAATACAGAGATACTTCCATCTCTTGAAAATGAAATTAAAGAAGTTTAAAAGAAGCAAATAAAAGGAAAAAAGAAAAAGAGAGGGAGAAAACCTTAAAATATTCTATAGAATGCAAATGATTTTAAAAACTGAAGCAAATTTTTCATTTTAATTTTCTTGTTTATAATGATTGTGGAATTATTCTTCGTGGTTGATTTCAATATTGACTAGCACTATATAAATAGTTTCAAAGTTTAAGAGCAAGGAAATAACATTATAGCCTAAAGATAGTTCTTGTTATAAATTTCATTTACATCTCTAACTGAACTTTTATTGAATTCCTCCTCCTAAATAATGAATCATAGTTCATAACAATTAACTCTGGAATTAATAAATAGGTTATAGGATGCTGATGAACATTTTTACAACTATTTTTAAAAAGAATACAATCTATTTAGAAAAGGCTTTAGGAAGTTATGAGAATAATCAATAGATCAAGATGCTTGCATGATTTTCAAAGATTAAAGTACTTGCAAATAAATTGCGAATGGAATTCTTACTTAGGGATTTCATTTAGCGACCATTAGATATCTATGAGACCTAAGAGAAATATATGATAGTTTTATCAACTCTAATCAAAGTTTAGAAAGTGGCGTTGAACTTTTTTAATCAGATAAATTCATGGAAAGTAAATTCCTTGAGACTTTGTATCTAGTAAAGTTAAACTCTTTATTGTAACTGGAAATGGAAAAAAGCGAGTAATAAGATTATCATGATGCTGTCTATTATTGTAACAATTTCACATCAATAAATGCTGTAGTTTTCTTTGTGTTATTCTACTTCACATGGACATTTATGATATCTTACTTCAGTTCAAGATTTTAAGAGCAAAATAGTATTGTCAAACTCTTACCTACAAAGTTTGTGATAAATAGTAACCTTAAGAATGAATTCATAGAAACTATCAAATCTCTCTGATATATACATAATTTTATTTTTTGAGTTATATTTTCCAAATCAAGTTATAAATTTAAAATTCATTACTATAATTTTTAGCAAAAACCATTACTTCTAAATATTTCTTTATTATATTCTATTTCTAGAGCTTTATATTATATGTAGCTGCTTAAAATCTTTCTCTATGATAAAATATACTTATTTCAATACCACATTCAAACATTAATTTAAAAATAAAGCAAATTTATTAATCTTATAACCTATTTTTATTTAAACTTTATGTATCAAATCATATATAAACCTGCTTTAATATCAATCATATAAATAGCTAATAAAGTGGATATAGCTCATAGTTTAATTTATTATATGCTAATCTTTTCATATATAAACTTTTTAATTTTTCATTCGAAGGAAATAAATTTCAATGTATGTCTATTATTATTACTAAGCTGCTTTATATTATAAAGAAAATATACTATTATAGAATTTCACAGTATAGATGAAATAAAGTTTAAAACAATATTTTTACTAATTTATTAAAATACAGCGAGGTTTATTGATTGGGATATGGTAAATCATATAAAAAATTAAGAAAATAAAATTAATGCAGACTATAAAAATAATTGATTAAAGTGACTCTTCCTTTAATAAGATTATAGCGGTTTTAGTTTATTCTAATTAAATTTTGTTTATATAACCTTCCTTGCGGATTCGGAAATTGTTAATATCTATTTTTCTATTCTTTCTCTTCAACTCATTCTTCTTCTTACTCTTTAGAATTACGTGTCCTGTAGCTCTTTTTATTATTTTCCTCATAATTATATTGTTCGCTTCCTTTATAGATTCATGTAATTCCATTCCTTGATATGATTTTCTTCTATAAATTTAGCATTCTTGCTTGCAATATATTTGATTAAATTTGATCCAAAGTTTTATCTTCTATTTTTAAACTTTCGGTAAACTCTAATATCATCTTACTAGGTAACCTTTCCTCTTACAGTATCAATATCTTAATGATTCTCTGCTTGTTGGTTTAAAATAGCTTTTATTCTTTCTCAATATCCTAAGGATCTATTTTGATTTATTTTTAGATTATTGATTGTCTATATAGGGTAAATTGGTTGAATCCATCTTCTATTTGTTTTAGTTGTAAATTTACTTTTTATTTCCTATTTATTTCTAATTTCCTTTTTAAATTAGTCATTTCCTTGTTGTATGTTCATAGTAGTTTATAGTAAAATATAATTTTTTTAATATTCCCATTATTTAAATTTTAGGGTCTGATTCTCCGAGAACAGCTGTTATATCCCCTATAATAATTTATGTTTAATATTGTTTAGCTTTTCCCTCAGAAGAGTATAATCCATTTTTTATAATAATAATTTATCTAAAAGTTACAAAGCCCATCCTATTAGTAGTTTCTATTCTAATGCTTTTTAAAATTAAATCTATTTTAAATATTTTATCTAACAAATTTTCTTACTATTAGTATAATTACTTCTTTAAAGAAAAATTTGCATCATATTCACAATTGAGCAATTAAATTTTAAATTAGGTATTTAAATTAAAAATGCATATAAATAAATTGCTTTGTTTTGACTAAATTAGTAAAAGGTTGATAATACTTACAATAAACTTTATTCTTTTTAAGTAAGAATGGATAAATATAATACTGATTATATTATTAAATTAATAAGTTAAATATCAAAAGTATTGATAAATTAATACAATTTATAGTGGTATCTGCTTTTACTTTCAAATATCTAAATAATTATTTCGATCATTTGCTCCAAAATGCTTGAAAATAAAGAGAAAATATGGCCTTATATTTTAATGATTATGGTATTTCCTTAGGGAGCTAGATTATAAATTATTTAACTTATTATACAAATTAAATTTAAAAAGTATAGTAATGCTCTTAAAGTATGTTAGATATAAAATATAACTGTTTAATAATAAATTTTAAAATTTGACAGAAAGTAATGCAATATATCAAATATCACTTTACTGATATATCTAATTTTCATATCTTTTGGCTAGCTTAATTAATTGTTTATCAAAATCAATTTGCCAAAAAAGGAAGGAAGGTGATGGTTTCTGTTATTTAGAGTTTAAATATTGATTTTATTTTTTAGTTATAAAAGATGCAGAAATATAGGGGGGTATAAAGACATCCAAAGTCTAATCAACAATACTAAAAGAAAACTTATTTGAAGAAATTTGGAAATAAGAATTAATATGAAGAGTTGACTCATTAGATTGTTGATGGGACTTTGGAATGTCTTATATGTATGACGGTAATTTCCCAAAAGGGTAAAATATGAAATTGCTAAAACTGTATGCAAATCATGCACTTAGCATGCATCCATAAGTGGATTTAGTAATCTTGTGCGCCTGAATAAAATTAATATAAGTGAAATTGTCCTGCATGCAATCAGCTCTGCTAAGGGGAATTACCAAGTTATTATTGCTTTTGCTTAAAGCAAAATGAACCTGCACACGATCCTTATACTCTGCCACATTCATGTGGCTAAGCATGTGGAAAGAAAAGAGCTAAGCATTGTCCTCATTTATGTGCTCTACAATGTCATCCAGGAATTTGTCCAGCTTGTACTGCTATGGGTCCTCAGATGAATTGCTGATGTGGAAAAATCTAATATCAAGTAACTTGCGCAGAAAGTGCAGTATAAAAGAGTTGTGGGGGAGTGTGCGGAAAATAGTTAGGTTGTGGAAAACATAATTGTAAGAAGATTTGTCACGAAGGAGATTGTGGAGATTGCACAATTTTATAAATGAAGTCTTGCTGGTGCTAGAAACAGATGAATGAGATATACTGCTCCAAGATTTCATTTGAATGTGGTTAAATATGTAACAGGAAGCTAGAATGTGGAAAGCATTATTGTTAGGATAAATGCCATTAAGGAGCATGTAAGAAATGCTCTTTAATTGATATAGAAACATGTCCCTGTGGAAAAAAACAGATTTATGCTCTAAGAAACAATTGCTTAGATCCTATTCCTCTTTGTAACTAAGTTTGTGATAAGCATTTAGAATGCTAAATACATAGATGTAAGTTGAAATGTCATCTTGGATCATGTGAAAATTGTAAAAATGAGGTGGAAATATTCTGT
This sequence comes from Loxodes magnus, assembly GCA_946699065.1. NCBI lineage: Eukaryota > Ciliophora > Karyorelictea > Loxodida > Loxodidae > Loxodes > Loxodes magnus. The sequence goes on along the minus strand of CAMPDV010000125.1, from coordinate 654,088 downwards.
AAATGTGGGTCAGTGAAGAAGAAAATAGAATGCACAAAGAGATAAGATTTCAACTGTGAAATTCCTTGCAAATTACTTAAAAGCTGTAAGAAGCATAAATGCAATTAAGTTTGCTGTGAGGGAAGATTAAACTAGAATGATGGAGGTTTGCATTTATGTTATTTACCTTGTGAAAAGCCATTAGATTGTGGTAGGCACAACTGTGAGAAATTTTGCCACATAGGAAATTGTCCTCCATGTGAAGTTGTATAAAACGCCCCTGTTTTTTGCCCATGTGGAAAGACATTTAATAAACCACCAGTACGATGCGGAACGAATGAGATGCTTGTAAAATGTAGAAATCCATGCAATAAAGAGCTTGAATGTGGTCATATTTGTAAGGCATTATGTCATGAAGGATACCATCCAATTTGTGTAGAACTCATAAATAGAAGTTGTAACTGTGGAGAATAAATCCGTCCCAATGTACCTTGTCATATTAAGAATGTAGTTTGCGGAAAGCGATGCTAAAAATTGCTTTCCTGTGGAGAACATAAATGTGGAATAATTTGTCATACTGGAGTTTGCTACCAAGAAGAAAAGAAAGAAGGAGAATCTTGCGGTAAAATATGTGGAAGAAAGTTAGAATGTGGTCATTAATGCCAAGCTAAATGCCATTCTGGGTAAGAGTGTCCTAAAGTAGTATGTGAAGCAGAAGTAAGATTGACCTGCTAATGTGGAACGATTGGAAGAGTATATTCTTGTAGTTAAAAGTAAATAATTGAATGTAAGGAGGAGTGCGAACGTGTTTCCAGAAATAAAAAACTTGATAAAGCTCTAGGAACTAATAGAGAAGAGAAAGTAGAATACAGTGAAGAGTTTATCAAGTTTGGGTAATAAAATGTAAAATTTCTGGAACAGCTAGAAACCAGAATTTTTTAAATGATCTAAAAGGCAGAATAACTAGTTTCCCTACCAAAAATGAATTTAGATAAAAGAACATTCGTACATGAATATTTGACTTGCTACTATAAAGTAGATACAATTTCTTATGATAGTGGACCTAACAGATCAATCGTTGTTTATGGCACCTAAGAAATGGGAATTCCAGAATTTACATTGAGCTAATATGCTAAATAGGTATAATAAGGATTAGCTAAGCCCAAAGAAGCGAAACCAGTAGTACAAAGCATTCTTTTTTATGATCTTTCTTAAAGCGAAACAACTCTTGAAGTGGTAAGATTTAATTTTAGAATAATACTCTTTCAAAGTGGGCAGGAGAGTTTGATATTGAATGGGTAAATGACCATTCATGCAAAGTTAACTTTTATGATGAAAAATTTTGTAAAGAAGCAGCGGAAAAATGTTAAAAGGTACCTGGTCCTTTCTCAGTTTTAAAAATTGTAGATAAGGATGGTAAAACCTTAGAGAAGAAGGTAAGATAGAAAAAATGGAAGCCGCAAGAATTTTGATATTTTCGTCTATAAAATACAATTAATTTACTTACTTTATTAAATATATAATATTAAAAAAGCTAAGGTTGAATTTATTTTTTTATGTATTAGAAGCAAGTATTTATAAAAAATTAGGCAAAAAGTTTCAAATTTATTATTTTTAAATAAACTAAAATTATTTCAGAAATCTATTTAGCTCTTTTCATATTTTTTCTTTTCTTTAACTTGAATTTTATTCTTTTAAGAGTTAAAAAACCCTTTACTTCAACTAAATTTTAAAACAAAAAAAAGGATTAGCTTTTAAAAAATTAAAAAATTGTAATATCTTTCAATTTATTACAACAAATGATTAATTATTATTTTAGTATAAGATATATTTTAATAGATTTATAATAATACCTATTTTTTATTAATTCATATATCTATTTTATCTATTAAATTCTAACATACCAAGATATCAAGTTAATTTTTTTTAAATTAATACTAAAAATTCTATTTTTAGTATGTAAAGTTAAGGCAGGTTGTTAAAAAGTACAATGGAATACTTATATACTAAATTAAATATTTCTTATTAAATAGCTTATTTTTATTTATAATTTTACACCTTCCTTTAAATTATAAAATGCTAGGATTAAATTTAACGAAAAAATGGATTGATGCTGCTTTAAGTTATATTTTTAATTATTATTTAAATTGAATAAAAAGTCATAAAATGATGCTTGCTTAAAAGAGTTGCTATTAGTATTATTTCCAAAGCTATTTATTAATTAGCATTATAAATCTTAGCAGATTTTATATTATTTTTAACTAAGAGAGCTTCCTTTATTTGTTTTAAAAAATGTATATAAAAAGTGTTTAATAACTAAGAAACTTTATAGGAAATAAATTAAAGAATTACTTATTTAAATTATTAATTGAGTAATGAAAAAATAAGAGTCATTCAGATTTAGAAAGCATTATAAGAAATGTTGAAATAATTAAGCTGAACTAGTTATTTATATTATTTAAGTATAATGTAAATCATCATTAAAATAATTTTTAGTTGTAATAACTTATTAGCTTATGTAGATATTACTCAGCTGATATGTTTAAGAGAATTAAATTACTCTTATTTCTAATTAATTAACTATATGATTGTTAAATATCATTATTCGTATTTTAAACTTATAATTATAAATGCTTAAGTTTAGTATTCAAATAGATTTGAAGGTATAAATTACTGGTAAATGATATTATTGGAGAATGTATCAATCATTATATAATTTAGCTATAGAATGATTTAAGGTATTCTCTTAATTTCATTTCTCAAAATTTTCCTTTTAGATAAATTTTAAATTTAAAGCTTATTTTATTATTTTTAAAGAAATTAAAGTATTTAAGGTATATTTTACTAAACTATCTTTATTTTTATTTAATCAACATCATGCTTTATTAAGAAAGGAAAAAAGTAACTTTAAAGGTAAAAACAAATCTCTTTAATTTCTAATTTTGACTAACAAAAGACAGCATTATCATATATCTAATTATAAACTAAACGCTAATTGTAATTTTCTCAAAGTAATGCTTATTGATATTAATGTAAAATTTATTTTAGTTAATTAATTCTAAAGCATAGATATATTTCAGCTAGTTTAAGTAAATATTAATAAACATTCTTCTATTATTATAATTAGATTGGCTATTATAGAGAAAATTTAAATGTATAATATCGAGTTTTCTAGTAACTAATATGCATCAAGCATTTGCTAGGAATCATAGATTTATCCATGTACAAATGTTAAAGAATTTATTCTTTAAAAGTGTAAATCTATCTTTAAAATATAACCTATGAGTTGTATAAGCATCTTAATATACTAAATTATGAATAGTCTAACTCAATTTTAGTGAGTTTTCTTAAGTTTATTTACTATTGTTTATGTAAGTATGGAAGCATTTTAGATTTCATCTTGCTTGGCTTAAATTTTGATATTTAAATATTTTTCTTATTTGATTTATCGCTTAACTACCCTTATTTATTTCCAGTTGTGAACTCTATTAAAGAAGTTTTCCAAGATTTTATATGGTACAAGCAAAAGTATTAAAAAAAGATGATATAATTGGGTCGAAAAGCATTCTAATTTAACAAAAATTTAAAATAAGATAAATCTTATATAAAGCAATGAAACTTCGGTATCTAGATAAGGTAGGAGAACTTATATAATTTAAATATTTTATATTGTAAAAAATCATTTTATAATGAGTAAGGAACTAAGTCTTTTATAAATAAACGAGAGAATTACATGATTTAGATTTTGAACACAAATAAAGTCAAATTATGGTTTTAAAATTACACTACTTAAAATTTCCACTTTTGTTTACTTGATTTATTGCCTCCAAATGGAATTTGAGCATTTTACTAGGAACTTGGACTCTAATTCCTAATTTAATTTCCAATATTTGGAGCTGTATTAGGTCTGAAACTGCTATATTTAATATCATTCTACTAATATGCTTTAAATCCACCACTAAAATTAAAAATTTTACCTAGTAATTAGCTTTTAAGTACTAATCTCTTAATTTTCAGCTTTTTACTAAGGTTTTGTGTAAGGATTTTTCTACTTTTATTAGACATTTTATTTTATGACAGTAGGACGAGTTATTGGTATTTAAGGTTTAACTGGCTATTAGTAAATGTTTCTATATTAAAAACATACTTAAAAGGAGCTGTTTCAGGTCTTAAAATTTAACGTCTTAATTAAGCTTATTCATTCTAAGTTCTATATAAAGGAATTACTTTTTTATTCCTGGGCTTTGCTCTCTTTTCAAGTTCATTTACTTTTTACCAACATTGCCAGCTTTACCTCGTATATTATCATGTAATTATTCAGCTAATTTCTAAATGTCATCTGTAGTAGTTTTGCTTGATTATTGAGGTAAGGTTTAATTTTCAGATTGGTGCTTTGGTTAGATTTCCAGATTGTTTTATTGCTACTAAATAATATTTCCTCCAATTTTTTATTTTGGCTACTTAGATATATTTTAGTTTTCAGTGCTTGTAATTAAAGGAACTTGTCGCTGTATTTTAACACATCCTTTTAAGCAAGAGGAAATAATAGCCATACCATTTTCAACTTTATTTTTGGAAGATTAATGCTAGAAATTAGTAAGTTGCTCTGCATTATCAGTGCTATTATCACATCAAATTAGTCTTTTACTTACTCTGCTACTAGGATTTTCACTAAATTGCATTTATCCCATTTTGCTATTCAAATAAGTATTCGATAGTAAAAGCTCTTCTGATTCCAGAATTTAAGGATTTTCACTCAATTCAGTTCATTTGGTTGTTTTTGGGCCTAATCCTTGCTTAGTTAACCTATTTTCGAAGGCAGCTAGTTATTAAGCAAAAGCTTGCCTCATTTGAAGGTTGTAGCGGCGAAAAGACACAAATTCAAGAGCCTTAATTACATTTCATCTAAATCTTTTCATTAAGTAAGCTGTCACAACTGTGCAAGATCTATTCTAACCCTTGACAGAATGTATAAGTACGCTTTCACCTTATTGCAAAGCCTTTTCTATGAAATTATAAACTTCGTTAATCATCTCATCTCTAGTATCTAAAATCACTTAAGAATCATGGTCTATTCAAAAATAACTTAAATATTAAACTTCAATTGGTTCTCAATGATTTGGAACTTACCGACCTGCACAATTAACAACACGTGTCACTTTGTTAGCAACTACGAATTCTAAGTCTTAAGCAGCAAACTCATCTCCTAGAAATACCCCATCTTTAACTTTAACTGCTCCGAGTATATCATTTTCCATTTTATGAGACTTAATTAAATTCTCCCCTTTATTTTATCTGTAAATGATACCTCATCAAATAACTATTTAAACCTAAACGAAGTTCTTTATATAGTAAATTAGCTAAAACATAAAGTACAAACTTAGATTTTATATCTTAACAAGAACTTAAACATAATTACAATGCATTTAAGCATAGAGCATAGTCTACTAGTATCAGACTGTAATTTTTAAGTTATATTTATTTATTATATTTACTATTATTCATTCCTTACTTATGTAACTTATGCCCTTATATTCTTACTTATATCAATATTTTCCTTTAAACTTTATTAATTCAAATCTTTGTTAATAATAGTGCCTTTACCCTCTAGAATTAAAAAATGTAAGTTATAAGATTTGGTTCTGACTAAATTATCAAAATGAGCAAGTTGTTAAGAGAAAGCTAAGTAAATATAAGCAATCAGAAAGTAGATGATTATATATAAACTAAAGTCAAAAGGGAGATATAAAGCTAAGGTATTAGTATATTAATAACTAGGATATAAGTCTATCTTTTATAAGTCTTTATATATTAAAAGACTATGCTTCTAGAAGTGAAGAAGAAAGCTTCTAATTAGAAGTATAAAGCTAGTAATTTTTAAGTTTATAAGTTTGGAGTGTTTGAGAACTTAGTGAGAAGCTTAAAAGGATTTTAGCTAAAATTTAAATAGAATAAATTAATGTCATCAGAAAGAAGTAACTAAAGTTAAGTGTTCGTTACTTAAAAATCTCACAAATAAATAATAGATAATGCTAGTCCTAGAGTAAGACTTGGAAAGCTATATCATTCGATTACTTAAAGTGGGAATAAAGTTAAGGGCAGTACTGGGTTATCAGTTATAGAGAATAACGGAGCAAGCTATTTAGAAGAAGAATATAAAGATATAGAAACATAATTAGGCTTTATAAGAAAAAGACACGATTAAACAAAAGAGGCTATTATCAAGAAAGAAAAAGAACTTGACAAATTGAAGAATGAAATTTAAAAGCTTGATTTTACTGAAAGTACAATACTATAGAGTTAGCAGAATATTAACTAAAAGGCATGATAATTAGAAGATCAAATAGAAAAGCTGAAGATACACTATGAACAATGCTTATACAATAAACAAATTTATATGCACATGCTAGATAGAATTAAGCATGAAAGAGCACTAGCTGAAAACAAGTCTAAACTAATAATGAAAGATTTTACAAGTAAGCAGATAGATCTCTTTAAAGAAAAAGAAAAGTCTAGAAAAATGAAAGAAAATAAGCAAATGTCATAGAGTCTACTCAGAACGTTCAAATAATAACTTGATGACTAAAAAGTTAGTAAACTTGAAACTATAGATATCTTAGAGCAAAACCTTTAAAAGAGAGAAGAAAACAAAGAAAAAAGACAATAAAGACTGTCTAATTAAAATGATATTATTTAAAAAGCACTTACTGAAGATAAAGATTCAGCTGAAGGTAAAATGAGAAGATCTTTGCTTGTTAACAGGTTTTGATATTTTTGATAATGTCATAAATATATCAAAGAGTTTAATGCAGGAAAATATCTGGAAGAAAGTTTCAGTGAAATTAAAAGTAAAACTGGTATAATGAATCCAAATGAAATTATAGAGAAATTTTGCAACAGGTAGTAGAACTAAAAGTAAATTGAAGAAAACATAGCTACTTCTGAAAAAAGGCTTGAATAATTGAAAATTGAAAACGAGGAGTTGAAAAAGTAGTTCTATGAATTATAGTTGCTTGAAAATGATTCTTAAGATAAGCAATTTGAAATAGCTTAAATTTAATAAGATATTGAAAGCAAATAGCATGAATTCCTTTAACTAAAGGACAAATTTTCATCAATACGTTAAATTTATAATTAAGTTGCTGTTTGAGGATCTAAAAATTTGTTAAAACTAACAGAAGAATTTGGAACTCCTGAAAACTTGGTAGTTCCCTCAGTTGAAACATTAGATATGAAAGCTGATATATTGATTCAAGTCTTTGATAGTATCGCTTATTTAGTAGAGAAGAAAATTCCAGATTTGTAAAATTATTAGAGCAAAGTTAAGAAGACTCTATTTCATTCTACAAATGTAAATCTTAATACAGAAATAAAATTTTTTAATTGACAAGAGGAATATTAGAATAGAGCCTGCTAACAAAGAAGAAATTATCATGCAAGAAAAACTGCTATCAGGCTTCAGCCCTTTCAATAGCAAGCATTACAAGAATGATATTAAAACTCTTAAAAAAAGACGATTTATTATGAAAAAGGAAGCAAGCTAATTAGTAATTTTTTTTATTTATTTAGGCTGAAGAAACTATTGCAAAATTAAAAAAAGAACAGGAAAAGAAGGGAAGCTCGATTATGGATCAGGTAAGTTATTTAAATGTTTAGATAGAAGAATTCAAGCATTAGGAAATTATGAAGAAAAAATCTAATACAAATTTAGATTCTTTAGTTTAATTAATTTATTGTTTAATTAATTTAACTTAATTATCCTTATACTAAACCTTAATATCATCTAAGCTTTTATATTAAAGTCCTATGAGATCCTCAAACAAATTATAATAACTATCTTCATAATAAGATGCCTCATTAATAATTTATTACTTAAACGAAGAATAATATAGATATCATATTAATAAGTTTAGAAATATTTAAAATTATAATTATTGAATTAATTAAATACCAAAAAACTAAAAAACTCTTTAATCTAAACTAAGTACAAAAATTATTATTATAATATATCTAGCAATATTAAAGATTGAGACATAAATCTTACATATTTCATAATAGCATCACATCTTTATTTGCTAACAATAGGACTATTTAAAATGTATTTAATATAAATTAACTACGTTTCAATGATTAGTAAGACAAAGATATTCGAGTAGAAATTTAGGTAAGTTTTAAAAGTTTTTATTGCTAAATATCATTTAAAACCATTTTTAATCATAGAAAATTAAAAACTTCAAAGTTCTATTTGTTATAACTATTATGATAAATTTCTATGTTTGTTTAATATTTATACTTAAAAGGGAAATTATAACTTGTATAACTGTTACTTTTAATCATAAACTAACATGTGTATACTCTTAAATTTTCGTAATAACTTAATTCTATTTTAAATAAAGAACAAAAGCATTTCGAACATAAATAATTATCCTTTTTTATATTTCATTTATAATAAATTAATTAATAAATAAATAATAAACTCGATTATATAGTGCGTAGCACTCTCGATGGTGCGCAGCTCTTTAAATTAATTTTATTTAAAGTTAATAAAATTTCTCCCAGTGCTTCACTCCTTTGGAAATCCTGTCTTCTTATAGGGCATGGTCGGAATGATGCCCCAAGAGACCTAATCATCTGGCATCTTTTAACAACCGTTACTCATGACTCCATTTCTTTCCTGCTTGACTCCTGCCAAGATTCTTGCTCAGTTTTTTGCTCCTGAAGTACTTCCTGGTACTTGAGTTAAGTTAATCATAGTTGGAGGATTGCTCCTCACTATTTAAAATATATAATATAATACTAATAATATATAAAATTATAATCATCATAATCTAAGTATTATTTTAGATCTTTTTAATAGAAAGAAAATTTAGAGCATTTAATGTAAATTATTGAAAAACTAGTTTAGAGACTAGAGCAATCTAAATGAGCATATATAATAAAATTATTTAACGTTTTTTATTTACTATTTTATAATCCATTAATAGAGCAATTTACATATCTAATCATAAGATTCATAAAAAGTTCTCTTTTAAGAAAATAAATAGTTATATAACTCGAGAAATTAGATAATATAGTTAAATAAATCACAATTATATAATTTAATAAAGCTGGACCTAAATATTCAAATAACTTATTTGTTTTAATAGCCAAGCCGACTTACGAAGAAAAATATAAAGCAGCGACAAAATATACAATAATTTATAGTGGTTATTGAATATTTACCATTAGCATTTTATCTTTTGAAATATATCAAATTTGCTTTACTATAAAATAAAAAATAAAAAAAATACTAATTGTGTATTGCTTAATTTAGTACTATTTTAAATGATCATGTGACTATTTTAATTAAACTTAAAAATTTGTAGCATCTAACAAATTCTATTTTAATCCCTTTTTCTACTTTTCTATATCCATTTATTTAATCTGTAAAATAAATTTTTACTATTTTGAGTAAAAGAGTATAGTCTGTTATAAGATTACTTAGAAGTTAGTATTTTTAAGTCAAATAATTAAATATTATTTTTAAGGGGAAAGCAGTTTTTATAACTATATTGAAAATCGCTAAAGCATAAGATTGGTCTGGCAAATTAAACAAGCCATATAATTTAACTAGAATTGATTAATAAATATTCCCTTTGATACCAGGATTTCAGTAAATAAATAAATAAAATTTAAAAGTTAGAAATTATTATATTCTGCTAAGTATAATTAAATAATTCAGGCCTATTACTTGAAATTTTTAAAATAGACGAGATTAAATAAAGATAAATCAAATATGATTAAATACTTAAATCTAAGTACAAAATACAAATAAACGCAATAAATTATTTCAATATCTCTCCTTCTCACTTTAGTTTTCTTTTAGTTTGCTACTAATAAGAAGTAGGAAAATAACTGCATGATGTTTATTGATATTTTTATTAATAATAATTGAGTATAATAAAGTAGTGTAATATTGAAAAAGCATTGATTGTGCATTTTTAAATAGCATTTATTTTGAATTTTTTAAGTAATTTATATAAATGAGAAGATAAGATCATCGCAACACAACCGTTTATTTTAGAAAATAATTAGGTCTCGTATAGAGAAGAGTAAATACTAAAATTGACTTTCCCAACTAATTCCAAGAGTTAAAATAAACGGTAGAAGGTGAAAACGCCAGTTCAAATTAAATGACGCCTTAGGAACCAATTGGGAAAGTCATTAAATAAGAGCACAAGTCTCTCGACTCCAGTTTTGAAGATTGTGATAAAAGTAACGACGAATTTATTAATAATTCAATTACTAGAGAAGGAAGTTTAATTCTCGTACCCCCTAAAATAATTTCTTTAGCAGAAGTTGAGTTATTAGAATCGGGAGACGAATGGTATGATGCTTAAGGAAGTCCTACTTTAAATCCCAAAAGTTGGAAGGAAGTAAAAAGTTCTGTCCTTGAGTTTAGTTGTTCAATATATGGTTGTATGTTTATGTAGCGAACCATCTAAAAGGCATCTCCTTCCGAACTTGAAGAAATTTTTTAAAAAATCTATGAATAAATTACTGATTTCATGATTCATCCTCAAGCAAGGAATGTTTGTCCAACCTTGTTTCAAAAAATTTCTTTTGATTAAAGACTTCGTTTACTTTAGGCATCGTCTTTTCAAAAAAACTTTAAAGAAATAGCAATAGATGAATATGGCCATATTTCATTGTCTTGCTTAATTGAAGAAGCCAATACTAAAGAAGAATATGAACAATTATATAATCTTGTGATTACCAGGATTTATGAAATGTCGCAAGTAAGTTTTAATGTTTAGTATAAGAATTCTTCAAATATAATAAAGTACTTAATTAATAAATTTCCACCTGAATTTTAGGAATTACTAATTAGAAAAATTGTGCAGACGAAGTCCATCTTAGTATGTAGTAAACATGCAATCACAATTGTAATTTAAATCATCAAGCTTACTAAAAATGATTTAAAGGAAAACTTGAAAGAATTTATAATATAGAAGGGAGAAGAATTAGCTCTGTCTCCTTATGGTAATTTCGTAGTTGAAGCTGCAATAAAAGAATGGGGCTTTGACAGTTGTGAACCTTTAATCAACTAATTAATGAAGAATTTGTTGTATCTCAGCACTCATTAATATGCAAGTAGAGTAATCATTTAGTGCATTAAAAGTAATCCATCAAAGGTAATCTTTTATTCAGTGTATTTCATAAATTCTTTCACTCTTTAGTTGTCCAAACTTTTTTAGATCGGCTTTTTCTTTTCAAATTGTTCTAGAGGCATTGCAACATTGTAATTAAGAGCAAGCTTTAGTAATAAGATCGGCTGTTAAAATCTAAATAGCTAACAAGTCAATTTAGAAATAGAGGAATCTTAAAGAACTCTGGTCTTAGGTTTTATACTGAAAAGTAATCTAGTACAATAGTAAATGTTAAAAACGCAATTTAAATGATTTAGCATCATATAATTCCTATTTTTAATCATTTAATTAAAATACTCTAAACTAAATCAATAATTCAGTCTCCTATTATTTCTATTCATTATCATCTCAAATTATAGAAGCCAAACTTTTCCTTATTCAAGACAAATAGATTACATTCTAGAATCTAGTTTCATCATTTCTAAGTTCTTTAGTTTTCACCTTAAAATATTAAGTATTTACAAAATAAATTTGATTTAAGTCATAAAAATATAATATATGACATTGCATATAAAATTATTAAAAATAGTAATATAAAAGAGCCTACATCAACAATTAGAATAAATCTAATATATTTCATAAAATATAAGAGTATCTAGAAGATTCTTATCTTTTTATGTAATAATTTCCTTTTAAATTTAAGAAAAACTAACATTAAAAATATCCCTTTATATTAATTGTAATTTTCCTTTAACAAATTAGAAATTTTGAAAGTGCTTTATAATATTTAATAAGGTAAATTTTAATTAGGATTTAGAACTTATTCATTTAAAGTCCCTTTTTAGTATAAAATCTTTCTTTATGGATAATAAAGTGTAATTAGAGAATCTATTAAATTTTCTATTTCAATCATTCAATTTCTCATTTTTTCTTTGTTATTTATAAAAGTATGGCTAGTCTAAAAATGAACTATTGAGAAAGATTCATGATTATTGTAATAAATGTAGTTTAAATTAAACGTTGAAAGAGAAAATTAATGAAATCACAAAAATTTAAAATGTAATATAATAGAACTGAGTTATAAGCTAATTGTATTAAAGTTACTTTAACTTTCATTCAAATTTTATAAAATATTAAGTCTATAAGTATTAAATTATAATAACTAATCTATAAATTAAATCTACTTTTTCATCAAAATTTGTTACTTTAATTTATTAGAAGTCTAGCTAAATTTAAGAAATAATTCAAAGATTAAATAGTGAAGAATTGCTTTAAAGGTAGATGTATATAAACAGAATAAATGTTGTAGTAAATAGAAGCCTTTTAATGTAAAATGCTGATTTTGCTAATTATAATTATTTAAATTCAAAAATAATAAATTAATTAATTAAATTTCTCCAAAATTTATTGGATATTTTTAATCTAATTTGATAGTGATATAATATTATAAACAAGGAAAAAGTACTTGCTTAAATTTCGTGAATGTAGATTAAAAAGCTTTCCTATAATTGAATTAAATTTTTAATTATTACTTTATGAAAAAAATAATAAAATATTAAAGCTTAATATTTCAGATCAACATCATGCCTTTCATTAAAAAATTTAAAGAAAAAACTAATTTAATAAATTTTAGGATTTCTAAATTACTTTAAGTCTAAGAATGAAGTGTATAATTTAAAGTTTAACTAAAGATAATACAAATTTTTGTAGCTAGATAAGCATTTAAGTACAATTTCATTAATAATAATTTCGTTTTATTGATTGTCTTAAAGTACATAATTTATTATTATATCAGTTTAATAATTTTGATTTATACTTATTTGCATATTTAAGGCTCTAGCAATTTAATTATTTTATTATATTATAGGAATCTATTCTTATATTTTCATAATGTTAATATATGTTTAAATCAAATACTAAAGGATTATTATTTTAAGAAAATTAAATTATGATACTGTTAGCTTATATTCATTTAGAGATAAGCTTAATTGTTTAAATTAAAATCAGGAATTGTGAGCATGAAAGTCATATTAAGGTTTAATTGCTTAAAGAGAAATAAAAAATTGAAATTTTGTTTAAAAGTTAATAATTATTAGTTTGCATTAAAATATTCTTATTTTCCACAACCTTCTTCTTTAAAGATTTGAAACTTAGTAATGTCTATTGATTACTAAAAGAAGATAATTGGTATATTTATTATAATAGACTTAATAAAATTTATTTGCTTTTTATTGAGTAAATGCTCTTTCTTATATTATAAAATTAGAGCATTCAAATTAAAAAATAAACCATTAAATTAATTTATTTTATTCCTACTATTTATTGATATTAATATATATTAAGCAGAAATTCCTTATTTAAAAGAAAAAAACTAAATTTTATTATAAAATTAAATTAATTATATTTTATATTTCTACTTTAAATTAAAAATTACTTTTTTTATGAGCTTTAAGCTTTCATTTTAATATAGTTGATTATTTATATTCAATCATTTAAGAATAATTTATATAGAAACTATTAGGCATTTGCTAGAATGTTGCCGGAATTAATTGATTATATTTAAGTTTATAATTTATTATTACAAAGCTGATAAAGCAAAAATAACCAAAAACATTAAAGAATATATACTTTTATATTAAAAAAATACCGTTAATAGGTATAACTATCCAAAATGTAAATTTGTCTGAAAAAAGCAAAAAATAATTTTGATTTAATAGATATTTTTATAATTATGTTATTTTAAGTTTGATCAATAATATAGTAATATTTCACCAATAAAAGATACTTATCTTATTTTTTTCTTTCTACGAAACAAAAGAGAAACTATTAATATAATTTAGAAAAAGATTAAATCATTTATTTACAGACAAAACTTAATCTGCTTTTATTTTTATTATAGCAAAATTTTTTCTTTAAAAATATATAAATATTTGAGAAATTTCTAAATATTTATCACTTTTATGTTTGTAAAGTATCTTGAATAAATTTATTTTAAATTAATAAAGCTGATAAAATTAAAATATATAAAATATTATTAAAATTATGAGAAAATTTCAGTTTAAAATCTCAATGCTTAAGTTCTAGAAGAAATTTGCTATAAATTTTGCTTTTATTTTTATTATCTATCTTTTATAATTAAGTTTCGTAGATACTTCCTCACATTCAATTAAAAGGTTTAAATCTTTAACTTAAAAATCAACAATTAACTTAATTAGTACCTTTTTTTGTTCAATTTCTAATTTTCGCATCTCTCTTATTTATTTAATCTCCAACTTATTTCATTCATATATATACCTTTAGTTTTATTGACGAATTTTTATCTCTTATTAAATATCTTAGATAAAAAAATGTTTATATTTTTTCCTTTTTATCTAGTGATATTTAAAGGCTTAAACAATATTCTTCATTAATAAATTTTGTATACTAAATTTTATTTAACTTTATTTTCATGTTCAATTATAGAAAATTTTACTATAAATAAACTTAAATTAAATAAAATCCTTTCATAACTTAACAAAACTTTCGCAATAGACTTTTTCTTGCTTATCAAATATTAAAATATTAATTTGCATAAATTGGTGAAAAACTATAAAATTAGAATTTTTATAGATATAATAAGGTATTTCATGCAAGCTATTTGATATTCTAAAAAATTGTATGCATAACATGATAATAGAATAAATTATGCTATTAAAGTTCAAAAATAAAGATATAAAATAAAAATATATAACTATTAAGAGATTGTATAAATATAAAATCATCTAATTATTTCTTTAAAAAGAGTCTAATGTATGCAAATAATAATAATTAATAATTTCTGTTATCTTTTGGTTTGCTTATATATAACTTAAGATCAGAAAGATTATTACATTTGCTTTTACTTTGTTTATTAACTTTTATTTAGATTCATCCAATTACATTAAGAATAATTATAAAGAAAGTTCTTAAATATTTCTTATTATTATTTCTTTAAAATTTAAATATTTGTCTAAGCGAAGAGACAACTTTTATTATATTTTTAAATAATTAAATTTTTATATAAGCTTTGTCTAAAGAAATTGATTAGGTTTAATGAGAAAATCATATGAATATTTATTAAAATATATATCAATTATTAATAAAAATATATAAAATCAGATTTAACTTTAAAATTCTAATTTTTATAATTCCTGATTTTAGTTATTTCTCACTGCTCAAATTTAACAAAAATTTTAATTGAGTTTGATAAGAGGGTAAATTTAAATATTTTAGATTTGTTCATCTTTTAACACTAAACATTTATTTGATTAATTTGAGTTTTCAGTTAGAAAAATTATAATTAAAAGTGCTTTCAGTAATAAACTTTCTATATTGTTATATAACAATTTTTCAATTTAGTTATTTATATTTTTAATTATATTAAAACTCTATTCTTATATGCTTTAATTCAATTGCTTGAGTTAAGCAAAATTTTAAATCTATCTATATTTATTAATTTCCTAAATTATCTCCTTATTTATTTGTTTAATTTATTTGACTTATTTTATTATCTTTTACCACTTATAATTTTATCTTCTTATATATATCTTTCTAAGTTATTAATATAATAAAAGCTGAGTTGTTTAAATTTATCTATAATAGAACTTACAAAATATTTACTCTTAGACCTGACAAACTTTTTTGTTCCTTCTTATTTTTTTATTTAACCTTTTTGAATTTAGAATTATCATACTTTTGCTAAGTTGCTTTTCAAACTAAATAAGATACTTAATATAAATTATAAAATAAATTTATAAAGGCAATCTTAGAGAATTAAAATAGGTTTACTAAATAGGAAAATCTAATAATAGATATAAATTTCTAATCTAAAAGCATTATTAAATAAATTAAGAATGAGATACTTATTAAAATTTAAAATATATCAGGAATATAATTTCTTCTTTAAGTAAACTAACTATTAAATAATTCCTTCATTCGCCTTTCTTTCTAAATTTTAATTAATCTTATTCATTTATTATTATTTTATCTATTTTAATTTGCAAAGCTATATTTTATTTTTACGCTTTCAACTTATATACCCTAAAACTCCTAGAGCTATCTTTTTATTAAAGCTTAAAATTAAATTTTTGATATTATGTTCTTTTACATCCAGTCATAAATAGGCTAACTTACAAATTTTTATTATTCCAAAATATTTTAGAAAGCATTGATTCAAATAAAAATTAATAGAAGTAAAGCATTTAAATAACTTATTTATCTTATATAATATTTTAAAGCTAAAAACACAGACAATCATCCCAGTATTATAGACTTAAGAACTAAAAAATAAACATATAATCCATTAAGCTAGGTTATCCCTTTTTATTACCCTTTACTGTAAATGCTTATCCATAAAGTCATATCAGTTTATTTTAAACTTTCAAGCTTTAGTTTATTACTAGATATGCAAGAGAAATAACATTAAAAGGGATGTGATTGCTTATAAATAGAATGCTAAAAAGAGGTATAAATTAAAAATGTAAAAATAAGCTAATATAATAATAAAATTTATTTAATGAATATACCAAATCTATTAAATTTTAATTAATATTATTATACATTTCTAAGAAATTTAGACTCTAGTATATATCATCATAGCGCTTATTAGCTAAAGTATTTAAAATTTGTATGTATAGATTTCATAATCCTGCAATATAAAAATTTATGCCTTTATTTTAGAATAAAAGCAAATGCTAATTCCTTATTCTTAGAATAGCTAAATATAATCTAAAAAGGTGAGTATAATTAAGGTTAAAGATAGCTGTTTATTTAATTATATAATGCTTGATTTCAGTAGCTCTGGAATAATATTTTTATAAATGCGCTTTTAAATAAAGAAAATCAGAAAACAAAAAGTTGCAATAAGTTAAATTAAAAGCATAATTAGCTTAAAAATATAAAAGGCATATCTAAATAATAATGATAAGTATAAGTTTAATATTATCCATATATAAAAAGAAAAAGCCTAAAATAAATTTAAATGTAGCTTTTATTTACTTTACTGATTAAAAATAAATAAAATATTTAAGTTCAAAATAGTGAATAATTTAAGAAATTTTAATGGTTATTTAGAGGGTGATACACTTTAAAATAAGTAAAATTCTTTAATTTAAACAGTTAAGATTATTGTCTGCTATTTTAAAATGAATAAAGATTAAAACTCTCAAGAGAAATACCTACCCATCGCTAATATCTCTAGAATTATGAAAAAAGCTTTGCCTAAAAATACCAAAATCTCCAAAGAAGCCAAGGAAACATTCTAAGAGTGTGTTTCTGAGTTTATAGGGTTTGTTACAAGCGAGGTAATTATTTTAAAATATAGGCAAGTGAAAAGTGTATTAAGGAAAACAGAAAAACAGTAAATGGAGATGATATTCTCTATTCTCTAACGTTACTTGGATACGAAGCTTACGTTGAGCCCCTTAGAATGTATCTAAATAAATACAGAGATGTAAGATTAATTACTTTAGTTTTATAAACAAGAAGGAAACAACAGCGATGAGGAAGACTCAGATTAAGTTGAACAGCAAAATAACTCTGACAAGAAAAACTCCTAAGAGAAATTGGAATGAAGATCTGAAATTATATTCAACTAACAATAATTTGAGATATGATTATTAATTAATTACATTCTTTATCATAACGAAAATTTTAAAAGTTAAATCAATACTTTAATCTTTATTTCTTAAAACTAACCTAATAAGTATTAAAAAAATAACCTTTTCAAATTAATATCATTTAAACTAAACAAGAGCTAAAATTAACCTAAATTAAATTAAAATTTCTCAAATTGTAGACTTTCTTGATTTTATAGACTCTTCTATTATTTTATTAAGATATAATTATATAAAATATGGAAACTAATATTTAAGATAATCTTAAGATTCTTATATTTACTATATAAAAATTTAATTAAGTATTAAGCAAATTTAGAATTAGTTTTAGCTATTATTAATATTAATTTAATAAATTTACAATTTTATAAAATTTACCTAAATATTTTATAAATGAAAATCAACAGGAATAATATACATAGATAGATAAAAAATAAATTATTATAGCTATAAATGGGATTATATTATATTTAACTTTTATCTATTTTAATTTGGATTTATTTCAATAAGATTTGTCTTTAATGGAAGAATTGAAACTAAAGAAAAGAGAATAATTTAGTTTTATTTACCTAATTGCTTTAATTAGCCTTTCATTGTAATTAATTTCTAGTTTAATTGCTTTAAAATTTCTACAAATTAAGTTTTTAATTTTATCTCTTTATTTATTTTATAAATGTCTAACTTACAAGCTTTAGAATAATTAGTCTTTTTATAACTTTCATCTAGTCTCCTTGAGATAAATTAATAATTTCTGATGCGTAATTGTTTATATTTTTATTTTATATGGTATACTTTTTTTTCTAATGAATTAAATATCAAAAGCTTTAATTATATTAGTCAAACCATTTATAACTATTAACAAGAAAATTAAGAATAAAATATAATATCCACATACTTTTTATATAATTTCAGTTAGTGTCTAAAGCTTATCTAAATAATAATTCAATTTTAATAGAAAAGGTATATAAAATTAATAAAATAAAATGTTTAGAAACTAAATGATTAGTTTATTTAGATGTGATCTTAAATAACTCTAATTTTATTTTTATTTTCTTCCAAAATATTTTACTATAATTTTTATAAGGCTTATTTGCTTTTTTCAATCATTAAATTAATTCTATCATATTAAATAAAATCTTTTATTTGCTTCAATTTAAATAATTAGCATCACTTATAAAAGTATAATCTAAGATATAATATTAAAGCCGATTGAGTATTAATAAATATAAGCAATCTCTTTATTTTTTAACAATTAGATGCCTTATATAGCTAATGTATAAATAGCAGTCATAGCTAGCAGATATTATATAATAATTTTAGCTTACTATTATAATATTAATAATCATCTCTAATTTATATTCTTAAGGCAATTCTTAAATACCTCAAAGTACATTTTAAAGGACTTATTTGCTTCAAGGTTTTTAGTATGATTTTTAATTTTCTTTGATATTAAAACAATTTGCCTCTTTCTTTGAACGTTACTATATTTAGAATATAAATCTAAATGAATAGTCTAGCAATTAGATATCTTATATGATAATAAGTTTCTCTTATTTAATAATATTGTCCTAAGCTTATTGCAGTTACCTATATGCTTTATTTCTTTTATAGTTAGCTTTTGTATTTTAATCTCTTTCAAACTTAATTTAGTTAAGCATTTCATACTAAAATAAAAATAGAGGCAAATAATTTTAAATGGCATTAAGTTTTATATGATTTTAACTAATTAATGATATAAAACTTCTTATAGAACAATAGGGAAATAGAGTTAATCTTATAAAATTCGGATATAAAAGTAGAAATTTGCTAATTAATTAAGTTATATAACTTGCTATATATAATTTAGTGCTTCTTGCTATCTTGCAGAATAAAAGTATTATAAATGGAATGCTATTAAGAAAATAAATTGGAATAAGATAGAAGTATTTACTAGATATGAAGTGAAAATTAAACCATATTTGTTATGGATTATTTAATAGACAGTTATTTATAAAAAGCTAAAAATGTCTAATGAAAATTCAAATTCAAATCTTAACGTTTAGAAAAGTTAAACATAGTGCAACTTACCTCCCATCACAAGGAAAGGACGTAAAAGCAATACTGTTATTATAAAAGTTTTACAGGAATCAAACTAAGTGAATATTCAAAAGGTTCAGAACTAACCATAAGAGCACAAAAATAAATTTCATTAGACATTGAGTATAATTCCTTAGTTATATAATCATAGTTAAATTAATAATACGGAACATTCTCCAGTTTGACATGAATCTCCTGAAAAAGGTCTATTTTTGAGACTTAAGAGCGGAAAGTATAAAGAATGAAAAGATTAAATTACACCTAGAAGAATTCTTTAAACTGAAAGTCTTGAAAATATGTAATAAATTTATTAAGATCATTAAAAGAAGCTTATTTTCCAAGAAGAAGAACCTCTCGCCGAATCTAAAAATGCACCTATAACTAAAAAGAATCTTACGAAAAAAAGAAACTTTAAGAAGGAGAAATAAATAACTCTTTCATATAATTTTGAAAAAAAAATACGTGAAAACAATTAAATTTTCCCTCCTCTTCTAGAATAAAAAATAAAGGAACCTTTAGAGAAGAATAAATTGTCTCCAGAAGTTAATACTACACGTGCTAAATTTCAATCTTAGGATTTTGCTTTTGAAAAGTTAAAAATTTTAAAGGAACTTTACCCTGAAATTTCTGAAGAATTTTTAGACATAAAGAACACAAAAACGATTTAAAATAGAAGAAAAAGCATTACAATGGAAAATAAAACCCTTAATTATAAAATAGACAAAATTAATAAAAAGAAGAAAGGAACAATTTAAACTTATGACCTATGATCCTCTAAGTAAAAGAAATAACTTGTAATGTAACTTGATAAAATCGAAAACTCAAGGAGCTAGTCCGTTTCATATAACTAAAAGAATAAGTTATTTATGGCTTTTAGTAAGCATGATAGTTCCAGTAACTCTTCTTCTCCTAATTCTAAAGATGAGTCTAACAAGTTTTAAGATTGTAAGATTAAATAAAAAAAGAAATAAGGTTTAAAAAATAATCATTCTATTAATAATAATGATTAAAGCATAAAGTTTACAACAGGCGAAAGTTAGTCATCTCTATTTTTAATTAAAGAAGAATAAAGAGAAGAGTAGACTCCCATTGAATCAAGAAGGAGGATTGAAATATTAAGCAAAAATTAAAAACCTTATACTTTGCTATATTGATTTTAAAATTTTTACTTATAATCTTAAAATTTCTTCAAATCCTTAAGCTTAATAAAGCTTTTAAAATTAGCATTCACATATAAATAATAAAAGTCTAATAAAATAAACTTTATACTTCACTTAATAAAATATTTAATTTTAGTAAGTAAGAAGTGCTATTTCTATTAATTAAAGAAATATTAATTGTTTACAGTATTCATTTAATCGACATAATAGTTCGTATTTATTTCCCATTTTTAAGAATAAAAATTTCTAATTTATTTAATTGCCTCCAAAATGATTTAATACTATAAATATTAATTCTAGTTAATTAGATAATCTTAATTGATTAAAGTATCTAAACAGATATAGAAAGTTATTTATCTACTTTATTGCGTAGATATTTTATGATTAAGCAAGATAAAATTAATATTTGAATCTAAAAAGCAAAATAGAGCATAATAAAATATTAGCTTAAGTTTTTAACTTAAGATATTACAGCTCTGTCACATTAAGATATTAATATTGGCAAGTATAAATTCCATTATTTATTTGAATTATAAGTTTGAAACTAAAGTTCTTAGGCTTAAATTAAGTTTATCTAACTATCTTTTTAGAATATATAATATTTTAAAATATAACTAAAAGGTATAAATTTTAATATTTGCATGATATTGTATAATATAATAATAATTAGTAGCAATATATTTGCTATAACTTTCTACCATTTCTTAATATTATTAAACCTTTAGAAATACGATTTCAACTAATTTTTATTGATTATTATCATTAAAGTATTAGATGATTAATAAATGTTTCTATATCGAAAGTTATAATTGCAAATCTATTACTAATTATAAAGAGGAAATAAGATTTGTGTAAAAGATTGTTTTAAAGTATTCCTAAATAGATAATAAATTAGATTTTTTATTGAGCTAATTTCTCTTTATAATTTTAATTCTATAAAATTTTCTTTTTAGTTAATTACTTCATAAATATCTTATAAGCTATAAATGCTTAATATTTAAATACTTAAAATTTTATTTCTGGGGTTACATTGAATTTATATAAGATATTAAATTTTATTTTTAATTACCTTTAACGCACAATGAATTTAATCTTTTCTATTTAATGCTTAAAATAACATTTTTTGTTTAGATTAATTTCTAGCAAAAATTACGATGGATAGAACTAAAATATGTGAGAGTAATTTTAGAGGATGATTTTATTTAATTTATTAGTCAACTAAATTTTTAAAAATTAGACTTTCATACTTTATTATTTAAATCCTCTTAGTTTTTACCTTTAAGAAAACTATTAAATACTTTTTAATTCTTAATAACTAGAAATTTAATAATCCATTTACCTTTTAAAACTTAAAGACTTAGATTAATTTTAAATTTAGTTAAAGAAGAATTTAATAGCCACAAACAAATAGGTTTAAATCTTATTTACACTATTATTTCCTTATTTTACCTTTCTTATTTAGCTTACTATCTCTATTGAAATATCAATTTTTTAATAGCTTATAGCAATTGGACTATATTCTTAAATTGGGAGGCGAAATAAATATACCCTCTATATTAAATTGAGCATCTTAAATATAAATAAGCAATTGTATAATTGAGAAAGATCATTATTTAAGTAAATAAAATCAAGAAACTCTACAAATGAAATTTTAAGCTAAAGAAGAAGGTGAATGTTTATAAAATAGATGCTTCTTATTTATTAAAATATTTTATCCTAAAAGCAATATTTGCTTAAAAAATAATACTAGGGCTAATAAGCAGTTGCTAGTAAAGAAAGTTCTTTAATTATTAAGATTATATTATATAATAATTATATCTAAGTTAAAAAACTTATTATTATTAAATATCTCTAGCTTTATCATTTATTATTCCTCATAACTGAATAATTACTTATTTGCTTACTATTAAAGATTATTTACAGCTTTCTTTTTACTTTTTTGATAAATCAATAAAGAAATTCTTATTAGTTTCAAAAGTAAATCAAAATAGTAGGTAAACTAATTTAAAGATTGAATTTTTCTTAAATGAAAAGGATATTTGATGTAGTATAATAATTTACTATTGAACAAATGATTAATATAAATTCAATTTTAATATGTTAAAAGTCACATTACTTTATACAAAAAATATTTTTAAGTGAGACTTACTTAAATATTTAAAAATCGATTTATTTTAGTTTTATAACTAAAGTGAAAAGGAATTATAAAATATAAAGGGATTTTATAAAAATATTATTAAAATAAGCAAAACTTGTTAATAAAGTTATCTTAGTTTGCTTATATATTTTAATCTTTTATTTTAAACAATTATACTAGTAATTTTATCTAATCTAAGCTAGTAATATATAAATGAATAAATATAAAATTAAATTTTATATAGTATAATTAATAGGTTTGAAATAGCTTAAAATAGAATAACAATTACTATAATTGTTTGATCTTGTCTATTATAATATAACCATAATCTATAATTAAATATTTTTCAGACTAAATAAAAGCTTTAATTAAATAGATATTACTGCTTCAAAAAAGTATATTAATCTTTATAGCAATATCATTTAATTTAAGTTTATAAGCTATACTAAAATTCTATTTACAAATATATCAATTGTTTATAAACTAAATAATATCTTCTTAAAAACAATAAATCGATTAAGGAATAAAAATCCTTTGTTTTAAAGCATTAATTATTGTATATACAGTCTAATTAACTATAGCAACTATAATGCAATTATTAAAGCCAAAAATAAATACTTTTAAGCTTGGATCTGCTAATTTAAACATTATTTATTAAATAAAAAATTAAGAATATAGCTATAGCATGTTTAATTGATTTGTTTAGATTAATAAACAGTATAAAATTATTTTTCTAATTATATTTATTTATAATAATGGTAAATCGAGTAGCAATATATGCTTTTATGGAATACGTAAAGTTTGTTTTAGTTTTGATCACTTAATTTTTAAATCCAGATAATAGTTTGCTGATAATTCACTTTGGAGCTATTATAGTTTCGGTATATGCTTTGCAAAATTACATAAAACATTAAGAATACAAGATTATCATTTATTCTCTGGCTTGAATTTTGATATATTTGTTTTCTTTTGTTTGAACTTTAATGATTATTGGATGAAGTTTAGTTCTACTTGGTTTCTGTTTTTTGTTTATTCTACAGATTTTTAACGGATTTTTGTTTCTCTTTATTATAGAGATACTTAGTAAATATGAAGAGCTTGAAATAACTAAGATACTTTTAAAGATTGAAACACTTTTTGGTCTTGAAGTAAAATGAATAAATTTAGATTTAGAAATACTTTAACTTTTTAAATAAAAGATTAATGAAATGATAAGGCTAATGCTATAAATAAAAACTATCAATCTAATTCTTTTTAACTTTTAAAATAAACTTCTTTTATTAGTACTTAATTTAGCTAATTATATTAAAACTTTAAAGCTTTAATATAAATTTCAAAAAGCTTTTGCTATTATTATTACTAATTTAAATAAATTAAAATTAATTTTATAATTTAAAATTACTTATTAAATAGCAGAATAAACTTAAGCTATTAATAATTCTTATATAACTGCAACTATTTAACTTATATTAAAAGTTTTTATTTTTTATCTTAAATTAAAGCTAATAATATGAGGTTTTTATTTAGATTGGCAAGCCTTCTTATTATAATGTATTATTCTCATTGTATTTTTAATTATATCTCGTTCAATAATATTATATCCATACAAACAATTTTAACTATATTAATTTAAGGAGACGTGAAGTGAATTTCTTCAATATAAATTCTTAATTCCCCAAAGCGTAGTTTCACATAGTTTAATTACATGCTTTTATTTTTAGTAAGTTGCAATATTTTTTACTTTTTCACTTAATGCTAAGCATAATGTGATTTTCTTATAGTTTTATCCATTTTAGGATTTTAATTAGCTTGTTTTAACTTAATTTTTCTCTTATCAAACTCTTTAAAAATATTTAAATAATAAAATATAAACAATTAGCTTATCTATTTAATTAGCCTTTCCTTTAAGCAATTTAAAAGATTATCTATTTAACTTATTATTTCCTATATTTATTATTATCTTATCTACTAATCAATCATTACTCTTATCCATTTACTCTCTTAATAAAAGCAGATATGAACATTATAGTTATATATTTATAATTCTTTACTTTAAAACTCTAAAAATCAATAAATCGTTATAAGGAAATTTAAAGCTGACATTGTAGGAGTAAAAAACCAAAAAATGATTGATTTATACAACTATTAAAACTATTCTTTTAATCTTAAATCATTTGAATGCTTAAAGGGTAATCATAAAAAATTTGAATGATTGCAGTTAATAAATTATATTATGGTTATTCTTAATTAAAGATATTATGTATTTTGTTCCTTAAAGACTTCTAATTATATGCTTATCAATTTTAAGATACCATAAAAATAATTCTCTTTGCTTATTTTTTTTTAAATATCTTCTTTTTATCTAATTATTTTTAACTTTATAGCAAATAATATTTTTGCTTGCTATTCATTTCACATTTGGTGATGACAAGTAAAATAGTTAAAAAATTTATAATTAGAATTTTCATTAACAACGTATTAAGAATGAAAAAGAACCTTCTAGTTTGTTGTATGTATGCTAGATTTCATAGTAAATCGCTTAGTTATTAAAAGTATATTTAAAGCAGAAACTGAAGCTGCTTTTATAATAAATTAAAGATAAGGTATAATTATTTTAATTACTTTCCTATAATTTAAAATAATATCTTTTAGTAATAATTACTAAAGCTACTTTTTCTTTAATCTATTTACAAGCTACAAACAGTCATAACTACTTTATTTAAAAACTCTATTGGTTTTATAGATTTATAACAATCTTTAATAGCCTATTTTAAACATTTTCAAGTCTCTTTTAAAGAATATGCTTATGGAATATGCAAATTTAGTATTATTCTATTTTATAGATCAAGCAATATCCTATAAATATAAAAATATCTTAAAGATATAAGAGCATAAAGTAATAACAAATAAGCATCTGTATTTGATAAATTTAATTTTTAATCTTTAATAAGTTGAAACTATTAAAAATTAATTAAAACTATAACATCATAAAATACTTAATTTATCTCTATTAGCAGCTTCGTTAGGCTTTTAGATTAATAAAGCTTTAGAATTCTAAGTAACTAACTAAAATAGCTATAATTTAGAGTTATTTATTAAGCTTGATGATTAATACCTTAAGCATCCTTTATTTGTTAATTTATTTTAATAGTTATGTAAAACTTTTCAATTAATACACTTCTAACCAACTTTTATCAAACAATTTTTAAACATATAATTATGAAAATAATAAGAATATAGAGGATAGCTATAAAATAAATATCCTTGAAAAAGGTAGCTTTTAGAGAGATAGTCATAATAATCTTAAATAAAAAATAATAAATTTTATTTAGAGAGATAGATAGAAAATATTGAAAACTAATAATTAGAATGATTATTAATGTTTATCTTTCTTTTTAAACTAATATAATCTTTTTACTGTCTTAAATCTATTTTGACGTTAATTATTCATTTCTAAGCTTAAAGATAAAACTAATTCATTACTCACTTAATTTTATATCTTATTTTGACTAAATAACATTGGGCCAAATCTAAGATTAAGAATTTATATAAGAGCATCGAATATACTTAAAGAAGGATAACAATTATTATTAGTGAAGCAAATGAAAATTATTCTTTAGACTTATAATAATAAAAGAATATGATATGAGAAGGAGAAGAAGAAATAGAGGGATATTTAAATTATAAAAATTAGATAATCTAATTTTATTATTTTAGTAAAATTAAATAAAAATGTAAGCTCTGGAAGGAATTTCATTGGCTTCTTTAATAATATATGTGCTTTTCTTTAATAGAAGCGCTTTGTATTTATTTGGAATTTTACTTTTTATTTATCTAATTATTCGTTGGATTTTTACTCCTTCAAGTGCTAGCAAATTCACAACAATAAGAAGATTGATTTCTATATCAACTTGGAGTGATCCCACTGGACCAGAACTTTATACTAACGTTTACGTAAAAGCTGACAAGTTATAATAATATTTAGACTAACATAAAGATATTAAAATTTGGGCTTTGGTTTTGAAAGCTATTTCGTTGTGTCTTTAGTAATATCCAGAAGTGAATGGAAGAATCTGCTTTGGAAAGTATATAAAAAATAAAAGAAATGAGCTATCATTTTTAATGGCTAAACCTGAACAATTTGGGCTAATTTAAATTCGAGATGCCTATTGCAAGACGCCTCTAGATATCACCACAGAGGTTCTTGAAAAATTAAATAATTAGAAAGCAGGTAAAGATAAAGCTTTCAACAAAATCATGAGTTTCTCCAAAATTCTACCAGATTTTATTTTAAATCCATTGCTGTCTTTTTTGATAGGATACTGCAGTTAAAGCTTTGATATGTCTATTTTGGGTATTCCATAAAGAGTTTTTGGATCAGGAATTGTATGTGAAATGGACTTGGATAATGCTTTTCTACCTATACCTAGTTATGCTAGAGTAAGATATTTAATAATATGCAGACTTCATTTATCTGTAGTGTATGTTAGATAAATAAGAAAGTAGAAGTAGATGAAAAAGACAACGTAGTTGCACAAGATTATTTAACTATTGGATTTACAGGAGACCATAGATATCTGGATGGCATTCAAGCAACCAATTTCACTAAAGTTATGGAGAGTTATTTAGAAGATCCTCAGAAATTGATGAAGTGAAATTCATAAACCATATTAAAACATTAAAGTATAGCATAATCATATTTTAGCTAATATTTTCTTCAATCTAATTGAACTTCATAGTCACTTTTATCGACTTAAATCCTTATAATACTAAGCACATCAAATATATTCTAATACTTTAACATTTCAACTTATAAAATATTTCTACTTAAAGATATTTTATAAACCATTAAAATTAACATAAGAGAAACATTTTATTATTTAAATAAATCATTATTTTAATATGGTTATCTAAATCAATGAAGCTTGTATTAAGAAATTTTCAAGGTAATCTCAATAACATATTTGAGATTATTCCTTATTAAAATCAAATAAATTATCTATCTCTGAAGTATTAAGAATAAAGTATTAAAAAAATTACGTTAAATGAAAAGGCTATTTAGTTAAATACCTAGATTATTTATTTACTTTTAATGCAAGTTTAAAAATTAAGTAAATTGCTTCTTATTTTTCAAGATAAAAAAATAGACTATTGTTGTTTAAAAAATAAGAAAAACTCCATTGCTTGTGATATTAATTTAATAAAAATTTTATTATAAAATTATAAAATTCGCAAATAAAAAGAAAAACATTTTTATAATTTATTTTCAATTTAATTATCTTCAGCATATTATGCAATTATTTAAATAATGCTAGAGCTTAAGAAGACTAAATTTTATTGTTTCTAAATAATACTTTGTCTTTTATTATTTTTCTCTAAGTTAATTTTAGGAAATATATTTAAATAATTTAAAGTGTATATATTATTTAATTATTTTATAATATAAGTCTGTAGATTAAACTAAAATAAAAAGTAACAGATAAAACATATAAGTTGTTAGCTTTTTTATTTATTTATTTATTATATTTTTTATCAGAAAAATGCCGAACTACATAATTCTTATTTTATAGTAAAAATATTTCTGATTAAATATATTGTAGTATATTGAATAGTATAATATACTTATTATAAATTATTTTACATCAGCAAGTAGATTAAATCTGCTCTATTTTTACAAAATATAAGCCTCTATTTTCCTAGATTAGTAAATTGATTATTGCTAATATTTTTAAAAGATTGCATATACTTGATAGATTTAGAAACTTATAAGCAACTTTTATATTTATTTATCTTAAGACAGATTTTATTTTGAAGCAATGAGATATAAATGTAGTTAACTAATTGAATATTTTAGACTTATTGGATATTTTAAAATATTTTCTAACCTATTTTATTTTTAAGAATAAAATTAGCAAAAGATAAAGAAAAACTTCTTCTAATTCTTAAAACAAGAATATAAGGAGAAACCAGTTAAGTTACGAGCTATATTGAGGTTCCTTTGTATGAAAATAAACTATGGGAAAAACTAAATCTGGTTTGAGTTAAATTTTTAAGGTTTTTATGAACTGAATAATTGAGAAGAAACATACTTTAGCATAGTGGGGATTTTTAAAGGAGAAATAAATAGATTTAAAAGGATAATGAAAGCTTATTTAACAATTCTGCATGAATAAAAAATTTAACTAAATGTCTATGTATAGAGATTCCTTTAAATGCCTTCTCGAAATTGTAAAATCCTAAAAAGAGTAATTATAAACTATCAAAGAATAAAGGAAAAAATAAAAAAAATATACTGAATAATATAGAACCAGCAAGAATTGAAATCATAATCTGTATAGAGACTTAAGAAATGTTAGGATACCAATTGAGAAATAAAAATCTTAAAAGTTCGCTAAAATAAAATAATTTATCCGTATAAATTTCAAAAGTATCTTTACTAAAATTTTCTAAATTTAATTTAGTTGAAAAGTCAATATTGTAAAAAAGTAAAAAGAAAATAGCAAAGAAATAAAAAGCTTTAATAAAAACTCAAAGAAGAACAATTTAAAATATTTACTAAATTAAAATTGAAGTTTTTATAATGTAAAAAGGTAATATTTGATATAAAAAGAAAAAAATCGGAAAGAGAATACTTAATACTAAATTAACGAGCAAGCAAACTTAAGAAACTTAAACATTTTTTATTGAACATCTGAATAAATTGAAATATATGAGAAAAAACTAGAATATAATCCTAAATAATTAACTCATAATAATTATTATATGTATATATTAGTTAGATTGTTACTTCACAGTTTTTGCAATTTTATAATGTAATAAATTTTTTTTAATTAATTGTAAGTTTCAAAGGAACATTCAAGTTATTTTAAGTCTTTATTTAATTAAAAAGATGTTTGAGTAAATATAAAACTATTTAATTATAATATTTTAATATAATCGACTTACTAATATTTTTCGTTTATTACTTTATATTTGTAAATATCCTTTAAAATTATCATTCTAAACTTTATATTTCTAAATTTATTTCTTATATTTATAATGAATCTAACTTAAAATAATTTTTTACTAAAATTAAGCTTTTCTTATAATCTAAATTCTTCAAGCTATTAAAATTAATATCTTTTTTTTAAAATTATTTGTTTTCATAAAAACTAGTTAATTTTATTTATTCTCGGTCTTATTTAATAAAAATATAGAGGTAGCGAATATTCTATAAATTATATTTCTTTTAGTTTTTAGTATTAATTTATATAAAAACTTGTTATTTGATTTATTCATTCCATAAATTTATTCTTGCTTTTTCCAAAAATATTTAATCATTATAAATTATTAATTTATAGCATTTTCATTTTACCTCTCTTAAATAAAAAAATTAATTAATTTAAAGAAAATTAAAATATATGACTTAAACAAACTGCCTTTATTGAAACCATTTTCTTAATTTATTTATAAGCTAATGCATATTAAAGTTAGAATATGATTCTTAGAGCAAATACAAATTATTATCTACCAATTATTTATATATAATGATTCATATTAACTTTAGAGCAAAGAAAATAAAATAAATAATTAAATGCTTTATATATTTATTCTCTTATTTAAATAAATTATTTTTTATCCAATTTCTTGATATCTTCTTTTCTTAGATTCTCTTGATAAAGTTATTAGTTATAAATTAGTTAAATATAGGATTCTATAATAAAATATTATTTGCTTGTACCATAGCTAAGATTTTACTCTTAAAATAGCTGGTGATAATTATTGAATAAGAATTAGGAGAAGTAGATAGTATAAGTAGATATAAATAGATTGTATAGAGAGTAAATTTTAATTTAAAATGGAGCAAAACCAAGAATATAACTATGATTTTGTTTTTTGTGATTTATCTAAAATTACAGACAATATTTATTTAGGAAGCTACGATTCAGTGAAAAATTCCAAGTATCTCAAAAGCCTAGGTATAACGCATCTACTTAATTGTACAGGTGAAAAAGATTTATAAACTCCTGTACATGATTTTATTCCTCCAGAAAATTTATACAGATACAGCATAGCTAAATTTAGAAGTTAGCTTCTTTATAACAAAAAAGAAGAAAATGTTTAATACATTAAGAATGAACTTTTCAAAGCGATGGCTTGAATCGATAATGTAGTTAAATAAGGAGGTAAACTCGCTATTTTCTGCTATGCAGGATGTCATAGGGCTCCAGGAGTAACCTAACTTTATTTGATTTACGATTCTATAATAAATTAAAATACAGATTTAGAACCAGTTGGAGCTTTTGTATTTGTGTAGAGCAAAAGAAAACAAGCAGAATTTCACTTTGAGCATTTTATTGAGCAAGTAAAAGATTGGTTTTAGGAGCTTAAAAATTAGCAATAACAATTTAATAAATGTGAATTATTTAAGATTTCATACATTTTTAAAGTTAATAAAAGTTAATGCGCTAAAAAATCACGTTATGCAAATATTCAATTGCAAAGCAAAATTGATATGCTTTGATAAATTAATTTATACCACTGTGGAGAGATGTTAGACTTAAAATATTTTATTCAGATAATTTAAAACAAACGATTTGCAGGATATTTTATTTTTAATTTTTATTACAGAATATACTTTTTTAATTTCAATTCATGCAACTTGAATCAAATTATTGAGTAAAACTGCTGAAAAAAATCAACACTTATCTTAAGTCAATGGAATATAAAAGAAGGAGATGAATATTTTTTTATCTTGTCCAGCTAATAATATATAAATGTATATTTCTAGTTTTATTTATACTCTTCAAAATATTGTTATAATTAACTTTTTGAGCAAGTTATGCTTAGAATTTAAAATTTTATATATATTTATAAAAATTTATCAAGAATGAGATCTTTGCATATGGAATTAGAATGCTTAATTTTATTTAAAATTTTATCCATTAATTTATTTTTGTATTATAGTTCTAGAGTAAAATTTTCGTTTTAAAATTTACTTCTTAATTGGATATATTTTTCAGCTAGAATAATATTTTTAGGAATAGAATTTCAGTTCTCTTAAAAAAATAGATTTTAAATTTTTCTAAAGAAGCATGGTAGCAACATAATAAACATAATTTTAATCCTACCTGAAGATTATACAATAACTAGTTATTGCTCATGATGTTTAAGTATTAGCTAATACTTATCAATATTATTAATTGAATGTATCTTTTAATCTTTTTTAATTATTAATTATCTAACTATCCTATTCTTCACTAGTTCATATTTGTTTCATCTAACAATTAAGCAACTATCAAAGAATCTTTAAAAGCATTAATTGACAAATTATATTAATTAAGAAGATTAGCGTAATGAAATAATTAATGCATAGTAATTTTATTATTTAAATATCTCTTAATTCTCCTTATATTCTAGAATTATTTATCTAAGCTAAGAATATTATAACTTAAATATTCCTTACTTTTGTTATATTAATTCTATGCTTAATACTACTATTACTAGGAGTAAGCATTACACCTTCTAAGAGGAATGTTACTATCAAATCATCTTGTTTGCTATTCCTTTTTAGTCTTTCATTAGCAAAGTACGAATAAGTTTTAAATTCGTAAAAATAATACATAGTAAAAGCAATTTTACATAACTAAGGAATAAAACAAAAATTTAGAGAATAAGATCAGAAGATATAAGTTTATGAATTAAATAAAAATTGAAAATACAAGATAGAGCTGCTTTAAATAACCTTTTTCATTATTTTTCTATTTTTATTATACTTTGCTTTATCACTCGGCTTGTTGCTTATGTGAGAGATATTAATAAAAAATTTTAAACACTTTAGAAAAAAGAAATTTTGATAAAATAAGCAATTAAGGCTTTTATTTTTGTTTATTTTGATGTTGAAAGGAATTAATTTCTAAGGCTTTCTTTTTTTCTTGTGATTTGGATTTTTTTTACTTAAAACTTAATTATTTTTCTTTTTCTTCGCTAAATTAATATTAAAATAACTTACTCTTTAAATACTTAATTTGATAAGCTTCTTATAATTCTATTGTTTTTGAAATATTTTAATTTTTACAAAGTGGAATTTTTCAAGTATCTAGAGGAAAGCTACATGAAAGAACGGATCGAATAACCAAAATTTTGTTCGTTTTCTGTTTCAGAGATGGTTTGTTTAATTTCAGAGGCTTTTTGTAATTATTTTTAAAAGACATTAATATCTGAATAGGCTTGATAAATAGAACAGTTCTACTAATATTCAACTGATACCTTCCTTCTATTTACAATTTGCTACCTTATATGATTTTCCATCATCCTTATATTGCTTCTTAATTTAAATGCGAATCTAAATAATATTACTTTGTCAACAGTAGGCCTTTAAAGCAAGTCAGGGAACTTCCTAGTAGTGAGAATCATTATAATAACGATCAATAGAATGCCTATAATGGTGGTAATCTTGATGATAATATCTCCTTATAAATAGTAGTTGACTAAAGAATTAATGAGTAATCAAATAAAGATGACTATTCAGGAGCTATACCAGTAGTTTACTTTCAAGTAAGAAATAGGCTTTTACTTTATCACATATATCAAAAATAAAAGAATAATAGCTAGGTATAAAAACCCCTTTACCCATCTCATTTTATTTCCTTCTATTTTGTTTAAAAGTACTAATACTATAAAAATCCAGTTTTTTCATAGTATAAAATTTGGATTCTGCTTTATATGCAGGGTAAGTTACAAATCTTATCAACTAGGAAAAACTAAAAGTATTAAAGGTAAGAAAAAAATGAAAAATAGAGCTGAAAAAATTACTCATGCAATATGAAATTTATGCCAGCAGTAATAATTGCAATCATAATCAAATATAGTTTCTTAAAGTTTAACGTCTCCATCTAAGTTACCATCATAACCTTATTAGCAGCTAAATATATCAAATAGTACAGAGATTATTGGCATGTAAAATAACTAGAACAAATTTTAAGAGAAAGATGGTCCACATTTACCTATGAAGTTGAGAAATTCGTTTTTTTTATATTTTATTTCAAATTTACACAAAAATGCTAAAATACTTATTATTTCCAACAAAAAAAAGGAATTGGAAAGTCAAAAAAATATTCAAAATGTAAGTTGGTAATTGTTCAAATAGTAAACTTGAAGCATTATTAATCTCAAAAAATATTCGATCATATTATTTCCTATGAAACTATATATCTCTGGAATTAAAGAAATAATCTATAAAATTTGTACTAAAAGAATGGAATTAATGATATCGTCCTCGAAACTTACTTGCAACTCCTAATTCAATTTGTCATATTTTTTATTTTTAAACAGCTTTAATCCAAAAAGTGTGATAATAAAGCTTCAAAATATGATAACTATTATTACAATATTAATAGTCTATTTGCCTGATTTATAATTCATTATATGCCTTTCTGAATAATCACAGTCTTTCTTAAATTATGGAAATGAATCGGCTGGTACTTTATTTGTTTTATCGTTTCAAATTAAACCTCCATTAATTTACTTTCAAATTACATCACAGGTAGGGCAGTAAGCTTCACCTGGAACGATATAATTCTGCAGATTTTCATCAAATAGATTGCTCATGAAATATATATGACTGATTGCTCTTGTATTTTTAAATCTATTAAATTTTACTATGCCTGAGCATCCTATAAATTTACTATCATGCATATAGTTTTTAAGTTTAAATCCATCTCTATAATCTTACCCGTCTCCTATGCAGAATTTCAGACCTTAAGCTATTATTAAACCAAGCTCAAAGGCAAAGCATACCATTTCTTATTCAGGAAAACATTCTCGTTAAAATAAGTACATTTCCTATCCTTCCTCTCCTATATATTGAGGAGAAGTAGTTATAAGAGCTCCGTACAAGATTTATGCTGAAATTTCTTTTAATTATTATGTATTGAACATAGGCTAGTAAAATGAAGCTTAATTCGGGATTATAAAGTTAACATCTCCAGCTTATCACTATCTTTTATAAATTTCACTAACCAAAGTAGCGAATCCTGAAAATCCAAAATAAATTAGAACTCTAATTTCTTTCTTCACTATCTCCTAAGCAAGATCTGTGTAATATTTGATTGTAGAGTTTTTGTCATTTGCATAAATATCAAATAATCTGGTTTAGTTTGAATTAAGGATCTCGATATTTCTTTATTTGGCTCATTATATAATATATTAGTACATCTTAAGGTAAGTTGTCTATTATATCTCACAGTTTATTCCAATCTTCTTTCATTTTTTTATCTAAATTTGTAGAACTATCATATTAGCATAATCCCTTCAGGATTCTACGTTATTTAGAGTGAGTGGAAAATCCTTCCTGCTTTCAAATGTATCATCGAAAAATGAATAAATGAATGGAATGTAAATTTAAAGAGCTTGTAATAAGTAATAAGTTTGAATCATTGATCCTTGCATTGAAGTAGCGATATGAGCGTATCCTAATCCTTAAGTACTATTTTAAAATACTTCCAGAGTGTAATTTAAATCTCAGAATAAGCCCCCATATGATAATGGAATTCTTTGAATTTTGTAGTTTGGAACCATTCCTTTATAATTTATGTAATCAAGAACACATTTTGCACTTTTGTATTACTAAACTAGAACTGTATGCTCAGGCAATCCAAAAGGTTCTTTTTAATGAGTGGCATGACTTAAAGGAATTTCCAAACCCTGAGGAGGTGTGTCTAATGTTGGACCTGGCCAAATGATTTGATTCAAAGTAGTAATTTAATCTTTAAAAATTTGTAATACTTCTATTACTTTTGATTACTAAGCATTATACAAAGAAAAATTATGGAGTACTATTTGTTAATCAATTGCAGATTTTAGGGGTTTTTAACCTATTAAATTATTTTTATCCATTAAATCGATAAAATTTTCTATATATCAAACTGTAAGGTCATTCTCATTTAAATTAAGATGCTAATAAGGAGTTATGCCTAAAATTCCGTTTTGCAAAACATCTAATTCAATAAAATTGTATATCCTTATCTATTCGATCATGCTCAATAAATAGGAATTCTCTAATGTTAATAAAACTGAATATTTTTATCCTATTAAATGTTGTATGGTCAATAAATTTAGAACATAAACTGTTCAGCAGCTTTCAGCTGAAATTACTATAGAATTAGATCCAGATTAAATCATATGCATTGGTATCTATTCAGATAAACATTTTTTAATTAAAACATCAGAACATTTTGCCTCTGGAATCGTAATGATTTCTATACTCGCCTCCGAATTTTTAGCGAACTCTTGCAGTGGTTTCGAAAATTTTTCTCTGCTTTATTAGATTAAAATAAATTTCTTAAAATTAAACTAGTTAGCAATTTGCTATAGTGCATTCGCTTCCTATTGAAAGCCAGGTATTATTTCATAGGTATTAATTTAATCTAGAATTTTGTCTCAATATCTGTATGCAATAATGTGCATCATTTTTTACTTCTTGAAGATTTAGATGTTTCTTGTAATTATTTTACTAAAAGAAATATCCACTATCAGTTATGTATCTTAACTTAGCTTTGTTTTTAATTGCTATCCTAAATTTTCATTCAGATTTATATATGCATGTGTTAAGTTAGAGTTCCTTGTAATATTAAACTTCTAGGCTGATTTATATAAGATTAAATCTTATAAAAAATCAGGAGTTAATGGAGAGCAAATAAGAGTAATTTTAAAAGATGCGGAGATGCAAATGAGAAGCATCACAAAAAGCATTATGATTTGCATTTTTCTTATTATTGGATTAACAAAAGGATTTTAATAATGTCACAGTTATTAATTAAAGAAATTAGTATAACAAAAGCTACCTAATAAACATTAATTTCTAACTAAAACTAAAAATCTAATCTACCTATTTAATATTCAGCTATTTTGGTTGAACTAAGTTTTGAAAAATATTGTTTTTTGTTTAAAAATAAAACTTTGTATTCTTAATTAACTAAAAAGAAAGCTTATAATGCTATATTATAATTTACTACTTTTTAATAAATCTGAATCTATTAAAAGAATAAGAAAAAACTTAAATAAACAAAATTTTAGCTTCTTTCATGAATTTTAACTTTAAATACTTTTTATATTTTAATCTTATAGCAAAATAAAAAGTTATTAAGCATAGCTTAGAGATAATCGATATTAAATTATTATAATTTTGATAGTTATATAGTCTAGAAATAATTAAAAATATAATAAATAGAGATTCAATTTAGAATCTAATTTTGTTAGATTATCTCTAGACTAATCTATTATTTCTTATATCATCTTTTTGGTTCTTCTTTTAATTAAAAGAAATCTAGAGTATCAATTAACCAATTGGAGATGTTTTAGCTTACTACAATATTTTAAATTGCAGTTGGATGAACATAAGAAAAAACTCCATCTACATTATGTCTAAAATCAGATGTTTTATATAATTACTTCACATAAAATTGATGTTACACCCTCCTAAGCTGTTTTTATTTTTTCATTTAATAACATTTTTTCATCTCTAATTCAAAAAAATTTAGACATAAATAGGTCAAAAATGCTTGAAAAAAGAAAAACATGATGCTTTTTTAAATAATTAAATAGATAAACTATTTTGTAATTATAGTTAAAAGATATTATGTTAAGAAGCTGCTATCATATAAATCAACTTTTCTTAATAAGAAATAAGCTTATAAGGATACATTATATAAAGATATATAAATGCTAGTTAGATAATCATATTTCCCAAAACTTAAATCATTCTAATATTTTTATTCTTCTTGCAAATTTGCTTATTTTTAAATATTATTTTGGCTTATTAAATCCAAGAGAAACAATAAGCTATTGATTTACTTTAAAGTGGAAATATTTCAGTTAGATAATTAGATTTAAAGAATTAGAGTAAAGATTTATATTGATTAAGAGTTATTTTTAGAATATAATGATAATTCTTTTAATTTTAATTTAAATATTAAAAAACTCTTGAATCAACTTAGTTTAATATCATTCTAAATCCATTCCTTTTCTCTTAGCTTCTATCTCTATAGAATCCAAAATATCTGAACTGCATTAAAATTCATCTATTTCTTAGTACTATTTACTACTATATTATTTACTTATCTAGCTTTACTAGACTGTGATTATTGAACTTGAAGACAGAAAATCATATTAAGATTTAGATGAATCAGAGCTTTAGTTCTTTACCTCTTATTTTCCCATTTTTAAATTAAACTCATATTGCAATTTAGCTTCATTCACTACATGTAATATCCTTGGGTTATCAAGGTTTGCAATAATATCTTCAAGTTTCATTTGTACTCATGTTATATTGGGTCTATCAAAAGGGCTAAAAATAAAGCAAGCCTTTATAAGATCTCTTAAATCTCCTTAAATAGCATCATGAATTTTAGGATGTTCTCCTCTTTTCAGTCTGGAAATAAGTTCAGGAGCTGCTTTAACATTCTATCATGGTTCTTAGAGTGTTATTATTTCATTCAAAAGACAACCAAATGCTCAGATATCAATGGGACAACCTCGATTTTCCTTTTTTATTACTTCATAAGGAATATAAAGCATTGTGCCACCATTTAGTTGATTTAAGTGTATTGAATCTTCATTTACAGACTAAATAACTGAAAGACCGAAATCTGAAACCCTAACATTATAATTTCTATCCATTAAGATATTTTCAGGTTTGAGATCTCTATGAACAATTTCATTTTAGTGTGAATGCAAATAGCTTAAAGCCTAGCAAATCTAAAGGGCAATATTTAATTTTTCCTTTAAGGTAATTTAGTAAATATTAGGATCTTTATACAGCAGATTCTATAAAGAGAACTCCATTAGATTTGTAATTAAGCATAATTTTACATCACAACTAATACCTATCAACTGTAATAATCTTTCTGATCTCATTTTCTTTATTACTTACAGCTCTCTAAAATACATTTCAATCTGTTTCTAAGAAAGAAACATCTAATTTGGTCTTTGTATAATTTTAATAGCTACATATTGTCCTCTTATTTTTCCTCTATAGACTTGTCCATATGACCCTTTACCTATTAAATCTTCTTCTTTATATCCTTCTTAAACTTCTGAAAAAGGAAGTATTCAAAATCCAGCCTCTTTTAATTAAATCATTAGATTTTCAGATATTAAGTACTAGAATTCTTCTACGCTTATAGGTTCAATATTTGGGATTTTCTATTTTTCTTTTTTATTTTGCTTACAGCAAAAGAGGAGTATGCAAAAGGTAAATATTATGATTGCTAAAATAACACATAAAACCAAAATCACTATTAGCACTGCTTCTATTTATGCTTCATCATCATTTTCCAATTGCTCTATACGAAATAGTTTTCCCATTATATAGTTATCAAACTAATCATGGATATTAATTTTCTCTCAGAAAAATCCAAAAAATGAAGCATTTAGTTGCATTGTTTGCAAATTTTGAAGAATGTAAGTATTTTAATCTTAATCTACCAAAGCGAAATTAAATATCTAGCCATCAACCAGATCCATTACTTAAATTGAAATATTTGATTAAAAGTTTTCGTTTTTATAGTAGGCAACAAAATATAAATTTTATACTGAAGCTTAAACTAACTACTTGTTAGAGTTAACCTTTTTTTATACATAAAATGGGGTTTATATCATTCTGGTAGTGCTTACATCAAACACTAGCCCTTTTAAATTCCATTAAATATCTTTGCTCTGATTTTCTTCTTTTTCTAATCAAGTTGCTACAACATCTGTACTTTCATAAAATTTATCCATAGAAATGGAAGAATAATTTTATTTAGGAGCAAAACCCTTAAAAAGAGGATTTAGGTCTATGTCTATAAAAGTGCATACCCAATGGACAATTGGAATTTCTTTGGTAATTTGATGATATATCAAAAAAACTCCTTCTTTTTCTTAGTATTAAAATTAGGGCCAGGAAAATTCTAATGAATAATCAAAGTATTTAGGATTATTAATCAACATTCCAGTTTAATTGAATTTTTATAGTAAAATTCATCATTTATCATCTTCAAACTCGTCTCATGCAATTATATAATTTTGATCTATTAGTTAGCTTAATGTTATGGTTGATTGCATCTTAAACTCCTTAATTGTTATCACATCACCAATTTTACTACCGTCATTATAAAATTTCTACATTCTCAAATATTTTGTACCATTGAATACGGTTATTCAGAAAAGCGTAAAGTATTCTAAAGAGCTGCATACTTAATAAGAATAAATTGTCTAATCGTCTTAATCTGAGATCTTAAATTCTAAAAATTCAGTCACATTTTATCCAAAGAAGTTGAAGATTTGGAAAAAGATAGTTTAGTTATAATTGCAACCTGTTACTATAAAATTTTCTTTCTAAATCGGCTTTACCCAAGGATTTGTCTACCACTCAGGGTGATCTAAAAACAGCAACTCATTGGATTATCAAATTTTATATTTCTTATTCTAAAAAATTAGTTCAAAAAGAGTAAATTTCTATTCTTTTAGATAAGGAAATTACAAAACTTTTGCGTTAATAGATAGGAAAGTTCTTTAGCATTAGTTGATTAAGGTATACAATAAGCCAATCACTATTGAAAGGATAAATAATAAAATAATTTCTCTTCTATTCATTAAATATTTAAGAGTTTTATTCAATTAACTAATTATACAAAAGACTTTAACTTATTAGCTAGTTTAACTAAATTATATAGCAGAACGTAATCATTAGGAAAGCTAATCAAACCTTTTTAACTATTTTATGGGTAAATATTTGATAAGCTATTAAAGTTCGTTTATTATCCTTGAAACTACTTTATTAATGATTATTTAATATTCTTATCTAGCTTATTTCCTTTAGTATCTGCACTACTTTAGCACATATTAATTATTATGAGAATTTATCTTTTAAAGTATACAAGTTTATTAGTTTATAGCTTTAATTTTCTTTATTTTAATAATTTCAAAATACTCTAATTATAAGTAAGAAGCTTTTTAAATTATATAAAAATGAAATATTATTAAAAAAATAAGTATATATTGCTTTGATAAATATATTAGATGCTAGAAATCACATCAACTGTTATTGGTACTTAATTTAAGTTTTATTTCAAGTTCAATCTTTACATCTCCTTAAGGTTAATAATGGGATTTTTGATTTAAATAATTAGTTTAAAATAAATTAAAGTTGAATAGTTTATCTAATTATTATAAAGTATTTGATTCTTTAATAGCTCTAATAATTGTAAATCCATATATCTATTTATTTATATTTTAATTAACTTTACTTTTAATATGAGTAGCTGTATTGTAGATTATTTAGTTATTCTTCTAGGTAATAAAATATGTACTAAGTTAGTTTAGAAATTATACATATTTAATTTTTATTCCATGAAACTTGTTATTTTAACTGCCTTAAAGCTTATCAATATATTTAAAAGTTGCTATAATAATTAATGGTTTAATATGATGGTATTAAAGCTTCTAAGGGATATCTTATAATGGAATAAAAGCTAGTTAGTTATAATTGTAATATATTAATTTATACTTATTCAAACTCACTTATTTAAACTGATAAGTTTTAATAGCTAAAACTTTTACTTTACTCAATTAATATAAGATAGGTATACTTAATTCTGCTTTATTAAATTAAAGCTAATCTTAAATTGTTTAGCCTTTCTATTAAAATTAGAAATTATCCTTCCATTTAATTTCACTTTAACTTCTAGTAAAGAGTTTCTAGATATTTAGGTGATTTAAATATAATAGCTAAAGATAAATGAAATGGTTATAACTTAGTTAGTTAGTATTTACTTATAATTGCTGCTATATTTAAGACATTTATATAAAGTTATCTACTATCCATTTTAAAAGAAACCGAATGCCCTTTAAGAACCTAGCTACTATTAAGATATAGTAGATTATAAATAAGCAAATAAGTATGCAAATAGATAGGCTTATTAGAAGCTAAGATAATTTAGCTATAATATTATAATTCTAAAGTAGCTTCTCATTAAAACTAGTATGAACAATAGTAATTTATAAATAACTAAATCCTTTAACTTATTTAATTTAAACTAATCCTATTTTAAACGAACCTTTACAAGATACTAAATTAAATAGTTAAAGCAACTGTATGCTAAGCAAAGCTTTTACATAATTCCTGCTCTTAAGATTTAGAAAGAGGGATGCTTTATTAAAGACTTAGATTTATCCATATTCAAGATTAAAAGTTTACCATTAACTGTCTTACTTAAAATAGTCTTTCAAGAAGGAAATCATCTATAAATAAGTGAGAAAAGCAATAAAATAGAAGAGATGAAGTTAAAGAAGATACTTTAATTTAGTAGCTTAGTTGAAAGAATAAAAGGGGATAAATATAAAGGTCTAGAATTTAAGTTGTTAGGGACTAATCAAATTCATTTTAAAATTTGAATTCCAGATTTATCTATAGAATTTTATAACATTAAATAGTTTCTTCAAGTTATAAAAATGGCTAGAAGAGGTGGAATATAAAGACGCGCAAAAAAGGATTATCAGCCATCATTTACGCATGACTGGAAAGAATTAAAATAGGTGAATTAATCAGCCTATTCATATGATAGAGATACAATGCTTAATCTTTTTAAACTGATACCTGCACCTGCTGGCTTCACTGCTGAAATTAAAAAAATAAAAGAGGTCTATAGTGAAATTTCATAAAACCCACTTTTAATATAAGATTAAGAATTTTCTTGATAAGTTTAAGAATTACAGGCTGAGGAGGAAGAACAATATTAATACTACGAAAAAAATACTTAATAAGAAGAAATCCCAGAGTGATTTGAAGAAGTACCATAAAACAACGAGGTTTTAAATTAAAACTTAGCAAGTTTTTTCTAATAAACTGAACTTTAGTCTAAAGATATGCCTTTCCAATAAATGCCGCCAAATGCTATTACAGAAGATGCTCTTTTGTTAAGTAAATAATAGCTATAGAATGAAAAACAAATAATATAAAGTTTAAATAATCAAAGCAAACCTATCAAAATAGTTTTAGAAACTCAAGGTATCAAAAATATGCCCAAACATTTGCAGCAAGCAATAGAAAGTGAAGACTAAGATAATAAATTATAATGAAATAATGAAGAAAAAGATTAAAAAAACAAATAATACGAAAATATCTCAGATTTTTCTGACCAAGATTAACTTGCTTAGTTAAATGAATCCGATCAAGAAGATGAAGAATAAAATTCAAAGTGAGATACTCCAGGTCCTGTTGATACAGAAGGATGGGGATTAACTCTTCCTTAGTAGAAAGAATTAATTCAGAAAACTGAAAATTTTAATATTGGAAATAGCAACTAATAATAAGAAGAACTAAAGTAGAAATAACTAGAGAAAAACATAAAAGTCACTGAAGATTAGCAGTCAAATATTAATAAAGTAGAAAGTCAAACACAAAATGCGGTTAAATAAACTTAACCAGCTAAATAAGAGCAAAATAAAAATTCAGATGTTCTACCTTAATATGCAATACATGCCTTGTTTAAAGAAGCTTCAAACGGAAATCCGTTTGCTAATTAGTTATTAATGACTGGATAAGCAGAAGATGATATTTTATATATAATCCCTAATTCTCAACCTTACGATAAATGCTGGTATTATAAAGATCCTTAAGGGAATATTTAAGGCCCCTTTAATTGCATTGAAATGTATCACTGATCTTTAGCAGGATATTTTGAATGAAAACTTCCAGTTGCTCAATGATAGAAAGAAAAGTTCGAATTTTTAGGATAAATTTTCGAAAATGAACGCCAAAAAATAAAAATGCAAATGTTCTAGGCATAGAAGTTCTATTAAAATATGGGAAATTACTGGGATATGGGATATATGTAATAAGCATAAAATCCAATGTAAATGTAGCTTTAATAAAACTTTTTATAAGGTGGAAAATTAGATAAGCAAAATTCACAAAACTTAATGATGAATAACCAATTTAAATAAGGAAATTCTCAAAGTAACTAATAATAATAAATACAATCTTAATAGTAAAAAAATGATAAAAAGTAAAGATAATAACCTTAGACT
This sequence comes from Loxodes magnus, assembly GCA_946699065.1. Lineage (NCBI taxonomy): Eukaryota > Ciliophora > Karyorelictea > Loxodida > Loxodidae > Loxodes > Loxodes magnus. The sequence goes on along the minus strand of CAMPDV010000125.1, from coordinate 609,927 downwards.
TTCGTCGATAATTAATAGGAATTTTCCTAAAATCAATATTAGCTTAAGCAATAAACATAACAATAGTTTCCATAAATATCTTAGCAATAAACTTAGAAGCAAGATACTTTACAAAATGAAGTGACAAAATAAGAGTTTCAGAATTAATAAAAGGGTTTAGAAAATCTTAAATCTGGATAAAGAGGATATTAAAATTAGAATAAATATCAAACTTAAGATTTTCAATTATTACAACCTTAAATCAAACAACAATAAATGCCAAAATTCTCTGATCCTACAAGCGAGTTGAAAAATCTATTAGGAATAACTTCGAATTCATCAAGTGAAAATACATTTTAGGAATAAAGAGTAAAATAAGATTAAAAAAACTACTTTATTTGAACATCATCTAAGTATATAATCATATTTTAAAGTTATATTTTATCTTTTTAATTTAATTTAACTAAATAGCACTTAACTACCCACTCCCAATCTTAAAAATGAATAATTTTATCTTCATAATGGGATATATAATTTAGATTTATAAAATAGGGAATAATAAAGCTTTTACTCATTAGTTTATTTTAATATTAATAGTTATAATAAGTTTTAAGTCTACAATGTCCTTGATATCATTAGTTCATATATCTTAATTTTTACCTCTATCAATTATATGGTTATTTTATAAATATTTAGCATTATTTATACTTAAAAATCTAATCAGCTTACTTTATTTTAGATTTATTTTATTAAATTCTCTACCTTTCAACGCTAAAATTTTTAGACAAGAATAAAGGAATTAAAATGATTTAGTCATATGTAAAATAAAAATGATAGGAGATAAAGTATTGTATTGTGTATAAAAGTTAACTTTAGTGGGTAACATATTTAAAATAATGGTATTTTAATAAGAAAATAATATACAGTAAATATCTGTTAGAGATTAAAATAATCTAAGTGGTAATTAATTTTAATTAAATCAAGCTACTTAATTTATAAAATACTCTTATTAAAAGTGAAACATACAAAAGTATTAAACTAAGTTTTAACTATTTGAGGTAATTAAATATTTACCCATAATTTTTTAAAATAACCTTATTAAGCAAATTTGATTTTCAATCATAAATGTAGATATCTGTAGAATTTATCCTTAAGTATGTTTTGCAACTTTTCATATAATATTAAAGATCAAATTGTAAAGCTGTTCTTTAGAAACAAGTAAGAGGAAAACTAGAATTACATCAAAATTGATTAAAAAATACAACAATAACTGTTATATCATCCAAAAAATCTTTATTCTAGCCGGCTCTAGCTTCTTTTATAAGCATCTAGCAAGCTCCTTTAGAGTCTTTTAAAATTCAAAATTTTGCCACTATTTTTACAACTTTTTCGTTAGAAAGTGAGTGTCACAAACCATCAGAAGCAATAATAAGAAATTTATGTGTCTCTGGAATGAATTATGTCAAGCAAATTGAAGGTTCTGAAATAATACCTGCTCTTCTTCCAATAGTATCTCCAAAACTTCGAGTCATAGCTAATCCTGGTAAATCTTGGTTTTTTAGTCAAACTCTTTCATCAATTCTTCCTCCTGCAGATATAATCCTTTAGCGTTCTACTTAGTTTTCAGGATTATGATCAACAGATAAAGGGACTGGAAATCATCTTTAATCCTATAAAATACCTATGATAGCTCTCGAATCTCCTACATTTGCACATGTAATTTAAAACATGCATTGCTTTTGGTCACTTTTTTCCTATTATATTTTGTTCATTCCTTCTTCATTTAATCCATTACTCGGATGGAAATTAACTGATTTAAATAAAGGAGAAGTCCCTATATATTTATCTTCAATTTAAGATTTTAGCATTTAGGATTGATTTTCAATCTTTTAAATTAGAATGCAGCAGCAAGTAGATCCACTTAATTAAACTAGATCTCCCATCTATTGTTCTATTTGTATCTGTATTTAATTGAATCCTACTTTAACATCTTCTTAATAATGCAGCAAAATTGGTGGAAGTAATCTTTTTAAGAATTGAGAAGCTTAATGTCCGTAGCTTCCATGTCCATCCATCACTGAAAATAAATAATTAGATTTTTTATTACCGTAATTAATTATTTCGCAATGCGAATCCTAATTCCATTTTTTGATCTGCTTCTTATTCTTTCCTATTTTGGTTTAAACACAAAATGTATAAACCGGATCATAGAAAGAAGAATTTGCAATTGAGTTCAAATTAATGTTTGATTATCTAGGTGATTAAATGAGACTAGAGGACTTAAAATTGAGAGGTTCTCCTATAGGAGTCAAACTTTACTATTTTCTTGGGAAATTCTTCTAGTTATGAGTATGTGGATTGTCTTAATTTAAAATACTAAAGTTAATATTTTACTGTATATTTAAGCTTTTTTCCTACCCTACAAAGTTATTTATTTTATTCAAATTCCTCTAATTTATGTGCTGCTTCAGATTTTCTAGATTTTATTTTTCCTTAGGTCTTAAGGGAGTGTTTTTCAGCATCAGCAGTTTACTATCTTTATCCTCATTCACAATCTTTTGAGAAATGTTTCTAGCATTCCAAATGGAGCTTTTACAGGAATCAAATATAGATTAAGGGCTCCAACTTTCAGCTAATTAGTTCAATCGATTTGAAGTTTTAGCATTCTTTTAGAAAATTTAATGATTCTAATTAATATTTTAGATTTTAAGCATAGGCAGCATTTTATTATAATAAAGTGTATAATTAATCAGTATATGCTTTTATTACTTAATCTGCCCCACTTATTTACTTGTGTATATTCTTAATGATTAATCATTCTTCTTAACATCATTTTATATCTATCTAATATTAGAATTATTCTATTTTGATATTCTTCTTTGCTTAATGTTGTTATTAGATTTTAATCATTATTTACTTGCTTTACATTTGTTTTTTATGACTTAAGCGTTATTATTTGATCAAGCTTTTATCAGCTTTCTTTATATCTTGCTTATCATAAAGCTGAAAGATTATTATTAATTTTTTACTAAAGATAGATTAATTTTGAGACACTAAAATGGTTTAAAATGTCTTTTACTTTATATAAAAGTTATTTAAAATAGTTTTTTATACCTTTGTATATGTAAGGGAAATATTATAAATAAGAGTCTATATCTTATCTCATAAAATTACTATTAAATGCAGAATGACACTGTAGTTTTATCTAATTATTCTATCTTTTTCCAATTATTTAATCAAAATATTTTAAAAGTATAAAGTAACAATAAATTAGTGCAAAATCAATTGATTAAACATCTTATTTTATATAATCAAACCTATCTCAATTTTTTAATCGTTTTCAAGTTTTCTTTTCGAAAAATTAGAAGCTTAATTTAGGATTTAAAGATATATTGCTGTAAGTTATTAAATGAAGACTAATAAAATCTTTTAGCCTTTATATTTTAAAGCATTCTTAAAATAATTAATAATCTATTATTCGTATTTTTCTAATCTAATAATCTTTTTTATATAGACATTCAACATTTTCTGTAATTCCTTGTTCTAAACTTTAATAAAAGCGAAGTTAGTTTTACTTTATCTTAATTATGAAGGAATAGCACTATAAATGCTAAGTTATTACTTATTTAAGCTGTTATATTTAATATAATTAGCTTTATAATATGTATCTAACTATTATTGCTAGCTAGTCTTTTACTATATTATAACCCTATAGCGTATTAATTCCTTTATACTTATAAGTTACTTTTCTTGCTTGCTTAAAATCCTTAATTGTGCTTATTGTTTTATATTAGAGCTTAATATTGACGCTTTCTTTTAAGAGAGTTATAAGTAAGCGTATTTATTTGATTTAAAGTAGATAAAGGAAATAGATAGTTTATAGCTTAATTTTAAAATAGTGAGAATTGTAATGAAATAAAGAGTTAATCCAAGTTCATTCTATTGTAAAAAAATAATGCTGTTGTATAATCATCCATTTAACTTCTTAGTTAGCATATATGCAGATTTATCACACAGACACATCCAATTGAAATTATTAGCATTAAATATACAGCTTAAATAAGTCAAGTGTCAAATATTTCATTTTCTTAATGTGTTAAAATCGAAAAATCTGTAAAATTGGCTAGACAAGGCAAGTCTTTCACTGCCTCTTCGATTGAATGGATGAAATTTCCAATTTATATATTTATATAAAGAGCGCATGAGTCTATTTCATATTAAATCTATACTGTTAGCAAAGTACATACGTGATCAAAAAATTAGTGGTATATACTATTCTAATCATATACACTAGATTTGCATTTACCTTTCCCAGAATTTGAAGGAGTACAATCGCATCTATTAGAAGCACATTGATTATCCTAATCACAATTTCCTCAATTTTTGATTCCACTGATATTTTAGTTTTGTTCTCGTTTAAATAAATCAAAATCACATCCAAACTCTAAGAATTATAAGTTTTTATTTTATTTGCTTCCACAATATCTATCACATTAAAGTAGCTTTTTTCAATCTTTTTATCAGCAAAAATTTCTTTATAAAGTGTGAGAAATTCAAGAAACTTAATTAGTTGAAAGATTTAAAGTGCGTTAATCTATTTTTTCAGATGGCTAGATACTTTATGAACTCTAATTCTACGATTTACACTTTAAGCTAGTTTATCCTTTGTAATATTCAAGCAATTCACATTTTCTACTCTCAGATAAGCAATTTGGTCCTGCAAAGATACTAGAACTATTTATTAAATTTCAGCAATAGCCAGGAAAAACGTTAGGTGAACAACTTCACCTTGGGCACTGAAAATTAAGGCTTAGTTCTAATTAGAATAATAGTAGCAATAATTGAATAATCATCTTCTTAATTGTCTTTTGATTTAATTTTGCTTAAATATTTTACTATGGGAACCTCAATTTAATCAAATACTCTTATTTTAATTCAGGCTTTTCAATTAGTTTACTTTTAATTAGATTTTCATCTTCATATTAATAGCACAAAGCATTCAGAAATTGCTATTTCTAATCTAAACTAGGGTCTCTCTAATAAGAAATAGACTGATTGATAATTAAGATAAGTCTTTTTGCAATTCATTAGCAAGCATTAAATTAGCGTTAAGCATTTGAGTTATAAAGTAATAGCTTTGATATAATTAACTTTAATATAGCAATGCTTTATTATAAAGCAATAAATAATATAGAAGATTAAAAGCTCAGATTAACAATAGTAAGAGTGCTAAGGAGAACTTTTCTTAAAAGTATCTAAAGAGTAATTAAGCTAAATCATAGTAATTTTCCCTTTATTTAAACACATTTTAAACTTATCTAATTTATTAAATATAACTATAACTTCATATGATGCTTTCATATTACTCTTATATTAATTTAGACTTACTTGCTAATTAAAATTTATAAAGCTTAAAACAATTTAATATAAAATATGAATGTAAAGAGTAAAAATAAAGGGGAAATAGAATAATTTATTTAACTGATGCAATTACTTTATTTAGAAGTATAAAGTGTTAATTAAAGTTTACCTTTTACTTAAAGAATAATAAAGTAAAGTTAGCTATTTTCGTATATCAACTAATAAATTAAAAAAAAGGATTTCTCAGTATCTTCACAAATATGAATCAATAAAAGTAGTGCTTTTAAACTTAAACGTTTAGGTAATAGCATTATTATATTAGTAAGTTAGTTGTATTATATTTTATAGCGTCTTAGTTAAAGATGCTTTATATTAAATTGGCTAAAAGTAGTTTTATTATACTTATACAAATTAGTCCTTAAGGAGATTAGATTATAAGATAGTCCTTTAATTTTGATTTAAATAAACTTGATGCTTATAAAAGTAGAACTTAATGAAGTATTATGCACGTAATTTACAAAATAAGCATTTCGATAGCTTAAATTATGCATATAATATAGAATTTAATTAAAATGCCTAATCTATTTAATAATAGCAACTATTAATTTAGTGAACTCATCTGAAAATAGGATTTAATGCTACTTCTATTTATTAACTAAAAGTATTCTTTATTTATAGGATTTATATATAATTGGAGAAGTTATTTTACGTATTGTATCATTAATTTAATATTTATCATAATACAGTTTTAAGAATCTGGATTAATTTATAAAAAGCCTTTTGTTAATACTACATAATAAAGACAAAAGTTAAGTTGATATACTAAGAAAGAAATTAATTAAAAAGATAAATTGTTTATTTATAAGGAGCATTAGAATTTTAAGTAATGAAGGAGTTATTTCGGACATTTTAAATAAAATGGAGAGTTCTGAATTTGATGCACAGCAATAAGAAAAAGATAAATCTGATATATTAAAGAAATCTCTACTTAAGCAAGAAAAACTTGATGTTTTGAGAAAAATTGATATATTTGCATATTCTGTGGGGCATTTCTTTAACGATTTAATTGGGTCTTTATATTTTAATTACTACTTATATTTTGTTGTCGATATTGCCGGACTTTCATCTGGACTTGGAGGTGCGACTCTTTTCATTGGATAGGCTACAGATACAATAACAACTCCCGTTTAAGGATATGTTTCAGATAAAACTGATACAAGAATAGGAAAACGAAAGCCTTGGTATTTAGCAGGCTTTGTGCTTTAAATAATTTCAATTATAGGACTATATTAGAAATGTCCATGGTGTGAGGGATCTGCATAGATATTTAAATTTTTATATTATGCCCTGATGATATTTTTACTTAACGTAGGTTATTCTTTTGTTTAAGTAAACCATATGTCATTAGTTCCTAGTCTAACTCATGATGGAAATACTCGTAACAAGCTAGTAGGCTATGTTAACTTCGCTACTTATGCGGCAAACTCATTCGTTTTATTAATAGCCTTCATTTTTATCAAATTAGTTGATGATCCAATGAAATAATTTAATTTTATAAGTGTCGTATGTGCTGGAGTTGGTATCTGTACTAACTTAATTTTTATTTTCGTTATAAATGAAGTTAAACTAACTAAAGGTGCTGATGAAATGAAAAAGTAGCGTGATATAAATGCCAGTATGTTTACTTTAAACAAAAGCTAAGTAAATTACGATTTAGAGAAAATAAAATAATCTGAGGTACTTAATAAATAGGGGAAATATTTATAAGCTTAGCAAAATAGTAAGTAACTAGAACAAGTAGAGGAAGAAGAAGATTAAAATCAACTTTTAAACTAAAAAAATTTAGAAGCATAAGGCTAATAAAAAAATAAAAGACTATGGTTAGAAAACTTCAAGAGCAAAAATTATTGGTTATGTGCTATGATTTATATGAACGCTAGGTTAGCAAACAATTTAGCTATGGCAATGCTTCCGTTTTATTTAATTCATTGTCTTAATGTAGGTGGAGTAACTAATTCCGATGATGCAAAAGATCAAACTCCCTGGTAACTTTCTATTGTTCCAATGATAATGTATTTTGGAAGTTCTTGTGCAGCGCTTTTCATGAAAACTTTGGCTCAAAAACTATCAAAAAAAATAGTATATGGAATAGGAACAGCAATAGTAGTTACTTCGTTATTTCCTTATGCCTTTTTATACGCTTCTTCTTATGAATGGATTTTTGGCTTGTGCTTTATTCTTGGATTCGGCATAAGCACTTAATTAGCAACCGCTATGACTCTTATTGCTGATTTTGTAGGATCTAAAGGTAAGTAAGGAGCTACAGTTTATGCACAATTTGCACTATTCGATAAAATACTTTCAGGAATTATTCTTCTAGTTATAACTAACCTTTCTTATTTTAAAAATGAAAACGTTTTCTTCAGTAGACTAATGATGGTTGTCTTACCTATGTTCACATCGATTAGTGGATTTATAGCAGCAATGTTCGCTAAAATAAGGAAATATGGAGAAGAAGAAGCAGAGGAAGCAGAGGAAGAAAATGAAAAAAGTCAAAATGAATAATTGAGTATGGATAGAGGTGAGCAAGAAAGAAGCTCTAAAGAATAAAAAAACAAATATTAAGGAATGATTAATTAGAAAATTAATGATAGTGATGAAAATAATAAGCAAGGAGATAAAAAGCTATGACTTATAAACTTTAAATAAACTAATATCTTTTAAGGCTTAATATTAACATTTTTCTCCTTATTTTTTAAATTATTTTATTATATTGAATAAAATCAACAAACTTTATTTACAATATAGAGCATTTTAATTGTGAAATAATTGCCCTATCTAGTAAATGAGAATTTTATTAATAATTATTTACGCAAAAATATTACATTGAATTAATTAGCTAAGGAAATGCTTATTAATAAAAATTAAAGTCTTGAAATTAAACTTAGCAAAATCTAATTTTTGCTATTATTTTAGAAATAAGTATCTAGTATATGAAGCAATTCATTATTAATAACTTTCATTTTTATTGAATAATATAATCAACTTCGAACTAATATCCTATACTAATGCTGCACCTTTTGTTTAATATAATATGCTTTTTTATTTAACTACTTATTAATTGAACTATCTAGCTTTAATTTTGTTCAATATATACAATTCAAAAGCTAGCTTAAAATAAAAGTTCTACGATTAAATTATCTTGAATTAAGCAAGATTAAAAGAATGTAATAAATAGCAAACTTATTCTATTTAAAATTAGGCAATCAGTATATGAAAGTATAAGCTCTTAAAAAATACAAAGAGTTAATAAATGTATAAATATCATTATTATTATATAGTTCAACTTTTAGTTTATTATTTAAAGCTTCTTTTAGACTTGTCTTTATAAAATTTGATAAATTTAACCCTTATTCAAACTTTATAGGCAATAGTTGAGTAAGTTAAGTATAGATAAACTTAAAATTACTAACTTAATAAAATTTAAAGGGCAGAAGTGAATAATATTCTTTATTTTATCTACAGCCTCTACATATAAGAGCTGGTAATATCATGTTAATTAATTTAAAATGAGAGGAGTATTATTTGTGAGAATTACTAAATTTGATTAGTTAAATCAAAATTGCATTTAAAAATCGAAATCTCTCTAAAGTCTCTACCTGCTGTGAATTAGATGAAGAGGTATGTTAGGAACTAATTTCGTTTCTTCTTGTTTTTTGGTAGATTCGTTTCTATATTTTCTAAGTAAGGGCTTACTGCTGGCTTGTGTAGAATCTTCTTTATTAATCTTCCTCTTGCTATTCTATTGCTTATCTAGATTTAAGATCCAATTAATCATTCTTTATGCTACTATTTTACATTCTATATTTCAATACTTAATCTTTATTTTTTCACATTTCTTTCTCTATTTAAAGTTAAGGAGATTAAAAGTCTCTAAACTTCCTATCTTAGCTAAATCTATTCAGACGAAAATTTCTGAAATAACAATTTACGATTAACTTGATTTTAATTGCTCTCGAATAGCTTCGATCTTTGTATTATCCTTCTTAAGAGTGTAGTTCTTTTGATTAGTTCTATTGTTAAGCTTAGACTTCATAAGCCTATGTTTTATTACTTACTGCTAGCTGTTTGGAGATTTTATTTCAGAATCATCGTCTTGAGAAATTCCTGATTTAATGTTTTCTAATGGTTTCTCTTCATTTTTAAGAGCACCTTTTTGAATTAGTTACTCTTTCTTAAAAGTATACGTCTTCCTTATTTAAATTAGCTTTTAATTGTATTGACTATTTAGCTTCTTATGTGCTTTTCCGTTTTTATTTAGATTTTTTTTCTTATATTTTAGCAGAAATGATTTCATATCTCAGTTTTAATTGCGGCTTTAATACTCAAATTACTTTGTTGCTGAACTAGTAAATGAGTCTGAAAGCTTTTTTTATTAGATAGACTTAATAGTTTGATTCTCATTTGCTATCTAGTTTTGCATACTACTTTTAGAAAAACTTTCATCAAAGCCTAAAGATTTGAAGCTCTAATTCAATTACCTAAATTTATCTTCTTGCTTTGAAATGAAGCTTTTTATCTTAAGTCTCTTATTTAAATCTTTTTTACCTCTCTAATTTTCATTTTTCTTTTGCTAAGTGATGGCATTGACATCAATAGATTCAATCAATTCCTTGACAGAGATAAACAGGTTTTCCTAGTTTTCAATTAAAAGAGGATTTAAGTAATTTTTTTATCTTAAGAATTAAAGTCTAGCCATTTTAAACTTTTCTTTATTAATTACACTTCCTTTTTTACATTTCACTCAACTCAATATACCTGCATCCTTATCTTTTTTAAATTATACTTTTATTCTATAAAATTAAAATCTATCAATTTCGCTTCTAATAACCTTGCAAGAATATAGTTAAAACTAATAATAGCAGTAAGCTTTATAAGATAAGCATAGTATGCTTTAATTTTACTAGATATAGTAAGCCTTTGGAATATACTAGTAGTGCTAGTATATAGTTTCTATAAATGGATATATAAGTTTAATTTTAAGATTACTTATGAATAGTCCCTAAGATAGTGGTATTTAATTAAATCTAAAAATATCTTTTAATTAAACAGTAATTAAATAAAGCATATTCTGATACAATAATCTAATATTCCTTTGCTAAAATATGCATAATAACCAATATTACTCAGAGTATAAAGGTATCATATAACCAATAAATAAGATTTCTTTGCTCATAAATGCTAATTAAGTTATAATTAGTAAGATCCTTATTTAATCTTTATTATCTACTTCTTTATCCTTTAAGATTAAGTCTAAGAATAAATGTAGCCTAATATCTGTACTATTAGATATAGCTTTCCTTTTTAATTCTAAATAAGTTGCTTAGTTATTAATTAATTAAATAATTTTCATCTAAAGCAAATAAAATGTAAAAATAGACTATTTTTTATAGTTAAAACTGTTATATAGTTTATTATCTAAAAATACTAAAAAATGTTTTTTCTAAATAAGAATAATAATGCTGTTGTACACTCTTTAAGAGAAAGATAATCAATAATATAAATTGAAAAGGAGATGCTGAGAACATATAATATAAGCGTTTGCTTAGGTAAACTAAATGATTTAATAATTAAAATACATCTTTCAATTTGTACTTAAATCTTTCGTTTTTGTTTTTTAGGTATTATTATAAGGTTAGAAAGGTATCAGTCGGCTTGAATACTCCGGTAAATTTTTTAAAACTGCTTGTTTTTCTTCATGCGTAATCAATGGGTTTTTTGTCTATTTTTTGCGTATTTTCTCCGATTAGTTAAATTTATTGGAAGCTTCTATTTATGAAACTCTTAATATTTCCTTCTTTTTAGCATGTATCAATTATACTATCTGCTTTTTTCAAGAATTTGTTTTAGTTTTTTATTCCAATTCGCTTCTATTAAAGGGCCTTTCTTCCACTATAAGAATTAGAATGCTCACCACTAGAGAAGAATAAATCTCAATCAATATCTTCTGCATTTTATTTCTAAGAAACTTATTAAGTTCAATGCTTTTAATTTTATGGTTGCTTCAAAGGCATAGGCTAAATAACTTAAATTTCTCCTTAATAAAGATTAAGTATTTCAGAGGATACTTTAACTTGCTTTTGGCCAATATTTTTTACTTCAAATTATATATTAGGAATGTAACGATAAGTTTTAGAATGAAGTCTAGGAGCATGAATTCCATTTGGTAATATCTTTTATCTCTTAAACTATCTATAACGTTTGAGAACTTCTATCCCTCTTAATTCTTCAAGTTCTAAAGCAGGTTGAGTATCTGTTTACATAGTAGACACATCAATAGTTTGATTGGTAGGTTAATTATTAGGTATTATATTAGATTGCATAATGAGTTTTAATTTAATATACTTTAAATTATAATCAAGTGTCAATTAAGTTTATGCTTAAAAAAATAAAATAATGCATATTATGAAAGTGGTATATATAGAATAATTAAGCTTTATAGTAAAATTAAATAGAATGATAGAATAATTTAAATTATCTTTTATATTTAAACATTTAAATATGCAGATAGCATTCTACTACTAACTAACTTTTTTATTTTTTTGGCTTCTTTTGCTCATTTGGACATTAAGTTATAACTGTCAATCTGCTTATTATATAAATAATTATATTAAGACTATTATTATTTAAAATCTAACAAAATCAAAATTTATTTTATCGTACATATTATAAATACAATTACCTCGATTTAATACAAACCTTGAATTACAAAGATTACAGGGTTCTAGTGATAAGAAATAGTATTTAATTTTTGGTAGAAATAGTTATTTATATAAAATTATAAACTAGATATAATGACAGCTTTATTTAATTATCTTTAAAATTAACTATTTTTTATTAAATTTCTATTTTTCATTTAAATAGCTCTTCCATATTCAACTTTTTCTCGCTTTCTTTTTATAAAACTTTAATAAAGATGTATAAGCTTACAATGAGTTCTTATTAAATAACTAATTGCACTATAACCTAAAAAGAGATTCAAACTTATAGAATACAGCTTGCATTTCTTTTCTTTAGTAGTAAAGACTATTTATTTAAAAATTTAAGGAAAGTATCTAATTAGTATCTTATTTTTATCTAAAGACTATCCAATATATATAAAACTAAAAGTTTCTCTCTATTAATTTAGATAAATATAAGCTTAACTATTAATTTAAGTGATAAATAAGCTCTTGCTTATAATTGGCCTATCTGGAGATATATACATGATCTTAGTAAAGAATAATAAAGAAAGACAGAAAGTTCTTCTAATATAGAGTAATAAATTTACAAGGATTTAACTAATAAGTTTAAAGAATAATCAATGTCTCTAAGGTCTAATCTCATACATATTCATTAAAGCTTTTATAAGCTATGCTAGTGATTCTTAATAAAAGATAGATATTATTGCTTGCTAGGCAGGGGATAATCAAAATCCAAGTAAATGTATAAGGTTTCCCTCATTCATAAAATTAAGGTCAGAGTTATGATTTTTAAATTCAGAATAAGTAAAGAATTAAGAAAGGCATATCTGTGCTAGCAGTAGATAGATATAAATAGAAATATAAATGAAAAGTAAAGGACTAAATATTTGAAAACATAGTTATTTTCCTTAAATAATAGGCAAGTTAGAAAATGAAGAAATAAATTATCTTAATACTAATAAGCTTCACCTTATTTAAATGTGATAACTTACATTCTTTTGATAGCTTTAAAAGAGATTTGCTAAATTAGTAAAGAATACTTTAAGATATTGATTCTACTGTTAATGTAACTTAAGATTCTGAAATCTTAGAGGAGCCTGATTTATCTGATTCGTTACCTGAAAGTTCTGTGGTTGTTATAGAAGAAGAAATTGAAGAAGATTGTAATTATGGATTAGTTATGGGTGTAGGAATCGGAGTTTGAATAACCATCTTTTTCATTGTTATAGGTATATTTATATGTATTCTTGGAAGGTTGAGCAAAAATCCTGCGTAAGATAATTTATTCCTTATAAAGAGTTATGATAGTAATTGGAGTTATTATTCCCATTATAGTTTGGCTAATATTTGATCTCTCTCCAAAGAAATGCTAAGAAAAAATAGAAGACGAGCCAGTAAGTCTTTAACATTTACAGACTGATAGCTACATTATAGCTAGAGTAATCTTTCTTATAATAAACATTCTTTTTGTTCTTTTTTCCCTTTTAAAGCTTATGTCCTTACATTGGATGAATTAAATATCATCAAGTGTCGTGAGTTCAAAAATAACACAATACGAAGAAGTAAATCAGAAACAAGAAGAAGATAAAGAAGCTGAAAGGTTATTAGATGATTATTAGGCTTTTTAATAGTATGATGAATTTGGAAATCCTATTTAAAATTAGCAATTCAATGATCAATATTCCTATTAGTTTAATGAGCAACAGGCTTATGGAAGTGATTTTAGATCTGGCTACGAAGGACTTTATGCAAACGAATTGAGATTTAGATCTAATCGTTTTGAGTAACATCTAATTGTTTATTTTATCTAAAAGTATTATTATTTCTATTTCATACCTAAAATTAAGCTGAAAAATAAGAAAAATCCTCAATAATCACATTATAATCCTTATGAACTACTTAAAAGAGAAAATGAGCCAAGCAACATTAACTATAGTATGCTTACTATTTTGGTATTCTAATTGTTATATTTTAAGATTTATTTTAAATTTTAGCTTCAAATCTGTTTCTTCAAAAGATCATATTCCACATAAAACTTTTTGTTTGTTAATACTTTTATTTAAGCAAAGGAGAAAAAGCTGAAATTAAAGCAATAATTTCTAAATATTTAAGGAATTAATAGTCCTATATAGATTTATAAATATAACAGAGGGCTTTTTAAGTGTTAATAATCAGATTTATATAAAATATTCTTTAGCGTGGTTAAAAAATAACTAGTATGTAAATTATTATAAATATAAACTATTCTTAAATTATTTTAATATCTCTAAGATAATTAAACTTATCAAACTTATGATATACTGAAAAAGGGATAATATATATACCACAACATTAATCTTTATTTAGAAAAAAATTTTATAATTAAGAAATTTTAATAAGCCTTAGTTTTCTTCTATATATTAATATGTCCTAATTATTTGATAAAAAGCCATTGTAGTTTGTTTTTTCATATTAATTATTTATAAATTATTTATTCTAAATTTTAAAATCTAAATACGTTTAGTAGCTAATATCTCTATTTAAACCTATGATTTTAGGCAAACTCTAAAAGGTATAATTTCAGTTTAAATTTTTTATTTTCAAAATAGTATTAAAATTAAATCAAGCTAATTTTTGTCTTCAATCTTCTAAATTTCCTATAAATTACCCAAGGCTACTGAAATAATAAGAAGCTATAATTTCTTATTCTTAATAAACTAGACATATTATAACTAAGATTTGATGATAACATTCTTCGGTAGTAATAAATCTAAACTTATTTCCAAATAAATAAATTTGATTATAGAGCACGTAGCCCTCTCATTGGTGCGCAGCTCTTTAAAAAATGTTTCATACTGACAAGAATGTTTGTTACTGATAAAATTATCAGATACTGATAAACCTTGTTCAATACTGGTATAATTATTCAGTACTGATAAAAATGTTCAATACTGATATAATTTTAGAATACTCGTAATCTTTTCTACTTGTTGGAGGTCCAAGAACATGGCAGGATTGTGTCTCATTGCATCACCAAAGCAGAGGACGACATGTGTCAATTATGGGTATTTAAATTCCCCACCTCTGATGAAGCTCGCAATATTATTTCTTTTTCGTTCCAGAATTAAATCTAAACTAAGCCAGTGCCAAAGATCTAAGAATCTTATGTTTCGAGGCCAAACCAAAGCAGAGGAAGACATAAAGTCGATTGTGGGTACTTAACTTCCCCAACCTCTGATGAAGATGACCTTGTTGTTCACCTTCGAGCAACTATGGCGGTTTTAAAAAATATATAATTATATATTATCTAATTTATAGAAATAGAATTACTTTATAGTTATAAGAAAGATACTACAAAGAATATTCAATTATAATTTATTAAAAGCAAAAGTGTTAGATTTTATAGATTAAAGATTTAAATATATTAGCTTATATTTATAAATTTAAGGAAATTTTAATTTCAAACTGATATTCTTGTTGAAACTATCATAACCTCAAATCTTTATTTAAGCTATACATGAGGCGTTTTAATCTGTTTAAGATTAAATTAGAATAAATAACTTTGGGCTTTTATTTTCTTTTTTCTTTTATGCTATCAATTAATAGAATAACTTTACTAAATATTAAGGTTCTTTATATCTTCTCAGATTTAAGTTAAATTTCTATGAAGCTGAAATGTAATAAATTGTACATAGTATGGATCATTTATAGAAGAAGATTTAAATTTGCTTAGTATCTAAATAAAGATTATGGTAATGCAAAATAACTTAAAAGCTAGGCTATTAATGAAATAGGATAAGTCCATAAATAATGAGAAAACTACATTTAACTAGTATCAATTAATAATCACTAAAATAGTAATTTTACATAATATTTGAACTATAATATTATTTATATTGTAAACTAATTAAGACATCATCAACTCTTTTGACATAGTATTAATTAATTAAGTTAAGTTTACTTTAAATTTTAATTTAGTTGTGATAAGACTAGAAAAAGATATTCTTTATTTGAAAATATCTAAATTAGCATAGTCAAGACAACAAAAGTCTATCCCTATTTAATAGTTAGCTTATAAAATTGGTAAAATATAAAGCCTAAGATGAAATTTAAGAGTTTTAAAAAATTAGTCAAAATAAATCTTATTAAATGTCTCCTTTAAATAGTAAAATAGAAATTTTAATTAGAAGCTTCAAATATTTTAGAATTAACTTAAATTATCAATTTAATTTATGTTTTTAGCAGTAACGAGGTTTCAGAATATCCTTTAAGCATCATTATTTATCGTTAAACTTTAGCATTAATTTTTATTAGATATGTCTATAAGTATAAAAATATTTTCTAATCATAAAGGAAAAAACAATGCTTTAGGAGAATTGGCCTAAAAAAGTAAAAGTAGATGTATTGAATATAAGTGTCGGCAATAATTTTGCTAATAATGAGTAAAAAAGGTACTATGAGTTATATTTTACCTCCATTTATTGGTTATAAAAAATGATGAAGCATATTTCTAAATACCTTACACTTTATAATATTTTATTATTCTGTCTTCTTCTTTTGCTATTATGACTACTCTATAAAATTTTTATTCAATCATTTTTTATAGTCAAAACTTTTAGACACCAAGATATTCCTGGAGAATGGAAACCTTTTTCAAGTAGATTTACTAATCAAGAAATGGATTTAGAAAAAAAGTATAAAAAGTACACTAAGTAATGCGACAGGTTTGGAGATATCTGATACTAAAGTTTAGGCCATACGGTGGTTTTGATTCTTAATAAGCCAGAATTTATTTCTAATGTTCTTAATTACAAAGCTAAATACTACTAGCAATAAACTCCTAACTTGGAGTTATTATTAGATTGCAATTTTCTAACTGATCAAAAGAAAAAGCATCATTAGAAAATTCTAAAGGACATTTTCAAATATTCATTATAGAGAAAATATTCCAAAGTTATTAAATCTCTAATTGATAAATTTTTAGACCAACTAAAGCCAGAGCTTACTTTTAAAGAGCTTTAGAACGAAATGAGATAGTTGTCGTTTGAACTTACTATGAATCTACTTTTTGGTAAAATCTTTTATGATGACTTCTGCTAATATCTATAGGAAGATCCTATCCTTTTGATGTAAAAATTAACTTAAATACTTGAAGATGTAAATAATTCATGAATTAAGTAGTTTATAATTCAAAATAGATTCCTTAGATACATCTTCCCCTTTATTAGCAAAAATAAGTTTAACTTAAATGTATCAATTAAAAACCATAAAAAGGCCATTGCTTGTGCTTTAGAATAGTAAACTTAAAAAAAAGTAAATGACTGAGACTTATCATAAGAGGATAATTTAATAGACTTGGTTATTAGAGAAGATGATTTGTAAGGATTAAGCGCAAAATAATTATTAGGTAAAGAATCCGTAAATGATATTTTATATTTCAGCATTCTTAGCTAAATTCCTTTTGATAAGCTTTTTATTTCAAGCTTATTTAACTTTGCTAAATATCCTGAAATATAGGAATAAATTAGAAAGGAAATGTTAGATTTTTCGATATGTCCAGATGCAAGTGCTACAAAAATATACACTGAGAAAATTTAAACTTTATGTCTAACCACTAATTTTATAAAAGAGATTCTAAGATTATATCCTCCTGTTTAGGATTTAGACATAAGAGTAGCAATTTAAGAGCATATTATATCAGATGGCAAAAATAAATATGTAATACCTAAACACACAAAGATAGATTTAGGGATTTAGTATCTTCATATGAATCCAAAATTATATCCTTACCCTTAAGAATTTAATCCTTAAAGGTTTTAAATTTAGCAACCTCATAAATACGCCTGGCTTCCTTTCAGACAAGGAACTAGTGAAAATGTCGAGAAATATGTCATGTTTGCATCAAAGATTTTAATTATGTAAACTGTGACAAAGCACTTAATAATGCTAGAAAAAGATGAAAAAGTATTTAGATTTAGGAAAATTAATAATAGTAATGATTCTATCAGGTGAGTACACAAAATTAATTAAGATTCAATTATTTTATAAGCTTTCTTATTCTTTATTTCTAATTCTATCTTCACTAAAAGTAACTCATATCATCATTAATAATCAACTGCTTTATATTTTTAAGCTTTTATCTTATTAATAACAAGCATTATTGTTACCTCTGCTTATTTATTTACAATAGCAGTGCATCTAGATACTAAAGAAAATTTTGTTGCATATTTAAAGAAAATTTTAGAAGGAGGGGATAAATAAAGACAATTAAGGATTTTTAAGTAGCGTTAAAAGAAAAAAGTAGAAATGAATAGTGAAAGCCTGATTGTATAATAAAATAAGAATAGTAAATAAACTAAACTTCTAATGAAACTTATGCAAATAATTTTAATATTCTCAATATAATGGAAATCTTTATCAAAGTGTAAAAAGCTGAATTCATATATGAACACTACTACTTTTTACAAATGGAGCTAGAACAGAAAGCTTTCTAACCAGCGAGGAGGTTTAGTGAATAATTAAGATCTGATATTTCGAATATTAATAAATGTCCTACTTTTGAGAGAACTGAGTTTCACTTTAAGAATATTTCTTTAGCTAATCGTATAATGCTTAAGATTGGCGCTCTTTCTCTCGAAGCGAGATTACCAGAAAATTACGGTTATTTAGAATAAATGCCAGTTGATGTAAAAGATTCAACTCTAATTGGCGTTACAAATTTGCTTTTTACCTAAAACTTAGTTAGCTAATTAAGAGATGGAGAAACGGTAACTAAAATAGTTAAGATGAAAGATGATATGACTGGACAAGAAGTAGGGACTTTGCATTTTTAGATGTAACTTAAAATAAAAGGAACTGATGAAAAGATAATAGAATAAGATAGATAACTTTAAAAGGTTAAGTTTGATGTTTATGAGCAAGTTCCTCAGATTATGGAGCAAAAATTGTTAAATATTATAAGACTTAATGAAGAGCGAACCAAGTAGCTGTCTGAAATAATGTCAGAAGTGGATAACATAAAAAACGTACTTAGAACTATTGGTTCAGATTTAGCTATGCTTAGAGATTAGTGGTAAAAAATAGAATAAGAGAACGAGTAAAAATAAAAGTAGATAAGTCTAAAATAAAATGTAGATGAGTTACATATTACAGTAGATATGTTGGGAACTAGTCCTTCAGGAGTAGAGATACTAAAATAAAAGTTATATTAGCTTAGATTGAGAAGAAAAGTAGAAAAGCAGAAATATGAAGAACTAAGTGCATAATGATTTCAAGTTGATAAATCAGCTGCCAAAATAGATGAAATCAGAAAAGAAATTGAAAAAGTTAAAGGCGCTACACGACAGTTAAAAGTTGCTAAGTAGAGAATAAAAGATCAAATTCCCAATGCTCTAGCTGTTAAAGAACAAGTTAAAGCTAATGATCAAATGATAAAAATATTAGAGGAATAATTAACCAAGGCCGTTAGGAGTAAAGATCCAGTAAGATCTAAAGAATTAATGGCTGAAAGAAAATTGCTTGAATATGAAAAAGAAAAATAAAAAGAAAAAATAAAGCAAATAAATCTACTTTTGTAAATACATGATGGTAATCTTCCTTGAGAAGTAATGAAAGATCTTTAAAGAGAGGAAATTGAAGAGCATAGTCAGCTTTACTATGATTTGCAGAATTAAATTAGTGCCCTTACATAAGAAATAGAAAAATACTCAGCTTAGTAAGTTAAATATTACATTTAGACTTGGAGGTATTAGAAGACATGAGTAAAGAGATTTTTCTGAAGGTTCCGAAAATTATTACAATCAAGAAAGAGTAAAACTTCAATTAATGCTTGAAATGGCAAATACGAAAATGAAATCAATGCAAGAAGAGGTAAATTTTTTACTGTTCAGATGGATAAGCAATCCCAAAGACATGCCTAAACTATTGCCCAGCAAAAAACTCTAATTGCTCGTTTAGATGCAAAAATTTCAGTTTTGGCGAAGAAAGGAGATTTAGACTTATTAAGAAATCAACCAGAACAAAACAAAAGGAGTAACATGGTTGCTTCTATGGCAGAATTTTCTCAAGCACTGTGATTTTATACTTAAATTTTTAAATTTTTAAATCTCTAAAATCAAAATGTTCCTATAAGCTTAATATAATTAATTAGTATTTCGTATATAAAAGCTACTATACGATATCTATTACTAACTGTATTTTACATTTAGTGGATATTTAATATCTATAATTAGTTTAGAGAAATCCTCGTATAAATGAGCTATAATTTGATATTCTAAGATTAGTTATCTTAACTGAATATGAGTCTTTAATTAATTACGTTTATAGAAGTTAATCCTAAATTTGCTTAGAGTTTATTTAACTGATTCTAAAATTATAATAGATATGCAAAATGTTATATTAAAGATAACTATTAAGTTACTTCAATTAGAGTATCTATCTGATAGCAATTGTATGACTTCCAGATTTAGAAAATTCATTATTACTAATAAGATTTTAAATGGAAAAGGGTTTGAAAACTACTCTTGTTAAAGTAAATCAGACTCTTATCCCTTCTTTATTTAAAGCTGAACATAGATTTAAAGCATGTGCAATATTTTGGTATTATTTAACTAATCTCTAAAGTACTAGTTTTTTAATGTAGGTAGAATTAATTAAGTAATAGGGTAAACTATTAAAGAAGTGACTTGGGGAGTTAGTTAATATATATAATTTATAAAGATAGCCAATAAAAATGAAAAAGAAAAACATTGTAAGATCATAGCAGAACACTCCTAGAAAAGATAATTAGTTAGATATAACTCCATATAACATGCATTATACTGCTAATGTTGATAAATGTATCAAATAAATCGATCTCTTGGATTCGATAGATTATAAAGAGCAAGATTTTATTGTAACCGATAGAATCTCATAAGCATCTTCATTAAAATTACCTGAAGACAACAATGAACTTGAACAGGAGTCTAATTTGTTTGAAAATAATACAATCGAAATGCAGAATTCCTAATTTAAGTAATCCAACTCAACCAAAAGTAAAAGCAAAAAGAGAAGCGAAATTATAGTGCCTGAAATAGGCAAAATAAAACTAAATAAAGAAACTTTTGATTTAGATCAAATAGAAGATTTATATAAGCAAAAGAAAGCTAAGCATAAGCAAGCTCCTAGTAAAAATATCTAAAATTATGTCAAACAAAATGTTGCTGTAGCCAAAGAAAGATAAGTTAAACCTCAGCATACTGTTCCTTTAATTGACATTTCAAAAATTTAAAATGCGACTAAATTAGATAATTAATTAGACAGAGTTGAGTAATAAATAATTGCTAAAAAAAATGAATTAAACTAGTAAATACAACAAGATCAGGAAGAAAATTGTACTTTTGCACCCCAACTTACGATTAATAGTAAAAGGAAAAGAAGGAGTTTTCAGTAATTCTTGAAAGAGTAAACTAAGTTTGTGGTAGAGAAAGAAGAAAAATTAAATCAAATAAGAGCTTAGAACTAAGAAATGGAAATAAAAACCATTCGAGAATTTTCTAAATCAAGCAAAATAAAATGCTCCCAAAAATTTGAGAAACAATTAGTCGAAAGGCTATACTAAACTCCTAATCTTGAAAAATCACAATAAGTAGAGTAAAAGCTACAAATTCCTATCAAGAAAATGGATTTTAAATTCTTTCAAATTGATAAATAATTTTCCTCTTCACAAAACTAAGAACAAGATGATTAGGCGATGTTAATAACCTAAGAATAGAAGGAAATTAAAGCCAAAAAAGGGAAAAGTAAACATTCTGATGAGTATTTTATAAAGAAGCTAAAATAGACATTGAAATAGTATTTTAGCTTAAATAAATTTCTTGATCATTAAGTTTTGGAATAATTTTTGAAGGAACAGAACTTTGTTAAAAAGTTAGAAGAATAGAGCATGATAGATGAAATTTATTAAATCTTGCAAAAGGAAAATTAAATTCCTTTTTAAAGTATATTTGCCTTTCTTGCCACAGTTCTAGGAATTTATAGCGACATAAAAAAGGAAAAAAACGAATGCAAATATGGTTGATACAATAAAGAAGATTAATTTGTAATAGGCAAGCATTAGTCTAACAATATCTATAAGGATTTTTAAGCCTTTAGAGAAAACTGGATGAATGAAATCTAGCAAAAGAGATTCAAGAGATTATCTCAAAACAATTAGGAATTCGAGAGTTAATACACATTTAAACCTTATATTACAGAAAAATCAAAGAAGCTTGGTATGTTTAAAAGAAGAAAGGAAATTGATAATTAAAACTAAGATAAAAACGAGTCTTAGTAAATTAACTAAACTACAAGTTAAAATGATAAATAAAAAATAAAATTTAAGAATTCTGGTTAGTAGCCACGCTAAGTTAATTAAAGTTAACTAAATTAAAATTAAGTGAAAAGCCAGTAAAATGCATAGACTAATAATAATCAAGAATAAGAATTAACTTCAAAATACATTTCTCTAAACCTCAAAATAGACGAAAAGACAATTTAGCTTAAGTTCATAGAAGGGGAAAATCCTTAAAAAATAGTTACAGAACTAAGTTAATTGTATAGTAAGTTTATATTATAACTTCACTTATAGAGCTAAATAATGAAAGCAAAATGAAATTACTGGATTTTTTAGAAAAATATCTAAATATTAGAGAATAAAACTTTTAATGTCATTATTTAATTAATTTAAAACGTAATGCTGCTAATCTTTCTCTTACTTCCTTCACTATCTTAATGGCAAACTTTAATAGTTGCCTCTATGTTAGTATTTTCTTACATATTTAATATAAAACTTCAGTAATGATTCTATTTTTATTATTATTACCTTTAACTAGAAATAGTTGCTAGCTTCATATGCTAACAAATTTTATTTTCTTATACTTTTCTATTCTAAATTTAACATCATTTCACTTTAATATGAGGTATGAAAATTTTCATATCAATATTCAATCAAAAACGTAAACTAGATTACTCCAAGGTATATAGCTAAATTTACCTTAGAGGATTTACCAGGTAATAAAATTTGTAAGCAATGTAATTTAGTCAGGTATAAGCAAGGAAGATATATAAGCTTAGATACTATGAGTTTAAATTAGAAAAAGACTCTTATTTAGCTTAGAGAATTAATGACTAGCTTAATCATGAAATTATTAAAAAATAGAAAAGATTAACGAAGATGTGGATAAGAAGCGTTTTAAATATTAATAAGATAAATAAAGTTTCCTTTAACGTACGTTATAAGTTTTATTTAATATTCTATAAGATCAAATGAAGGGTTTTGGATGAAATTAGCCTGGCATTTTTTTTAAATTCAGTAAATAATGTAATTAATTTATAAAAGTTAATAATTTTATAAATGAGCGTTTATCGGCGAACTTGGACACAGGAGGAGGATAATACTATAAAGGAACTTGTTTAGAAAGTTGGCTCAAAAGCTTGGATCTTAGTTTCTTAGAAGTTTTCCCAGGACTACAAACTTCCTTATAGATCACCTAAGCAGTGCAGAGAACGATGGCATAATCATTTAAATCCAGATGTAGTTAAGAAATCTTGGACTGATAGGGAAGAGAGAATTCTTATAGAAATGCAAAAGTTATATGGTAATAAATGAGCAAAAATTGCAAAACATCTGCCCGGAAAAACAGACAACTGCATTAAAAACAAATTCCATTCATTTTTGAGAAGAAAAAATGCTAATGAACGCTAATTTAATAAGAAGAATCTGTATTTTGAGAGTTTAAAAAACGTAGACAAATAAAAAATAGAGATAATTGATATTTCTTTTAATAGAACCGAGCTAGACAAGAAAGAATAAGAAGATTAAATCAGTAATATATAGCAAAATGCAGTAAAAGAAGAATAAATGCAGATCTGTGGTTAAACGATTTAAATCCCAAACTTTGAAAAAGTTGAGTTGCAATAATATTAAAAATTCGAGCCTCAAGTATCATGCTAACCGTGTGATTAAAATAAAATTTCAGCCTTTCAGCCTTTTCTCAAGAACTAAAACTTAACTGTAAAATGCTAGTAACAAGTATAATTTGCTAACTACTCTTAATAATACCAAAACAAACCATCTCAAGAATCTTGGTGTAATGATGCTCCTTGTTGTGATAATTCTAGCTAGCAAATCTACTACTGAAACTAAAAAATAATTAGATTGAGATTAAATTTTAAGATAATTTGTTCTGTAATTAGTTTTGTTTGATTACTTAAATTTAAGCAAATAGATTATAATATGAAATTAATAATTAATGTCTTACATCTCACTATCATATATCTTAATAAAATTTCTACAGTGATGCATTAGTCTTAGACTAACTTCTTTTAAATATTACTTATTTATCGTTAACTATATTCATGATTAATGTTCTCAGTTAAGTATTGCAATATTCCAATTTTAATGGTATTTCAGTTCAATTAATTTCTAAATTAACTCTATAATTTACCTTAAATTTGATAGTTTTCCTTTAATAAATAAAGAAAGTTAAATTTGTAACTAGTTAATTCATTACTACTTAATCTTATACCTAAGTCTTTCCTTATAATCTCATAAAATAGCTCCTCATACAAGATTAATTTATGAATCATATTAAAAATATATTATATATAGGGTAAAGAAGAGTTTATCTGAGAATAAGATAGAAGCTAATGATTAAATGAATCAAAATATTTAATCTTCTACTTAAATAGGAAATAGAAAGACTCTATACAACATACAGTTAGCTAATCTTACCTGCTTTTTGGGATGAGCTCATAGCTTTATTCATTCGTATTATGCAGAAGTAATAAGATGAAGAATAAATGATCTCTATTGAGAAATTGAAATTTTAATAGAGATTTAAGATTCCCTACTAAGCAAATAGGATATTATTTTATCAATCAGATAATACAAACTATTAGAAAATAATTTTTACACAAAATCGATTATTTTAGCAGCATTCAATAAGCCTTAAAGTGTTCGATTCATCTAAGAAAGTGAAAAATGTAATTATACTTACAAAGAATGAAAGCAATGATATAGATATAGGCTAAGAAAAATTAGAGTTATATTTAAATGCTAACATTAATTTTGGGAGATACTTAAAATTAAGTTAGTAGAAATAAGTAAGAGATTTTATTTAATTTAAATAGAAGACTAATAATTTTAAAATGTAATCTGATAGATCTCATTGAAAATCCAAATCTTCTCTACCTGGAACTTCTAAAAATTTTAAAATATCTCTGAATAATCTAACTGGGTAAAACTTCACTCTTCCTTATATCAAATCTACTAGAGGCTTATCGGTTTCTAGCTTAACAAAGGAAGTTGACTTCGAAATAGAGCAATATCAAATTAATTCTGAATATAAAAAGGAATAAGAAACTTTGACGAAGTAGCTTGTGTGGATTAGAAAAAAGCATGACTTAACAAAGTAAGAAATTAATTAAAGAAAGAAAGAACTTTACACTTTATAAAACTCTTAAGAAAGCTATAAGTTTACAGAAATGCAAATCAATCTAGCTCAGCAAAGCTTATCCACTAAAACTTTTTAGCTTGAAAAGAAAATTGAGTAAGTTAAGCAAGAGTATGAGGAATCGTTATTTTAAAGAGAAGTTCTTCTGCATATCTATGATAGAGTTAAGAAAGATAAATAGTTCTATGAAAACTAAAGTAAGGAATTGATGCAAATTTGAAGGAATATGATGTATGATGTTTCAAAGGAAAAAGAGAATATGTAGAAAGAACGTCAATCTAAAGAAAATGCTTCTTTTTCCATAAAATTATAGAAGAAGCATCTTATTTAAAAACAGCAGGAAAAACTATAAGTTATTTAATAATTGGAGCATAACATAAAAATGAGAGCTGATAACAAGGAAAGAAGAGAAAAGAGAATGCAGGATTAGGCTAATAGTATTAAAAAAGCCTTTACAGAAGATATTGTTTCAGATGAAGCGTAATTAAAGAGAAAAATGTTAATCAAAAAATTTTATTGAAGTTGAATTAACAAGCAGAATAAAAGAGAATAATCGTAACATAGAAAAATAGAATAAGTTTTTAATTAAGTAAAAATCCTTACTGGAATAAAAAATTCAGAAGAGTTTGTTGATAAATTTTTAGCAAGAGAGGAAAGCTAAAATTAAATCAATTAGTAAATCTAAGCAGCTGAATAAAGACTCTGCTAACTAGAGTAAGAAAATAAATTAATGAAGTAAAAGCTAATGGAGCTTTAGTATGAGGAAAATGAAGAAAGCAATATCTAATATAATGCAAATTAAGTATAAAAGCAATTAAACTAAAAAAGAAGTAAAATTTAGGAAATTACAGAGAATGAATAAAGAAGCATGAATATGTGGTTATAAGTAGCAGTTTGAGGAGATAGAGTTCTTCGTACAATTTGTAATATATCTCAGATTAGATATGAGAAAGAGTAGCCTACTTAAAAAAATTTCATACCAGGAGATAATTATTTATAAGATCTATTTAAACAAATTAATGATATAGTTGAAGGGTTAATCAATCAACTAAGAGAATAAGATACTGAGGCCTATAATAAGGTAATTTTGAGAACTAATACAGTAATATTTAAATTTAGATTAACGAAGACAAAGAGACTTTTGACAAATTCATTAGAATAAATCCTTTATAAATCGATATAAATTTAGTTATTAATTCAGAAAAGAAATTAGCTCTTTAAACTCCCTTAGATGATTGAAAGAGATATGAAAAACAGGAAAATTTTAGAGAAAACAAATAAATAATACAGAAAAAGAAAAATAAACATACGACAAAAGAAAAAATTGAGCAAAGGACCTCTAGAAAAAGTATAAATGGGGAAATTCACTAGTCAATTGAAACGACAGAAAAATGAAAAATTTAATTTAATACTTAATTATATTGTAAAATAATAAAAAGCAAGGATATTTTACCTATTTATAATTCGAGCCTATTGAAATAAAATATTTCTATAGTATTTTGTAGAGAGATATAAACCTTTTATTTTTTAGATAATAAAGCATAATTTCCTTAATATAAACTCTTATAAACTAATTCTTTCTTAAATAGCTTTCTCCTAATATTTTGGTAAATAAGTTGAAAGGTTTCAGAAATTTATTCATTATTTGATTTAAGTTAAAAACAAAGTGACTAAGAAAAAAAGAAATTAATAATTGCTTAAACAAAAATTAAGAATGTAAATATATTAAGAAGTGTAAACATAAATATTCTTGCTTGATTTACTATAAATTATAACTTAAACTTTCAAATTTATAAACTTTAAAAAGATGCAAATATTAAATTTGGGAATTATCTTTTTTCTTTATTGGAATATCATATATAAATTAATAAAAAATTATAAAATAAATCTATTTAAGCAAAATTTAAATTTTATAGTTATATATATAAAAAAATAGATACATCTGAGAATTTAATGGATTATCAAGATTTTATTTAGCCTTTCTATTTAACAAATGCTTATAATAGATTTATAAAAGTACAATGTTAAATAAAATTTGAGAGAAAACAAGAAGAAATAGTTAAATAATAAATGTAACAAAATTAAAAGAACTTCAGAAACGTTTGAACTTTCCTGACACTACTAAATAAACTATTAAAATGATAAGGAATGAAATACAACAGGCTAGGAACCAAATGTTGATTTTATCCTGAGTTGTAAGTTATTCTTACATCTCTTTTTTTATTCATTCTTCATGTTTTTCTTGTAATTGTTTTATTTAGTCATCCAATGTCTTGTCAACACTTATATCTTATTCCAAATTCTAAATCATTTCAACTTTCTGCTGTAAGTATTAGCAATCATCCTACAATTCGCTTGGTGTTACTATTTGTTTGGGAGTTTCCGTGCTTTCACTTTCACTTTGTCAGCTTTCAGAATTTTCTCGATTTGTATCTGAATTAAATTTAAAAATTTTAGCCATTCTAAATTATAATAAATATATAACTAGATTCTAATCCTAATATGGTTACTTATCATTAACAATTGTTTTATTTATATAAATACTTCTTGTTCTAGCAAAGTAACTATCTAACTTATATATATTAATTACTCTATTTTATCAAGCATACTTCATTATAATGTTATAATACTCTATAACGAAAGTTAATAAGCTAAAATATATTTCTTAATTAATTCTAGGTCTTTTATATTCCTTTATTACTAAAACTACAATGAAGTTCATTAATATACTTAACAACTAATTTGATATAAGAAGATATCTAATATTTCAATTTGCTTTATAAATGGATTTCTTTATTAAAACTACTCATTTACATATAAAGAGACTTGCATTATGCCACTCTTACTAATTATCCCTTACACTTTAAAAATTAAATTTGAATAATGATATAAGGTTAGGATACAATAAATCTCTTAAATAGCAATAAGGAGTATAATATTAATAGCTATATTTACACTAAAGGCATTGATAACCTTAGGATAGAAATTACAGTAAGAAGTATGGTAAGCTTACTACTAGTCTTATTAATGATTATTTTAATTTTATCAGTTTAACTTTTATTCACTAGATTTATAGAAAATTATCCCCATTAACTCTAGCTACTCTAGTAATAATAAGGCATTAGAGTGATATAAAGCCTTTTAAGATTATTCTATTTCTCTTAGAAAGTAAGAGCTTTATATATCTATTATAAAGCATTTGAATGCTTTATCAGTTAGTCGTATAATAAGATTATAGATATATGATATGGTAAAAAAAGAAATTTAGTGCCATTAACGAAGTTAATAATTTAATTTAAATAAGGCTAAACTGATTACGTTAAATAAATTTTGAATACCAAAATATTTTGATAATTTAGATTGATAATGGAGAGAAAAAGAAGCAGATCGCCAAGAAGAATTTTAAAGAACTAAAACGGACAAGAAGAATTTAATATCCTTAATGGAAAGAAATACTCAGAAAGATATTTCACCATACTTAAATAGCGACAAAATCTACCTGTTTTTGAAGCTAAGCAAAAGATAATTAAATTGGTTGAAAATAATCAAGTTATTATTTTAGAAGGAGAAACTGGGTGCGGCAAAACTACACAAATTCCATAGTACATTCTTATAGATCTTCTATTGAAGAAGTAAGGAATTAAGAGAAAGGCGATAGCTTGTACTTAACCTAGAAGAGTTGCAGCCATGTCTGTTGCAAAGAGAGTAAGTGAAGAAATGGATGTTAAGTTAGGAGAAGAAGTAGGATATTCTATTAGATTTGAAGATTGTAGCAGCGGTTTAACACTTATTAAATACTTAACTGATGGTATGCTACTAAGAGAAGCAATTACTGATCATTTATTATCTTAATATGCTGTAATTATTCTTGACGAAGCACATGAAAGAACACTTTAAACTGACATCCTCTTTGGTTTTCTAAAAGTAGTATTAAAAAAAAGAAGTGATTTGAAGGTTATAGTAATGTCAGCAACACTTGATGCTTAAAAATTTCAGTCGTACTTCGAAGGCTCTCCATTGATATAGATTCCAGGAAGATTACATTAAGTAGAAATATTACATACTTAAAAAGCAGAAAAGGATTACATCGAAGCAACAATACGCACTGTCTTGCAAATTCATTGCCATGAAGAAGAGGGAGATATTCTAGTTTTTCTAACTGGTGAAGAAGAAATTGAGGGAACTTGTGATTCAATAAGAGAATCAGTCGCAAGATATGGAGATAAAGTTTAATAACTAACAGTTTTACCCCTTTACAGTTAACTTCCTCCAAAATAATAAGCAAGAATATTTTAGAATTTTAAGGGAAGAAAGTGTATTGTAGCAACTAACATAGCAGAAACAAGTCTTACAATAGAAGGAGTTGTTTATGTAGTTGATTGTGGTTTTGTAAAATAAAATGTATATGATCCTAGAACTAGAGTTCAAAGCTTACTCATATGTCCTATTTCTCAAGCCAGTGCAAAATAAAGAGCAGGTAGAGCAGGAAGAACAAAAGCAGGGAAATGTTATAGACTTTATACTCAATAGACATACTAAGAACTAAAGCCTTCAAGCTACCCTGAAATTCTAAGATCGAATTTATCTTCGATAATTCTAAATCTAAAGGCTTTAGGAATAGATGATTTAGTTCATTTTGATTTTATCGATCCACCTGCACCAGAGACGGTTATGAGAGCTTTAGAACTCTTAAATTTACTAGGTGCTTTTGATGATTAAGGAAATTTAACAGAAATTGGCCAATAAATGGCTTAATTTCCAGTTGAACCAGAAATGGCTAAGCTTCTTATAGTGTCTTCAAAACATAGATGTTCTAACGAATGTTTGAGTCTAGTAGCAATGCTTTCGCTACAATAAAATTGCTTTTTAAGGCCAAAAGACTAAGAAACATTAGCAGATTAAGCCAGACAAAATTTTGCTCACGTATTAGGAGATCACTTAACTTTATTAAATGTTTTTCATGTTTATCTATAAGAAGACGAATAAGATAGCTGGTGTCATGAAAACTTTATTAATCCTCGAGCTATGAAAATGGCCATATAAATAAGAGAATAACTACAAGGAATTATGATGAAATTGAATCTGGAACTTTGCAGTTTACCACCTGACCATCCAGATTATTACGAGAGAATTGTTTAATGCCTATTATAAGGATACTTCTTATAAACAGCAGTACAGCATAAAAATAATGTCTATATTACGCTTAAAGAAGAAAAACCCGTTTTTATTCATCCAAGTTGTGTTTTGGAACATACCCCTAGTTACGTCTTGTATTAGGAATTTGTGTTCACAAAGAAGAACTATATAAGGACTGTCTCTAGTGTGTCTAAAGACTAAATAAAGCAAATTGCACCATGGCTCCTTAAAAATTAATAAAGTGAAACTACAGTAATGTAAAAAAAGACAGAAAGCAATGGAAAAAGCAAATAGAAAAAAGGTAACTCGCATAATTCGAGACAAAGTTGATAAGATATGAAGTTAAATACTACTAAATTACTCATATATTGTTAATTAACTCATAAGCAAATAATATTTTAAGCTTCTTATATTTCTGTTTTTAACTTCTCTTTTATCTTCTATTCCAATTAATTCTGACATATCGCTCTTTTATTCCAGAGTTTTATATACTCATCTTAACAAATAAAGCTTCTTCAATTTTAATATTTTACTTGGTTAACTCTAGCATCAAAATTAAATTCTACATTTAGTGATTACTTTATAAATCAACTAAAATGCAGAATTGATTCAAAGGCTAGAATGAATTCAGTAACTATTGTCCAATGTTTAACTTAAAACTTTAGATAATTTCTAAGTTAGAAGCTGCTTTGGAATAAAAAATTTTACTTGAATTAAAATCAGCAAAAATTAATAAATTTACAAAGCAGTTAGGAAACAATAATCTCTGAAAAACAGCAACAGAAAGAAAAGATATTATGAGTGCAATTTTTAAAGGTAAATAATCTAATATTGCATTAAATTATTAAATATATGAAATAAGTTATTCTAACAGCCTTCTTATCTAGTTATTTCATTATAATTAATATTAAACTAATTAGATAAGCAAATAAATAGATTATAAGAATTGTATAAAAGTAGTATGAATTCAAATTTTTTGCCTTTTTTCTCATTTTTTATTTTCTGAATTTTCTTCTGTTTCTTAACTTTCAGCTTCATCTAAATTTTTAATGAATTTCAACTCTATGAATCCATCTTCTTTAATTTCATACTATCTGTTTTTTACATATTCATGTATTTACCTTAATGTAAGTGCTTGCTTGTCACTTTCCTCTTCTTCCTTCTTTAAAAATAGTTTTCAATCATCTTCAGCCATTCAATAATTAAAAATATAAATGAGATGATTATAAGTGTCTTTCTTATAATAGTAAGCTAGCTTATTATTATAATTATTAGAATATCTTATAAAGCTTATTTTATCTCTTCAACTTTCTTCTTATCTCTTAGCTTCTTTTGCTTTCTCAAATTAATCTTATATTTATTTAGTAGCTTTTGATTTTACATTGAAAAAATGCTTATGTTAAGAGAACTCACTAAATAATGACAGTAGGGAGTTTTATTAAAGTTATGGAAGTATAAAATTAAGCAGATTAATAGATTAAAGTTAATTAATTAAAAAGATAAAGAAAGCTAGTCATTATAATAAAAAGATTAAGCAGTAGTATCTACTATTAATTATACAAATCTATATCTATTATGACTGCTATTCTTTAATTATAGATAGCTATTATGCTCAAGATCTTTAATCTACATTTACAAATTTAAACAAAATATTAGAAAATAATATCTAAATGATACTAAAGTAATAAGACTAATAATTTATACCTTATATTATATAATTATTCTACCTATTTACTAGTAAAATAAGAAGACCATAGATCTTATCATTTAAAAGGAGTTCGTTAAATAATAACTATATCTCATTGAGTTATGAAAGGAAGTGAAATAGATATTAATAAAATAAATAATTATAACCTTTTAAGAGGCTTTTAAATTCAAGATTCATCCGAACTATTAGAAGATCTTAGTTTTCTTTCGTTAAAGAGTTGTTTCTCTTAGTTGTAAAATCTAACACTTTTACATTTTACTTCATTAGGGCTATCTTTTCTGTAATTCTTGCTAAGAGAAATCTTACAATCGGAAGAATGCTTATTTCATGGTTCTTAGGCTTATTTTATTGGTGTTTAAACTTAGCTTAGCTACCTTAAATTTTAAGAAGATCTTTAAGATCAAAGTTATTTGGAATTATTCATTTTTTGAGAGAGAGTTAATGAATATGCAAGCTAATTATTTTCTGGAATGGATTTCTATAAATTTAAAACTTCGTCTTAAGTTATATTATAATCGTTACTTTGAGGTGTTATTAATTAACTTTTTAATATTTGCTTCATTACAAAAGAAATATTCTAACTATTAGCTTTAGGAAGATCCAATTAATCTTAGACTAAAAGCTAATTCTAGGTTTAATAGTTTCCAAAGTCTTATCTTGTTAGTTAATCAGCAGTTTGTAAATGCTTCAAGGATTAGTTCCTCTTATTATGCTATACTACTACTTAGTTTTTCTCTTATTTTTAGTTTTAATTTGTATGTTCTTTTCAATAAAGTTTAATTCTTTATTTGACTCTTTCTTTGAACTAAATAGTAATAAGAAAATTACCTTTGATTATTCAATTTAAATGTTTTAGTTAAGTTGCTATTCGCATTTCTTAAGTTCTTATAAAAATTACTCTTCTAAGGCTTTTTATTACTTTTCATATTAGGACCTAAAGAACTGAATATTCTTTGCCATTATAATTTTTTCTTAATGTTAAATTTCTTAAATGTCTTTTTCAGCTTCATTTAGTACTATCATAATACCTGTAATATGTTTATTATATTTACCTGCTTTTTCATAATTTGACTTAGGTGTTTTATTTGAAAAATTGGACATACTTGCATAAAAATAATCTTTATCAAGATTCTATGGTAATTCATCTTATTGTATATTGTTCTGCTAAGATTCTTAAAATTTATTATGTAGGGATTTGGATAGAATGTAGGATTTCTTTTCAATTTAGTAGAATTCTTATATATTCCTTTGCTATTTGTTAAAACTATACTATTTTTACATGTTTTGTAGCTTTAATAATTATGCTTGAGTAAGAGGCTTCATTCCACTTTAAATCTTCAACATTTTTTTTCTGAAATTGTTATTTCCCTTTAATTTCCTTTTAGTAAATTTGAATATTAGCAACTATTTAAATATTACCTCATTAAAGTTACTAGCATAGAGTAATAGATATACTTCTGATTATATAGGCAAATACTTATCTTACTGGTTGTATATTACTTAGTTCTGAGTTGTCAGTTAAATATTATATTTTCTATTAATTTGATTAAGAGCTAAGTTAGAATGAAGTATAGATAAGCATCTAATATCTAATTTATTTAAATTTACAATCTTTTGATTAAAGTTTATGAGTTCTATATTCCTAATTAATATATTAAATATCTTTCCTTATATAAGCAATTATCCTCTACTTATTAGACTAAACTAAGTTTTAGTTGTTATAGTAATTTAAGCTGTTTTAGTCTAATTTTAGCTTAGAAGAATAAATGTTCCGTTTATATTGATTATTGTCATGTTCGAGCTTTGAAATTTGCTTCTGTAAACTAACTAAGAAACTATAAGCTTTTATCATCGCTATATAACCTTATTTAACTACCTTTTACATTTTAACCCTTCTAATTTCTTTCCTTACCTTCATTAATTTCCTTTTATTATTCTGTTGATGAAAAAGTGATAATAAGAGTAGTAAAATAGGCGGTAAAAGTAGAAATATATTGTAAGGGATTTGAAAATATAAAAGGAAGGTTGAGTAAAGTTAGATAATATGGAGACAAATATGGCTCTTGCTTATTTTCATTAAAGATATTTAATTATCTACTCTTTTAAACCTCGTTCCCGCCATTTTATATCATAAATACCTGCTCAAAAATAGTTTATAAAATGTCCTACGAACAAATCTTAGAAAACTTGAACCAAGGTGATAAACAAATAAGAGAAAATGCTCAGTAGCAGATGGAATAATGGAGAAGATCAAATCCAATTGAGTTTGTAATGGCAAACTCTGCTTACTTAATGAAGAGTGGTATCTCATCGGCTGGAAAGATGATGGCTGGAATTTTGATGAAAAACTGTATTAAAAATATAAATTGTGAAAAGGAAGTTGCAGATGTTTGGAATAAATTAGATGAAAATTAAAAAAGCCAAGTTAGAAATAACTGTCTTGGAGCATTAGCTGATTCTTAATCAATGGTTAGGAGAACAGCAGGTTAATGCGTAGCAGTTTTAGCTAAAAACGATTTCCCAAAAGGATAATGGTTGGAATGTGTTGACATTTTAGCTCAAAATTCAAATCATGAATAAATAAATTTCAAAGAAGCATCAATACTAGCAATAGGGTATATTTGCGAAGAACTGAAAAATATACAAATTTCTAAATAAATATCTGACAAATTTCTAACAGCCATATGCTAGAGAATGTCAAGGGATGAAAATAATGCTAATATTAAAAAGATTGCAATTATTGCATTAACTAATGCAATGTCTTTTGCTTACCAGAATTTTGAGACTTAAGTAGAAAGAGATTTCATTATTAATATAATATGTGAATGTTGCCAAAATCCTGATAGCGAAGTAAGGTACTTCTCTTTAAAATCATTAGGAGAAGTTGCCACACTTTATTATGACAAAATTCAAAATAATTTATAGATTATAGGAGTTGCTACGTATAATTGCTTGAAATAGGATAATGAAAAAAATGCTACCATGTCATTAGAGTTCTGGCTTTCAATTGCAGAAGAAGAAATAATCAGAACTGAAAATAATGAAGTTGTTAATGATTATGTTAAAACAGCTGCATAGAGCTTAACTTAACTTTGCTTACAGAAATTACATATTGGAGATGAAGACGATGATTGAAACTTGCACATGGCATGTGCTACGATGCTTAACCAGATGAGTTAGATAAGTGGAGAAAGTATCTATTAATAAGTTATGGAATATATAGGATAAAATATTAACAGTTAAAATTTAGCCTTAAGGAAAGCATCCTTGGTAGCTTTTGGATCAATTTTGGAATTTCCTTAAAAAAATCAACTTAAATAAGCTATATAAAATGCCTTACCCACTATGATTAAATTGCTTGAAGACCAAAATTAAAAAATAAGAATTACTTCCGCTTGGGTTTTAGGAAGGATTACAGAATTGCATTATTAAATCATTTAAGAATATAATTTGTATAAACAAATACATAATGCCATTCTAAAAAGTTCAACTGATATACCACAAGTTGCTGGTCATGTTTGCTGAATTATAAGTAATTTAATAGATGGATTTAGTAAACTTTAAATATCTACAATTACTAGAAATGAAACAGTTTAACTTTTGGAGCTTTCACTTACTATAGCACTAAGATAAGATGCTTTATCTTCTGAATCTAACTTATAAATAGCTGGCTTTAACGCAATCAGAGAAATTTTAGATAAATCCAATATTTTTGGAATTCAAGAAGATATTTTTACCTTTATGCCTAAACTCATTAATACTATTAACTCATCTCAAATAGTCGACTTATAAAATTTAGCTTTATAAGCTTTATCATCCTTAGTAATAAGGATTCCTGAGAGATGTTTAACAGAGTAAATAACTGATAGTATTGTAAATTTGATGATAGATATATGTAAGCAACGTTAAAGCATTTCTGAAGAAGCTTTGTATACTTGCTCAGGAATTGCCATTAATATTGGTGAGAGGTTTGATAAATATATGGAAAAACTTGTACCTTTAGTTTACTGGGCAATGAAATAAGTTGACATGACTTCTGTTTGTAAATGTGGAATGAATGTTTGTGGAGATCTAGCTCGTGCACTATAATATCGTATAGAAACATATGCTTCATAATTTGTGCCAGCCTTAGTAGGAGCTTTATAGTCAACAACAATTAATAGATACACTAAATTGATTGTTATTACCACTATAGGCGATATTTCAATGGCTATCAAAGGAGGATTTGTACCATATATTGGATCAGTATTTGGAGTACTCTAGTCAGCATGTTAAATGGCGCTTTAAGATTCAGAAGATCCTGAATTGATTGATTATATGGAAAAACTCAGAGAAAGCCTTGTTGAGTGTTATACAGGCGTATTAAGCGGATTAGTTGATGTTGGAAGATAAGGAGATATATAGCAAACTATTCCTTTTATAATCAAATTTCTAATTGATGCAAGTGTTAAGCAGCAAAGCTTTAACTTTTTAAGTAATGTGACAGGATTACTTGGCGATATAGCTCTTGCATACTAATAGGCAATCAAATAATATTTACAAGTAAATGAGGTTGTAACTATAATACAAAAATTGAAACAGTCAGAAAATTTGGAAGATAAAGATTTGGCCTATTGGACTGAAAATGTAAGTTTTGAAATTGTAGGTAATTATAAAGTTGTGATAAGAGTAGCTTGTTATTTAAACTATCTTTATTAAGCTTTTATTTTTACTACTATAAATACACTATTAATCATATCCTTATCAAATTAGCATAAAGATACTTATATTATTTCTTAAATTGACTTAATTTTTTCTTATAAAAGTGTTTAAAATAAATTAGAATATCTAAATATGATTTGAAAATAATAAAAATAAGCTAGTAAGAAGTATAAATAGAAGCTATTATTGGCTTATAATTTAATACCTAATTGATGTGTAATATAAAGCAGTATTTATAGATTTATTCCTTTTCTACTTTAAAGGTAAATTAAATGCAAAGCCTAAGAATAAAGTTTCTTCCTTAAGAAACAGAATTTTTAATATAAGTTTTCAAAGATTAAGAAAGACCTGAAAATGATTTGAAACTAGCAGCTTCTATAATAGAGCGTGTTAAAATATTCTAAAGCTGGGAAAAATAGCGTAAAAGGGAGATTGCAATGAATGTATGTAAGGCAATAAAGCTGGAAATATGTAAGAAGAATTCTTATTTATTCAAATTTGGAGATTAGGGAAGCAAGTTTTACATTCTATTGAAAGGACAAATCTCTGTTCATGTACCTTAAAATCTAAAAATAGCTTAGAAATTAATATTTTAGAGAAACGTTCTTGAAAGACAAATAGTTGATTTCTCAAAAGAAAAGGATATTTCACAATTTTTGGTATAAGACTAAGAAATTGTAAAGTAAATGAAGCAAGAAATGGATTAGTAGGATATAGAAGCTAAAAATCCGTATTTCTTATGAAGTTCGCTTTCAGCAAAAGTGAAAAGTGAATTTGAAAATGAAGTGCAAAATAAAGTGGATAGAGTACTTAATTTAGCTTATAAGAAATAAAAAGTAGAGAGTGATTTCTAATAGTTTAAGAGACATAAATAGGTAATAATATCGCCTTAAATTACAGATTTTTTGAAAATTTAGAATTAAATTTAGCTTCTTTAATATAAAGAAGTAGCTTAGCTATATCCAGGAGATTCCTTTGGAGAATAAAGTGTGATGCTTAAAGTAAATCGTCAAGCTAGCATTTTTTGTGTAACAGATTGCTATCTGGCAGCATTAGATAAAGATAGTTATGACGGAAGCATAAAATAATACGATTAGTATAACGAAAAGGAAATATAGGACTTTTTAAATAAAATAAGAATATTCGATGATCTATCACATGAAATTGTTTTTACGCTTAAATTTTATCTTAAGAAGGTAGAATTAGTGATAGATTAAGTTTTATTCAATTAAGGAGAGGAAGCCTATTATGGATATTTTGTCATAAGTGGAGATTTTATTGTAAGTTTTAATTATTAGAAAACTATCAAATTTGATCCTCTAATTCATAAGCCTGAGCATAAATATTCGCAGGAAATTAAAATCTCAAGACAGTAAGAGAAAGCAATGCTAGGATTTTATGAAACTTTTAAAAAGAAAAAATATTGCACTACTTGTCTTTGTAAGTCCAGATACGGTTATGTATATAAATTTGAGTGAGCTAAAATCCAAGATAAAATAATAGATACTAATACTTATAAGAAAATATATAATATAGCAAAAACCATTAAAAAGAATGATTAGATTAGTATTCAAGCTAAATAAATTAAAATTTTGTAGCATAAAGAACCCACACCTTTATATAGAGAATTTATTCCCAAAACGAAAATTAAGAATTCAGTTTAGACGCTTTCAGACTATTAGCTTGAAAAGTATGAGAAATAAAAAGAAAATTCCAATTATATTTAATTAAGTCCGACTCTTATGTCTCCTTTTCAGAGATCAGCGGATAAATTACAAGCTTGTGAATATAACTAAATAAAAATTATGCTTGCTAATAATATAAAAACAGAAGATCTTTAACTAAAGTAGGTAAATAAAAAGTACATAGAAGATCTAATTTAGAATTTTTAAGACAATAAATTGAGAATGATTAACTATTAAAAAATGCTAAAGGAATTCAGTTCGTAATAGTATAACAACTTCATCGAAAAAAAAGTAAAGGAAATGCATGAAAAATGAAATCAGATTTTTGATAAAGACTAAAATATAATGCTGTAGAATTAAGATAAAATCAAATTAAACCAAAGCAGTTAATAGTTCACTTAATCTTCATTCTAGATAACACCTTTTTAGGATAATTAATGAAAGAATTCAAATTATGTTGTATCTGATTAAAGTATGAGTGAATCTGAAAAAAAATACGAAATAAGCTGGGACTTTAAAAATGAATGCCAAACATAGATAAGTGAAAAATTTTAATTTGGATTTTTTTCTAGTCCTACTAAATCTCATTAACAGTCACTTTTTTCTAATAGCAAATATGCAAAGAATTTAAAGGAGTAAGCATAAAATAAAAAAAATTCTGCAAGCAAGCACAAGCATTTATAATTTGACTAAAATAAAACATCAAGAAAGCACAGACGAATTTAAAGCGAAGTATTGCCTACATCCTAGCATGCCTTTAAAAAATAAAAGAAAGTAAATTTACCATCCTATAGTCATAGGAGTCTTTTTAGAAATAAAAGTGAATCAAACTTAAAAGATTAAGTTTTTGATTAATTCATATAATTGTAGGAGTAATAGAAAAGCGAAG
Source organism: Loxodes magnus (assembly GCA_946699065.1). NCBI lineage: Eukaryota > Ciliophora > Karyorelictea > Loxodida > Loxodidae > Loxodes > Loxodes magnus. The sequence continues at coordinate 570,274 of CAMPDV010000125.1, read as the reverse complement.
ATGAAAAACAGCTATAATTATAGAAAGAACTTAACAAGCAAATCGTAAACGCCTATAAAATATAGAGTAGAAAATATATAAGTAAAGCAAGCGACAATAACAGCGAAAATAAAAGAAAAAAAACTTGAGTTGATTTTATTTTTTGATGACAATCATTTCAATCAACTATTGCATAACTTACTAATAAAATTATATTTTATTAAGCTTTATTCTCATTGTATAGTTTCAGTATTATTTAAAATACTTGGTCTCTAATTAATAATTTTACTTAGTAATAATTAAAGACTTTGCTCTCATAAATTCCTATAATTAGTACTATGTATTTATTGGATAAACTTATATTAGCTATACTTTAAAGTTAATTTTCTATTTATAATGGAAAGTAAATAGTTGCTATCTTTATAAATTTTTATCTAAAGAAAAAAGGTATTTTAATACATTAAGCACTAAGATCTTCCTCCTAAAATAAATTCACTTTAATTATTATATTTTTAAAAAGAATGTTAGTTCATTATCCAAAAGTAACTCCTTATTATTAAGAACCCGCAAGGCAATCAAATTTAACAAAAGAGATTGCTATAACTTATTTTAAAAGCAGAATTTAGCTTTAGAATTAGATATCTAATTAAAATTTAAGGTTTCTTATCAAAATCATTTTATAAATTTACATTACAAATCATTAGTTAGATTTAGGTATTCACACTTCTTCTTTAATTTTAAATTAAAATTTCCTGAAAATAAATAAAATATAGAATATAATGATGCTATTTAATCTTTGTTATAGATAGAAATAAACTAATATCCTAAATACATTTCTAATTTGCTATTAATCAAAGCTAGCTAATGTAAAGTTTAACATTTTTCTATTAGTTTAGTGATATTTATTTTAGTATGTTATTAATCAAAAAGTAAAAGCTTTTTAAAATATTGGAGCATCTATTTTTTAATGCAGACATTCTCATTTATCATATCTTGTTATCTAAGAGAAGCAGCAAATGGGCTATTTTATTAGAATTTCTCAATAACATGCAATGGTTTTTCTATGATAAAGAGTTTCTAAGGAATAGAAAGAAGAGTTAAAAAGGAATTTTAAAAGGAATTATATCTTTGGGTATATAATCTCTCAATGATTTAAATGATTAAGTTTAAAATAAAATGAAAGGAATCATTTAAGTTGACTATTTCAGGAAAATCTCCTCTGATCACATAAAAACTACTTTGACTGGCTCTTTTCTCTCAATCTTTGCCATTTCTTGTATGGTTATCTTAATGTTTTCTGAATTTTATAACTATTTTAAAACTGATATTCATCATTCAATGCTTGTAGATACAGGTTTAGACCCTTCAGAAAATGTCCCGGTAAATATTGATATTACTATACATGATACACCCTGTAGCCTTGTGGCACTTGATGTAGGAATGTAGAACAGATTGATTCATGTAGCAGATGTGCCTTTGAATAAGATGAGGTTGAATTCCGTTGGCGAACCTGTAAGTGGCCCATCAACAACTTATGATATAAATCAAATACGAAGTTAGATAATTAGCAAAGAATAGTGTAGATTATCAGGAAGCTTCAAAATTTCCAAGGCTCAAGGAGATTTCCATTTCGGTAACCACCCTAAAGCAAATTTATTTAACATGATTGAAAGCAATCTTCAGAGATAATGCAGATTTAGTTACACATTGCATCACCTTTCATTTGGAGATAAAGAGACAATTGAAAAAGTATAGTATTATTTTCCTGAATAAGCTAAAACTATTTCATTTTTTGATGGATACTCACTTAAAACTGACTAATTTCCGTTATTGCATGCCCATAATATCAAAATTACTCCAATGGTATTTCTTGATAGTTGGTAATACGAATACAGGACTTACGGATTTTATATGCATTCGAGATCTGGTGAAAATGCAAACCATCGAAGTTCCAGCATTTACTTCCTTTTTGATTTTGAAGGAGTGAGTGAAAAATACGAAGTAGTCTAGAAAGGCTTTTTACATCTTCTTGTAAACGTAAGTATATAAAATATGCAGATGTGTGCAATAATTGGAGGTGTTTTTGTTGTAATTGGAATATTTAATTCCATAGTTCAGAAATTATTTTCTTCTATTAAAATACGCAGCAGCTGATCTCTTAAAACACGTTAATTTTAATAATATTTGCCTTAATTTCTCCTTTAACTATAAATTAATTATTTTCCTTTTTCAAAAATTATCCCTTATATATAAGAGTCACTACTATTCATAAGTCTAAAGTATTTTTGTAGTGGCTTTTTTAGTAATTAAGCATTAGAAAAAAGAAACTTAAAATATATTATTAATAAACCTTATAATTCTTCCCTTTCTGATTTCATTTTGGTATAATACAAAGTGATCAATAGCTAGCAAATAAGTGAAATATCCCTTATTTTAGTAATTCATCTTTAATATTGCTTCATTTGCAAAAAATCTATTTCTTTTTTACGTTGCGAAGTATGCAAATTTTATCTGGCTTATATAAAGTTCAATTGCATTAATATTTTAAACTAATCCTACATTATTGCTACTTAACTTAATTATCTTAATTACATCTTAATTAAACAAATAAAAAATAAAGTTGTATATATATATTCTACTATATTTTAGAATTAAAGGAGCTAAACTAATATTTTTATACTTAAAATGATACTCCAGATATAAGTATAAAGAGTAAAGTAGGTATAATAATACTCAGCTAGTTAATTTAGATAACTAAACATAGAAATATTTTAAAGTTTATAAATTAAATAACTTTAGAAATAAAGAGAGATATAGATATCTATTTATTACATTTCTAATTTTAGTTTAAAAACTTATAATTCTAAATTTAATTTAGTAGCTCTAATCATAAATCCAGAATTATTTATTTCTATTCTGTCTTTACTAAAATCATGCCGACTATCTAGTCTTTTGGTGAAACTCTTTTAATGAAAAATAGATATCCATTAAATACTATTTAACTGATGAGATTTATTAAAATTATATTCTAGGTTAGCGTGATGTGTTAGGAGTAAAAAGAAAAGCAACTAAATAAGGAAAATAGTTTTGGTAATTAATTCATATACATAAGCTTCTTTAAATAAGAGAAGACAGAACAAATTAAAGGTTTTAAGGATATCTACTCTTAATATTCTATTAGAACTAATTATATGAGAACTAATAAAAACCACTAATCACATTTATTACTGTAAGCTAGTTTATTATTAGTTTAGTCTTGCTATCTCTATTAGATATAAAATATGATTTTAATTAAAAACGTATAGTTGATAGTATTTATAATTAATAGTTTTAGGCGTTATTAACCTAAAATTAACTAAAATCTAAAAAAATAATTAAAAAATTCACAGCCATAAATCCTCAAAACTGAGCTTAAGTTGATTAAAAACGGATAATACAACTTCAAAATCAAAGCTGAATAGCATTAATAAATGTATATAGTGCTAACGATAATCCTATATATAACCTAATCTTTTTCCTTAGATGCTTCCTTTCCTAAATAGGATGTTAAATCTCTTCCTGCCTTCTTTTTATAACAGGAAATGTGGCATCCTCACTTATATCTAGCTAAAAATGAAAAGGAAAACCATATTGAAATAAGAGATAAGCATAAGTTTTATCCTTCTTTTATGACAATAAGCTTCAAAGCAGATGAAGAGATTGATAAGACTTTGATATGCAATTGTTAAATGAATAAATTAACTGAAGAGCAAGTTAGTTAGTATGCTGAATTCTAAAATTAGCTAAATAATCAGAACTAAAGCACAGAGAAAAACGAAAGTGAAGAAATCCAGGAAGTACCAAAGTAAGAAATATAGAATGGTGAAGGTAAATAAGAATAATATTAACAGGAATTAAATCCATAAGAATCAAATGCTTAATAAGTAAAAACGATAATTAATTCTCAATTTCAGTAAAATATTGTTACAACACAGCCCAATTATTTTTTACCATTCGTAACTTTTTTAATATAGGCATAATAGCAACTCAATCTTTAGAACAGGTATTTACTAGTTGAAGAAGTTCCTTCATATTAATACATCTAGCCTATTTAGCAAATTTCTACCTAGTAATAAAGTTCAGCAATTTACACTCTAATGCAACCATTATAATACAATTCTTAAAATGTAGTACCTTATTTAGGATTTTAGTAACTTGAGCCTTAGAGTGCATTATAATTAAATTAACAAACTCCTTATTAAAGTATAAATCCAATACAAATGATTCAAGTACCTGTCCAGTAGCAAACTCAACAACCAGTATTCTTATAATCAAACTTACAATCAGTCCCGATTAATTAGGTTTCTTAAGGCTATTAAGGTAATGGGTTTTTGCAAAGTTCAGGAAACATACAAGGAAACATAATGTAATCTCAGAATGTTTAATAATCATGATAACACTTTATAAATAGGTATTTATTATATCTTGCTTTATTTCTCCTTACTTTAATATACTTAGCTGCTATTTTTATTTATAGTTATTCATTATGCTGCTTTAACTTTTTAAAGCTTAGTATCTAGCATAATACTAATAACTAATTTACAATAGCTTTTTTATTATATAAAGAAAACTATAAGTAACTACTATGAAAGTCTTCAAATTTGTATCTTTTATTCTAGAAATCTATTTTACGAAACTGTTTAATTTATAACTTGAGAATATAGATGCAAATGCCTAAAATCAAAATACTTAAACTTAAAGGTGTATAATAAGTTAAAGCATTAGATGCAATAGAAAGGCATATAAAGATTAATAATAACATTAGTTATTTATATTAATTATATATCTTCTTATATAGATCATTTATATAATACCTTTAGCTAATACTATGCAAAGCTTATCTATTTCTTAGCAACTTTTAAAATAGATAATTTAAAATCTTATAGCTTAGTTTTTTGGAAGGATTATTATATTTTTAGGTATTATAGTTTAATCATTATAAAATATCAAAGAGTATTTCTAATTATTTGATTAAAGTCACAACATAGTTTATTAAATAAAAAAGATTATAAAGTGAAATATAATTAATAGACTAGATAGTTTAATTTTGATTATTCTTTTTAATCTGATTCTTAAATTGTTAGAATGATTAAAGATAATTATTTATATTTAAAGCTCTTAAGTCTGCTAGATTGATTTATACTTAAGATAAAATCAAAAGCTTCTTAAGTTTATAAATTAAGTTGTTTTAATAAGTCCATAATAGGTTTTAATTATTTAGAATCCTAAAATGCTTTTAATGACATTTTAGAAGAATATTTAAATCTAATTTATAATAGAATCATTGCAAGTGAAAACCTTCAATTGATTATTTAGCTTTAAAATTTAATTTTATCTAAATTAGATTAAATGTCTAAAGTATAAGATACTATAATGATTAATAAAAAGAGTCTTTATTTTCCTAAAGTTTTTAGGAACTTTAATTTGTATGGGAGTTTTAGCTCTAAGGATCTTTAGATGATTGCTTTTTGTAAGACTTTCACAACTTCATATAAAAAAATTAGCTTTCACTTCCATAAAGAAAATAAATTCTTTCTACTTCCTTTTCACATAAATAAATTTTTAGATTTTCAAATCCTTCTAAAATTTTGTCATAAGCAATAGATTAATTTCCCTAACTGTCAAGATTCTAAAATGCATCACAATACTAAGCTTCAGAAATTTAATTAAGCCTGCCGTATATATACTCTTATACATCCTGTTGCTTCTTAGTTCTTAAATATTCAGCTGAAAAATTTTAGATAATTTTACTAAAAAGATACTTTCCTGCAAAAACAAAATCTTAATCTGGTTTTTTCTTTTCTATCATAGAGGGAGAAATGCAAGGGATGTCAATAAGCTTGATTAAAGACATTTTAGCTAAAAGATTTATTTAAAATTGGCTGCTTTTAATTTAAACACACAAAGGATAAGAGATTAATGTTAATAATCTATTAGAATTATGATTTCCTATTACCTTATTTACTAAATAACTTTATATCTTATTATTAATTTACTTTGTCTTTATAATAACTATTCAAATTTTCTATCCCATTTAAATAAGAAAGGTCTCAGATTATGTAGCATTTGCTTTTATTCTAATGATCTATCAAACTTAACTTTCTAATATTATTAATAAGAGTTAAAACTCTTCAAGCATAAAATTATCTTTATTGACTTTTTTATTGTTGCTCAAAACAGCAAAAAAGTGAGCTATTTAATAGAAAGAACAAAAATAGAGATAGAAAAGGTTGAGCATCTTTAGAGTAAATTATATATAGTTAGTATTTTTCTAAATAGTTAAGCTATTGAAGTACTTATTACATTATAACTCTCTTACTATGCTATATTATTACTTTATCTCATATGTTTATTATCAAATAGAATTAAATTATTGTCTAGCTTAGTTAAGAAAATCAGTTAATTTAAATCACCTACTATCCTTATAAAGCTAAAAGGCTTTTATATTTAAAGGGTCATTTCTTTAGCTATTAAGGTATAAAATAATTGTACATCCAATAATATTAGAGGCTATAGACATTCTAGCAAATTAAATAATTTGAATCCTAAAATTTAGAAATTAGTCTAGCAATAGCAGATATGCTCTAAATAGATATAAAGTCTAATTAAAGATTAATAATTTAAAATAGAAGATTTCTTATTTCTATCTATATATAAATTATGGTAGTTCAGAATAATAAAATTAATATCTTTATAATTAAATTTATTATATAAAAGATAATCATGTCTACTAATAATAAAGCAGTCCATTTGCTCATTTAAGCAAGTTCTTATGTAATTATATGCTTATTTTAGTTATATATTAAATATTAACTAAATCTATATTATTTTATACTTTGCAATATCGAAAGTTTAGACTACAGTTATATTATCCAACCAAACTTAAAATTTCTTTAAGAATAAAGAAACTACTTCGATTAGTAAAGTATTGCTAAACATATCTGCTAAAATGGAGAAAGTTATAATAATAATGAATTAAGATTTATCTATTTATAGTATAAAAATTATTTTTTAATCCTTAAAATAACTAGCAATTGTATGATTAATTTTATATAGTTTAATTGTATATTTTAGTCTAAGAGGAAAAGAAAAATAGACATTATAAGAAGTATTTAATCAAAATTCATTTTGCTTGTTGAGATTACCCAATTGAAGTCTAAACTTAACTTTTTTCTAAATTTAAGCAATATAATAATTCTTATTTCTGCTTTTCAAAACAATGCTAGTCATGAAAAATGTTCGATAGCTCTTAGAATATTTCCCAATTTCCAAGGTAATAATTTTCTAGATTAGCTGTTTGTAGTAAAAGTAGAGTGCTTATAATATCAAAATCTTCAGCTTTTTCTCTGGAAAATAGTTTTTGGTGACAATAAATCATTTTCTCAACTGAGCTGAAAAGTCTTTTAGATTCATATTAATTTTGCTTCTACTAGAAGTATCTTTAAATAATAGGCGACTAAAATATTTCTTATTGAGTATTTAATAACTGAGTCTCTTTGCATTCATTCAAATAGTCAACTAGATCCTAATCTATTTTAAGTTCTTCTTTTTTTATTTTCTCTAGATATAGCTAAGATTCAAAGTCTAACTGATCTGGAATCATTTAAATAATTAGGTCAAACCTATCTAGATTTTTAGGAAGATCTACTGAATTTTTTTGGTAATGCATTTTGAATTCGTTCTATACTTTTTTGTCTATTTTATGAAGACTTTAATGCTCTTTTTCTACAGTGATAATGACTATTACTGATCTTTTAGTACAATCCAATTTTTCTAAATCAAAATTACTTATTTTAGATAAATAAAAATCATCCAGGATCAATAGTTAATTAGTAGGCAACTAGCATAGATCATTTACATTCAGCCCACCACTATTAACATATATTGCATTTGTTATTTTTATGATATTTTTCACTAAAGCTGTCTTACCAGTAGCAGTTTCACCAAAAATTAGTAACTTCAAAGGGTACATCATTGCTAGAATGCATGCTAGTTTTGCTTGCCAGTTATTTAAAACATCAATGAATGACTATTAGAGTAAAAATTTAATAAATTCAAAGTTATTAACTTATTAACACTTAATTTGATCTCTCATTTACTGAAAGTAAGATGCAACTGATGTTTGTACTTTCTTATAACCATATGCAAGCAATTAATATTCATATTAAATCTACTTTCCTTTCTAGAATTATTCTAACTATACTACTCTTAAAGTACCAATAAAATCAACTAAATCTCCTTTTTGAACACTGTTACAAAGTTTTTATCCTTACATAATAACTTTAATTCCTAATTTTGTAATAGCAATTCTCTATTCTTCGTAAAGCTCTTTAGTATTAATCTTTTAAAAGCGAAGACCAATGCAATGCTAGATATTTTCAAACTACTAAGTTTCTTTCTTCTTTTGCTTTTGTTTCTTCTTATAACTTTTTTTCTAATCAGTATCTAAATTATTGTATTCTTTTGACTCTTATATGGTTTCATTTAAAGTAGAAATTGCAGATTCTTGTATTGATTTTAAAAATTTATCGCTTTCTTGGAGCAAATAAAAATAGCATTTGTTTGGATATTTTGATTGATAATTCTTAGGAAGAAAAAACCAATTTCCACAAGTTTCACATCTTCATGCTTAGGTAATAGGCAATTAGCAGCTCTTAGTTAATTCAGTAATTTCAAGTGTGATTTGAATAACTTAATCTTGATATTCTAGTAAGTTCTATTTAAAAAAATAGGGGCTTATTGTATTATGTCTTTAATCAAGGTTAGACTAGATATAGAACTTTTAAGTGCCAGGAATATTTTCTATAAACATTTGAACATTTCCTTTAATCCCTAATCTTTAACTGCAATAATTTTCCATTATCATTTTCAATATCAACATTACTAGTTCTGCATTTCCATCTAAGAAAGCTAATGTTCATTTGAGAGAATAAAAGCTTCATGGCTAAATATCTATATTCAGCGATATTATTTCATTTGTCTTTTAAGTCACATTTTATTCTAATTAAACATGCAATTCATTAGCTTGTATAATTTTGAAAAGCTTGCTAAGAGATAGCAACATATATAAGAATCAGCAAAGAAACTATTTAAAAGCTGAAAGATAGAAGATATCAATGATATAAGGATAATTATTTTTAAATAAGTAAGGTACTTAAATAGTACTATATCTATCTTTATTATACATTCTATTAATAGCTAGCTTATTTTTAACTAACTTAAACATATTAGAAATAGCTTACATAAACTTATTCTAGCTTTAGATTGCATATCTCAAATAGATTACTTATATATTACACGATTTTGTCTTTAATAAACAAAAAAATAATAAAATAAAAGGGTAGGAAATTAAGTAAGATTAGGCAATAATAAGTAGTATTTAGACATCAAATTTTATCTTACAATTATCTAAAACTCATATAATAAAAAAGATTCATTGGCTATTTATTTTGAATATAGTAATAAAGGCAAATCTTATCAAATAAGTATAAAATTTAGTTTAAAGCAGTTTAGAAATATTTTATTTAGGGTTTTCATTTTAAAACAAAAATTAAGCAATTCAAAATTATGAATTACATGTAAAAAATTAGATGAAATAACAAAATTAACTAAATATAAGAAATTAAATTTAAGGTTCAGGAGTTGCTTACTTTGATTGAAAATGAAACCGTTTTAAATAGAATTTATAGTTAACTAAGATAATTTTAATAAAAATGTTCTTACTACTCACGTGCATTTTAGTTTGTAACGGACAGTGAAGTCTTTTTCCAAAGACCCTATCTCCTCCAGAAAGAAGACAATATTTCGACGGCTGTGTGAATTAAGAATAAGGATACTTTATTATCACAATGGGATAAGGTGTGTCAAAGCTATTAGAAGATACTTGGAAATATGATATGAATATTAACTAATGATCTTTTCTTGCGTTATCTGACGATCAGAAGCCTAGTCCTAGACATTCCGGTTGTACTTAATTCATAAAAAAATAAGAAAGTATGCTTTTGTTTGGAGGATTTACAAGTAACGGGCCATAAAATGATTTATGGATATTTAATATTCAATATCAATAATGAACCTATATTAATATTATTGGTATAAAGCCCGAACCACGATATTTTTTTTCATGCTCTTTACATACGCAAGATGAAAATATTTTCCTTTACATTTTTGGAGGAGCAGGATTCTCAGGAGATCTTAATGATGTATGAATGCTAGACTTATAAAGATTAAGTTGGAAACAAATTCTTACTAAAGGTGAAAATCCAGTTCCCTAATGATCATCAACGATATTTATAGACTAAGACGAAATAATTTTACTCCCTTCTGGATTCATTTTAGAATTTAGGTTGTTTATTTTAAATTTAACAACTCAAGAATGAAGAACTTAGTCTCCTAAGGTTCATCCTAGGGATCAATATTATTCTGCTTAAGTTATAGACTACTAAAAAAAGATATTTTATAAGGCAGGAGGCTGAAGTGAGATTTTATAAGAAGATATTCCTGAATTATGATAGTTAGATTTCTCAGATCATCATAATCTTCGTTGAACTTTGATTGGTGACTATGGTGATACATTGGCTAGAGACTCTGGATTTGGAGCATTGTGGAGCAATAAATTTTACATATTTTCTGGATACTCTACAGAAGGATTAATGAATGACCTTATTGTGTTAGATATGCAATCATAAGAATAAGAATGGGAAACTATTCAAGAAAACTTCGAATCTCCAAGACCTCGATAATTTCATACTATGAATATAATTTCCTAGTATGCCTATGTTTTTGGAGGTAAAGATGAAGGCAATAATTTTTTAAACGAATTATGATATCTAGATCTGGAACTTATGAAATGAAGTTAATAAACTCCTTAAGGAGATTAACCTACCCCTAGATGGTAGCATATTTCAAGTGTTCATGGAAATTACTTAATAATATAAGGAGGTGAAAATGATGTAGGGTTTCTAAATGATATGTATTCATTTAACTCACTTACCAAGCTATGAGAAAAAATATAACTATCAAATGGACCATCTGCCAGATCAGGAGCTTGCTCAGCTTATGATGATGATAAAATGTTTATTTTTGGGGGATAAACTAGCTTAGGCTATTCAAATGAATTATGAATGTTTGAATATGGTATATAGAAATGAACTTAAATATCAAATCTAGATAAAGGAGAATAAAATAAATTAAAGTTTAGCTAATGTATATTAACTAATAATAAGATATATATCTTTGATGGCGAAGATGAAGGCTTGACTCCATAATATGAATTATATTCTTACGATTTAAAAAAGAGATAGTGAGAAAGTCAAATACATGCTATGGAAGTTTGACCAAGATCAGCACACGTTGATATAGATCATTATGTCGCGTTTTTAGGAGGAGCTTAGTGGGGACTATATCCTACTAATAAAATGTTTTATGGCCGATTTGATTAAAATGAATCTTTTACTTTCGAGTATGATACGGATGATAATGCCCATCCTCGAATGCTTTTGGGACATGCAATGGTTTATTATAAGAATAAAATAATTGTTTTTGGAGGACGCTACGTTTTAAAAGGCATAATATTGGAAACAAGAGCTTAAAACCAACTTAGAATTTATAATATACCACATAAATGAAATAAATAAAGCTTAAGCAATTGGCCTTGCAGTTACGGAACATTCTATAACTCTGATCAAAAGGAATGTTAACTTTGTCCTGCAGGATCTTATGGAGATTCTAATCATGAATGCAAATAATGTGATTATGGAATGGAATAGAGCAAATAGGGAGCTCATACTAAAGGCCAATGCATACCATGCTCTGAAGGATATTACGGAAATTAAAAAGGGCTAGATTTTTGTTACGTATGTCCAAGTGGATCTTATTGCGGTATTGGATGCATAAATCCATAACCTTTGTCATAAAACTTAAGTTAAAATTTTAAATCGTAGTAACCATAGAATTATTAAGAAAAAACCGATGAAGTGAAAAAAGCAAACATTTATGTATATACAATAACAGGCTTCATTCTTTTAGTAACTTTAATATTTTTGCTTGTATGAAATAAAGCACCTAAATACTTGGAAAAGTTTGATCTGTTTACTGTTTATCATAGTTATAGATTAGGTGAAGCTATTAAGTTTATAAAAAATTCTTGAGGAGGGTTTTTTTCCGTCATTTTTATAATACTGTCAGTAATGTTTGTAGGAGCAAGTTTAACAAATTACTTTATAAATAATATTTTAGAAACTAAAGCATTAATTCCTTATGTTGTTTTGAAAGAAACCTATTAATCTCTTTATGCTGATGTTGAAGTAATCGTAAAATTTGTATCATATCAAGGCAGATGCATTTCAAGTGATTAAGATTTAAAAGAATTCACCGATTGTGATCCAAAAATTACTTATGATTCTAAAAGCATAAAGAAGAATTAAGTTGGGGGATAGTGGAGTAAAATTGAATGTAAAAAGGATTTAAAAGACTGTTATGTTAAGTTTTAATGCATCAACTGCGAAATTGTTACAGGCTCGGAGATTTATTTGAAGCTCGAAGAGACTGACTCCTATTGCTCTTAAATTAATTACAATGTTTCTGCTACTTCTTCAATTCCAAACGAAATGTCAAGTATTAATTTCACCATTTCACCTGAGGATTAAAAAATATTTAGAGGAACTAATCCTTCAATACTATACGTTACTGCAGTAAGTAGTGTATTTGAAACAGATTTATCAAGTAAAATAAACTACAATGGAGATACAGGATACCATCTTCTTTTGGAGGGAGTAATAACAAAAGGAAGTCAATACAAAAGTACAGATGTGTAGTTTTCTACTAATGTATATGCAAACATTAATTTCATTCTAAGCGACTCTTCTTTAGTTACTCAGCAAATTCAAAAATTATCCTTTTTAAATTTATTGAGTTCTTTACTAGGAACTGTTTTTGGTCTTATGGGAATTGTTTCCTGATTTATGAGTTTCACAGAATAATAAAAAGATGCGATTTTTGAATGGCAAGAAGAAAAAAATTAAGCAAATGAATAGAAATTTAGCTTCATAAAAAGGACAGTTCAATTATTTAATAGTCAAGATTAAAAAGCAAAATAGCATGATATTGAGGAACAAAATACTTTTGGATCTACTAATTTTGCTAAAGTTATAAAAATTAAACCTAGGAAAACCACTAAAATTTTTCCAGAATTTAGTGAAACTAATACTTTCAGTCCAAGAACAGCTTGTGAAGTTAACGGAATAATAAAGAATTAAATTCAAAATGTTAAGAAGTATTAGAGAATTAATTTTGTCACTGAATTTTACGATGACATAGAAGATTAATAGTTTATTGTGAATCAAAACGCCAAAAACGGAGTTGAAACAATAAACACTTTAAGAGTGAAGTTATGAGAAATAATATATGTTTTGATTTATGCTTATGCTTCTTTTATTATATAAACATTAATTTCTTATATAAAAATATTCTTTTTATTAGTCAAATAGTATAATAAAAGTAAAATGCTTTAAGAGTATCTATAATAGTAAAAATAATTAAAAAACTTGTAAAGTTTGTAAAAATTCTAATTAATTTTATAAGATAAAAGACTTATAAAAAGTTCAGCAGATTTCATTTTATACCTGCGTTATAAATCTTTAGAAATTTAACTTTGATTAACTTAAATTATTTAAAATCAATCTCAAAGCTATTTCATTATGAAAACCTTACAACTCTCAAAGAAAAAGCCATAATAAAAGTTTAGATTAAATTATAGAATTTACAATATAAAATTTATTAAAGGGATAAGTTTTAGAATATCTATATCTTTTTGTACTGAAATTTTAGATTAATAAGCTATTTGGATTTTGTTCTATAAAAGTAAAAGTGCTATTTATTTCTCATTATGAGAATTATAGAAGATACTCTTACATAAAGGATAAATAACTTTCGTAATAGAAATTGCAGCAGAGCTTGTAAATTAAAGAAAGAATTATATGCGAAGGCATTTTTAAAAAAGAGAAATGATTTAGAAATAAAAAATAAATTTATAGAAATATGAGTTATAAAGAGAACCTTCGTTATATAATCGCTAAGCAAAAAGTCAACGAATTATTTTTAAAATGGATTTCTCAAAGCAACACTACGACACTTGTTAACTAACTTATTCGAGAAGTAAAGTCGGGTGATCTTAATAATATTTAATTTCCTAGTCCTAATTTTACAAGGCCTAGCTTAAAAACTTCTGGAAGATTAAGTGTACCAGCTTCTCCACCTAGATAGTCGCTGGAAAAATTACCAGGAGAGTAATCGCCAAAGCTAAGATAATCTAATATAAATAGTTCTCCTTAGTTCAGTCCAAGAAGGTCAATGGTGGCAAGCGATATTGGTTCTCTTAAGTCTAAAATTCCTCAATTTTTCTTTCCTAATGGTAAGCCTTTAGAAAGAGAAATACAGCAACAGTATATAAAAAAAATAGATGAAGTATGATCATCAAATATTGAGTTCGATTTATAGTAGTTTATGGAGATAACAGTAACAGTATGCGAATTTCCAAGATTGCTTAACTCTATTTTATTTAATAAAATATCAAAAGGAAAAGACAAAATCAATAAGCAATAATTTCAAGAATATTGGATAAAAGAGTTAAGCTAAAGTTCTAAATAAAAAAGGTTTTATAATGTGATCAGAACTGAAGATTAAGTAACAAAAAATGATTGAAAACCTATACTCAAAATATTACTTGAATCTCATTAGGGTCTTGAATTTCTCAAGGCTACTCCTGAGTTCCAAGATAGATATGCTGATACGGTTATTGAAAGAATTTTCTTTGGTATAGACTCCAACGATGATAAGTAAATATCATTCCGTGATTTTAAATAAAGTAATTTGATGGAAACTCTTTACCTTGTTGATAAGGAAGAAGACATTAACAAAATAAGAGATTATTTCTCTTATGAACATTTTTATGTCCTTTATTGTCGCTTTTGAGAATTAGATAACGATCATGACTTTATGATAGACAAGGAAGATTTTAGTAGATACGAGTCTCATTCTTTATCTAAAAAAGCAATAGATCGTATATTTGCTTAAATACCTAGAAAATTCTCATCAAAGTTACCTAACAAAATGTGTTATGAAGATTTTCTGTGATTTATGCTATGCGAAGAAGACAAAACAACAACTAGAAGTCTAGAATATTGGTTCAAAGTATGTGACTTAGATGATAACGGGATCATAACAGCACATGAAATGAAATTCTTTTATGAAGAGTAATAATAAAGACTTGATTATTTGAGCCACGAAGTTGTTTAATTTAATGATGTTCTTTGCTAAATGTAACTTGTAATATAGGTATGATATGATAAAACCTAAAGTAGAGAATTAATTTGTTTTAGAAGACTTCTTAAATCAGAAATAGCAAGCAGGTACATTCTTCAACTGCCTTTTAAACTTAAACAAGTTTATAAACTTTGAATAAAGAGATCCCTTTTAATATAAGCACGAAATAACCGAACATCCAGAGTTCACAGAATGGGATAGATTTGCCTAGTCAGAATACATAAGACTTGCTATGGAAGAAGAAAATGAAGAAGTACTAGATGGAATAGATCCTTGGGATTCTGACCAAGAAAATTGATAAGACAAGGTGGCTTTAATAGTTTATTTTTATTAATTTAAATCTAAAATTATTTCTCACCTACAAACTTCTCCATTCCTTAATTATTCTATACGAATTTTAAGATTTCCATCAAAGAAAGAAAACTAAAATACTTATTAACCAATTATTCAACTTAATTACAATATCGTAGAGGAATTAGGCTTAAATATCCTTATAAGCCTAGCTTATTTGTAATAAATTTGTATTTTAATCTTTTTAAGCTTTGCTATAGATAAGCTAATAAGTATAAGATTAAAATATAATATTGTTAAAACTTTAGGTTTATCTATAAGTATTTATTTAATAATAAGCTTATGATAAAAATCAGACAATTTGCTTAAAAAACCTAAAGAAGTTATTTAAAATAATTGAGCATTTAAAAAATGAGTATTTAGTATGATTAAATTACGACATTTAAGCTGATTGGTGATGGAGATACTGGAAAAACTTAGATTTTTAACTATTTTACAAATAGGGATTTTGAAAAAAAGTGAAAGCCTACGATTGGAGTAGACTTTGGTATTTAGTACTTAAATACTAGTAATTAAAAAATAAAAATTTTATTATGAGATATAAACGGAGGAAGTAGATGAAAAACCTTAGATAAATAGGCAATTAGAAATATTAGGGTTATTTTGATAGTTTTTTCTAAGCAAAATATTTCTTCTTTTAATAGTGTTAATGATTATTTTAGTCAAATTAAAAGATGTGAACACGCATAATTGAAAACAATCTTAGTAGGTAATAAAGTAGATGAGTAAAGCATTATAAGTTTTGAAGAAGGATTATAATTATCTTTAAAGTTAAATATTCCGTATTTGGAAGTCTCAGCAAAGTCAGGAAAAGGAATAAAAGATCTTATGGAGTTATGTACTCTCTTTTCATTAGAATAACTAAGCTAATTTAATTAAATTCTTTATTAAAGACTAAGCAAACCAAATAAAATCAATCTTAAATTAAAAAATTTAATAGTAAAATTCTGCTAAAAAAGCTTGGAAAATAGTTTAAAATATTAGAAGTATAAACATGAAAATCATTAGATTCTTAGAAATAGAAGTCTTCTCAGTAAATTTTAATTTAATCAACTTCAATTTGTAAAGTCTGAAAGATTTTTATTAAATCTTCCAAGCTTCATAATTCATATCAAAAAATTTTAAATTTTAATTTACTGGAAAGAAAAACTTATCATAGCTATGAATGAATCATTTATAATAAATCAAATTATCTAATTTTTTTAATTGTATTACCTTTATCCAAGCTTTTGCTGATTTAAAATGAAGAAAACGAATATTGTGCTTTTAAGTTAAATAAATAACCTTTTATGTTAAAATATTTTGTTAGTTGTTGGAATGATCAGTATATTTAGGTCTTAATTAATAAAATAAATAACTTATAAAGTTTTCCTTTTGTATTATTAAGCTTTATATAATAAATAATATATTCTTAGTTCATGTTTTATTTTTAATATGTTGAAAGCAATAATAATGCTAAGGATAATTTACTTATTCACAATATTATAATCATTTTATGAGAATATACATGCTCATCATTTTATTTTTTACCTAATAATGCTTATTGTACAAAATATATTAAAGCTATTCACGGTTAATATATATGAGTTTTTTTAATTAATTTTTTAAATTTTAATATGTTACTTTAATTAAAAGGAATGTAAAAATGAAAATAAATAAGAACTTAATAAATCCTAGTTTGTAAAGTAAGATCATATGATTATTCTAATAATGCTTGGTTAGATCTTATGCTAGTTAGTCAAGTTAAAATTGTGTAAGTTAATTGAATTTGCTTAATAGCATTAATGGTTTAATACTTTCTCAATTTAGCATTATCTTTTGCTTTTAAATGCTGATATTACAAATTAGATATTGCTTATTTATAGAGGAAGACTTTATGCTCTATAAAGCATACCCTATAATTACTAAATAAAACAAAGAAAGTTAAGTTTTCTTAAATTATATATTTTTATCTTATTACATTCAAAAGCAATGAAGATAATGCAAGATAATGATATTGATATTTATTTGGAATGAATCAAAAGGAGAATATCAACTATCTAGCATTTATGTAATAGTTATAATATTTATGTCTCTCCTTAACCATTTAATCATAATACCAATATTATAATTTAGCCCTTTTTATATGATTTTTAATTTAAAATTAATAAAGTTACAAAATAGAAATTTATAAAATGCTAGGATTTTATAGCTTTTTAAAATATTGAGTAAATAAAATATCATAATCAGTTAATTTAACTAATTCATCAGCGAAATGGGCGTGCTTGCTTTATTACATATTGAATAATATCTAAATAATTAAAATTTGGAATTAAGAGTTATTTAAGAAATAAATGCTAAAAAGCTTGTAATAAACGAAGTATCTTAATAACTATAGATATTTTATTCATATAAACGATGCTAGTAAGAAGTTATTAAATATTCCTTAAATTAATTTAATCACAAAATATTAATATTTTACTATTAGTATGGCACTTTGTTATATAATCAATGCTTATAAAAATTTTCAAAATTCTTATCTTTCTTAAATTAAGTTAAAATATAAGTCGAGATGTAGTGAAATGAATCAACAATATATCACAATTAAAAAGAAGGTAATAATCAAAATGATCACAGTGCAATACATGCAATTAATACTAGTTCTTTTCAAAAATGCTTTTATTTTTTCCTTTGCTCTATGTAGTTAATCATTTGTCTAATCTATCTAATATAGAAACTTACATTTTGTTCTGTCTGCTTAATCAAGTTGATATGAAGCTAAACTTCATCGCCGATTTCATAACCAATATGCTTAACATTTTGAACTGTATCACAAAAATTATCCAGAATTTAATCTTGCTTTTTATACTCCTGTTCTTGCTACTATCATAATTCAGCATTAGACATTTCAATAGTTTCATTTTCTTTATTCATTTTAGAATTTACTTTATTTAGGCTATCTTCTAAAGCAGATATCTATTTCTTTCTCTTTTCAAACTCAATCGAGTTGAGTTTATCTTAATCAAGAATAGAGTTCAATTCATAAATTTCATTAGCAAGCATTTCAGTAAGCTATTTTAATTTATTTTTAGGTTTGGAACCTTATTAGAACTGTTGGTAGCTGACCATTACTTATTTTTCTAAATTAGTTGCTTTTTATAGTGCTTACTAAAACATTTTTATGGTAACTATTTAAAAAAATAAAGTGGACTATAAGCATTACAATTATTGCTTAAACAATCTTAATTATTTTAGATATTTAAGAACATAAATGAGTTAGTTAAGTGAATAAAGTTGAAATTATATTCAAATATGATCAATCTATACTCTTTTATTATAAAAGCAAGCTTAAGTTTTAAATTATTAAAATTAAAGACTCTCTTAGCTCTTCATTCTTAAACATCTTAATATGAATTCCCAAATTAATTCTATCCTATTACTATTTGTCATATACCTGGATAAAGGGTGTTAGATAGAGACAATAAATATTTATCTTTTTATGAATTTTTATATTTTAAATATTTCCCTTTTTATTTAATCTTTTTGCAATGGATATTTAACTTAATGAGTTTGATAAATGAAAAAGCTTTTATAAGATAAATAGAATTATGTGTATTTTTAGAATTAAATTGAATAGATTTCTTATTATTTTAATTTTACTAACTATCTAGCTTTTCTTTTTTAGCAAATCAAATTATTTTTTAAGGTATTTTCTAAGCAGCTCTTACATAATTAGTTCACTAGCTTCTTAATTACTTTCGCATTTAAAGGAAAAAATTACATGAATAAACTCTTTACCTTATTATCTTGCCTAAAATAAGTTTTTCTTAATTTCACTTAAAGCAGATAAATATAATAGTTTAATGATAAAAGGCTAGTATATTACTAAACACTAAAAGCAAATTATCTATACATCAAGCAAGTATAAGTAGATTAGATTTTGTATGAAGCTAACTAAGTGATATTAAGAATAGCCTTTATTAGATACCTATTCCATATTATTATCTATTTTATATCTTCAATTTATATTTGCTTCATATCCATATCCTTGCTTAATAATAGTATCATCTATATCTTAATTCAAATATTAAAATATCTTGGAAACCTAAAATTTAAACTTTAAATGAGTCTCTTGGTGTCTGCTTAAAATGGTAACTTATACTAAAATAGAATGGTATTGTAAGATACTATAAAGTAAATACTAATTGCTAAATAGTTTAAACTACTAGTAGTAATCTTATAGAGTAAATAAGATGCTTATATTTATAATATTTTAATAGACTAAGCTATATATATCTATCTTTCTTTTCTTATAGTTATTTTATACTCTCAAGCATTATTAAAGCATTAAAGATAGGTATTTATTTAATAATAAGCCAAACTATAAGCTTAAGTCTATTGGACTATTTATGAAAAAATAGAATAATAGCTTTTGGAATAGGAGAGTAAAGGTTTGTCTATCAAAGATTAATAGTGTAAAATAGCAAGTAAGAGAATTAAAAGCTAATAATTACTATCTTATTACTTAACTAGGAATATCAGTTTAGCTAGCCTATTAGTTACCTTTATACACTAACCTGTAATTAATTATATCTACCTGCTTTACATTTATACGATATAATTTAATTGGAAATCAAGTTTAATGTAAATGTTATCTTTAGGGTATTTCTTACTGGCTTGCTAGAAAAGTTCATTATACTCTATAAAAGTTAAGTACCTAAACTATCAAAAGAAGGTAAATTGAAGCATTTGTGTTATGTAATGGGATTTTTATTTTAATTGATGAGATTAATTAACTTTTGCTTATGAAAGTAAAGCACTGAATATTAATTGGAAGGTGGTAGTTTAGAATAGTAATAAAATATATTTTAAGATAGGTTTTATATTGCTCTCTCTACTTGCTTTGAAAAAATCTATTTAGAAATTAAATATTTACGCTTGTTATCATCTTCTAAAATGGCAAACAAGCAAAAGGCAAAAACTTTCCGTTATTTTATATATCCTGGAAATGGATCGCATCTTGTAAAAGAATAAATTGATAAAAGAGGAAACTGAAAAGAATGTACTGAAGAGGAAAAGCAGAACTATCATGTTAATTTTATCTGAAAGCCAACTTGTTTTTCATTAAAGGTAAAATTTCATTCAGGGAATTGCTAAAATAGAAACAGCTTCTTTTGAATAGCTAGAGCCAGTTTTGCACAATCATTTAGAAGCAAATCATAAATTAACAACTAAGACTGGCCTTATTAAAAGTCTCAAAAAGTTTTACTATAAATACCAACCTGCTTTATAAGCAGGATATATATGTTGAGATAGTATGCCTACAAGTTTCATTATTTAGGCTAAGTAAAACGATTACGAGTTCAATGTTATGAAATCTCGTTACAATGAGATTAAAAATAAAGCCATGGATCTTGAGAGAACTCCTGCTAAGCACTGTGAATAAAATTTGTGACTAGTAAAACCTTCAAGATTAAACCAAGGAAAGGGTATTTAGGTTTGTTAAACTTTCAATGAAATTTGGAAATTTCTGGTTTCTAAAAAGGAAAATACAAGTTGAGTAGTTTAAAAATATTTAGAAAAGCCTTTACTTTTCAAAGCAAGAAAATTTGATATAAGAGTTTGAGTTATTGTTACAGATAAATGAGACGTTTTTATGTATAAAGAAGGTTATCTACGAACAGCTTCTATTAATTATAATACTGAAGCTACTGACCGTTTTATCCACCTTACAAACAATTGCTTACAAAAATTTGGAAATAACTATGGCAAACATGAAGATGGAAACACGTTAAGTTATGATGACCTTTAAAAATATATTGATAAAGAATATCCAGATCTAAAAGTGAGCGTAGAGCATCATATTCTTCCTAGAATGAGAGACTTAATAATTGATACTATATTATCTGTTTAAATTAGTGTAAATCCAATGCATAGAAGGAATTGTTTCGAGCTATTTGGATATGACTTTTTAATAGACGAAGATTTCAGAACTTGGCTCATAGAAGTGAACACAAACCCATATTTAGGAATACCTAACTAGTATATATCTGTACTGTTACCTTAAATGCTAGATGATATGTTAAAATTAATAGTAGATGTCGTTTACCCGCCAAAGAATCCTCCTGAAGAGCGTGAAAACTTATACTAGCTCATATATTGTGAAAAAAATTCTTCTTATTCTACCAAAGAAATTTCAATGAGAAGACCTTACAACATTAACTTATATCCCATCACTGATTTAATGCCTCCAGATTTTTCTTCATTTAGATAAAGAATAAAATAAATAAAAATAGTAAGCAAAAACATCAATCAGTCCCTCATAAATAATTCACATGACTCTATTATACAAAACTAAGCTTAATCATGCAAGTTCTAACAAGAGAGAACAATCAAGAAAGTATAAGACAATTAGAGGGAAAAGATTCAAAATCAAAAAAGAATTTAGAAATTATTTCAGAGAGCACTATCAAGCCATGAGGCTAATAACAGCAGCTTAATAAATAATCAAAGTAATACATTGAATAACTCTTAAGAACAAAACTAATAAATATAAAAGAAAATGGAAAGCATTTAGAATGATATTGAAAGTATAAAAGAGAATTTAGCTAAAGGAACTCACTATGAGATTCAGATAAGAGTACCTAAATTAATAAAATATTTAAAAAGCAAAGCTGAAGAAATTTAAATTTTTGTGCCTGAAATATGTGATGTTGTAAATTAGATTGTAGAGTCCAGATTTATTAACATTTTAGCAAGCAAGAAAGTAATGCCTTTACTTTTAGATCTAGTTAAAGATGAGCAAACTTCAAATGAGATAAGATTAATGTGTCTATAATGTATCAAAACAGCTGTTTCAAAATTACATTTAAGAAAAAAAATGACTGAATTGGGAGTTGTAAATCCACTACAGCAGATTGTATTGACCACTACTGATGAAGAAAAATTTAATAAATATAATAAGTCAATTATAGATGAAGCATTCACAGCTATCTAGTAAATTACTTCAATAGATAGTAGAATGTATCTTGCTGCTCGTGGAGGTGATAATTTTAGAAGAAGAGTAATTTATGAAGGAGGAATAACTACACTCTTATCTCTTTCTAAAAACTGCAAATACGAAGATATTAAGCAGAAATCTAACGAAATTCTTAATGATTTGAATTTACTAGATTGAACATCAGAATTGTAAATTCTGGATTAATTACTTGAAGAAACAAGGGCTTAAATGCAGCCATAGCTATAAAAAAGAATTAAAAGTCCTCCTTAAAAGTAATTTCAAAATAGTAATCTAGGAAATTCTGATAACTTATCTAACATATAAGTTAATGAAGAAGTCTAAATAGCATTCAACTGATAGTTTTTGGTAGATATAAGATAAGAAATACTTGATAGATGCAAAAATTTTAAGTAGAAAGAAAAAGCTTTAAGAGGGTTTGAAGTTTTAAAACCGAGCAAAATAGAACCAATACAAATTGAAGTAAAAGGATAAGAAAATGAAAGAACTTACAAAGAGCAAAAAAATAATTAGCCTTCTAATAATTTAGGATAATTAATTGATAAAAAATTTAAAAAACCTAAGAAAAAAAAGGTTGAATTATAGTAAACAACTGAAGATTAATAAAATCATCTGCTTCTGTGTAAGTAAGCTATGGAAACTTGACTTAAACTTAAAGAGGAGGAAAAATAGAAATATATAGAATAGCCAAATCAATTAAATAAAGAATTAAATGAAATAAGACTAACCAAGGAATATGAAAAGTGAAGAAATGAAGTGATGACAAAAATGAATAGACGGTTAGCTTAGGATGAAAATTTCATAAAATCTAATAAAGTTGTTTTCAGAAATGGAGTTTCATCGAATTTAATACAAAAATAAATTCAGGAACATAGATAAGAAATGAAGAAAAAAATGCCCCATTTTAGTCCCTCTCCATAAACTAGATTTAAATTTGATCCCTTGAAGAGTCACATTTTTAATTGATTTTTTATTTTTTATGATATTTTAGAATATGAAGCTAGCCAATAAAAAATTACAATGCTTTATAGATAAATTTTAAAAACCTTTAAAAAATTTACTAAAATCCCTGTACAAGTATCTATAGAAGTTAGATTTAGCTATTTTTTATTTATTAATAATATATAAAAAGGTTGATAACTTAGAAAAGAAACAAATAATTTATCTGAAATTCTTATAATAAAATAGTCATAAATACTTTCTTTAATTTTCGATTATTTTATTAAATTCTTAAACTATAAAGAAAATAAATAAATTCATTCGGAAATCAAAAAAAAATGTAAGATAATTTGTTTAATAGAATAGCCATTTAATCTTAATTCTTAATCTTTGTTGATCTAATAATACAAAATTGACTCCATAGCAATATTTGGAGTTGCTTTTACTTACTAATATAGTATTTGAAATTACCAAAGAGATATAGTTTCCACATTTTATATTATTTATTTGAAGTTTTAAAGAAGGAAATTTAAAATAAATCCATCTGATTAACTCAAACTTAATTTAGTCTATTATATAATAAATATATTTAAATTAAAATTTAGGACTTAATTTATCAACTTCTTCAAATTAAATTTAAAGCTAACCTTTAGTAGTTTATCATTTAAGAAAGTACATTTAATATTTTTAATTTATAAAGCGGTAATTAAACTAATTTAAGATATTAGCAAGCTTACTATGAAAAAGATAGGCTAAATATGGAAAATGCGAATATAATGAAAATAAAATACGAAGATTTATAAATTTGGGAGAAACTCTTGAATATAATCTGTAAGTTACTAAGAGCTATTATTTTAATTTTAATTTAATATATTTTACTTTAGAAGTGATTTGACAAATTATAAGAAAAGAAGATTTGAACGTATTGATAAATAAATTTTAAAATAGAGAATACTGAAATAGCTTAATTTTTTCTAAAAAAATGTTGTTTTATCTTCTTTATAATCTAAGTTAAAATATCTAATAATTTACTAATATTTGCAATTTTTCTTAATAATTTAATGCAGAAGTTTGTTAAAGATTCTTAAAGTAGTTAGGGAATATTCAATTATGCTAATTAAATTAAAAAAAGATAAGGGAAAATTTTAATTGACTTCCTTTAAAAGCTATTATTAATTGTTTACTTAAACAAAAGAAAATATTCATGGTTGTTTCTCTGATTTATCTTCTTCGGCAGGTTCTGTATTCTATTAAGTTGGAGAAGTTTCAACTTTCTCATCTGGATCAATTGATTTTCTAGATTAATTATTCATGGCAACAGCTGCTTTAAGTTCTTATTTCATGGCTATATAAAAGCTTACTATTAACAAGATCATTTTTTTGTATAGTTATTGTTACTCGCTATTTGTCTACTTTTGTAGGTGATGAAACTGAGTTGTTAAGCAAACTCTTATTTCCAACTGTAAGAACAGTATTTCTTGTTTGCTTTTTATTTAACCTGGACATCATTTCTCTTGAAATTAATTTGCTTGAAGGGCTCGTTCCTGGTGAAAGAGTTCTTATTGATGTGTTTGGTGTGCTTATTTAATTTGCAGGAACAAGAGGACTTGATGGAATTTTTTACTTTTAAAACCAAGGATGAGAAAGAGCTTCCCTCGCAGAAGGCCTAAGTTTAGGATCAGGTTCAGTCAGCATTAAAACGCAATGCATAGCTTCTCTAGATACATTATACCAATACTTTTCTTAAAAGTGAATTTTGCAGTCTCTATTCTAAATTAGTACTTCTTATGGTTACTTTCCATGAAAAGGAGATCTTCCTGAGAGTACTATGTATAAGATTATTCCTATTGAAAAAATATCAGCTTTAGCTCCATAATTCTTATTTTTCAGAATTTCAGGTGCCACATATCCTGGCGATCCACATCTTAGAATAAGTTCATTCTATTCTTTGAATTTTGTAGCTAATCCAAAATCAGCAAGCTTAAATTCGTAATCATTCTCAAAAGAAAGCATCATAAGATTTTCTGGTTTGATATCTCTGTGAGCTACTCTTGCAATTTCATGTAAATAAACCATAGATTCAAGCAAGTTTTAAGTTAGCCTCGCAGAAGCATATTCAGAAAACTTTCCTCTCTTGATAATTCTTTTAAAGAGCTCTCCTCCAGGACAATATTCTATTATCAAATGAACATGATTTTTATCTTCAAAAACAGCAAATAATGAACAAAGATAGGGATGTCTAAGTCCTCGCATTGCATCGACTTCTTAAACAATAGCTGAAATATTTCTATGACTCTCTCGCAAAGTGTCTTTAAGTACAGATTTAATTGCAACAATTTCTTCAGTTAAAATTTCCTTCGCTAAATAAACTTTAGCATAGTTTCCCTTACCAATTTCTTTAATTTTTTGATAGTAAATTTCAAGATTAAGCTATACACAGTATTCAGTAAAGAATTCCATTCAAGCACTGAGCTCTATCTATGTATCGAAAAAGATATCATAAGCGTTTTAGTCACCAAAAATAGTGATACCATACTCATATTTCTCACATGAAATTGGTGCAATCCTTCTGAATCTAACATCCAATCATTTTATAATTTTTTTATTTTTAGGGTTGTCTACAATTTAGAAAACTTCGTTCTAAATAACAGCATATACTCTATTATAATCATTTCCTATTTTTTCTATAATATATCCTTCAAAATTAGACTACTCAAGAAGACTTTATTGATTCAATAATTCATGAAGTGTTTAAGGATCTTCATCATATTTCTTCCAGCCTCCACTAATTTGGTTATGATCTGGATTTTCTTCAAAAACACTCTCCATTAATATAAATCAAATAAACTAGTATGATTTTTAGGGAAATCTTAAAACTTTCCTTTAATAGAATAAAGTTAAATTTACCAACTCATCAAATACAAAAATGTCTAGCATCTAATCTATTCTACTTTATTGTCAGACTTTCCATTCCTGACTTCTCACTTATATCTTTCAGATGCACTCTTGAGCATCCGTTTATATATAAAAATTAGTGATATAAATGATAATTAAATACTATCATTCTAATATCCACTTCAATAATCAGAGGATTTACTCCTATATCTAATATAAGATAGGACTAACTATTCTTTTTAACGAGTTGAAGCTAAAATAGTTGGCATTAAAATTTGAATTAGTGAGGATAATCGTTAGATTAAATTTGAATGGCTAATTTAGTTTCTTAATGTTTCATAGAAATTAAGTTTTATATTTAAAAAATAAAAGAAATGTAAACCGCCAGCTTCATTACTCCTTTGAGACCGGAAAAAACTCAAGACAAAATTATAGATAAAGCTTAGCCTAAAAAAATGAAAGCAATTCCTTAAGTTTTTATTCCAGTAGAATGACATTTATAAGAGCACTTTTAATATAAAGCACTTTGCCATGCGTCAGATTTTATTCTTGAAGTATTAGAGCGTGATGAAAAGTAAATGAGCATACTCCCTATGAGTGACCAAGATTATTCAATCACTCCAAATCAATTTTTGCCTTATTAAGATGGAATTCCATATCCTGTTTAAATAATGAAGATTTTTGAAGAGACAAATAATGCAGGAATTTTGAGAAGATTTACAAATGGTATTTTGGGATAAATCTAAAATGTTTATTTCACTATAAACAACTTTTTGTATTTATGGGATTGGGAAAAAGAAAACATTGCAGATTTCGAAGCAGAGGGAGACATTATTAATCTAAAACTGATAATTCCTGATAGATCTAAATATTCCTAAGAAGTTGCATGAATTATTGCCCTTGCAACCAATACTTGCTTGTAACTAATTTATATTCACTACGATTAAGATTGCAAAATTCATCTTAGCACTACAGGAGATAATGTATATGGTAGTTTAAATCCTAACTGTATATAAGCCACATAAGCTAAATTTTGAAATGGCTAAAAGTCAAGAATCTTTATGGGTGGCTAAAATGGAAACCTTTATGAAGCTAAATTTTAAAGTATAATTCTACAACTAAGCAAGTAATTGAAAATAGACTCCTAAACAAATTTCCTTTTTCCAAATAAATATGTCATTAAGCAGATTTAAATAGATGAAACAAGAAATATCCTATATGCTCTGCTAGAAAATAATGGAATTTAATAAGGCATTATGAAGAATAGAATTGATATTTACTATCTAGGAGAAAAAGGTGATAAGCTGAAACAGCTGAAATCAATTGAAGGCCAAGATATTATTAACAGAATATATGGTAAACTGGTTTTTACCTATGAAATGATGGCTGATATATTTTCGATACATATGCTAGATAAAACTTAATGCTTAGAAAATTTTCACTTATTACTAGTTCTAAAAAATGGAATAAGAATATTTTTGTCTATTAAACTTGAGAAATCGAATCAACTAAAGCAATGGGTTTCTAAGTTACCTATTGTAGGATAGTATTTGCGTGAAAATATAATTGAAGAATTTTTAGTTAAGCATCCTCCTATTTCCTTGACTCATATGACAGCTTCATGTGATCTAGACAAAAATTTTAGAGATAAAATAAAAGCATAGCTAAGTTAGATAAACCCTGTTGAGATAACAGCTTCAGAAGTAATTCAAAATGTTTGAATTTTTGTAGCTAAAACAAACGAAGCAGTTTAAATTTGCACAGTTTAACTTGACGAATTTGACTATGGAAGATACACTAGCTTATAAAATGTTCCTTTACTAAATGAATAACTAAGTATAATCAGTCGAAAAGAGTTTTAAGAAAACTATAAGCCTTTTTACGCATTCACTGGATTAAATTTAGGAATTTTTTCTAGAATTTTCGAAAGCAAAGCTGAGATGTATAATCCCAACTTGTATAAGAATAGATTCTTAGGAGGATCAATAGGTAATTTAGATTTGATGAGTTGCTCACAATATACCTAATAAAGCTTATTAAGGCCTTTGTAGATTACCTACTTAACTACAAGCGAAATTCATTTTCTGGTTTAATTAAGACCAATAGATCGCTTATATCATATGTTATTAACTCTTAATACTGAATTTGCAAACTTCGATTAAAGAGTTATATCAGAAATATTCAATTAATTTGGTTCTAGTCAAGTAAGCTCGATGCTATTAGAATTTTGTTGCAATAAAGAAGCATGTGTACTTACTTCTAAAGCTCTCCAAACTTATTACAAAAGTAACAAAAGAAGTGAGATAAAGCAAATGAATCTTGAATATGTTCAGATAGGAAATGATTAAGAAGTAGTATAGAGAGCTAAATGAATTCTACTAAATTATTGCCTTACTCACGATGAAAAGTAGTTAATAACAGTTCAAGCTATTGAAGAAGTTCAGAATTACGGTGCTATTTTTTCTAATCAAAACATCTAAAATAGAACAAATTTTGTTGATGGAGCGTGGCTAATGCTAAGTAGAAAGCTTAGGTATATTTGGTATAGAAATCTAACTTTTTCAATAGACAGTAAATTTTAAAATCAGGTAGAAGCATGAAACATTGTCTAGATTCAAGAAATACAAAAGTAGTTTATTCATATTGATGCTTTTTTAAATAGCCTCAGCATATTTTAGTCAATTGATAGGAAAAACGTCAATATCCATGAAGATCCTTTCTACATTATTTAGACTTTTGTTCAAAGAATTATTGATGCTACATCTCTTCTTCTTGAGTTATTCGACAGATAAATAAGAAACAAAATAATAAAGTACAACTAAAAGTAGCCATTTAGACTACTTCTATAGCAGACAAGTTAAAAATGCAGAGAGAGTCTATATGAGCTATAATTCTGATAGTTAATAGTAACGGAAAGTGGTGCTAATGTATTTTAAGAGATATTAGATTGCTATATTCAGAATGAGAAAAAGTTGCTTTAATATAAGAAATGGGAAGAGCTATTACAGAATTTGGTAGGTACT
Source organism: Loxodes magnus (assembly GCA_946699065.1). NCBI lineage: Eukaryota > Ciliophora > Karyorelictea > Loxodida > Loxodidae > Loxodes > Loxodes magnus. Next base: position 540,730 of record CAMPDV010000125.1, on the reverse strand, counting down.
TTTCCTTCTTATTTCTCTCAAAGTGATATGGAAATTTACATTGCTGAAGAATATACTTAAAGAGCTTACTAATACTAATAATAAAGTTTTTAACCTATGCCTGAAGAAGATAAAAACAAACTAAAATAGTAATCATTGCAGTTTTTAAATTAAGCAATAGATCTTTATACTAAAAATGCTATTAAAATCCATTTATGCACTTTAGATGAGCGTAATTAAGTTAGATGTAGTAGAGTCGTTGAAAATTTGTTTGGTCTTTACGCTTACACTCAAATTTTAAAAATTGCAATAAAGAAATACTAACAAAGCGAACTCCTATGGCAAGAAATTGAGCAATAATATAAGGTAGAATGTGAAAATTTGGTTCTAAAAGTAGTTCAAGATTTGTACACTAAATTAAACTCTCATTAAGAATAAGAAAAATTTATTTTGCTTGAAAATTAAAAGCAAACCACTTTCGCTCTATTCAATGAAGTCAGAGACAAAAATCTGCACGACTTATTCTGCAAGCAGTTACAACTACTAGATAAGCAAGAGGATATTGTAAAGCTATTAAATAATCCTTTTACTAACGAATATATGGGCTAAATTTAAGATAAGCATCTAGCTGCTAATTACGAGATGGAAAAAGGTAACTATATGAAGGCCTTTCAAATTTATGATGAACTTGCAAACGTCAGTGGAATTTTGTGCGAATAAAGGTTGATCTATATATAGCATGCATTAAAGTGCCTTGATTAAGCTATTTAAAAATCTGACTAGTAATAGTAGAAAAAGTTTGTAGAGATGAAATAGGAATTCTAAAAGTTTAAGGATGAAGTGATGATTTAGCTAGATATCTAGAATATTATCAAAGAAGACTTTCCAAGAGATCTTATGAAAGTTTAATTCTTATACTCTCATTATGCTAGTGAACTTTAATTATACGAAATCAAACTTAAAATCCTTTAGTATTACTAAAAACATTAGATACTTGAAATATCACAAAGCTGGATAAAAGACGAGTTACTTTAAATTTACCCAGAAATATTAAAGAAAGTATCAACTGCAGAACTAAAAAGTAAAATACTTAATCTGTATTAATAATTTAATCTGGCTTTTTGTGTAAAAGCTGTTATACATTGCATTGAAATAAGACTCAGCGATACGAAATGGTTTTATGATTTCATGGTTGATAACATTAATTGGGTATAAGCTAGTGAAATATTCAATGCCTATTAAGAATTGACTACTCCATATAAAGATCACTCAGGATAAAAAATATCACAGATAGATCATCCGTGCTTAGCAAAGTTCCTTGATTGATGGTTAGGGTAGTCAAACTCTAGAAATAAATCACTAGTACTTAATGCTTATGACAGGGATTATTAGTTTGTTCTTGATTTTAAAAGTCATATAGAAGAAGTCGATAAGATTATTTAAATTTTGCAAAGCTTAAACATGGAGAAGCAGTACAACCTGAAGGAAAGATTTGAAGATATAAAGAGAAAAATTAGAATTTGAATAAAGAAACTGTAATTTATTTGAATTAAATTGATATATCTTTCTTATTTAAATATTAAAACATCAACTTACATTTAAGATTGCTATTTAGTATTATAAATTTAAATTTATGGTAATTTATATAATTTACATATGTAAATATCTTAGTTATCAACTTTATATTCGTTTATTAATTTTTATATTTTGGTTAAATATTTAATTAAGATGCCAGATAATTATATTAAGAATATCTAAATGATATCTAATCTTTTAAATCTTAAAATTGATTAATATAAAGTCTTTATCTGTTATGTTCATAGTATTGCTTCTTTAGTCTATATACGTAATATATATAATTTCATTTTTATTAATAAAAGTTTAATTTTAAAAATAGAAGAATAATAAATATTTTGGAAAGCTTTTCTTCATAAACCTTCAGTATATTAAAATAATTTAAATATTTCTTTTATTTTCCTTTCTTTATTTTAAAATTAAAATGCTTTTAATGAAGAATAAATATACAAGATTATATCTTTTCACTTAAAAATATTTATTGCTTAAACTCTAAGCTACCTAAATATACTAAAAAAGCTTAGATGTTTCTATCTGTTAGTAGAATAAATTTTAAGCTTTAATAAAAATTTGAATAAGATGAAATTATTTAGTAGTTAAATACTTTAAGTTACTTTTAATATTTTATTCTTTTTATTATTCTTTTTAATTAGATTATTTTATTTGTTTACTAACTTTGAGCTATCTCTTTAATCTAGAAAAGAAGAATGATAATAGCAAATTAAAGTTAACTCTTATTATTTTGGTTTTACAATTAAAATTTTTACTTATTAAAGAAATTAAATTTATTTCATTATTATGCTATCAATACAATTTAGACTTGGTTATTTATAATTTGTGAATAATTGATTTTTAATTTCTTTGTCCAATAGAATTTTAATTTCTCTAATGTATGAAATTTATTGTTTTACTTCATGAAAAGCTAAGGGGAAAGTATTTAATGCCTATAAATATAACTTCACAAAACTCTTTTTTATAGCTTTCTAATAATAAATAATATTTATGCTATTTTGTGACTTTTAAGCTTAAAAATTATTACAATTATGAGATAAATAAATGAAGTAGTTTGCTAATTGTCTTTAGACTTATTTTTCTTTTAATCTAGACTGTATTAAGGCATCTTCATTAATAATAAGCTACAATATTTTCCTAATTTTTAATTATAAAGCTTTATAAATAACTATAGTTTAATTAGCTTTTGCTTTCTCCTTCTTATGTTTTAATTTAATTTATTTATTGATAAACCAGAGTCTTTCATATTTAATTTAATTTATAACTCTCTAAAGTGCTAAATTTATATAGATTAATCAGCTTGATAAACTAGATTTAAAATATAAAGAAAGAGAATAATTGCAAGCTAGACAAGCATTCCCATATCTTAATAATTGCTTAGACTCTAATTAAAGACTAATAATTTCAATTATTTGCTATTACATCCAATAAGTCTATATCATATAGACTAATATTTGCCTTTAGTTAATGTTTACAATCTTAAAGCTTGTGTGAATGTAATGTTTTAGTAAAGTTGCTATTTATATTTTAATATTCAGATTACTTTATTAAGGGATAGCCATTATAATCATTTTTCTCCTATCTTGTTGTATTAAAATACTCAGTCTATCACTTAGAAAAGCACTTTTAAATATAAAGGAGGGAGTAGATTTTTAGATAGTAAGATAGAAATGAAGTAGTAGATTAAATGGTTAAAGCTATTTTATTATTGCTATTAAATAAGCCATCAGTTCTACTTTTAAATTTATAAAGTATATCAAATCCTTATTTCCCATTAAGATGGCTATTATATTTATACTTTGTATATTAAGCCATCAATAGAGCGTAACTATGAAATTTCTCTTAGTACTTTTTAGTATGAAATTAAATAATTTTAAGCTAATAAATTAGTTATCTCTCAAATAAGGGAAAAATAATACTTAACATCTAGAAGATCAACGTTTAAAAAGTAACTCTTTCATTTTAAATTTATTGATAACTTTTCAATATCTAAAAGCTGAAAAATATAGGATGGGGCAATGTAAAGCTAAGTATTTTTAAATAAATTGTAGTTAAAAATAATGTAAGCAAAGGAAACGAAAGTAGTTTAAACTAAAGATGAGAAAGAAAATAGAAGTGTCGCTTTTTAAATGAAGTTTAGTTTTGAATGTCTTAAAGATTATATTTAAATTTGATTAAATCTACTTTAATTGCCACTGTAGTTAATACATTAAATTTTCATAATATGGGAGCTTCTAATGCTACAGCTAAAATAGCAAGCAAAGAAAGATCAAAGCATGTTTCTGCAAACGAAGAAGAGAAATAAGTTATGACTCATAAAAAAAAATAAGCTCTTGGAGCTTTTTACACTACAGTTATGGAAGATGTGAAAGGAATAGGACTTTAAGATTTTGAACTACTTAAAGTCGTAGGATAAGGATCTTATGGCAAAGTTTGCTAAGTTAGGTTTAGGAAAAATTAATAAATTTATGCTATGAAAATATTGAGAAAAGATACTATTTTTAAAAAGGAGCAATAAGAACATACTAAAACAGAAAGAAGAATATTAGAAAAAATTGATCATCCTTTTATAGTATCTCTTAGATATGCTTTCTAAACTCCAGATAAGCTTTATTTAGTTTTGGATTATTTTGTTGGCGGCGAACTGTTTTATCATTTAAAAGTATCAAGAGGTTTTGATGAAGAAAGAGCTAAGTTCTACGGAGCAGAAACTTTGCTAGCCATAGAACATTTACACTCTCTTAATATCATATACCGTGATCTAAAACCTGAAAATGTGCTTTTGGACGAAGAAGGTCACATTGTTCTTACTGATTTTGGACTGGCAAAAGAAGGTATTGAACTTCCGAATGCTACGAAAACGTTTTGTGGAACACCCGAATATATGTCACCTGAAGCTTTAAAAAATAAAGCTTATGGAAAACCTATTGATGTTTGGAGTTTTGGGAATTTTATGTTCGAAATGGTCTTAGGACGTCCACCCTTTTATAATCGTAATAGGCAAGAAATGTATAACAGAATTTTAAATTAAGAGCCAAAATTTCCAAGTTGGACTACACATAACTTTTAAGATTTGATTAAAAAAATTTTATAAAAAGAACCTGATCAGAGACCATCTTTGAAAGAAATTAAAAATCATGTATTTTTTGAAGGAATCAATTGGGAAAGGCTATTAAAAAAAAAAGTAGCTCCACCTTTTATACCTAAAGTTTCAAATCCTGAAGATTGCAGTAATTTCGAAGATGCTTTTACAAAATTGACTCCCAAAGATACTCCAGTAGAAGAGTCTCTTGAAAGTTACCAAAGAAGTAAGTTATTATATTCAGATTATTTCGATGAATTTACATACGAAGATTCCCCAACAAATTAATAATGACTTTTCTATTTTTAATAGAAAATAACTTATTTTTACTCTTTTCATAAAATTCATACATTCTCTCTATGCCAAACTCACTCACTTTACTTTTGCTACTTATCATTTTTAGCTTTTTTACTTTTCTAAAGTAAAACGCTTCACAAAAAGTTAGATAATTAAGCTTAAAGATTTTACAAATATCATATAAATTAAAAGATAATTTATAACTAATTTTAATTATTTCTAGACCCTCTAAAATTAATATCCATTTTAGTTTTTTGGGCTTTTCTTTATAAATAAAAAAGTTCAATTTAAAATTAATAAAAAGCATTGGTAGTTAATCATTTTTAAGTATTTATTATCAATCTCATTTTTAAACAAATTTACATTTAAAGACTTTTCCTGGTAATTGTTTGAGAGAAAGCATTAAATCTATTGCTTTAAATTATGTCAGTTATACTCAAAGCAGCCAAAATGCTTTGAAAGAAGTTAATTTAGCAAGTAACTCTGTAAGAAAAATGATTTCTATCAGTCTTATAAAATTTAACTTACAGTCCGTCTATGATATATAAATTCTAATAATTTTGAACTTTCTTTGATGATATCCAGTTTTTCAATAACTTTAGTTAGTCTACTTAATCCTATTTCTATAATAAAGACTCTCAGGTTAAAATAAATATAAAAGATTGCTAAGTTTATAAAACTACATTTTAAATCGAAGATATTAGATTCGAAAAAGCATAGGTAAAGAATGGTAAGACTTTAGATAATAACAAACTAGATTTAAATAAAGATATACTATTTAAATAAATAAATGAGTAAAATATTTACTAAATACTAAATCTACTAAGCTATCTAATTTAATTAAATAACACTTATTTATTTTTATAAATTATATATCAACTAATAGATAAAGCACTATCATTTACTATATCTCTTAGTTTATTTATAATATATAACAAGTATTATAATTGATAAACAAACTAGCAAAAAGATATAAGCATTATTAAGAGTATAACTTGCAAGACTTCTAAAAGAAAGTTTGATGGTTAAAGTTAATAAATTAGTTAAAAATCCGTTTAAATAACGATTCAGGCTTAGCTCATACTTTTAAATACTTTTATTTAAAGATCCATTTACTTCTTATCTTACTTCTTATTTCTTTTATAACATTCTATGGTCCCGATTCTTTTCTTTCTTTCACCACTAGAAATATCCAAACAAACAGAACTAGACAATGAAATATTATTAGAATTATGACAACAGAGTAGATTAGCAGAGAAAATAACCCTCACTACATCTTTTAATTATTCTGCTTTTATAATTAGTCGCTTAATTTAAATTTTCTCTTTATTTTTATTGTTTTAAAATGGAAGATCATTTATTAACTTAATGCCTATGAGTTTTCTTTAGTTTAGCTCTCATTTTTTAGATTATAACTAAGTTTAAGAATAGCTATCCTGTTACCTATGAAATACTCTTCTTGAAATAATTTTAAAAACTTGAAAACTCGTTTTAATTAACAAAGAGAAATGACTTATTTAGCTTATTATATCTAAGTTAAAGATATAGTTATAATAATATGATATACATAACAGACTCATTTTAATAACTATTGCTTTTTTTTACTAATTTTCACTTCATAATTCAAATACAATTATTTAGATACTTTCACATCCTATAAAGATTAGACTTTAGTTAATAAATAACTAAAAATTATAAAGACTATAGATGGTATTTGAGAAATAATAGAATAGAAATTATAAACGAATATAATAAAGTGTAATATAAGCAAATTTTTATTTTAATCTGTATAATTAAAAGTTAAAGGTATGCTTTGTAAATAGTTATATTAAAATCATATTCAATTACTTATTTAAATTAATACTATATGAACTTTAACTATATAGCTCTAAAGTTATAGCATTGTACTTATTTTATTGGATTATCAAGTGCAAACTCATTAATGAGTCATTATGTATTATTGTAGGTTAAGATTAGAACTTTAAAAAGTGTTTAATTAAAGGAGGCGATAATAGTTTCTTTATATAGAGTTTTAGGATTTAGTTAAGCCTTTTATAGCTTAAGAAATTAAAAGTAAAGGTATTAATTTATATAGCTAATATCTTCTTATTTAAAATTTAGATTGAAGGACATAATGAACTTATGAAATAAGAGGGTTTTGTAAGATTTTATTTTTGGGTGCGTTTGTTCATATGCTTACTGAATGTAGTATTTTATAGAACTTACCTTAAATATATAAAGTTTTAATTTTGATTATTATTAAGGCTAATTAAAATGATTTAAGCAAACAATGCTGCTACTATTCTTGAATGTGTCAAGTAATTTGGACCAGCTCCTGGAGCGAAGTTAATGGTTACATGAGAGTTCTAGCATTCTTCTGAAGCAATTGAAAGTGGAATTTATATTTCATTTCGAAGCTTTAAAAATAATTAAGATTGCTCAAGGGTTGGATCATAATCAAAATGTTTTTGTGGGCATTTATTTAAGGATCATTTTAAAAGTATAACTAAAAAAGCTATCAAAACAGGATGCTAAAAGTGTAATTGCAAATCATTTTCCTTCATACCACGAAGACCAGAAGAATTAGGACAGTGGTGACTTCCTAGAAGAAAAGGATTTAATATTAATACGTGAAGACCTTAGTGTACTTGCAAACATACTCATGAAGAACATGATCCTAATACAAAAAAATGCATTAAATGTGGATGCTATACATTTTAGTCAGATTTTTGTTGTATTAATTGTGATGGAAGATATGAAGAACATGAAACTTTGTATTAGTTTGAATAAGAAAGGAGAATGGAAGGAAGACCTACAAATAACGATTATTATCCTTTTGCAGATAATCCTGAGCTTCAGCAAGAAGTGAAGAAAAAAATAAATTTCAAGAGTTATGAAGAGCAAATGATTGAAGAACTTTAAGGCGTGAGTTTGCAAGAAGAAGAAAAGATATAAGGGCCAAGACTTATAAACATTAACAAAGGAGGTCCAAATGTACCTGAAGTGAACATTATTATCTAAGGACAGAATTTTCAGCCAAAATAAAATTTGCAAAAACCAGAAAAAGCAATACGTCTTATGAATGCTTAGAAGGCAGCTCTTCAGGAATAAGACTTTCAATACATGTAAAATTAGTAGGAATAATAAAATCAAAGCTAAGGTAAGTAGCAAAAGACCTAAGTATCAGGTTTGGTTAAAAGACCTGTTCGTGGAAAAAAAAAGTGATATTCGTATATTCATTCTACTTTAATTAGATTTTTCAATAAAATTTGCAAAACCAATAAAGTGATAAAATATTTAAGATGCTAAATATTTTATTTATTTGCTTAGCTGATAAATGTTTTTAACTTAATTATAAAAATATTATGATAATGTATAAAAAGGAAATAATTTTAATTTTATATATGAAGAATAAGCTAAAGTAAGAATAACCGAGTCGGCATAAAAAAAGAATAATGATTTATACTATAAACATTTATAAGAAGTTATCAAGATAATTGAGCTAGGATTTTATCTAAAGTATTTATAAAAAATGCAGTGTCAAAAATGTAATTCTCCTTTTGATTTGAATTTAAAACTTCCTTTATCATACGATTGCTAGCACAAATTTTGCTAGAGTTGTCTTGCTCAAGTAGACTATGGATACTGCTTTATTTGCCGATTAAATAAAGTTAACTATTATAGTTGCTAAGATATAATAAACCAACTTAATTTTATACAGATTTAAGGATATTAAACTCAAGAAACTTTACAGCAACCTAAAGCATATTAGGCTTAATATAATAGTTAACCTAATAATTATATGTCCAATCAAAACATTTAGCAGACAATATTTAGTGGATAAAACTATTAATCTTATAGTATTTCAAGCCAATTTCAAAGGAACTGCTTTAAACATTCTAAACCGCTTGATTAAATATGCCTTACTTGCTATAGTAAAGTTTGTATCTGATGTGCTAATGAGCATCCTGGACATATTTTGTAGAACGAATAATAAGCAATGGAAATAGTATAATAGTAGTAGGCAATTAAAATACAAGAAATGAAATAGATTATGTTTTAAGTAAATTCTCTTAAACAGTAATACCATCAAAATTTGAATGATCTATAATCAAAAGTTAATAGATTTGAAAACTAACTAAAAATGATAAAAGAACAAACTATTAACGAAGTAAACCAAACATTCTCAAATAAAGAGAAAGAATTCTAAACTATAAGTAAAGAACATAGCCACATTATCAAGAAATAAATAACCAGTTTTTAGAGCGTTTAAAATTATGCTTAGTTGCCTTATGTTGTTCCTAACACGAACCTGGAATAATTAATATAGTATGCATAAAATTATGATGCTGCAGATAGGGTTAGATAAAAATAAATAGAAAGCTAGATTTAATATAAGTTTGAATTAGCTTTAAAGAGTAATTAATAAGGGCTACAAAAAATTTAGGAACATCTAAATAAATCAATAAATTTTAAGATATACAACTAAATATAAAATATCCAGTTATAACAAATTCAGCTTCCTAATTATAATTAATCTAACCAGCAATCACTATATCCTAATACAACCTAAGCAGCTATATAAGTCGAGCCAACAGGAACATCTTCTACTTAAAATACTTACATTTCTCAAACAGAAAAAGCTTAATAGCCATAACTATAGCTATAACCAAATTGTAATTACCAAATTACAGTAGAAACATTAACTAAAAATGAATTGTAAGAAAAAGACATGAATGGAATAATATAAACGATTTAAATTCTTGAGTAATGGGAAGTAAGAAATATAGATGTTAAAAAAGTTTGCAGCAAATATCGACTTTATTATAAAGATCCAAGTCAGGCAGCTTTGTAGTACGTCAATTCTTGAAAAATTACCTTTTAGCTTGAATAAACTCTTATTAAATATATGAAGTGTTAATCAATTCCTTTTACTCTTTTTAAAATTTTAAATATCTAATAAATAAAAGAACTTGAAAGTCAAAAAATAAAGGATAAAGTATAATATAAAAAGACATTGAAAAAATAGAAGGAAATGAAATAATAGATACTTAAATGGTATATATCTAATATATGATATGTCATAATAATATTATAACAATTGAGCTATATAAACACATAAATAGCTTCTTAATTATTTTTAATGCACTCTTACAATTTCAATTCAATTAATTGTTTTTGTAAATTTTAAATTTTTGACTTAAGAATTTAATAAAATTATTATTAATGATATAATTAAAAATAACTACACGGCACCTAGATTTTTATCAAGAATTAAATATTTCTCTTTTAGATAAGATATTATGAATAGAACTTGTATAAAAGATTTAAACTGCTATTAATTGTTTTCTATCTTAAGTTTTTATTTATATTAAAAAAATTAAAATACTCTCTATTTATTGGTTAAATTTTCTTGCTGAAAGGGCTTTCTTTCTATAGATAAATAATAAAAAGTTTAAAATTGTTAAGGCGTTTTAATTAATTATTAGCCAGATTTTAACCAACTTTTGACTGTTTAGTATTTATTTTAATTTGATTAAATTTATATTTTATTTAGAGATCCTAAAATAGATATTTTCATAGCAGAAATACACATAATCATATATAGTTTTAGTATATGAAGATATTATGTAAAATCTAAAATATAAAACTTCTTTTTCAATTTTATTTGGTAAATTTAAAAAATTTCCTTTCATAAACACTATAAAAGGCATGAGAGAATATAAATTAATTCTTTGTTTCTGAAAATATTAGCTTATTTGCTATTGAAGTCTATTAAAATAATTAAACCTATTTATTATTTTTTCTATGAAGCTTATAATTTATAAAAAGCAAACATTCTAATAAAAAGTTATTAAGAACAAAAGATACATTAAATCATATTTAAGGTGATTTTAGTATGAAGCTTTATTATTTGTATAGTGATTTTCAATAAAATAGGAAATAAAGTAATTTTTAACTACAATATATGACTATTTTAATACCTTGCTTCTCTTTAAATATATTTAAAAATATTTACACTAAAATTAGATTCTAAGTTTTTCAAATTTAGCTTATCTAAAGTTTTGCAATTTATAACAGCTAGCGTTGTTATTATTTAGATGTTTCATGCTTAGATAGTAATCTGAATTCTACGAGGATATATAAGATACTTACGTATTTTACTAAAAGATTTTTAATATTATAGATAAGGAAATTACTCTATTTAAAGCTTGACTACTAAAAGTATATCCGAGCAAAGACTAAGGATAAAAGGATAAGTATAATAAAGAAAAATAGCAAATGTAATATTTGGTAATAATTAAGTGAAATAATCTATAATAGTGTAAACAAATAAAATATAAAAGGTTTCTTGCTTAGAGATTGCTTTTAGCCGAATAAAACGCAAATACTAACTCTAAGTATTTCGTTGCTAAGTTATTTAAAAGTAAGAAATTGGTATAAAATATTTTTAGTTATAAATTAAAGCTTATTAATTGTTTTGCATAATCATAGTGCCAATTATTTAAATTTTAAAGCTTTGTAAAGAATTAGTTAGATGCTTAGAACTTTTGCTATTAATAATGAGGAATTTAGCTAAAAATTTAATGGGAAATAAAATAATGCAACCTTTTGCTTATGGCGGCTGCTTCATTTATAATTTTAGTTAATTATGAATTCAATTAAATCTCACATTTCTTAAATTATTTATAATAAAAATGATGCAAGCAAACCATTGAACTAATAACTTCAGCAAATTTTACTAACGCTTATATATGAACTTATAAGTAAATAAGTTTAGAGATGTAAATTATGACCAAACAAAATAAGTAATTTGTACGCAGCTGATTCATTTTATTTAAAAGATCTATTTAATAATCTCGTTGGTTAATTTGGAGACTAAAGAAGCATATGAGTTTGATAAAATTAAAGAAACTTTTGGAGGATTTGTAGTCGTTCCATTATTTAACTAAGAATTTGAGTAGTTCCTGCTTTTATTTATAGTGTGGTCTATTTATATTTCTTTATTATTTGTAAGTAATTTCTACATAATGAAATATAACAGATTAAACAATTGAATAATAAAATTTGTTACATGAAATTCAGAAAACTTTAACTTAATCTTATCTATTCCAGCAAATATGACTCTAACTACCATGATTGCTTCTCCTGAGCATTTTCCTAATGAAATAGAGTATTTCTAAGAAAAATACATTATCCTGTTTGTAAGTGCTTTTGTAATGCTCTTTATGATCACATTGTTTTAATTAGCTAATTGCTATTTAACAATAAACGTGTAACAAGAAATAAAAATATCAAACGATATCCTGTTTCACTAATCTCAATCTCATTTTATTTATTAGATTCAAATTTTGATCGTAGTTATTCTGCAATCTTTCAAGCAAAAAATTGCCTTACTTATCTTATATTTGGTTCTTTAATCTAGAGCTTTGTATTAAAATATATATACAGGGACTTATGCAAGTATAATAGTAGAAATGTGAGATTTTTTCCTCAATTTGGTAGAAATGTTAGTAGCTATTATTATGCTTCTTCTAGAATCAGAGGATAGAAAATTCTTCCTTCTTCTCTTTTTAATTCCTTTCCTTTACTAAATAAGAAACTTTATTTATCTAAAACGAGTTGAATGATTTATGAATTTGAAACTAAGCAAGGAAAGCAATCAAGTAAACTGCATACAAACTATTAATTTTTATAGATAGATTTATACCTTCCAAAAGAGTTATCATCTAGATCCTAAATTTAGTGTTCTCCTAAAAGGATCGTTGATTAAGAACTTTAAATCAGCAGATTTCCAAAAAATATTTGAAGGAATGAAAATCACAAAAAATATTATAGCTTATAACGAAAGTTTGATATCCTTATGTACTTAATAGATTTAATAACTCAGTAGTAAGAATCAAGAAGCAAAATATTTCATTCTATTTACATTATTTTTCATTCTATAGCAGCAGAAACAATTTCAATTATGCTTTTAACTATTCAAGCAGTTTGGAAATAAAAATAAAAATTGAGTCTTCAGATTTTACCTAAATCTAGCTGATTAAATTCTAATGCACATTGTATAGGAATAAAAATAAAAATCATTATAAAAAATAAGAATTCAGCATCAAGTAAAAGTACAAGATTAATCAGACTACATAAAGAACCACTTTGACAACTAGTTGTTAGATGTAGAGGTAATAATTGATATAAATGAAATATTCAAGAACTTAAAGAAGACTATAAAAGCCACTTAGATAAAATATTTGAGATTCTGAGAGAATCTATCTTGTGAATTAATATAAGAGTAATAGCTACTTACATTAAATAAAGAATTATAGATTATGTAGATTGAAATCGCAAATATTCACCACCAAATTATGCGTAAAAACTCCCAATTCTATTAAGCTGATTTTATATATGCTTAAATTCTATCGTTGATAAACTCTGAAGATCCTAAGATAGTAAAATTAATAGAAAATGCTGAGAGTAAAAAACTTGCAAACTAAAGAATTAAAATGCTCAGGAAAAACGATTTTTTTACAAATTTACTTGACGAAGATATAATGATATTAGTCGTTAATGCGAATGATAACTATAAAATTATAAGCACTAACCATTAGACCTGCTAAATTCTTAATTTTCCCAGTTCAGTAATTGAAACCATTTTATTTGACTAACTTTTTCCTTTTGTTATTTAAAAGAATCTAAAGACTTACATTGATAGCTCATTAGGAAATGAAATAAAGACACTACTTCTTACTTAAGATGGATTTCTCATTCCAGTTATTTAAATATCAACTCCACGTTGGAAAAACTCAAAACTTGAGATAATATATGCTTTTCAACCATTTATTTACAAAAAAAACAGCGGACTATTTTTAATAAACGAAGAAGAGTTTATAATAGCTCATTAATAGCATTTAGATATTTTCTTTAAGAAATAAGAAGGATAATCATACAGTTAAATAAATTTGAAAGAAAAATGTCCTCAATACTAGCAATATTTGAATTCAAACTAAATTATCTCTATGAGTTTAGCAAAGCAACATACAAAAGAAAGATAACTAAAAGGCCAGCTAAGTTCTGACAATAACCATTAGTAATAGACTAATTTAAATAATTGAATTTCAAAAATTTAAACCCATTAAAAGAGTGAAAATTTAGAATAAACAGAAAAGCATTACGAGAACGTATAAATAAATACTATTGAAGGATTTTATCCTGCCTTTGGAAACATTTTACTTTAAGTAGTAATAGTTGGATCTTACTTTAAATAACACTAGACAGAAGAAGATTTTTATTTTAATCCTTCGCCTGAGCATACTTTTCTATATTCTAAGAATGTAATAAGTTCATAAGAACATAAAAAAAGTAAATAAAAATCAATATATGAATCTTCCATTTCCCAATATTCAGATACTGAAATTATATAAATTTAAAAAATCAGGTAAAACAAAATTTAAGAGACTCAATAATAAATAAGGAAAATATTTAAAATATCAGGAGTAATTTTTCTCGCTATCTTAATGATTTTCATATGGTATACTATATTTATTGTAGGAAATTAATTGATAATATACTAGAATAAATATTTTGAGCTTGACCTGCTTTTGTCAATAAGTAACATAACAGTTAGCACACACTGGCTTATTCTATCTCTATAATTTAATGTTTCTAACGAGTTCTCTGAAAAGAATTTATGATAATATCAAGAATGAAGAGTTTCTGATGATTTATATGAAAACATTTAAATGCAGCTTAAATATTTCTAAGCAAATCTCAATGAGGATATACTTGACTTATATTAACTCTCTAAATGATTTCCTGAAGTTTACAACAAAGAACTTGATGTTTACATAAAATCAGTATTAGATGAAAATATAGAAATTCAGAAATCAACTATAAATTACATTCAAGCTTGCTAACTTATTAATAGAAACTTATTTTTATTTTCCACTGTAACTAAGGAAAATTTCAAATAAGAAAACAAGGCATTATTGTATTCTTTTAGATAGAATGGACTAAATACTTTACTAGAATAGAGCTATAATACTTTAATGTAACTAGTGGATAAACCTGAAGAAAACTACAAGGTAATAAAGAAAAATTCTATCATATGATTAACTTTCCAGACATTATTTAGTGTGTTCTTATTCCTTTATATTTACTGTATCGTAATGAAAGTAATTAAGTCCAGAAAAACAATCATTTTCTTCTTAATCAAAATAGCTAAGATTTATGCATCTGAATATTGCAAGAAATTATAAGAAGAATTTTAATAGAAACTCCTTAGTTAAGATGCTTAGAGTTTAGAACAAGATATACTTGAAGAGATAAAAAAGGAAGAAGAGAACTAATAATTAGGTCAATTAGGACAAAAATATATTACAACTAATATAACTACAAACGAAAAGTAATAAGATATATCTTATTTTTCTAACACTTAGAATAAAAAAAGAAAAGCACCATAAGTTGGGAAGAGAAGCATGAAGAAATAAAAATAAAGAAATCTTTCAAATTCTTTGCAGAGTGAGAACGAGTTAAAAAGATGAGGAAAGTTTTGAATCTGAATTTTCTTATTCATAATGAGCATCCAATTTTTTTATATAATAGACTTTAATCTTTATCCTCACTACATTAAAAATTTTGAGAATCGTTTAAAAGGAGCATTCTATTTATCTCATAAGTAAACTTTGCTTCAGATATCTATTACCTCTCTAACTGAGCTTTTGCTTAATTCTTCCTCTGAAATTATCAATTAAGAAACTCAGTTATTAACTTCTTAGCTGCTTGATAAATTGGATTAAACTAATGATGATTGCTACTAATATTTTTAGGATAATATGAACATTTTTTCAAAGGATTTCAAGGATTTATATTAGTAAACCACAGATCAAGATGTTTGCACAGCTTTCAAAGATCAAAGTGAATGTTACACAGTAGCAGATGGTATTCTATAGAAAGGATATCGTTTAGCTACTATTTGATATTTACAAAACATAAGAGAAATTTACTAATAATATATACTTTCAGATAAAAGTTAGGAAACAGGTTTAAATATCCTTAAATCGGAAAAATTTGTGTAAAGCAAAATACTATAATAGTTTTATTTTACTAATCTAAACAAAATGTTTCAAAATCGAATTAAAGATAACATCAAGCAAGACCTTAAAGAAGCTGCAGTTTATGGAAACGTATTTAACATAACTCAGACTGTTTGATATATATTAGCCTTTATCACTGCTTGAATAATTTTGATAAAATACTTCTCAGAAATTATAAAGGAGCAAAACAATATATTAAAGCTTCTTCCTACTAAGTTCATAATATTCGGAAATCTTAAAAATGAGTTCATAGAAACTTTCAACAAACTATGATATAACTTTTATATTTTTAGCTTATAAACTTCTTTAATCATCCTCTATTTTCTATTTTCTTTATTATAATCAATCTCTTTCATTTCACTAATTTCCAAAAAATACCGTAAAAAAATCTAATGTAAGCTATTTTTTATGAATATTATAAATAATATAATAAATACCAGTATAAATTAAAAGGAATTACTTATAGAAACCATTAAAAGATTAAAAAGCTGAATTTAAATTGGGCTTCTAAATTAAATAAATACACTAACAAAATGTAAATTAATGACAGAATTTGAGTATAAATAACTAAAAAGAAATTAGAAAGTATCTATTTAGATGTTTTTAGATAATGTAAAACATTCTTTAAGAAATAGTTTCAATTTAAACTTAAAAAAGCAACAATTATCAAAAGTATTAATTAATAAATTTCTATTTAAAATTAAAAATAACAATAGAGTTTAATTAATATAAGCTTGAAATAAATAAATGCTTAAGTTAACTAATAAGAATTAAGTGATGATTTGAAAGAGAATATTATACAAGTTATGTATAGGCCACTCTTTAAGAATTAAATGAATATTCTTAGATTAATTCATCTTAAAAAAATGTATAATTTATTTTAAACTTCTAATTTTGAGTTAGGCTAATCTGACTTTTTCATTCTTTAATAATTTACCTCTTTCATTATTTATATAATTTTACCCTAAGAAAGAAACCAAGTTTAAATAGATACTCTAGAGATTAAATTTTATTATATAAGTTTTTCTATTTTAGTCTTCACTATAAATTTTATTTTTTAACAAACTTAATTTATTTTAAATTAATTTGCTGAGAATAGATTGCTAAGCTCTATTGAAACGAGATAAGAATAAGAAATAAAAAAATTTCTTAATAATAATGATTAAGAATAAAAATTTAAATGAGCTATTAACTTATAATTTCCAGAAATTAATAGCATAACTAACATTTTTATTAATAGTGGCTTAAATTCTATTTTTAATAATCTTAATAGAATCTAATGCTTTAACTTAAATTTGCTTAATTATCTTTAAAATCTTACAGGCTAATCTAATATGACCTTTATAAGAAACTTATTTGTAATTAATCAAAATGCCATATTAAAAGGATAATTAACATGAAATTAGATGTGATAAGGTATCTTTTTTAATAACTAATTTATTAAATTATAGAAAATAGAATTGGAAATGTTTCTAATGATTTATCTACTTGTTGTAATTAATTTTGTATATTTAAAATTTAGTTTTTATATCTTATCAAGTCTAGGTAATCAGTCAGTTCTTAAAGAATGTTTTAAAATATAATGATAAAATGCTTAAATAAATATCTTATATTAAGTAATAAATACTTGGGTATTTAATTTATAGCAAACAAATTGTTAATTTCTCATATGGACTAATTAATATTAGTTAATAATATAGCTTTGTTATTTATATCTTAATAAAGTCATACATTTACATTATTTATAGAAATAATAATTAATATTTTATATAGCTTATATTTGTTTCAAATAAATAAAAACTATTTAAATTATTAATTAATTTAAATATACTCCTTTAAAACATATCTAACTAATTATAATAGATCATCTTTAATTGAAATGATCGTACTTTTATTAAGTTATTTTATCTAAATTCTTTATCAGTTTGTGTTTACACTTTTTACTATGTAAATATTTAAAAAATAAAAAAGGCTTCATAGGTTGGAATATACTATATATTTTGAGATCGTTATAATTAAATTGATTTTATGTGCATTACGTTAATAAACAAACTTTTCATACGACGCTGATGAAATAAATGCAGCATATCTTTTTTTAATTGACTTCATGGATATAATATTTAATATTTCTTCATTACTTGCATTTTCCATATTTTCCCCTATTACTTACTCTTTTCACTAAATCAATCAATTTAGATAAACGCATTTCAGTGTACAGAGGTTATAAATTACATTTTTCTTAACCAATAAACTCAAAGCAACTATTGGTCTCACTATTAAAATATGAAAATTAAAAATTTAAGATATCCTTATATTTAATAAACTTTAATTTAGCTTTAGTTCTTAAAATCCATAGAAAAATAATAGCAAAACGACAAGAAAATAAAGTGATTAATTGTTTTTCTTTAATCAATCAAATAAAAACTAGCCTGATCTTATGCTTAATCATTAAGTGATTAGTATTTAACCTTTTAAATCTATTATCTTTTTTTAGTAAATTTTTAACTATTTATTTAAATTTCTAACCTCTTAGTTTACAGATAAATTGAAGGACAGATTGATGAGTTAATTCTTATAGTCTTTTAAATTAATTTTAGCTCCTTTTATTATTTTAAATGTGTCTATAAAATCTAAAAATAACTATTCTTTCAGAAAGAGTTAGAGTATTTTATTCTATTATAAAAATTATATTTAATTAAAGACTCAGCATAAATAGGAGCATTGCTCAATTAGAGTTTTGATAATACAAATGCATAAATTTTAATATAGCTATGAATAATTATCTTCAGTTTTGAATTAATAGCTAAGATATTGTCTATATTAATTAATTTTATAGGGTATTTTATTTTATAATTAATATTTAATTAATAGTTTCTGTCTCTTTGAACTAGATAAATGCTAGTCTATTAGCCATAGCAAATATCTGTTCAAAAGGTTTTATTACTATATTTTTGTAAAGTTCTAAAGCTATTAAAATCTATTTTTGATTGAAGATTAAAGTCTTAGTAAATATCTTTAATTAACTATTAAAGTTTCTAAATTAATCTATAGTAAACTTCTTTAAATAGCTAATCAAATGATTAATCATTATGTGTAGAGAAGTTTTAGATATAATAATAGAAACATAAGCTATTGTCTACTATTTCAATATTTAAAGGTATATAAATGAAGGAATTATTACATTAAGAACTATCTAGAGTAATATTTATTTAAGTAAAAAGACTGATGCTTATTCAAGCAGATAACCTCTTCTTTATTTAAAAGAATATATGAAAGAGATAGTAGATTAGTATAACAATATTAACTAAAGTTTATTTTGCTATAGTTAACTAATAAGCTTTATTATACTTAGCATATATCAAATCATTTATTAGTTCATTAATAATTATCTAGCCTATTAAGCTTAGCTTTATAGTAAATATCATTAAATTTAGTAAAAATATTTAACAAAATAAATAAGAATATAACTAATATTGTAGTACTGAAAGGATTTTGTATAAATTAATATCTTCATAGTCATAGAGGATAAATAATAAAAATCTGCTTCTTTAATAGATTTATAATTAAATTTATAATTTAAGAATAATGATAAATTTATAAATAAAATCAAAATAATTTTATAAGCTTTGCTATCTCACTATAACTTATGACTACACCAAGTTTAATGAAAGTAGGTCTTGAATTATTTTTAATAAAAACTTTTAAAATTAAGCAACAATAATCTTAATAATTTACTATGCTAAAAATAAAATAAACTCAATTAACCTAAAAATCTAAAATTAAGAAAAGCTCTATTATTATCATAGCACTAATAATGAAATTTAACTAGAAAATTTCTAAAAACATCTAAAGAATACCTTTTAAAGAATTTCTAGCTTCTATTTATTGATTATTTTAATAACGAAGAAATAAATACATAAAGACATTTTATAATAACTTAAATGAAAAATATCTAAATTTAAATACACCAAAGCTCATATATTTTATATCCTAAAAATAAAAGCTTAAAATCACTTATTTGGCATTAGCTTGAGTATACTTATCAATTCCTTACTCACTATTAAATTAAGCATTTTATTAATTAGGAGCTTTGAAATATATTAATTACTCACTAAATAAAAATGATTAGATCTTAATTAATAAGCAGAACACTTTGATTATAATAGCAAACTATTTAAATAATAATCTTAAAACATAATTTAAATAAAGCTTCTATTTTAGATTTAAAGTACAACGTTGATTAAATAAAAAGAGTATCAAATTAAGACAAAAATTAATAAGAGAAATTTAATAAAATTAAATCTAGACACAGGATAATGATATTAAGAAAATAAATGACTATATTTATAAAATTTACCAATAAAAAATAGAGATTGCTTATATAAAAAATATTATTAAAGATAAAGTTTAAATTAAAGAATCATAATTAAAAAATACAGTTTAAATTTATTTTTTGCTATATCTTTTTACCAAAAAATTAAATTAGTAAAATTATTTTATTTTTAAATAAAAAGGATATAATATAATATAATATAATCAAATTAAAGAAAGCGACTAAATCTTATATTTTTATAGCAAACTATTTTGATGGAATTAAAATAACTATCCTTGTTATGTTTATGAAATAAACTAATTATAAGATACTTAAAATTTAATCTTGATACCAACTTAATCGCAAAATCAAAATAAATTCTAGTTAATTTTAAATGAGTGAAGTTTATTACCTAATATAGAAGATATGGATGTAAAAATTAGGATAATTAATATTTACTAATAAAAAGCTATATTTAATTGAATTTTATCTTTCCATTTATTTATTTTAGCAATTTTTTTAAATCTTATCTAAAATAATTAAAAAAGATCTTTCTAAAGATCAAATAGATTTTTCATTAGCTAAAAATTATTTTTCTAACTACAGTGAATCAAAATAAGATAACTTCTATAACTAAGCTAAATAAATGAATAAGCAATTACGAGCAAATAAAAACTACTATAAATTAAAAAGTTTTGAATTCGAAATGCTTAAGCAAATGTAAAAATATGAAAATAGTTAATTTTCCTTATTATAAGTCTTGTAAGCATAGAAAAACATTAAAACTGAAGATTTTTATTTTGTGCGTTTATTTTTTTATAAAATATATAAGATATCGTTTACAATAAGGATTTATACAGACACAAGTATATCTCCAAACTTAATAGAGATGATAAATTAAAAATTCGCTGAAATTATCAAATTGCATTAATTTAGTTGTATACCAATAAGGGTATAAACTATTAAAATGCTTATTTTGAATTACAATTAGTTCCTAGAAAATTGAAATTATTCTAGCAAATTTTAAAATTAAGATACGAGTTTTAGGAAATACTTTCAGTATATAATTTAGCATCGCTAAAATTGTATAATTAAAAAGAAAGAAATGTATTAATTCTTAAATTTATAAAGATATAAAGAAGATCTGATTCAAATATGATTAAGCTTGATACTTTGTAAAGATAATTTTATTAGATATTAGCTCATAAGAGTATAACTTCTTAAGAGAGAAGTAAATTAATTTGTAGAAATCAGAAGATTAAGGTAATAAACCTACAGTACTCCCTAAAATTAAAATAAAGAATTATTCGTGAAACTAGCTACTCCCAATATTAAAGAAAATAAGAAATCTAAACAAATTCATAATAAATAATATTTATCTTAGCTTAATACAAAGGGTAAAATAAGCAATAGAGAATACAAGCTAAATTAGTTCTAAACTTATATCTTATCTTTGTTTTTCTTGTAAAATTTAAAATTAAGATTAAAAAGTAATTTTTATTTAAAATAATAAGCAATAAAATTTGCTGTATGGCTAGTAAAGGAAACAAAATGATAAGATGGAATGTTAGTGAAACAGAATAAAATGCAAGTAAAAATTAAATTAAAAATTCTGAAATCTAATATAGTCTCATAGATATTAGAAACAATGTGATCTATGCTTAAGCATTCACACATTATTTGAGAGAGAAGCTATTAAAATAAATTTTTAAAAAGGGATTCATTAACTAAATTATGTTTCACAAAAGCTACTCAAGATGATGGGTTAAATTTTTTAAATATTAATTAATTAAGTTAAATTTACACAAATTTAACTCAAGTTTATGTAGAGAATGCTATTAGCTACATAATTAAAATTTAAAAAATTATAGGATTATATTTATAAAATTAACAAATATGAGAAAGTAAAAAGATTACTGAAAATATCTCTTTAAATTATCATTAGATTGAAATTTATTTTTAGAGTATATATCAATCTCAATTTTTATTATTTTTACTCTTTTTCTTAATTTATCTTCCATTGAAAATTTGCTTAATCATTTTTATAAATTTTTACTCTTTTTAAAATTACCATATAAAAATTTTATTCATTTTTTCATAAACCTTTTATAAGCCTCTTAATTTTAAAAATTCTTATATAAACAATATCTAAACTAATGCTAATAAATTATTTCAGAAGAATTTTATAATTATTTAAGCTTCCTAATTCTTTTAAATTCTAATCACTTAAGTCTGTTTTCATTATTTTAATTGTTCTTAATTATATCATTTTACTTTTAGAAAAATAAAGAATCCTTTTTTTTAAATAGTTTAATAATTGAAGATATAATAGACTTTATATAATTAAATTAATAATTTTTTATTTTTAAAGTTTAGTCTTTTTAATTATATATATTAATTTTTCTAAATCTTATCAAATTAAAATTTGAATAGAAGCTTAAATCTTCAAATAAGTTATCAAATGTACTATTTCATTTTCTTAAATTTTATACGCTATCTTTGCCGCTTATTTCAAATTTTTTCCAAAATTTGAATTAATTAAAATTAGTTTACTTTATAGTTTTCTTTAATAATCTTAAATTTAATCTTTTTCACTTTAAATTTTATAAATTTGATTATCTAGTTAATCTAAGCTAATATGTTTAAAAATTATAAGTAAAAATGAATCTTTTCACATGATTATACATTAAATATTATATTATTAATTAAATTTTTCAAAAGTTCTAGTTTTATTACTTAGAATAAGATCATTAAATTATTTTAACTTTATTTACACATAATTTAGGGTTTGCTATTTAACTAATTTGAGATTAAAATTTTATGAAGATCTATCTAGAAGTAAAATAATATATTTTTAATTTATTTTCTCTTACTTTTCATGTCTCCAATTTTAATAATATTTATTTTATGAATTTCTTCTTTAGAAAGAACCTTAAAGTCTTTATGCTTCCTCTCTTGAATTATTTTATTTGCAACAGCTTTTAAGGTAAAATGTCTTTAAAATTAAATTGAGCTAAGATAAATTAATTTTCCAAATTATTATTTTTAATTATTATCTATATTCCTATTTTCTAATTTTAGCGTAAATAAATTAGATCCTACAAAAGAGCAAGTTTAAGAATATAAACCTAGAGACTTGACTCAAGTATTAAAAAAATTGATCTAGTAGATTATAATAAAAACTACTCTTATTTATAAAATAATTATTATAAAATAGCTTTACAGCTAAAGAAAGAAATTAGGCTTAAATATAAAGTACTTGTTAAAGATAATATTATCCTTTTACTTTTAGTACTTTAACTTATATAAAATATCATAGAAAGAAAAAATTAGTAAAATTATGAAAATTATAAAAATAAGTTTAATCAAACATTTTTCATAGGTTCTTTATAGTTTCCACAAACTCATTTTTCAGATTTCCATAAACTATGTACTTAGTAGGAAGAAGATTTATTATATTAATCTACTCCTTTATGATTGAACTAAAGTATTAAGTTAAAATTATTCAAACTAATATAAATGATATCACATATACGCAAGTTTGCACAGAATTGAAAGTATTGGAAAATGCTTTAGCTTCTTTGAAATCTTATTTAACGTTATCTTAAATTAATGTCTGAAATTTTTCATTTAAAGTTGTTAAAAAAAATCATTAGAGGATTTTACTTTCAGTGAATTTCTCAGATTAAAGAAGTCTTAAGCCGTCTTCAATACTTTGATCTGTAGACTAAAATTCTTTGTAAATTTCTCTTAGATTTTATGTATATCTGATGGTTGCTAAATGGTAACCTTATTACAGAATTCCATCAGCTGTTTAATAGCAAAGATCTTGATCTTCGAAAGTAATGCAGGCATCATAATCTGTTGTTTATATATATAATTTTTTAAATTCATTTGTGAAACTTTCTAATTTGTCTTAAAAGAAGGAATAAAACTCATTGTCTATTTTATCCAAATCGTCAAGCAGCTAAGGGGTTAATAATATTGTATCTTGTCAGATCACTTGAGAGGAAGAGTTGAGTAAAAGCTCAGTCAAGGAAACAATAGAAAGTTAAAGTAAAATTTATTTCTGAGATACTAAGAAATTAGCTTTTTAACGATTTTCGAAATTTTAGACGTATTAAGGATAAAGATTAAAGTTTAGAACATAGAATATCTGAATGCTCATTATAAACAAGAATGATAATATTCAAAATTTACTTCAATTTTTTCATTCATTAACACTCTAAAGAACGTTCTGAAGATTTCTTTACTTTTATTTCTTTATTTTTATTTTTTCTACTTTTCTCGTTTTGCCTTCTTTAGCTCCAAGTATAGAAATTTCAGAATTATCTTGCAATTTTTCATTCATAGTAATATTAGAAGTGCTTGATTTAGATTCTTCCTATAAATTCTATTGATTAGATTCCTATTATCTTAATTCCATGAGATAATTTTCGTTTCCCAAGCTAATTTCATCTTAACTTAGTAACTTTTACTAAAATTCTTCGTAAAGCTATTTACAATATTATTGAGCATAAATTTTACCAATCTTGACAAAGAACATAATAATTCTTTTTCTAGACTTAATAACTTTCATTACGATAAAGAAGATATAAAGTAATATAAAGAAATCAAATATTGTCTCAAAAGTTAATAATATTATAGAAATTTTCTTTATTTAGTCATAGTTTCTTCCAGGATTCTGTATTGTATCCATTAATAAATCGTAACTCTCTTTAAGCAAAGCATTTAATCCATTTGTTCTAAAAGAAAATAGGAACATATTACTATATTTGTCGTAATTTGATTTATCTAAAGTAGAAAAAGTAAAAAAGTTCCTGTTAATGATTTAGCAAGCTTAAATATAATTTAGAGTTGAAGTCTAAACTTAAACATTTTCATCTAAAACAGATTTCATTTGAATTTCAAGTTCTTTTTCATAAGAATCGGGAAATCACTTTGAGTATTTATACAGATTTAAGATATTTTCGTTTAGTTCTTACTAGATTAATTTCAGCTCTGCTTGTATGTTCAAATATAAATCATCATTAAATTTCTATTCTTAAAACTACCATAAGTACTACTCGGGAAACAAATTTGTATAGTAAGACTTCAGAGATATAATGAATCAATGGGCACTAACTGTCAGATTACTTATTGAAAGAAGTTAATCTAGCTCATAATAGTTTCTTTCATAAACTTGCAATGAATTCTACATTATAAATTAAGAATATCAAACAAAAACCATTAAAATAGAGAGAAAGATTAAACCAGTTATTTTAAAGATTTATCTTATTTTATTCAAAGTAGTTTACATTTTATTTTATCTTAGTCTTTATATTAGAGCTATTTCACTATCCGGAGAATTATATACTGAAGCTTGATATATGGACTTTTATTTGCTTTTCTTTAGATCTTTGGAATTTAGTATTTGCTATGAAGAAAGAAAACTGTTTTAAAGTGAATTATTAAGTGAGCATTCTTAATCTACTTAAGTTTATTTGAAGTAAGATCCAACAACAACTATTTAAAGTAGCAGATTTCCAAATGATGAGTAAAAGCTTTCATTGGTATTAATTTAGACAGTCTCACGGATTTTATCTATTTGTTCTTAATTTTCATTTTTTAAGTTTAGAGAAGACTAATTACTTAAGTGCTTAATATCTTATTTATTACTTTAAATGCTTTGCTATCTTTTAATGGAAGCCTCTTTAGTTTAATACTATGCTAGATTAATGGTTATATTCTTATTTTAGTTCAAATATTGTTGATACGAAGGACATATGTCATTCATATTTATTTGCATGTTGGAGACATTCTCTTATTTCATAAAAAAACTATCTAAGTGCTGCTAATAAGCTACTATGAATCCTTGCTCGTCTAATAATAAAAATCCACTATTCTTTGTATTGCTTAATGGCTAAAAGGCAAAAAGAATTTCCAATTTCGAATTTTTCCAACGAGAAGATGCTATTTAAATAACCGGAAAAAGAAAACCATCTTGAGTAAGAAGTACTGTCTTTATTTCATTTCCTAAGGAGTCATCTATGTATGTTTTTAAGCTCTTTTAAATAATGAAAGGGCAAAGCTAATCAAATGTTATATTTTCAATTACTGAAGTAGAAAACTTTAGAGCTTAGCAGGTTTAGTGATTAGCATAGATAATTTTATAGTTGTCATTTGCATTTACAACTATTATCATTATATCTTCATCTAGTAAATTAGTTAAAAAGTCGTTTTTCCTAATCTTTTTTATTATATCATTAGAAAATTTTTTATTTTCAGCTTCATTAATTATATGTTCTACTTAAGGATCTTCAGGATTTATTAATGATAAAATTTTAGCATATTATAAGTCAGCTTAATAGAACTAAGGATTCATATAAATGATTTGCTTGTAATTATTTTCCATTTCATTATTCAAATTTTGTAATTCTTTGTTTAAGCTGAGAAGTTACTATTCTTATATAAGCTCATGGGAAAGCTCTTCTCAAAATTAAAAATATTTTAGATGGATAATTTTTATTGTGTTCTTTAGATTTTTGAAAGTCTCGTAAATGTTTATTAAGATTTCTACATCTAGCAATTAATTATCAAAGTGGTTCTTTATGAAGTCTGATTGATCTTACACTCTTAACTGATGGTCTATTCTTATATTTTGCAAAGCTTTCTCTTTTTGTTCTTATACAATGTTTATTAAAATTTAGTCTGCTAGGAATAAATAAAATCTAAATATTATGTTTTAGCTTTCATTTCTAAACTACTTAAGTAACTCAAAGCATAATTGGAATTACTTCTACTGCTGTAGAATGAAAAATAGAGTAAATAGAATGAAAGACTTAGCTTGCTGATCTTTAGTGTTTAGTTGAGAGATTAATTTGGTACTTAGAGTAATTAAATGCTCGTTATAAACTTGAACACTTTTAGTGATCTTCATTCCATCAAATATTTGTTTTGATCCTTTTTTCTCAAAGTTCTTTACCAAAGCACCCTTAAGGAGTATAGTGTATTTAGGGTCTAAATGATATTTCTTTTATTGTGCATAAATTTGTCTGTAGAAGTTAATAGCTTGTAGCCAGTTTGTTGGTTAGTGTACTTTATTTAACTAGTAAGACATAAAGAGCTGGAGTCGCTTTAGATATAGAAAGTTGGTAATTTGGTAAAGGAAAGGAATGAAGAAAATAAGAAAGGTAACATTGATATCGTTGGTTTCTATAAGAAGCATAATAATAGCCACTAGAATTTTAACTAAATAAAGGAAGAAATCTCACTTCTCCACTATTATATTTGCATAAGTTCCCGAATACACTTTTTAATATGAAACTCTAGTCTAAAAAACCAAGTATAAGATAAGTAAAGCATACTTTTACTTGAATGAGTTTAAAGTTATTATGGTTAAAGTTTGTAGCTAATATAAGAAATGTGACTATGACTAGTGAAATAAAATGTCATTCGATATTTTTATCTCTTGCTAAACATTAACTGTAAGGTAGCAATTAGCTAGTTGATATATCATGATAAGAAATATCATTACGAATGAGCATACGAATAGAATACTGTATGTTTGCGAAAAATATTCTATATCATCAGGAAATTCTTCAGGAGAAGCTATTATTGTTATTAGAGTTTTGTTTATAGGAACTGATAAAACTAAGTTAAAATTCTCTGCATTCCATGTGACGAAGTTTATTATTCAATTACTTGGTTTAGCTCTTTTCATTACATAGAAACTACACCCAATTATTATGGAAATATAAACTGAGCACACTATGAACAAAAGCAGAAGCTAGTGAAAGGATTAATCAAACAAGGGAGCCACCACAAATCCTCTGAACACTTCTTTTATTTTTTCGAATTCTCAAAGTTCTTTGTTCTCTATATTGATTAAGGAAATCAATAAATAAACCTTTTAAACGAAATGAATAAGTTGAGTGCAGACAACTGAGTGCGTTTGATCTAATTTTGATTTTTTTAGCTTATTGATATGTATAATTGTATACAATCTTTAGTAAAGGTTCTAGAAGTTGCTAGTCCAAAGATCTATCTTTGACATTTTTATAAATAATTGAAAATAATTATATTTAAATTTTTTAACAATTACGAATTTAAGATACATTGTATAATAAACATTTCCTTATTATTTGTTTATCAAACTTTTGACTTATTTACCTTTTTTCATTTTATTAAGTATCTTTCTCTTATTATGAAATATTCTAAATTATTATTTTAAAAATTGAATCAAATTTATAAAATAATAATTTCAATTTTGGATTTCCTTCAAGAGATATTATAATTTTTCTATTTTATTTAAATAATAAATTAAAATAAAGAGTTCTTAAATAAGTTTTTTTTCTTAAGAATGTTTAATTATTTACATTTACTAGATTAAACATATTTTAAATATATTATTCTCTTTCATTATTTTAAGTTTGAAGGCTCTTAAATAAGTTTGTCTCTTATTTTAAATTAAAAAATAAAAGAAAAAGAAATATTTCTTTAGCATATACCTATATCTTATTTACAGGAGATTTACTTAGATTCCTATACTTAAATTAAACTATTAGTTTTTATTAATTTTTTCACTTGATAATCTTATATCATATAATTAATTCTAAAATAACAACTTTTATTTTATTTATGGTTATTTACAGTAAGGTTGTGAAAGCATTTTAACTTTGAATTGTTATGCGCAAATAAAAAAACATTAATTGAAATTAAAGTTATATCTAGCGTAGAAATTCAATTAAAAATTAAATTTACACACGAAATTATGAAACTTAATAATAAAAAATAGAATAAAAAGAGACTCTTTCAGTTGATATTTATTCAGTCAGCAAACTGTGATCATCTCGTGTTTGGAGGTTTAAATTATAATTTGATGCTTAAATTTTAGGAATAATTTCAACTCTTTAAACTATTTTACTTTTTAAATTTAAATTCTATAGCTTCAAATTTAATTAATATTTTAAGCTTCTTAATCATCTATTTTATCCTTAAACTATTGACTTTTTTATTGGCCTATAAAAGCATAATCTAAATGAATTATTATAAAGTTAAATATCAGCTTCTATGTCTGAAAATAATGTAAAATTTAAATCTATTTTTGAAATTATTACCTTATTTTAAATAATTGATTGTTTTAATATATGCTTAAGGAGGTAAATCCTTAATAAAGAATTTTTAATCGAAAATGAACTATAATTAACTTCTTTAATTTCTATATATACTAGTATGAACAAAGGGCACATATTAATAAACTATAAAGAGTAGAGAGCAAAATATTTATACAAGAAGATTTCTTATACAGAATACAAATATTATGGTTATGCTAAAATTTGAATTATTATTTAAAAAATTATCTTAGAGTAAGCAATAAAATTAGCTTTATTACTAGCACATATTTTACTAACTTGAATTTAATAATAGAAAGATAAAGAATGCACAGAAAGAGAAGATAGAAAGATTTAAATTTTATTTTTATAATAATCTAGGTACTTTGCTAAATTAATTAATAATTATTAAATATTTAAATTAGTAAAATAAATCTTTTATAACTTACATCTTAAATAAACTATAAGACCATACTTTTCATAGATTTGCTTAAAAATATAAATTTGGATTTGTCTTAGTTAATAATTTATAATATAAATTGTTATTTAATAACTTAATGTCAAGTGAATCTTAGAAAATGAAGAAGCATCAAACTTTATTAATATAATATTAAGTTTCACCTTGCATTCCAGAGCCATTTTTAAATTATTTCTAAAATTATTTTAGTCAATCTTCAATTATTTTTTTCTAGAGTCTCTAGTGTTATTAAAATGATTTCTAGCAATTTTTTGGTATTAAATAATAAAGCTAAAAAAATAAATTTTTTATCTATATTTTTTTATTAGATATAAACATATAAAACTCAGTCACTTTGTCTTTTCTTTATAAAAAATTAAACATTTTGCTTATATGTTGCATTAAAGCTTTTAATTGTATTAAAGTAAAGCTAAAATAAAAGTTTTTTCTTTTAATAATTAAAGTATAAATCTAGATGTTTTAGCCTGTAAATTTATAGTATTTACATGTTGCTTTTTTAATTAATATTTTCCATTAATTTCTATGATTTAATACAATGAAATCAAATCAAGACAAAAGAATAAAATAGTAAAATCTAACTATAATTAAGTGTTAAATATAAGTAATCTAAAGTTAAAATAACCTAATGAATAATATAAAGTTGATGAGCTTCTACTTTTATAATAATTCAGATTAATTAAAATTTATTTGACCACAATTTAAAATTAAATACTCTAGTCAAATAGTTTCTCAAAATGATAATGAAATATTTTTTGAATTTTTATTATGAATTTATAGTATTTAAGTTTTTATAATAAAATTTATCATATATAGCAACTTAATAATATCTAAAAAGAGTAAAAAAGAAAGAAATATTTTATAATTTGTATAAATTTATCATAGAGATTCTAAATGTTTTATAACTGAGATTAAACATCTGTTTGAAGGAAGTTACTTACCAAATGAGATAAATACTATATGCAAAAATGAAATAGAACATTTTTTTTCTTAATAATACTAATTAAAAAAATGTTGTGTATGCATTTCATTTTTCTTTATATACTCAAACTACTAATTTATTTTCAAAACGAAAGACAATCGCATCTAATTAATAAAACTTTTAAGCATTTTTAATAAAAATTAAAATCTATGTTTTTAAAACTTTTGTTGTACTCTATTAAAATCCATCAAGACTTACTATTCTTCTTTAAAACATTTTCCAAACTCTAATGTTTCAAACAATTTCTAAACATTTTATATTATTGATACAAAGATCAACTGACTCACTTTGTAGAATTAATGAAAATCATGCGATAATATCACTAGAATTAACTAAATACCTATTGCACAGATAATAATTACTTTTATCCTAATTCTAAAGGGTAAGATCTATCTATATTATAAACGCATAAATAAAATCTTAATTAACTTACTAATTAATTAAAATTTTGCTTAGCAATCAAATAGCTTTTCATTATTCTTTTATCTAAATAATTTAATAATTTTTAAATTCATTAAAATTGAGTAGCCTTTAGTATATGATTTTAATTTTATTTATTAGAATAAAATTAAAAAAATATTTGAATAAAGCAAAAATTATAAAAGTTATAATAATATGAATGAAATAAATAAAGATTTAATCTTTCTTTATAAATTAATGCTTTAATAACAAGAAGTTCCTTACACTATTTATATCTGGAATTTTTTTATATAAGTAATAAATCAGTTATTTGAAGTATATTTGTGCTTATTCGAAGTAACAAATATATAGTTACTCATTCTAATTTTAATCCAGAGCTAATCATACCTTACTAATTCAATTATTTTTAAATTTGCTTCTTCCTTTCTTTATTTTGCTAATTTTTTTTAATGATTTTAAAATTAAAAGTAATCTTTGTTCTTCTTAAGATAATTCTATCTACTGAGTGAATTTTTAAAGTTTATTATTAATAAAAATTATTCTAAACTCGCAAAATTTTTATTCATAGAATCTGAATTCAAAATTTTAGTTTCTTATATAACTTTTAAGGATAATATAATATCTCAATATTTTATTCTACAGATTTTTATCTAAATACTGTTGTCAGTTTGAGACTTATCAGATTAATAAATTAATTTAAAAAATCTACCTCTTCTAAGTAATTTTATAAAGGAAGCCTATAAATTCTTAATTTAAGGCTTAAAAATTATATTAATTTATATCTTTATATAAAAAATTTGCACTTAAAATAAATAAATGATAATACATGGCTTAAATAACTTCAAATATTGTAGAATAGTTACCAAATCTAACTTAGTCCTTCATATTTTTGTTATTAATTCTTCTAATAAAATATTTGGAAAAATTAAAGCAAAGCTTATTTATTCTTAGTAATTAATTATAACAATTTCTATAATTAAGAGAAAAAGCATAAGAACTTTAATTTCTTATAAAACGCTCTTTCATCTATTTTAAATAAGATATAAAGCATTTAGTAATTTTAACACTAATATGATAAATAATTCTAATTATTACTTTTCTTATTCACCAAGTTCTTAAACTAACCAAAGTGAGATTAATTATTTAGCAAATAATTATTGTATCTTATCTAAATAAAAACTGATTATAATAAAACTGCAAAATTATGAGAATAGTTAAAAATAGAAACATTCTAAGGAAAGTTTTGCATATAATGTTAAAGATAAAGAACATTTAAAGAGCTAAATAGAGTAAATAAAATAATTTAAGAAGCCTATTTGATTTTAATTATTTCTAATATGATAGAGAAAGGAGTCAAAAATTATAAAAATAAAATTAATGCGGAGTATATGTTAAATATAATTCATAAATAATAAATTTTTTAAAAGTTTTTTAACACAATTCATAAGGTCTAATATGTGAAATAAATTTAGAGGCTCAAGAAATCAAACTCGTTTTTTATCAATTTTAAAATAAAAAAATGATTTAATAAATTTTTGAAGGTTTTTAATTGAGCTGAGAAAAATAAACTTAGGTTTTAAAGAAAAGATAAATGAAAATTACTAATAGGCTGCTTTATTATTATATTTATATAACTTTTAATTTTTGGAGATTTGAAAGTTCTTCCTTAATTTACATTCTGATATCTATCTAAGCTTATTAAGGACTAAATTACATTAAAAATAATTTTAACTTTTTAGAATTTTTGTCATATTTTATATACCATTTTAAATTTTAAATTTTTTGAAATAAACGTTTTTATTAGTAGTTTAATTTTGTTATTATTTTAATCTTTTCTGATATGGTTTATTTACCTTTTGCTAATAGCATCATCTGAGTAAAATTATAAATCAAGCAGTTGGAATTTTAGCAATGTTTAACCGTTTGATATATTCGATAATTTTAAAATAATTTTTTAGTGATCATGACATATTTATTAGTTTAAACTATTTACAAAAAATCATAGAGATATAAATAGTAAATTAATTGTCTATTAATTTCCTTTTTCTTATAATACTACTATTCTAGTTATCTCAGACTGATTTTACTTGCTCAGCTTATGACTTAGCAATTTATATTTTCGTTATTTGAGTCAATTAAATTTAATGTATCTTATTATCTTTTATATTTTACAATTTGTGGAAAGTTAGGTTATCAAATTTTTTTGTTTTATACCTATGTGGTATCCTTTAAAAGCAGCAAGATATATATTTTTTTATTTAGAATTTCTTTTTTTTACTTTAAAATCTCTTTTCTAAATTCATAGACTAAAAGCTAAAATAAATGATGCAAAGTTTCCTTTAAAAGGATTTCATATAATTTAGGTAGCCTTTTTTGCAACTTATTTTTAGCTTGATTGATTTTTTTAAAGTTTATCAGAAAAATTATCATGCTAAATTTTCAAAGGTCATAGGATTAAATCTTTTAGCTAAAGATAAATATGTAACAAATCTTCAATTTAAGTTATCTATTTAAAAAATTTTAATTTTTATGATATTTGCCTAAACTTATATAAAGCATAAAATCTAGTTAACTATATAGAATTTGCTATATTCTAAAGAACTTATGATAGAGAACTTCAAGAAAACTTTCAGAAAATTAACAGATATAAAGAATTAACTTCGAAAAGTTTAATTTTAAAGAAAAAATAGCAAATTTTGAATTTTTAGTAGTTTGCTTTGATTTAAAAGAAATAAGAAATTATTCCTTTTATATGAATACTAGATAGAAATATGGAAAGGCTAAAAGCTAATATTATATATTTCTAGAGAATTATTATGAATACTTTTTTCATATAATAACAATCAATTCATCTTTAGTAAATATTTATAGTAAAACATCCTTACTTCGAAATAAAAAAAGGAAAAATAAAATATTTATCTTGGTAAACTCTCAGAGATGTCACTTCAAATAAAAACAATTTTTTAATTATTTCTTTTTAATTTTTTTAGCAGCTATTTGCTGTAATTTATCATTTAATTCTTTAAATTTGCTTGAAACTCTTATAATATACCATAATCCAAATTTATAAATATTTATTTATTGAAAAGAAAGCGATTCAAATTATTAAGCTATATGGATCTAATGATATTCTTAAAGCAAAGTCATTAGCATTACATTAGATGAATATCAATAGATTTAAATTTTAAAATAAAGTTAATAATAGTAATTTTATAAATAAATGTCTTTCTTATTTAATAGGTTGCATGAGTCTTATAAGTAACTTATTATTAATTTAAAAGATTTTTAATTAAGTTATTTTAAATTATTATTTTCTCATTTTAATTAATTCAAAAGAGTTTAATTTATTAAACATTATAAATTATAAACAATCTTCAAATCGTATAGAATTGTTGGCTTTTAATAAAGAAAAATAGCAAACGAAAGGATTCCTTTAATAATTTTTTCATTAAGAAAATTTGGATTTAATGCTTCATTCAAACTGTTTTAATCTTTAGGTTCTTTTGTTTCTTTAGCATTTTAATCTATTTTTAAAATTTGTTTATATAATTATTGATATTCTTTATATTTAAATGTTTTTGAAAGATAAATAACTTACTTGAAGTAATTGCTTGCTTAATTTCATCTACTTTTGATTTTATTTCTTTAATATTTCTTCTTATTTTAATTCTACTATGTTTTTCTAAAGCTGATTATTTAAGCATAATGATACTTATTATATCTTTAGAAATTAATAAAGGTTAAATACGAATTTTTATTTTATTTTAGATATAATAGCAAATAATTTAAAAGGCACAACTATTCAGTATAAACAATTTTTTGTGTTTCTCTTCAGCATGGAAAATGTCTATTAAAGAATTGAGTTTCTAATTTAATAGTTAATAAATAAATTATCTTCTTTTAATTAAAAATAAATATTAAAGCATTAAGTTTTCTAATAAATCCAATTAATTTTAAAAGATTAATTTTAAACTTTACTAGTGCTAATGACTTTAGTAAATTACATAATTATTTATATATATCTATCTTAAATTTGCTTTATGGTTAGGTTATTTATGGTTATTTATGGTTATTTATGGTTATTTATGGTTATTTATGGTTATTTATGGTTATTTATAATTATTTATATATATTTATCCATTTTTTTATATAGCAAAACTAACTCTGATATTCATTTAGTCATCTTATAAAAATATCTATTGCTTTAATTTAAGAAAGATGACTAAAAAAGTAGTGATAACAGGCTAAATAGGGTCAGCTTTATTAATAAATAAAGCAGTTTAAGAAAAGCTATTAATTTTATTAAAATTTACTTAATTATATTGGAATATAGTCATGCAATACCTTGCAAAGTAGGATTTAAAAATATAAAAAATAAATATTTTAACTATTATATTAAGCTTTTAAATTAAATAATTATAAGCCTATTTTTAGACAAAAGGATATTTTATCTTAATTATAAAACCTAAATTATTTATAGATTAATATTTATTTATTTTATAATAGCCTCTTTATATCTCCTAGTAGTTAAGTTAAAAACAAGGAAAAAGTACCATATTGATAAAGAAAATAAAAACTAAATATTCCATTTGCTTATTACAATATATTCTAAAATCTGGGAACTTTAATTTTAGTATTTTACAAAATATTCAGCAGTATTCATTTATTAAACAAGCTAAAGAGAAATCTAGGCAATCTTTTGATTTAATTTTAATTTCTATGAAGTGCAAAATTTATTTTCTTTATAAAATTAACTTTATCTAAAATTTAAACCATTTAACAATAAATAATTTAGTGTTGTTAGTTATTAAGAGATATTTAATAGAATCTAAATTAAGAGGTAAAACAAAAATAATAAAAATTAATATATAGAAGTATATGCATTTTACATTTATACATGATATAATACTTTAAAAATAGTTTATTTATTTTAATAAGTCGGATAAGAGGAAACATGTAAGAAAAATTAAAAAAGCTTATTTATAATAAATTTTTTATAAATTATTTACCGAACAATATCCCAATCTGTCATATGAACTTAAAGGAAAAAGTTTAAATGAGCTATCTGAATTATAATTAATATAAAATGGATTTAAAATATAAGGCTAACTAGAATTTAACATAATTTAAAAATTTGAACCAATAGAGATTTTATTGCAAAATAAGTAATATAGCTAAAGTTAATAATATTTAAAAAAATTGTAAAAAACCCAGGAATCTAATTCTTAAATTCTAAGCTAATAGGTCAATCTTAATTCTCAATTAATTAGCAAAACCAAGAATTCAAAAAAGATAAATCTACTCCTGTTAAAAATTTAGAAATATTGAATTTTTTAAATAACTAAAAAAGCTTGGGAAACCCCACAAACGTGATGTATTTAATTTTATTCCTTAATTGAGAAAATGAATACAGAAATATAGCTCCTAAAGGCGTAAACTAGAATATTTGGCTTCTTTTTAAGATAAAAAAAGGAAA
Source organism: Loxodes magnus (assembly GCA_946699065.1). Taxonomy (NCBI): domain Eukaryota; phylum Ciliophora; class Karyorelictea; order Loxodida; family Loxodidae; genus Loxodes; species Loxodes magnus. Next base: position 503,938 of record CAMPDV010000125.1, on the reverse strand, counting down.
ATAAAGGTTTGATAAGTTGAGTTTAGCTTTAAATTGAAATCTTAACTTCCAAATTCGTATAATAGAAAAAACCTAGCAGCAAATCAATAGAAAATTAAAGTAGAAGTTCAATTACCAATTAAAAAAATTAACCTCAAGCAGATTAGATGGAAACTAACAAAAAATTTGGAACACAATAAAAACTTTACTTCATTCCCTTAATAAAACGTTATTATTGTTGTCAAAAGACTTGAAATTTGCAGAGGTAATGTCTGAAATGTAACAGAGTTCTTGAACAGCACCGAAAAGATTTTCGAACATCAAGGAGGCTATATTGTAACTGCTTTGGAGGTAATTAAGAAAAAAGCCGGTATATATGAATTCAAGTGTGGGACTACTCAAACAGGATCTTGGTAATTAAAGAAGCAAAATAAATAATTTCAAAAGGATAATGATGACTTTTGAATTTATTTAGAGTAGCTGGAGAAAAATTACAAGAAGATGGAAGAACAATTTTATGAGCTTATTGAAGAGAAAGAAGAATTATCTCACGTTTAAAATTGATTCAGATGAAGACATGTACAGTTGAATATTGAATATAAAAACTTTTATTGCCTTTAATTTGAGGAAACATTTCCTCTAATTAAAGATGACCCTAACCCTTATAGTTAAAATTAATTAATTAATAATATAATATAATACATTATATTAATTTAAATACCTTTTTTCTATTATAACTAATTAAAAAAACCCTTTTTTAATTAAAAATAAAACTGCATAAGTTTTAAATTTTATAAGGAATAAAATAATCTGTATATATAAATAGATCTTAATTTTTGTATATTTGTTCATGAGTAATGCAAGAGCAAGAAGAGAAAAACTGAGTAAAATTAGATTCTAGACTTAAATTAATAGAAGAAAACCTGTAGAAGCCTTCTTAAGGAATTCTAATGGAAATAGAGAAACAAGAAAAGATATTTCCTAGAGCAAGGAAAAGATGTTACATTTGCAACAGCACTTGACATCTATGGCGAAAATGTCCCCAATAGAAAAGAATAAGAATGAATATTTGGAGTAATATTAACTATTAGCAACAGAAATGACGAGCGACGGAATTCTTCCCATCGGGAAATGGGAAAATCTGGAAAAAAAAAATTCTTAACTCAGACTATTAAAAAGAGAGAAGTCCAGGAAAAAGAGCACAAGGAACGAACATGCAGGAAAGGAGATTTTATACATTTAAAACTTCAATTAAGCCGAAAGGTGAACAGTTATTTTAATGATTTAATATTTGTTCATATCAATAAAACATAAAAGGGTAGTCTATAAGGAAATTAATTTACAAATAGAATTGCAAAATATGAATCTGCTTTATTATTTAAAAGATAATTGATTGAATAGCTAGAATAAGATGCAAAAGAATATGTTGAATTATAAAACTACTAGCTTATTTCATGCTAATTTATGAAATAATTTAACTAATACAACTGATTTAAAAATAAGTAGACAATATTTAAGATATCTTAATATTTGAAAAATAATTATTACTTAGATGTTCAAGAAAATTTAAAATCTCGCTGTGCTGCTTTCTCTGAGCAGTCTCTTAATGGATATAACTGGAATATTGTGCTGATTAATTTCTCCAAAAAAGAAATACTACGAATAATGAAAACATAATCCACAATCATATACTTCAAGCTCCTACTAAGTCCAAACAATCTTTCAGTTACTTTCCTTCAGGATCTTGGATACAAACAGGAACCTCTCTAAAGTTGGAGGTTTATTCAGAAGTTTCAAAATCCTAATTCCATCATTCTTTTAATAATAATAGGATAAATAAAGTTTAGCAACTTTCGAGGATTTTCAACTCTTCATGCTGGACACCAGATTGCTCCAGTGTTAAAAATAAAATTTTAGATGTCTCTACTCCTCTCTCCTCCCATTACTCTTGTCATTTCCGGATCTAGCCTTATTTCTAATTAAATTTTCTCTTGTAAATGTATCCTTATTCATTTAAGTATAATCTTTCTCTTATTTGTCTCTACTACATTTGTTTTTTCTTCCTCTACTATGCTTGTATGGTTCTTTATTTATTCCAGTACTACGTCCTGAAATTTTGGAATTCCTTGCAGCGTCTTCATAAGTATTCTGTCGAATTGCAGTAGTAACATTTCTTCACTACTTTTTGGAGTTTAACCTTAGTCTTCCTATTGGTCTCTTCAATCGTCATTGGATCTCCCTTTTGTTCATCTAATTTCTTTTTTTGTATTTCCAGTCTAATACTCAGATCAGATTGTTTCTGAAGCTAATTTTAGGATTAGCTACTCTGGCCTTAAGATATGTTTCAGAAAGCGCTTAGTTCTCTTTCTTAGGACATAAATCTGGATTCTATTCCTTCCGCTAGGTTGAGTTTTTCCATCAGTTTCTCATTGTCCTTTCTCAGTTTCCTAACCTCTTCCTGGAGGTTTAGTACCACTTTGATGAGCTGTTCCATGCTCATCTGGCCAGAAGGATTGAACTTTGAGACCTCCTGGTGCAGAGCAGACTTCATCAGCTTTCTGGGTTTCTCTTCTGAGGTTGGAGTTATCTCATGTGTTGTCTTCTGAGCTTGTTTCTGTTCCTCTTCAGGTTGTTAGAATTAAGAAAAAGGTTAGAGTTAAGGGTAAGAAGACTATCCAAGATTGGATTCAGGTCTCCTCTCCAAATTTTTGGAGGTGGTGTAGAAACCTCTTTTGAATCCTTCCATTTTTTTTATTCTCATCATTCTTTTAATTGTTTAATTTCTGAAAGATATTTAATATGATTACTATGAGAACTAATGATAGTTTTAGTATAGAAAATATTTAAAGGACTCTATAGTAATCATTAAATATTAAATTATAAATTTGATACAGTTAAATCTATAAATGTAAAACTATACAATTTTATATTTTTAATAAACTTGATTTAGGGTATTTTCTCTAAAAAGCTGCTTTTAATAATCTTTTAGGGAAAAATTACTAAATATATTTATTTAAACATTTTTCAATTATAATTTGCTGAATTATAACTCTTAAAAAAGAATTTCCAAATCCAATAATCTAATCTTTAACAATTAACTTTATATTATTTATTTTTTATGAAATTGCTTATTAAAAAAGTTTAGTTAAATATATCATAATCAATTAGCCCTTTTTATTATTTTGAAACTTAATAGGAAAATTTATCTGAAGCAATTATTAGATCATTTATATGGTTACTTTTGTTCTATTTAAATTCTTCGAAATTTGAATGTAAACAATATCTAAAGTACAAAATTGCTATTACCTAGAATGATTATAATTATTATCTTAAATATATAACTTTAAGGTTCATTCTTTGAATATTGAGTAAACTTAGCAAATATACCGATTGATCAAATAAAAATCAAAGAAAAAAACTAAAAATAAGCATTTTAAGAAAGTTTTAAAAAGTGTTAAAAAGCTATAATAAAAAGCATAATTAAAATTATTAAAAGCAAAAGTAGATTCATACTAATAAAAAAATTAATTTCATACAAAAAGATAATCATATTTGAAGTTATATTTCATTTAAGAAACCAAAGTACATGCTAGGAAAGCTATTATTATATTTTTTAGAATATATTTTATAACAGAATTAAACATAATTATTATTTATTTTACGTTTATTAGCCTAAATCAGTTTTAATTTAAATAATTAATCAAACTAAAAACAATTTAATAACTAATATTCTTTATTTAAAATCAAGCAAATGAACATTTCTTTAACACTCTTATTTAGCCAAAAAAATTAAATAAAAAATAAAGGCTAATAAAAAGAAATTGGGAAAAAGAAGAAAAAGAAAAATTTTGTTTATTCCTTAAAAACTAGAATGTAAAAATTATAAAAACAGCTGAAAAGATTAGAGTTGTCACATAAATAAACAAGTAGTAAAAATAAAGATAAATTATTTATAAAATTAGCTAATAATTATTAATAAATTTTAGACTAAAATGCAATTAATCTTACCTATAATTTAAAATTAATTCCTGACACCACATATTAATGATAGCTTAATTTTTACTAACTTTTAAATATTCATATATTTACTCTATGTTTTTCTTATTAATTATGAACCTAAAAAGTTTCTCTTTCAAGAACTGGAAACTCCTTTCCAGCTAAAAGACCCTTGGCACTCTTTTGACGCACATAACGCTAATATTTTGATACTTAATTCAATAATTTTCGGTAAGGGAGTTCCATAACTATGGGCGACAGACGTCAAAGTCGCTAGCAGAGTGAACGACTAGAAAGATTTATTCATTTACTGAAATTGACTTTAATCAGAGACTTTCTCAGCAATAGAATAGGGCACTTGAACTTGTCCATAAACTAGAAGGCTTATCAGAGAGTCAACCTCAACTCCCTTCGTCTTTTTAATTATAAATATTTTTCTTATATGATTAATACACAAATAATAATATATAAAATATAGATATATAAATGAAATATTCTAAATTAACATTTTAAAGCTTTAAGCTTAGCTAGATGATATATATAACTATATGAATATATAACAAAAACTTGTTTTGAAGAATAATAAAATTTAAAGATAAATTGCTAGGTATGCATCTCTGATTTGTAATATCTTATTTTTAAACATTAAAGATTTAAGTTTTCTATTTTATTGAATAAAATAGAAAATATTTTAAAGAAGCGGATTTTCTTTTATTTAAGTATTATATTTTTAAATTAACTAAAATAAATCTTGAATAATATCTTTTTATTCTTTGACTAAAAGTTAAAAAATATCATGTAAATCTTTTATAAAAGGATGTTATAAATTAAAAATTTGTCTAGTATCAAATTACTTATGTATTTTTCCATCTGAATGTTTATAACTTTTTATTAAGATATAAATTCCTTCTTTAAATTAAAATCTACATATTTATTAATAATATTTAGCTTAATCTTAACTATATAAATAGTACATTATAAATAATGAATATAGAAGTATAAATTATTTTAAGCATAGCATACCCATTAAGATATTTAAACATTATCATTATACTGATTATAATACTCTCCACTAAAGAAAGATATATAAGAAAATGGAGAAGAACATTCGTCTTTCAAAGTAATAACAAAGAAAAACAAGAAAAAAAGTGACGAACAAGGAGCTAAAAAAGCAAAGACAGGATAGAGAATCTAGCTCGTCTTCAGAGGGAAAAGTAATGGTTGGTCCGAATGAACAATAAAACCCTGAAACCAAAAATAACATTTACTCAAAAGCGAAATCGAAAAAATGAAAGAAAAATTGCAAAATATGAAGAGATATTTTTTAATCAAGCAGAAAAAATCTGGGAGCTAATGAATTACATAGAAGACTAAAATAACGAACTGCAAATTCTCAAAAGTTAACTGATTAAAAACTCAGTAATAACAGAAAGTTAACTTTATGAAATGTCGTAAAATAACTTCAATTAATCACAAAGAATGATCATAGAAGAAGATTAGCACAAAATACAACATTAAGAAAAGTAAAATTAAGAAAAAATGATACAAACATAAACAAAAGAATTGAGATGCTGGAGAAAAAAGTTTTTTAAGAATAGAAATTAGAAAAACGATATAAAAATTGTTGGTACTGCTAATCTTGGTATCATTTACTAAGACATTGTAAGAAATGAAGACAACTCAAGTACAATGAAGAATAAAGGACCTGAAGAAACTTAAACAAACTTTGGATAACTGAGTAAGGCATATATAAATAGAAACTATGAACAAGAAACTAAGAGAATCCTTCATGGTAGCCATCTACTTTAAAAAAAGGTCGTGGAGAACAACCACGGAAAAAAACTTGTTAGAAGAAATCTGGTTGAAAACCCAGGATATCAAACTTTAATTTTACATTTAGTTAAAATAATAATAATAATAATGCTCTCCACTATTATGATTGATATCTTATTACTTTATAATGTTATTTTGCAAACAATAGGCTTTTATGCATTACAAAATTGTATTTTTAATAATAATGAAGCTATAAAAAGAAAAAAATTTTAAATTGATTTATAATTTTGAAGTAAAATGCTCTATATTCTATTTTGATTGTATTAAAGCAAAAAGTAGAAATTCTGTGAGCATCATAAAACCCATTAAATAAAAGATTAGAGAGAAAGTTAAAATGATAGACCCAGGATTTGCAAATGATTTATTTTTAAAGGCTAAAAAACATATAGTTAATACAACTTGATAAAGTATTAAACTATTTAATTTGAGGTAACTTTCATATATTTAATATATAATAAAATAGTTTTAAGAGTGCTTGAAGGTTTTTTCTTTTTATTGTAGTTCTTTGAGAGTCTATATTAGAAAGAAAATATTCAAGCAAAGATTTAAGCAAATATCTTGTAATTTCAATATTTTCCTTTATTAAATCTCGCTTAGTCTTAAGTTATGTTAATAATAATTTGCTGAAACTGGAATGCCAACATATTCATAAAAGACTGCAAATTAATAAAAATATGAGAATTATTAATTATTTAAGGTATATATTTAAATTTTATCGAATAGTTATTTCCAAATTTTATTTATATTAATATATGAACATGTAAGAGCAATATATAAAAGGATTTGCTTAAATTAATTAGAAAAAATTAGAATTTACAGACAATAATTTGATTATTTTGAATGCATATAAGTTTTTTTTAAATTTTTTCTTTTAAAAAAAGTTATTATTAGTCAATAAAGTTAAAATCTTTTTACAAGAAAAATTTATCCCTTTAATAACAAATGAGAACTTATCAAATTTATAAAAAGCATTTATTTTAAACTATTAATAGTACCTATAACAAAATTCTACTAAGAATATTGCTTAAAAGAGAATTAATTTTAATTTTAAAGTCTTATTATAACGAAACTCTGCAAATTTACTTTGATATTTTCTTAAGGTATTGTTTGCTAGAAAATAGATTGATTAAAAGTTTCATATTAATATTTCTTCATTCACTATAATTGTTTTCAAAAGGTATTGATTAAGAATCCTACAAATATAACTTTATAAAGCTCTCCTGTTTTAACTTATCTTTTGATATTAAGGGTATTTAAATATTTAGTAATTATATTAAGCAAATACTTTAAAGATTTAAAATTATAAAATAAAAATTTTGGCTGAATTATTTAAAGAAAATTGGATCTTTTGGTTCAAATACTTAATTAAGAAGTAAAATAAGAAAAAGAAAGAAATAAAAGAGAAGAATAAAGAAAGAAACGAAAAAAATTATTTAAGAATTACTGACAAAAGGAATTTATTCTCTAATGTTTAAAATAGTCATCTACCGTTGTATCATATTAATTAATTAGTAGAAACTAAAAACATAAAAATATTTAAACTTATTTATTCTTAAAATTAGCAAGAAATTAAAATTCGAGGAATTCATATCAAAGAGTTTTCTTATTTTCTTTTTAACTTCTAAATAAAGAGAATTGCAATTTACATTCTTACAATAATTCTTAAAATTACTAAGAAATATTATATATCTAAAATAAAAAATTTAAATTATTGCATATGAGAACTTGTTTATTAATAAATTGTTTTAGTTATTTGATATTTTCACCTACGAAAAAAATAGTTCACTACTTTTATGAAAATATTGATTGTTGAACTCTTTGAAGCAAATACTATATAAAAGTTAAAAATAAAATTTCAAAATAAAATTATCTAATTAAAATATAATAACTCCAGTTTAATTTGTATCAAGTAATATTTATAGCCCTAAATAATTAATAAAAGTTAATCTAATTTATGCGAAATTTAACCAACTCTGCTGCTTTTATAAGCAAGCAATTCTTTTGATTTCTCTAGCTGGAACAATTTTGTCATTTTCCAGTTTTAATCATTTTGATAGCATAAGATAGATAAAAAGATTAATTAAATAAAGATAAATTAGCACTTAAAAATATAATATAATATAATATAATAAAAGAGATTTGTAAAATCAAAGATGTTAAATGCAGCAACTTGATAACAATACTACTTATGTAATGATCTTCAATTAAAGAAATACATTTTTTAGTAGAGATAGCTTATTTATGATATTTTTTTGTCTAGATGCATTAATAATTTACAATAAACTTTGGATTTCCTTAGTTTTAACACTTTCTGAGTTAATTAATTTTAATATTATATTTTTTAGTTACTAAAGGCATTTTAATAAAGCTAAAGGATAAAATTAAAAATTTAAATGTTAAAAGAATCAAAAACTTTATAATTTTTATTAAATTTTTTCAAAAGAATTAAAAATAAAATAAATTGAGCGGATCATTGAAATTGTTTAAATGGAGAACTTGAAGCGAGATATAAACAAGATTTAGATTAAATCTCAAATTATAAACAAATTAAAATAATTATTGTAATTTTAATTTACTATTTTTCTTCATTAAGATACAAATCTTGCTCATTCAAATTCAAAATAGTAGAAATAACTATTTTTCTATAAAAACAAGACCAAAAATAAAAAAAATTAAATTAAAAATTGTAAAAAAGAAAAACTAAATTGATATAAAACTTATTTAATATTACCAAGAAATTGATATAAAATAATTAAATGTTTGAGTACATGTAAATTAGAAATTGATTTAATTCAATAAAACGTGAGATAAAAAAATTACAAATGGTTTTTATCTACAGAACTATTATAAAAAATTTTAATTAATTAAAAAGATCATTTTTCAGAAAAAATTGTAAATTGGCTTTATGAATATTAGTAAAAAAATTGTATTATAATTTTTACAATAAAAACTCATATTTAAATAAACACTTAGTTTGAAAATTTGAAATATGACGGAAATAAATAATTAGATTACATTATAAAAATAAATAAAAATGCATCTAAATATTTTAATAATATTTCTTTTTATAGTAACTAACTAATATTGTTGACAGATAGAAAATAGAAGCTTTTATATTAAAATTTAAAAATTTAGATTTTCTAAAATAAATTTTAAATTTAAAAAATACTTGTTAAGACTAAATTTCATCTAATTTTTAATTTAATAGAAATATTTAATGGTTTAAGTTAATAGTTTGTATGCCTTTAAGATGTTTTTAAATTTTCTATATTTCGTTATATTCTATTTAATTTAAGATTTGTAGGAACAAATATTTTAATAGTTAAAGATAAGAGTTAAAATCAAAATTTGAAGTTTTATAAATAAGTATATTGCTAATTTATTCATTTTATTTAATGTTTAGTTTATTTTTATATTCATATTCTTTATGCATAAAAAGTCATTACTCTATTTATATAGCTCAATTAAAAATAATAATTTCATAATTTTTATTTTCCTTTAATAATATCATTTAATATTTCATCCAGCATGGTAAATCGTTCTTATAAATATTTCTTTTTATCTAATTTTATAAGTTAAATTCTCAAATGCTTGAGTAAGACTTAATCATATAATCATCAAATCTTTATTATTTAGTCTAGAAATTCTAATGAGTTTATCTTATTCCCCAAATTGAGAACTATAAAAATTTCAGATTCAATACTTAAGTGCTTTTTTTTACATTTGCTACTTATAAATTATAACCAATTATTTGGCTAGCTCTTTATCAACTAAATATTTAATAAATTTATTTCTATCTTATTGTCTTATTTCAATTATAATCTTTATTAATCACTTTAATATAGAGTTTTAAGCCACTTAAGATTTAGAAAAATATTTTATTTTAGTTAGATTAACTTTTAATTTATTAAGAAATATTTATCACAAAATTATCATTTTTATTGTGCATAATATATATCTAATTTTAAATATAACTATTCTAGGATTTTATTTAGTAAATAGAAGAATCTTTTATTTGCTTATTTAATTTATTTATTATGAAAGAAATTAAATAAATAAAGAAAATATGAAATTTTTAAGTTTAAATCTTTAGCATTTAATTAAGCGAAACTTAAAAACTAAATAAATAAAAGAGTTCAATATTTTAAATTATTGCGACTTTGTTGTAATAACTTAGATAAATTATATAAAAATTACAAATATCATAATAAAAATATTGTAAAGTCTTCCAACCATTTCTCATTTTCTCTAACTGCATTAATATACTTTTAATTTTTTATCTGTATTTGATATTTATTCAAATAATTAGATTCTTTTAATGAGTCGCTATGTTCATTATAAATTTAAAGGTGTTTTCTTTATGTCTGCAATTAAATATTTATAATTCTATCAAACTTAGAATATTTTTAGAAGTTGCAAATATAATTTTTTAAATTAGAAACAATCTCTTTTAATATTTCCTTTTTATGCATTATGACAATTATTTCTAAATAATATCTTCATAATATTTAATATTATAAATCTTATAAAATTCTTAATCATTTTCATTCCAGATACAAGCAATAATTTCAACTAATATTATGAAAATTTATACTGATTTTCTATTGAAAATTAAAGGATAATATTATAGTTTTTTTAATACTTAGTTTCTTTTTTATACTGCTTGATGCATTTTTTTCTGTCAAATTTAAGAAGAACATTTAAATTTTTGCAAATTTAGAATAATTTTTTAAACTATTTTTATTAGTTAATTTTATAGATTTTCTTTCAAATTTTATTTTAGCTTAATGTTTTTATTAAATTCTTTGATATTTTAGATCTACCTAATTTCAAATTTTCATAAAAATATAAGAATTTACTAAATATTTCATTTAAGATAAACTGAGTTTAATCGTAATTCTAGCTAAAAAGTTGGGTCTAAGTTAGGATTATTTTAATTATGCAAATTATTTTATAAAAACTCTTTAAATTTTTATATGTTTAAGAGGAAATGCATATATAACAATAAAATAATTAATTTAATGTGAAACTAGCTACCAAAAAGTCTTTCTATTTGCGAAATTTTGCTATTTTTATATAATTTATTTTTTCTTTTAGTTCTGCAATGATAGTTCATTGGATAATAAATTGTCTATGTTCAGCTTAGCCTGAAAAATATTGTAAATAAATTTAAATGTAAGCAGATTAACTTCTTCATATTAAAAAAAGAAGTTACTATTGCTATTACGATTCTTCACTTTGTAACTTGCAAGCTTAATTGCTTATTATCTGTATCCTTGTCTTATTAAGTCTTTTTATTAATTTATTTATAATCCTCTTAGATTTAATTTGTAGCTGCTAGATTTTATTTTTAAGTTTTTACCAAAAGTCATATTCCTCCCAATTTATCTTAGATTTTTGCTAATTTTTCTCATTTAAAGACAGTGGTATTTATCTTTATTTACTTTTATGTAGTTTTTAGTTTTAAGATAATCTAATTAACTCAACAGCAAAACCTTAAATTTTATAAATTTGAGACAGATTTTTAAATATTAGCTTTGCATGGCTTTCTAAAGGTATTTTACTATATTATTCTATTTAATATTGCAAGTAATATTGATGCTACTTCCTAATAAGTCTCCATTGCATATTGAAATAATTTTATAGAATATCAATCAATAATAAATTTTACATCGTGTTTTAAAAAAAGAAATCAAGAGCCTGCATCAAACTAAGAAGCTTACAATTCATCAAAGAGTATAAAATGGTATATTCCTATAAGTAATATAATGTATTTTCTATATCTTTCAAACATATCTATTTACTAGATATAATGAAGAAAATTTACAATGTAGTTAAATAATCTACTATACAATTTAAAATTGCTGAGAATTTGATCATTACATAAATTAAAACTAATCTTAATGAATATCATACACTTATATATATAAAATTTCATCAAGTATAACTTATAAATATTCTTTATATGGAAATTCTCAATAGGATGGCTTTATTAATAAAAAAGCCCTATAACAACTTTTCTAAAATAAATAAATTCTAAAAGGATAAACTTTTCTTATTAAATTAAAGAGATTTAAAGATCTTTGGAAATCTTAAGTTTTAATATGTTGTTCTAAAGAAATAAAAATGATTTTGTATTAAATTTAAGAATATGAATCTAAAATATTTAAAAATTTCTTTAGATGTCTTTAATTTGGAATTATTTGCTGTTTTTTCGCTTCCCAAAATAGAAATTATGATTAATAGTTAATGCTAGAAAAGTTTCAATATTTATTATGATGTATTTAAAATGTTTTGATAAATTAACTATCTACATCTAACTAGATTTAATTCATAAAAATATCTAAGATAAATATAGAATCTTAACTATTGAGTTTACACTTTACTATATCTAAATATATTAAATCAAAAAGTATAAAAGTTAGGGTATAATAGGTCTAGGATTAAAAAAATATTTTAATATTTTTAGTTTTGATTCAAATTAAGCTCATCTAGTAGTAATTATCTCAAACTTAATGCTCAAATAAAAAGCAAAAAGTTTAATAATAGCCTATTTTGAAAATATCATTTGATTTTACGAAACAATACTCTATATAATTTAAGAAAGTGTTTCAAATTTACAAATAAAGGAATTGCTATTGCTTTAAAAGTTAATATAATATATATTTGAAAATAAAAATGTAAAATAATATAATTGTTTATCATATATACAATTAAAAATTATAGATATTTCTAAAGTAATATTTATAAAAAATTACTTTAGTAATAATCAGCAAACCACATAGAAATATAATTCAGAAAAACATAAATATAATTTGCTCTTAAAATTTGGAAAAAATAGTTAGCAAAGGCAAACATTTTTATTTTAAAAGAAATATTGTAAATATAAGAATATTTAATGAAAGTATTCTATTATCTTATTTTAATATTAATAAATAAAGATAAGCATTTTATCTAGAAAATTTTGCTAAGAAGTAATTGTGAAGTTTTAGGATAGATTAATTCTTATGCTTGGTTAATTACTATAAAGCATATAATTTTTATTTTTAATCTGTTTACTAACCTATTGCATGTTTTTTAAAATTAAGCAGCCAGATCTTAAAAAGGATTAATTTAGATATTAAAGATTTTTAAAAATATTAATTTTCTGAAATTATCTTAATTCCTTTATAATTATTTTGGTTGCTACTCAGCTTTAGTTAAATATCAATTTGTATAATTCTTTTTTAAATAATTTTAGAAAAGTGAAATTGAAGCATAGCTTATACTAAAATGATTTAAAATAATGTATTAAAAAATTATAGCATGTAAAATTAGTTAGATTGTTGTATTTAATACCAATAAATATATAATAATTAGAGGATATAAATTATAAAGTGAATACTATGGAAAAATAAGCAAAATGGTATAAAGTTAATGTGCTTAAAAAGATAATTTGTAATATTTAGAGTTCGAACTCTTTTTATACTATCTTATTTATCTTGAATATTTTTCTTTAATAAGTTTCATATATTTTAATTTTAACTAAATAGATATTTTAGTTATTTTTAGCTTTTTTTTAGCATTGTTAAATAAAAAATTCTAAGATTTTATAATTAAAGGAGTATCACTAAAAGCACAAATATATTGTATATAACTTCTGACTTTCATAGTATAAGGAGATATACAAAATCTATTAATATTTTGTTTATAGTAAATATTCTATTTAATCAATATTCCAGAAATGTGCCTTCACTTTTTATTCAGTAGCTATTCAACTTAATATAAAGCTTTGAAACTTCATCTGCATGTTAAAATACGCTAACTTAATCTTTTTTCTTAATTAATTTAAACTTACAATTCTAAGAAAAATAATAATAAGAAATACTTAATTTATCATTAATTAAAAATATTTTTATATAAATTTCATCCTTAATACACTTGGGGATATATAATGAAGCGATCTTTTATGAAACTATAAGCATTTCATTTCTAGCGTAATATTACTATATTAATATAAAATTAAAGTAAAAGTGAAAAATCTACTTTTTCTATCTAAATTAATTTAAATATCATATATATTTTATTTAGTTCTTTTTTATTATTAATATTAAATCTTTTTGAGACCATTGAGGCATTCCAATTGAAGATATTTCTATTATTCAATTAATTATTTAAACTGATAACCATTCTTAAGCTTTTGATATTTCGTTAAAGCTGATTTATTATTAGATACAATCATAATCCTAATAAAGTATTAGATCAATATTTGATCCAACTATCTTAATCAATTAATTTTTTAGTTAAAAATGTCCTCCTTCGTATATTCAGTACTTTTCATAATTAATACAATTTTTTAATTTTTAATCTAATTTTTAAAACTTAACCAAGAGATGTATTTGCTTTAATTTTAATTAAGAGTTCCTTTTACTATTATTTATTAGATAAGGTAAAATCATTAAAGAAATATAATTTATGAGAGCATTAAAAATCATAAGGCGACTAATTCTTATTATATATCCTTATTAATTTCATAAAAGAAAACACTGCAATAATATAGAATATCTCTATAACAAGCAATTGAATATAGATCATAAATAAATATTTAATAATGGAAAATAAAAATATACAAATTAAAAAGAACTTCTCATTACCTTTATAGAAATAGACTAATCTACTTCTTTAAGTAAATATACCTTTATTTAGTCTTTCAAGTTAACTTAGCAAAGTTATTAAACTGTATTTTACTTAAATGGATGTATTAAAGCTAATTAAGTAGAAATTTATGATCGAAAATTAAAGCCATGTCACCCAAAAAAAATAGAAACTTATAGCTATAAAGATAAATTAAGCTTTAAGTTATCAAGTTATAATCACTCATTAAATGGTAAAATAATAAATTAACTAATTATAGTTATAAAGCTAAAGAGTGTAAATATATTGATTAGGGTAATTTTTACTTAAAATTGTTTCTAATTTCATATTGTTATAATTGACTCAATTTAAATACTCATTTTTTTAATTTTTTTATAAATATAATGACATAATCAGGTATGATAACTAGCAACTTCTAAAACCTTTACTAAAGATTGTATACAATTATACATATCAATAAGCTAAAAAAATCAAAATTAGATCAAACGCCCTCAGTTGTCTGCACTCAACTTATTCATTTCGTTTAAAAGGTTTATTTATTGATTTCCTTAATCAATATAGAGAACAAAGAACTTTGAGAATTTGAAAAAATAAAAGAAGTGTTCGGAGGATTTGTGGTGGCTCCCTTGTTTGATTAATCCTTTCACTAGCTTCTGCTTTTGTTCATAGTGTGCTCAGTTTATATTTCCATAATAATTGGGTGTAGTTTCTATGTAATGAAAAGAGCTAAACCAAGTAATTGAATAATAAACTTCGTCACATGGAATGCAGAGAATTTTAACTTAGTTTTATCAGTTCCTATAAACAAAACTCTAATAACAATAATAGCTTCTCCTGAAGAATTTCCTGATGATATAGAATATTTTTCGCAAACATACAGTATTCTATTCGTATGCTCGTTCGTAATGATCTTTCTTATCATGATATATCAACTAGCTAATTGCTACCTTACAGTTAATGTTTAGCAAGAGATAAAAATATCGAATGACATTTTATTTCACTAGTCATAGTCACATTTCTTATATTAGCTACAAACTTTAACCATAATAACTTTAAACTCATTCAAGTAAAAGTATGCTTTACTTATCTTATACTTGGTTTTTTAGACTAGAGTTTCATATTAAAAAGTGTATTCGGGAACTTATGCAAATATAATAGTGGAGAAGTGAGATTTCTTCCTTTATTTAGTTAAAATTCTAGTGGCTATTATTATGCTTCTTATAGAAACCAACGATATCAATGTTACCTTTCTTATTTTCTTCATTCCTTTCCTTTACCAAATTACCAACTTTCTATATCTAAAGCGACTCCAGCTCTTTATGTCTTACTAGTTAAATAAAGTACACTAACCAACAAACTGGCTACAAGCTATTAACTTCTACAGACAAATTTATGCACAATAAAAGAAATATCATTTAGACCCTAAATACACTATACTCCTTAAGGGTGCTTTGGTAAAGAACTTTGAGAAAAAAGGATCAAAACAAATATTTGATGGAATGAAGATCACTAAAAGTGTTCAAGTTTATAACGAGCATTTAATTACTCTAAGTACCAAATTAATCTCTCAACTAAACACTAAAGATCAGCAAGCTAAGTCTTTCATTCTATTTACTCTATTTTTCATTCTACAGCAGTAGAAGTAATTCCAATTATGCTTTGAGTTACTTAAGTAGTTTAGAAATGAAAGCTAAAACATAATATTTAGATTTTATTTATTCCTAGCAGACTAAATTTTAATAAACATTGTATAAGAACAAAAAGAGAAAGCTTTGCAAAATATAAGAATAGACCATCAGTTAAGAGTGTAAGATCAATCAGACTTCATAAAGAACCACTTTGATAACTAATTGCTAGATGTAGAAATCTTAATAAACATTTACGAGACTTTCAAAAATCTAAAGAACACAATAAAAATTATCTTATTTAAATATTTTTAATTTTGGGAATAGCTTTCCCATGAGCTTATATAAGAATAGTAACTTCTCAGCTTAAACAAAGAATTACAAAATTTGAATAATGAAATGGAAAATAATTACATGCAAATAATGAATATGAATCCTTAATTTTATTAGGCCGACTTTCAATATGTAGAAGCTTTATAAATAGTAAATTCAGAAGTTTCTTAAGTTGAAAGCATAATAAAAAATGCAGAAAATAAGAAATTTGCTAACTAAAGAATAAGAATGCTTAGAAAAAACGACTTTATAACTAATTTACTAGATGAAGATATAATGATAATAGTTGTAAACGCAAATGACAACTATAAAATTATCTATGCTAATCCCTAAACCTGCTAAGCTCTAAAGTTTTCTACTTCAGTAATTGAAAATATAACATTTGATTAGCTTTGCCCTTTCATTATTTAAAAAAGCTTAAAAAAATACATAGATGACTCCTTAGGAAATGAAATAAAGACAGTACTTCTTACTCAAGATGGTTTTCTTTTTCCAGTAACTTAAATAGCAACCCCTCGTTGGAAAAATTCGAAATTGGAAATTCTTTTTGCCTTTTAGCCGATAAGTAATACAAAGAATAGTGGATTTTTATTATTAGATGACGAAGGATTTATAATAACATATTAGTAACACTTAGATAGCTTTTTCAGAAAATAATAAGATGTGACTTATTTCTAACTAAATATGAATGATATATGTCCTAACTACTAGCAGTATTTAAACTCAAACAAGAGCGTAACTATGAATCCTTATAAATTTTATAATTCAGAAAGGCCTAAAAGACAATCAAGCCTCTAAGTTATTAAGTAAGAATAGAAAAATAAAAAAACTTAATCTTCTTCAAATTTAAGGACTATAAATTTAGAATAATAAGAGCAGGGTTTTGAAAATATCTTCATTAATACAAATGAAAGTTTTTATTCAATACATGGGAATCTTCTACTGCAAATAGTTGTTATTGGATCTTACTTTAAGTAACTTTAGGTAAATGAGGATTCCTCTTATAATAATACACTTCAGCGAAGTCTTCTTTCTTCATAGCTCTTAATAAGCTCTAAAGAAGAAAAAAAGAGTAAATAAAAATCAATGTACTAATCATCAATTTCTCATACAACAGATAGCGAAATCGCATAAATTTAGAGATATAAGCAAAGTAAAATTTAATTAACAATTCTTAAAATAAGGAAAATATTTAAAATTACAGGAATATTTTTCCTTATTATTTTAATGATTTTTGTTTGGTATTCTTAAATCATAATGCAAGACTCTTTATAGATATATGAAAAAAATTATTATGAGTTAGAATTATTATTATCAATAAGTAACTTAACAATAAGTGCACATTGGTTCATTATCTCTCTAAAATTATATTATACAGGCATGCTACCTGAATAGTATTTATGATAGTTTTAAGATTTAAAATATTCTGATGACTTATATATAAACATTTAGATGGAAATCAAATAAATCTAGAATTAACTTAATTAGAATATCCTAGAATTGTATAAGCTTTAAAAGTGATTTCCTGATTCTCATAATAGGGATCTTGTTATTCAAATGAAAAGCGTGCTAAACGAAAATGTAGAAATACAAAAATCGACTCTTAATTACATTTAAGCATGCTAGATCATTAATAGGAACTTTTTTACATTTTCAACCTTAGATAAAGAAAATTTCAATCGATATAGTAATATATTCTTATTCTCTTTTAAGACGAATGGACTAAATACTTTATTGGAAGAAAGTTATTATCTTCTAATGAAAAAGATAGAAAATCCTGGATAAAATTATGAAGAAATCAGAAAATCTTCTATTATACTATTTGTTTTTTAGACTTTATTCGATTTGTTTATTTTCCTCTATATTTACTGGGTAGTAATGAAGATAACGAAGTCTAGAAAAAGAATAATATTGTTCTTTGTTAAGATTGCTAAGATTTATGCTTTAGATTATTGTAAAAAGCTTCAAGAAGAATTATAGTAAAAGCCTTTTAGTTAAGATGGAATAAATTTGGAAAATGATATACTCGAAATAATAAAGAGTGAAGATTTAAATTAATAGAAATCATAGGAAGAATCTAAGTATAGTACCTCTAATATTACTCTGAATGAAAAACAACAAGATAATTCTGACATTTCTATTGTTTTGAAAAAAGATAAAAAGTCAAAGTAAGTTAGCAAAAAGAGTACTGTAAAGCAAAAGCAGAGAAATTTATAGAACTTGCTATAAAGTACAAATGAGTGAAAAAGATGAAGTAAGTTTTGGATTTTAATTTTCTTGTTCGTAATGTGCTTCTAAACTTATTATATAATAGATTTCAATATTTACCCTCAATATGTTTAAAATTTTGAGAATAGATAGAACGCTAACTTTTTAATATCTCAAATGCAAATTTTGTTCTAACTTTCTATTACCTCTTTAACTGAGCTCTTACTAAACTCTTCATCTACAATCATTTATCAGGATACATAATCATTAACTTTGAAACTACTTGACGATATAGATAACATAAATAACGAGTATTATTCGTTCTTTTAAGATAAACTATCCGTTTTTTCAAAGGATTTTTAAAAGTTATATATTTAAACAACGGATTAAAACGCTTGTCTTGTTTTCTAAAATAAAGATCTCTGCTATTAATTAGCTGATGGAATACTATAGAAAGGATATCGTTTAGCTACTATTAGATATACTTAAAATCTCAGGGAAATTTATTTTTATTTTATGAATTCTGATAAAAGTTTAGAAACTGGACTTAATCTACTTTAATCCAAATAATTCACGGAAAGTAAAAATCTATAATGATTTTATTTAATAAATCTAAATGAAATGATTTAGGAAGAAATTAAAATCAATATCAAGCAAGATTTTAGAGAAGCTTAAGCTTATTGCAACATCTTCAATTCCGTACAAACTTTTGTATACGTGATAATCTTCGTAAGTGTTTGAATAGCTTTAACTTCGCATTTTCATTCAATCATAATGGAACAGAACAACATAATAAAGCTTCTTCCTACTAAATTTATTGTCTATGGCAATCTGAAAAGTGAGTTTGTAGAGGCTATTAGAAACATGTGATAGACTTCTATATTAATAATTGATCTTATAATTTAAATTTTAATTAATGATAATTTATAATCTCAATAAAGAAAACAGTAAGTAGATATTTATATATATTTAATCTCTTTATAATGCTTAAATGTAAATCAAACATAATCAAATGCTAATAGTTACTATAACTTGCTAGCTTTATTTAGTTAATTAAATTTTATTCATTTTAAAGGAATAAAATCAATGTCTGTTTATAAAATACTTATTTTCTACTATTTGTTAATTTTTTTAAATAGTAATCTTTGTTTTCGCAGGGCTTGATATAAATAATATATTAAGTTAATTTTGTTGAGGAAAGGAAAGATAATTTTAATGCCTTTCGATACTTTTTCAAAATCTGAGAAGCAAATTTTCTAAAATATTTATATTTAGATAGAAATGTTTAAGAAAGAAATATTAGCTCTGCCATCTTAGTTCAAAGTATATCTAAATGTTTAGTTTTCATTGACACATTACAAAATAGAAAAATAGAAATATCCTAAACAATTTTCAATAAAAAGCTTCAAGTTAATAATCAGATCAAATAAAATATATAAACTTGGTATGTATCTTTGCTATTACTAATAAATCCAAGTGGATTACAGATAATCATAATTTTTTGATTAAGTAGTTTAAAGCTCTATTATTAAAAGATATTATCAATCAATTGACACATAAAAAAGTTTAAAATACAAGGTTAAAACCTGCTATATCAATAAGAATAAACATCGTATTTAGAGAGATGAAAGAATGAGAAAAAAGCGATTTTTCAAGCTTTTGCTTAAATATAATTATAGTTTTAAAATTAATTTGAAGTAGAAATTAGAAGATTAGTAAAGCTTATTTAAAAATATATCTAGTTCATTTACAAATAGATAAATACGCTTATTTTTTCAATCTTACGCCCTTTTACATAATAGTTTATTATTAATTTAAATTCAAAAATCACTTAGCTATCTATTGAAATTAAATAAGCATATAATAAAAATTTTAATATTAAGAAAGTTAAGATTATTGTAGGAGAAATAATTATAATTCTAACACTTTTATAACTATTTTAAGAAAATATTTTTGTTAATCTTCATTTATTAAAGAAAATCAGGCACCACAAATTTAATTAATTTTTAAGTTAATCATTAATAAATAATTATTTTTAAGATTAGTTTAAAATTTATTAATTAATAATAACTTGATAAAGAAAAAATAGCAGGCTTAAAGAAAGAACTAAACTTTTACTCATAATTAAATTAAATTTAAAAAGATTTAAGGATAGCTAATGATAATTACTACAATCAAATATTTAAAAATTGTAATCTTAATTATATTAAATGCATAGCATTGCTTAAGTTTCTTTTTTCTCAAATGACTTAATATTTTTGATTTATTTTAGTTATTATTTATCTGATAAATTAAGTTATCAATAAAAGCTTTTTTAATGTATTATTAACTAGAGAATTTAAGTTAAATAATAGCTTAATTTTGTATAAGATTTATTAAGATATTATTATAAACATTAAAAAAATATTAAATTTAAGTCAATTATTGCTCTTATAGCCTTTTAATTTTACTTACAAATTTCAGAGAAATATCAAGGAATTTATAGCTTAATTATTATCTTTAAAATATGAGAAAAATCTTAGCTTAGAATTTAGAAATTCTCTAATTGTAATTGATATCATCTGGAAAACAAAGAGTATAAATGTCTATTATTTTGGCAGTCTGATAAAAATGTTTTTGATTAAAATATATAAGAAACGTGAGTGATATAATATCTAGATTTATTTTTTTTATGTATTTAATTTTAAATTAATAAAGTCGCCAATTTATTTCTAAATCAAACATATAACTTTAAAATAATAAACAAAAGTTGGATTATTTCTTTCTATAAAAAATAACTAAATCTCAAGCATTTTGTTGAGATTAATAAACTATTCCTAAGTTTTAAGAATTTTAAAATTAATTTCCTGCCAATTGAAGTTATTAGGGCTATGAAATAATTAATTTATCTTCCTTATAAAAAATTTATTATTTTCTTAGCAAATAAAATTGAAGTTATAAAAATCAAGTTTATTTTTTATCATGCTTGGAGATTGAAATAAGCATGCTTAAAGGATTATGAATAACTCTGCTAACTATGCATCTTAAAAAGATGTTTATTTATAATAACTAAGAAGTATTTTATATAAATTATTTAGACTATTAGCTATAAATTAATGTAAAATGTTGAAAAGTGTAGGGATAAAATACTCCTTATGTTTATTATTGAAAGAAAATTAGAATATTAAAAATAATTATATTTATCGATATAAAAGCTTCATAATATATAAACAATCAAATATCTTTGAATCATGAGTAAAAGAGCCAACACTCAGAAAAAAATTTTAAGAATTTAATAACGTAAGAAAGTAAAAACTTGTATAAATTTAAAAATAATGTTAAAAATTCCTAAGTTTATTATTATAATGAATATATTAATTTCAAAAGGATAATAAACAATTGCATAAAAGTATGGATCCTTCTAATTTGAAAGTTACTAATGAATATATAAAAGTGGCTTAATTGAAGTTCATATTTAAATTTCCTGCTAATTTGTCTGAAATTTTCTAGAACATATTAATCTACTATCATTATATATTTATTGAAATTTGAGATATAAGCAAAAAATTTGGTTTTAACATTGAAAAACGTAAAAAAAAAGTCAGAAATTTAAAGAATTCAAGTAGAAAGTGATATAAAATTAATCTCTACAATTAATTTATTTAAATGTAAAATATTATTTTAATATTATAAAAGCTTATACTCAGAGACTTTATATCTTATAATTAAAATATACATATACCTTAAAAAATTGTATCTATTATTCTCTTATTTCTATAATTGTTTTCTAATAAATCTTCTCTATCATATCTATCATAGAGTACTTATATTCAAAAGTATAAAAATTATTATTATAACATGAAGTTTTTTACTAAGCATTTATCATTAATAAAAGAGATGAACTAAAGTAAGAATTTGATTATTAATAGGAATAATTTTATTTAAATTTAAAAATCTTGATTAAATCTATGCTTTTTAATAATTATAACTCTTCAAATAATTAACTTATACAATATTTTTATTATGTTTAAGCTTTATAATTACGTATTTATTTATTTAGAAAAAAAAAATTTTCGCTAACTTCAATATAATCTTTAGCCAAGATTCTTTAATTTCTTAAAATAGATTTAATTATGTTTTATAGTAATTGAATAAAGCTAAGTATATTTAGTTCAATAGAAATTAATTTATAATTCCGGTAAAAGATTTAAAATTAATTAGATGAGAAAACTAATTATATCAAAGTTTTTAAGTTTATAAAGAATACAGAAGCTTATTCATAAATAAAGTTATTTTTAAATTAGATATTAATACATGCTAATAATAAATAATTGATTTTCGTATTTTATATAACTTTTTTATTTTAGCTATGAAAAAAGTATCCTAGTTTTAAATAATTTACCAAATAGATCAAAATAATTTTTTTCTTTTTTTCATAAAAATTAATATTTTTCTCTTTATTTCTTCTTGACGAAAATATTAATTTATTTAAGTTCAGAAAAGGATTAAAAATAACTTATATATGCAATTTTTATGATTTGAAGTGTTGAATACTCAAATAAAGCTTAAAGTTGCTCTAATTCTTATATTTTATTAAAAATACTTTCTTGTGACTTTCATAAATTATTTTACTTTTTGAATAAAGTGTTTTTCTCTTTTTGTTATTTAAATTATAAAAAATAATTTTCAAAAATGATAATTTTAATCAATTAAGGAGCAAAAATTAATAATATATTTTTTTAAACTATTAATTTAATATATTCCTCTAATATCAAAAGAAGGGAATTCTTCAAAACCTAAAATTATAATTGGCTTAAGTAAGTTATTTTATTTTTTAAGTTAGCTGATAATATTTATTAAACTGAGATTAAGGTAACTAAAACTTGTTAATTCTTTTATGATATTATTAATCCTAAAACCAATTTTCATCTAAATATATGCTTTTAATATTTTAATGCTACTATCATATTTCAATCATTTTATACTAGATCAGACTTTATTTCCTTTAAAATAATTAAATGCTATCAAATCTTAATTAAATATAGTATTTATAATTTTAGAAAAGTAAATTAAATCAAAATTTGCTTACTCATAAAGAAATCAAGCTATTAAATATCATTGTGATAGCAAATAATTCAAAAGATTAAATTTTTACTAAAATATACTATTCTTAAGTGTAGCTAGTTTGCTGAGTATGAAAATCTAAGTTCCTTTAAAAAATAAATTATAGATATTATAAGATAGTAAAAAATAAAATTACATTGAGGCTACAAAGACTACTTAAAGATGCAAAGTTTCTATTGAAATAAGTAAATAAAAATTATATTATGAAAATTATTAAAAGTATTGTCTGGATTAGGTCTTAATTTAATAGTAAATAAATCATCAACTTTAATTTCTTAATTATTTGTTATATTTCCCAAAGAAAAAATATAAATCTTATTTTAAAATTTAAATAGAATAGTTTTGGCCATTATTCATAGAAAATTCTATTTCTTATGCAAGCATACCTTGCTTTAAATTATTTATTTTGAACTTGTAGATATTGAAATTTTAGATTATCGTAGTATTAAATTTTAAGTAAAAATCTAGTATTTCTTTTAAAGAACTTGAAATAAATTTCTAAAGAAAAGAACTTTGCTAAATCAAAAAAATTTTTAAATCTTTAAAATCTTGAAAACTTGGCTTAATTATAATAAAAATAGCTAAGGGGAGGAATAAATCTTTAAATTTAATTAATGCATAAATAGGAAAAAGCCACATAAAATTTTGTAAGCAAACCAAAACAAATTATAAAAAGCATTAAGTTAGGTAGCAGAGAATCTTAAAGTAAAAATGCTGTTTAAATAGCACACAAATTTTAAAAAAAATTATGATTTAAACCAAATTTTAAGATAAGGAAGGAAATTTATTTTTTAATACTAAGATAGTTAAAAATATTCCTTAACTTTAGTAATAGTTCAAAATATAAAAATTTTTCAAACCAAGATTTATGAATTTTAAGCATGGACTGTAAAATTAAAGAATCGACTAAAGCAACATTCAAATTAATAAAGAATCAGAGAATAAAAATTAAGCCTTCCAGCAGAAGTTTATTAATAGCTTTTTTCTTAAAGCGATTTTAAAAAATTAAGAATGGATGAATCAAAGAAATTCAAACTCAAAACTCAGCAAGTTAAAATTTCAAAGATCAGATAATTGTATTATTTCTATTTATTTCTAAAGTCTCAAAATCTTAATTTAATTCCTTAAACATTAAAGTATTTCAAACTAAATTCAAAGAAGTACAGAGAAGAATAGAGAATTAAATATTTTTTTAAATATACTAGCTATATTTTTATACAAAAATTTCTGGTTATTTTAATTGTAAAATCAGATGAGGATATTTCTTTAGGAAATATTATTCATATAGTGGATATAGAATTTTAGTATCTTTATTATTTAACAAAAATTTTAAAAATAAAATTGAAATATGATTCTTAGTTAATTGTAATAAATATTTATTTAACATTAAGGAAAAAGAGAATAAATGTGTGACTATGGATTCTCTAATATAAAGATTATTTTTATAATTTTTTTTATTTATCTTAATCCAATCTAACTATAAAAAGTCTACAAAAGTAAAGAAATATCCTTTTAATCCCCTTATTAAGGTATTTTTCCAATTATATAAAAATACATTTCCATAGCCAAAGAAGTTTAAGAAAAAGAATTTTTAGAAAAATTAGAATAAAAGATTGGATATGATATATTTAAATTTAGAAGTTCTAATATTTTAAAATTAATAATAATTCAAATTGATTTAAGTAAATTTAAGACCCAAATGTTTATAAACCCAAATTTTATATAAATTTATAAAAGTAAACTATTAAATAGATTTATTCAAAAATTTTGGATTTAATTCCTTATACTATTAAATTAATTATATTCTGCTAGATTAAATAGCAGCTAATTAATAGCTTTAATCTTTAATAATAGATTAAGTCTAAGTTTGATGTAGATAATGCTAAAAATTATTAAGCATTATAAAGTAAAAAAATAATTTCAAGAATGGAAATTTGCATTTTTGGAAGTTCAGAAAAGAATAGTTAAAAGGTATTATTAGAATATGGTTGGCTATTATTAATAGATCAATCTTATTTAGAGTAAAAAATCTAAGTTAAAAGCTTCTGGAAAAATTTTTATATTTATTAGACTTTTGTTTTATGATAAGTTTAAAAATAAAGATAAAATATATAAATTTATTAATTTTTCTATTAAAAATTTGATGCATAGCAAGAGTAATTGAGGATTACAGGATTTAATGTTTTTATTTAAAAAACATTATATTAAATCCTTTAGGAAGTTGAAATTTTAATATTAAATAGAAAAAATGTTAATAGGGGATAATTTTAATATTTGGCATATTTGAACTATTTATAATTATTTTAATTATACATTACTTTACATCTAAAGAAGAAATTAATGATTTTTAAAGTCGAAAAATTATCTAATTTGATATATAATTTAGCCAAACATTCATTTATTGTACTCCATAGAGTTAGAAGCAAATAAAATTAAAGTTATTAATTTCTATGGAAATTTAGATTTAATTATTTAATCTAAAACTTATCATTAAAAATATTTGTTTGAAGCAAAAGATTAATTATTTAACAATATTCTAAGTCTTTCTAAATATTTGTAATAATTAACTTCTTACTTAAGAGAGCTTTCTATTTCCTTTTAATTAGTTACTCCTCGTTGGAAAAATTCGAAACAGGAGATTATTTTTGCATTTAATCCATTATGTAGTTAAAGGGGCAGTTTAATTTTATTATTAGATGAGAAAGGATAGAAAATAAATAACTAACAACATTTAGATAATTTTCAGAATAAGAAATAAATAATAACATTTTTAACCTTTATGCTTTATAAAATAAAAAAATACTTTCAGTCGTTTTTTCGTTCCATATAAAAGCCCTTTTAGGTTTTTTTCTTCTAATTTTTTTAATTTCAACTATTTAACTTTTAATTAGATATTATTATAGCGGATGATATTTATTAATAATCTTATAAAGATTTTGTTAAATTAGGTTTCAGTATTAAAAGTGTTGTCTTCTTTTTATTTATATTTTTCTGAATTTTTAATTATACTTCATTAATCTTAGGCTTAGAGCACAAATAAAACTTGAAATAAAAACACATCTTTGATCATAAATTTAAGTATAGCTTCATGAAATTATTTAATTTTTACAGAATAAATAATACATTTTTATATTCTAATTTTTATCCTAAAATTCTTTAAAAAATCAATTATTAATTTAGAATAAATCTGCTATTTAATAATTATTTTCAAAGTTTTATATAATATCTATTAATGTTTTCCATAAAATTATTATCTAAAAAGTGTAACAAAATATTTAAATCAATTTTTAGAATTTTTTATTATTTTGTTAGTTTTTTAATTGAAAACTTTTATTTTTTATATGATGTGAAATAATATTGATTTCTTTCATAAGATTCTGTTTCTATTAAATTAGATTTATCTAAACATATATTTTCTTTATCACTGCGAGATGACATGATAACTGCATAAACTACATTAATTTGAAAAAAATGTTATTAATAATGTCTATTTTCAAATTTTTCAATAAAGCTTTCATTTGTTTATTTTATAAATTAAGAATCTTTTAAAGTTTTAACTTTAAATAAAATTTACGATTTTATGATTTGCTTCTAATAATATTAATTTTAGGAATTTATTATTTTAGCATTTTTATAGATTAATTATAGTTTTTAAAGATATTTTCATCTCAAGGGAATAAATTTATAATATTTTACTTTTAATTAAATCCATATCCCCTTAAATTTTATAATTTTTCAGTAGAGGAATTTCTTATTTAAGTTATTGTTCTAGATAGATAAATCAGAGCTAGTTTTTCTTATTGTTAGCTAAAATTATTAGCATATCTGCATAAAATTTAATTCTTTTTTCTTTTAATTCAGTAGAAATAAGTTAATGTCAAACAATTTACCTTCCTTTCTCTGTAAGATAAGAAAATATTGAATTAAATAATAGCTATCACTACCTAAAAGATTTTCTAAGTGTTTTATATAATTTTTCTAATTTTTATTTTCTTTTTGCTAATTAAAATCTACATAATCAACCCCTTTATTAATTAATAACCAAATTTTAAATAAAAAAATTGTAAATAAAAGGATAATTAAGTAACTATCTTAAATTTCAAGGTTTTTATATTTGAAAATTTCAGATCTAAAGAAATCCGTAATTATAGCAAACATTAGCGCTGGATTATAATATAATAAACAACATTAAAGAATAATTATTACTTTTTTATTTGAGCTAGCTATTTCCTTTTGTCATTTTTTTATTAATTTTCATTGCTTAGAGATTTATTATAAAAAATTGAAGCGAAAATAACGCGTCAAGTATCTTTATAATACTTCATTGCTACAGATTAGCTTCTTTAAAATTTCTGAATGAATCTCAAAAATAATTGATTTAATAAAATTAATTATAGTTATTTAATTAAAAAAACACTTTAGGATCATATTTATTAAATCTCAATTTTAATTCATTCTTGAAACGAATAATTATAAACTTATTTTTAAGAGGCTTAAATAAACAAATAGCTAAAAAATATAATTTTAATTTAATAATAATTAAAATTATTTATTTATATTAGTTTAGATTAATAATCAATATAAACATTTACATTTTTATTCTTTAATATTAAAATGTCACATTAAGGCCTTTGGACTAGCAATTTCTAAAACCTATATTGTCGCCTCTTTATGATTACTCAAATCAATAAATTGAAAAGATAAAAAACCGATCAGACAAAATCCGTTATTTGCACTCAACTGATACATTTCATTTAAGAAATCTAT
Source organism: Loxodes magnus (assembly GCA_946699065.1). Classification (NCBI taxonomy): domain Eukaryota; phylum Ciliophora; class Karyorelictea; order Loxodida; family Loxodidae; genus Loxodes; species Loxodes magnus. Next base: position 475,460 of record CAMPDV010000125.1, on the reverse strand, counting down.
TTATTAATTTCTTTGGTCAAGTTAGAAAATAAAGACACTTATGAGTTTGATAAAATAAAAGAAATTTTTGGAGGATTTGTGGTGGTACCTTTATTTGATAAATCGTTTGGGGTTCTTCTTTTTCTGTTTATAGTGTGCTCAGCTTATATTTCCTTATTATTTGGATGTAGCTTCTATTTAATAAAATGTAGCAAACCAATCAGTTAAGTTGCAGATTTTGTCACGTGGAATTCAGAAGTCTTCCATTTAGTTTTGTCGATCCCTATAAATATGACACTTATAACCGTAATAGCTTCACCTGAATTGTTTGCTGACGATATAGAGTATTTTTAAAAAGAATATAGCATTCTATTTGTATGCTCGAGTGTATTGGTGCTATTGATAATAATATACCAACTTTTGAATTCGTATCTAACAGTAAGTGTGTAGAAAGAAATAAAGATATCTAATGATATTTAATTTCACTAATCGTAGAGACTTTTCATCTAATAGTTAGAAACTTTGATTATAGTGATACTAAATAGATTCAAATAGAAGTATGTGCTACTTATTTTGTACTTAGTTGGCTAAATAAGAGTTTTGCATTAGAAGTTTTACAAAGGAAGTTATGCAAACTTAATAGTAGAAATGTGAGATTTCTTCCTTTATTTAGTCAAAATCTTAGTAGCAGTCATTATGCTTCTCTTGTAGACTGAAGAAGTAAAATTCTTCCTTCTAATGTTCCTAGTTCCTTTACTCTATAAAATAGGAAACCTTATTTACTTAAAACGAGTAGAGTATTTTATGGGCTTGTAGTTGCATAAGGAAGATAATCAGGCAAACTGCATATAAGCTATTAACTTCTATAGATAAACTCATGCCTTATAAAAAAGCTATCATTTAGATCATAAGTACTCTGTTCTCCTCAAGGGTGCTCTAGTCAAGAATTTCGAATCTAAAGGTTCTAAACGAATATTTGAAGGATCGAAGATTACTAAAAACATTTTCCTTTATAACGAAAACTTAATATCAAAGTGTACAGAGTTGATTTCTTAACTCAGCAGTAAGAATCAAGAAACGAAATCTTTCATTCTGTTTACTTTATTTTTCATTCTTCAGCAGCAAAAGTAATTCCAACTTTGCTTTGAATTACTAAAGCAGTTTAGCAGTTTAAATTAGAATTTAGTGTTTAGGTTTTATTTATTCTTAGCTGACTAAATTCTGTTGAATATTGTGTAAGAATAAAAAGATAAAGCATTAGAGAAAATTAGATTAAACCATCAACTAAAAGTACTAGACTAGTCAGATTTTATCAAAAATCACTTTGATAGCTAGGTGCTAGATGTAGAGTAAATTATTGAAATCAACGAAACTTACAAAAATCTAAAAAACACTATCAAGTTAATCCATTTAAATTACTTAAGGTTTTGAGAAATTCTTTCTCGTGACTTGATCTAAGAACAGTAACTACTCATTTTAAACAAAGAACTATAAAAGCTCTAACATCAAATGCAAATCATTTATGATCGAATCACCCATATGAGCCCTTAATTTTATCAAGCCGATTTCTTATATGCAGAAGTTTTATCAATAGTAAACTCTGAAGATCCTAATATCGAAAGAATAATAAAGAATGCTGAAAATAAGAAGTTTGATAACTAGAAAATTAGAATGTTTAGGAAAAATGATTTGCTAACTAATTTACTTGATGAGGATATTATGATAATGGTAATAAATGCAAATGATAACTATAAAATTATTTATGCTAATCATCAGACTTCTTAAGCTCTTAAATTATCCTCTTCTATAATTTAAAATATAACCTTCTATTAACTTTGTCCTTATATCATTTAAAAGAACTTTAAAGCTTACATAGATGATTCCTTAGGAAACGAAATGAAGACAGTGCTTCTTACTCAAGACGGTTTTCTACTTCCTTTGATTTAAATAGCGACTCCTCGTTGGAAAAATTCGAAGCTGGAGATTCTTTTTGCCTTTCAACCATTATGCAATTAGAAGAACAGTTGACTTTTATTATTAGATGAGGAAGGATAAATAACAAGCTACTAGCAACAGTTAGATACTTTTTTTAGGAAATAAGAAGGAAGTTACAATTTATAACTAAACATGAATGAAATATGTCCTAATTACTAGCAATACCTAAACTCTAATAAAACTGTATCATTTGATTTTTCTAAATCATAAAAACCTCGCTTACTTAAAGGATAGTCGAATCCTGAAGACATAAGTTAGGAACATGAAAATAAAAGTGACTAATCTTCTCCAGATGTAAATAAGCAGAGAAAGGACTAAAAAGGTTAAGCAAATAATAATAATGAGACTATCTAAATAAATACAAACGAGGAATTTTATGTTGGATTTGGAAATATTTTACTACAAATAATTATTGTTGGATCTTATTGAAAATAATATTAGACTGAGTAGGAATTAACCTTTAGACATTCTTTATTTTCTTAGCATGCTATTAGATAATAAGAAGGAAAAATAGTTAAGAAAAACTCTACATATGAAGGATCTGTTTATTAGTAAACTGACGTTGATATGGCTTAAGTATAAAAATAAAGAGAACATAAAATACAGGAAACAATACATAAAATAAGATAAATATTTAAAATCACAGGAGTACTTTTCCTAGGTGTTCTAATGCTTTACATCTGATATACAATACCTATTATGAATAAATCACTTTAGATATACAAAAATAAATATTATGAACTTGATTTAATTTTGTCAGTAAGCAACTTAACTATAAGTGCACATTGATTAATTATTTCGCTCAAATCTTATTAAACCAATATCTTACCTGAACAATATTTGTGGTAATTCTAAGAATATAAGTATTCTGATGATTTATATCTAAATATTTAAGCAGAACTTAAATAAATACAAAAACAACTTAATGAGGAAATTTTAGAATTATACAAGCTATCAAAGTGACTTTCAGAGTCTTATAACGAAGATCTAATTATTCATATGAAAAGTGTGTTGAATGAAAATGTAGAAATACAGACGTCAAATATAAATTATATACAGATATGCTAGCTTATTAATAGCAATCTATTTACTTTTTCCTCTTTAGAAAAAGAAAGTTTCAAACTATACAGTAATCAGTTTTTGTTTTCTTTTAGGATGAACGGTCTAAATACTTTACTAGAAAAGAGTTATAACTTATTGATAGATATTGTAGAAAAGCCTGAACAAAACTACAATCATGTAAAAAGAAATGCCATTATATGATTAAGCTTCTAGACTTTGTTTAGTGTCTTTTTGTTCATTTATATCTACTATATAGTTATGAAAGTAATCAAATCTAGAAAATAAATTCTTCTCTTCTTTGTTAAAATCGCTAAAATTTTTGCTTCAGACTACTATAAAAAGTTATAGGAAGAATTACAATAAAAATTATTAAGTCAAGATGCTTCTAGTATAGAAAATGAAATTTTAGAAGAGTTAAAGTAAGAAGAGTAAATTAAGCAAAGTATTCAGCCAGAGATTAAACAAAGTACTTCTGATATTACTACAAACGAAAAGCAATAAGATAATAATGAAAATTCCTTACTCACGATTAAATAAAGCAAATCAATTAAAAAAGCTAATAAAAAGAACGTGAAATAGAGAAAGCCTTAAAATATGCTCCAGAGCGTAAATGAATGAAAAAGATGAACTAAATTTTGAATCTTAGTTTTCTTATTTATAATGAGCATTTAGCTGTTTTATTTAGTAGACTTTAATCTTTATCCTAGTTATATTAAAAACTTCGAAAATCGATTAAAAGGAGACTTCTTGATATCTCATAAACAAATTTTGCTATAAATGTCTATGGCCTCATTGACTGAACTCTTACTAAACTCTTCCTCTTAAATAATCTATCAAGATACTAAATCACTAACTCCATATCTAATAGATGAATTGGAGAAGCTTAACTAGGAATGATAGTTATATTTTGAAGATAAAATAGAAATATTTTCAAAGGATTTTTAGAAGTTATATTAGCAAACAACTAACTAAGATGCCTGTATTATTTTCGAAGATCAAAGCTTATGCTAATAAATAGCAGATGGAGTTCTAAAATAAGGATATTAATTAGCTACTTTTAGGTATACTTAAGACATGAGAGAAATCTATTAAGATTATATATTTTCTGACTAAAGTTTAGAAGCAGGTTTAAAAATATTATAATCAGAAAAGTTTATAGAAAGTAAAATTTTGTAATAATTCTATTTAACTAAAATAAATTAACAGCTCTAGTAATAAATCTAAGATAATATAGAAGAAGATCTAGCTGAATCGTAAAGTTACGGAAGTATTTTCAACAACATCTAAACTATCTGATACATAATTGGATTTATCACTTTTTGGATAATTTTGACTTAATATTTCAGCCAAATTATAAGAGAGCAGAACAACATATTGAATCTACTTCCCACTAAATTTATAATATACGGATATTTGAAAAAAGAGTTTGACGAAACAATAAAAAATCTGTGATTTAGCACTTTTTAAAAGGTTCTTATATAAAATTATCATAAAATATCATATAATTTAATATTATTTACTAAAGTTTAAACAATATATTTGAAAAAGAGCTGTATGCCATTCAGATGCTACACTCTCTATAAGATTAAATCTTTTTTAATTAAATAGTATTTTCATTAATAATAAATTAAAATTTTAGCTTTGTATAATCTTGTTTATTTATACATCAAATTTAAATAAAAAATATTTCTTTGAGTTTAATAAAATAAATATAAATTTTAATACTTAAAATATTCTTAAATAAGTAAACCAAAAATAAAAAGATAATAATCAGGATAAATTAATAAATATATTAAACTAGAAGCAATTCATATAAATTCTTAACTAATAATAAAATTATCAAGTTTATATAAATGAAAGCTGACTGGTATTTATTTAAAATACTTTAGTAATGAAATATTAACAATTAGCTTAATGAAAATTGAGTTAAAAATCTAATTCCAAGTATAATTTTAAATTAAAAAATTAAATTAGTTTAATTTTAGAAGATAACTAAATATTGCAAGAAATTTTAATTGTATTGCTATATTTTATAATTGATTTGTTAAATCCAAAAATCTTGCTTATTCATGTAAATTTGATATATCCTTTTTATATTCAAGAGAACTTTTATTTTATTAAAAATTATGAGGAATTCAGGTAGTGGAAATTAAAAAAAATTAGATTATTGGATGATAGACAATAAAAATATAGTACGTTCTAAAAAGCAGATATTCTATTTTATATAAATCTAAACATCAAGTTATCTTATATAAACTTTTTGGCTTGATTTATTTAGCATATTATACTTTTTTTTATTATTATTTTAATTTACTTAAATAAGCCAAATTTTGCAAATCTGATAACAATATTTTCAGTGACCTTATCTATTTATCTCTTAATTTCTATCATTTGACTAAATTTTCAGTAATAATGCGTTTTTATTTTTTGAAAATAAAGACAATAAATAAGGGAATACTTTAAATTTTAATATTCATAGATAAATGAATAATAATTTAAAATGATGCTAATAATCCTTTTATACTTTAAATAAATTACTAGTAAATATTTTAAAATATCTTATAGATATTATGCTAATTATGCTCATTTGATTCTTTAGAGTTAAAATTTGCTTAAATTTTAATTATTTCTAAATTTTTAACTTTTTAATACTTTAATATTTTATGTACATTAAAAATTAAATCTAATGTCTATAAAATATCCCTAGAGTAAAGATGTATAGAGTTTTCTTTAATTTTACCTCATCTTTCTCCTTTATTTCATTATTGGCTATTAATCAACTAATTATTTAATGAAAAGCTTTATTGATATAAAGATATAAACTTAAGGTAAAATCAAATAATTTTTAATAAATAATAACTATATTTACCCACTATAAGCTATATCCATTCTTTTTATTCATTTTTGATTTCCTTTGTATCTATCTTCATTTAATGCTATATTACTAAATTATGCATAATAAGCATAATTTAATATTTAGTTATTATACCATTATAATAGGGAGTATGAACCCTAAACTTTAAGAGGATTTCTATTATATAATGTATAAAATCTTCGATTGAATATATGAAAGCTAACATTGCCAATATTACCTACTTAAGCAAACTTTTTAAAATTTCCACTTAAATTCTTAATTATGTAGCAATGAGGCTAACTTAAGAATACATTAAATTTAATATATCTGAATTGTATTTAGTTAGCTATTTTCTTTCACATTTACGTAAGTACTAATAAGTATAAGAGTTATATTTTTGATTTAAAGCCACAGTATATCATAGTTCTTACTTGCTTTAATCAGGCATAATTTAAGAAGATAACTTAATACTTTGTAGTTGATACTTAAGCTATAAAAAATAATAAATACCATTTTATTAATTAGAAAGGAATAATTTAATTTAAAATGATATATCTAAAAATTTAATTGCTATGAGTTCAGAAATAGGAAAGCTAATTATTATGAGTTAAAGTGTTAGCTCCAATATAATACTTATCAGTTTTTATCTTTTATTCTACTTATTTCAACCTTGAACAATTAATAATATGATAGTTCCTATTAATAACTTCTTTTTTAAAGATATAAGATAAAATATACCAATAATTCTCATTTATTTAAGTTTAAAAGTTTATTAGGTATTCAAGCAATTTAATTTATGCAGTTTTAAAAAATAAAAAAATGAAGCAAGAATTGAATTATTTTTTGAGAGTGGATTAAGCAATAAAATAAAGAAAATTATGGAGAACAGATTAGTTGGAAAATTGGGGAAAATGATATTTAATATAGAAGAGTAAAATGAGTAAGATTAAATGTAAAATAACATAATAAGAGAATTTGATAAATAAATATAAGGCTATCCATTTTAATAATTACACTATATTTCTTTATAAACCTTAGCTCAATTTAATGATTTATAATATTAAAAAAACATTATATTATGTACTCAAGGTCATTTATTTCTGTTTATTTTTATAAGATTTTATATTCATATGCTGGATCTCTAATATCAATCTACTAGCATATATATGTTAATTTAATAATACTTAATTAGATGTAATTTATTCAATTTTTTTTAATATTTGATTATTAATTTTATCAATGAGAATTTATCTGAAAATTCTTACTTTTCCCTAATTTGAAATTCCACTGTAGTAAAACTCTAAAGCGCTGCTTCTCAATTATTTTATTTACATAGTAAATATTTAATAAATAGTCTTCATTCTCATATTTAATTCATTATTAGCTATGACAAATAGATTACTTCTTTGTAGGGAGCCATGCTTTACAGTTTATGCTTTTAAAAACAACTGGCCACTTATATATAATTAGAAATATTAAACTCCTAACACTATTCTTCTAATCCTAAGATATAACTTTTTAGTATTTGCTCTAAGTATTTTGAAGTTATTAAATTTAAATAGATTTATAATTAAAAGTAAATCAAGCTTTTCCTTACTATATTTAAGTAAATTCTTGTGCTTCTATTCTTTTTTTGGTTATAAAAACTAATAGGTATATTGATTGAGTATTTAATACGTCTTATTTTTACCTTTTTTCTTAAATTTTCTACTGAAGATTAAATAACTCATTAATATACTTGAAAAATACATTCTTAATGAGAATTAATATAAAGGTTATTAGTAGAAATTTTAATTTTCTATCTAAAATAATTGATTATTATATTATTCTAATTTGCTTCAGTATATCATCTTGGGTATTTCAGTATTTTATTAAAATTAATATTAAAGGTAAATGATGATTAAGAAAATCCAAAATTAAAATAATGCTTCAAAGTGTTAAAATAGTAGCTAGAAATAGTTGCAAGTTGAAGAAAAGAACTAATTTTAGTATTATTATTAAGTTTCTGGTATTATTGATAAATGAGTTTATTTATAGATTTCTATAATTATCGTATTTAATTCATTTGCTCTATCTTTTAAATAAGCATTTGTATTCTAGCACTGCTTTTACATCGAAAATGAAGTGATATTTAATATACTTTATATTTATACTTGTGAAATGAATAAAAGCTATATAGACATTCATATTAGCCTTTCAAAGAGATGTAGATAATCTTAATTTTCTTCATTTCAGACATAAAAGTGTATTTAATAAAGTGATCTAATAAGTTAAAACTTGAATTAAATTTAAGATGATTTAGTTTATTTTTATAAATGTGATATCATTAATAAATAATAATAGCAGCTACTTGTAAATCTTAATTACTTGCTGTTTATTATATACATTAAATAAATTTCTATTAAAGACTTTTATTAATAAATCTTCTTAATCTTTTTATTAAGTTTTTGTATATCAATTATATTCTTCTACTTATACTATAATATTTCCTTTATGCAATCTAATTGTTCTTATTATAAGAGGTTTATGATGCTATTTGCAGCTTGTCTTTAGAAAAGACTGATAAATTGCTGGAGTTTATGCTAGAAGTAATGGTATTTGAAAATATATTCATACTTCTGTATATTATCATTATTTTTTCTATTTTCTAAGCTATATTTGCTTATATGCTTGCTTGCTTCTTACTGTTTAAAATTAAATTTTGGACATCTGTAAATTTTAAAATTAAGGATTAAATAGTCATAATATAAGCAATGCAAAAGCTCTTCAATTTATCTATAATTTGATTGCTATTAATCCAAAATCTAAATATTTACTAACTTCTTAATATCTTAAAACTATTCTTTACTCTAAATAAAGAAAGCTAAGCATAATTAGAGTTATAGTTATATCATTTTAAATTTAAAGATAGTTTAATTGCTAAAGAGATAATATTAGATAATCAAGCTTCTTGCTTAATTAGCTATACAAAATCCTTTTAAGTTTATAAAAGATTATGTATATATCAAAGAACTTTCCATAATTCAAGAGTAGATGTAACTATATATGGGTTCTTAGTAGAAGGTTTTTAAACAATTAAAGAAAAGATTAATTTTACCAAAGCATGAAATTAGTAAATTAGCTCATAATTTCTATTTGAGGAAATAGCGAATATCTCTAAATTATGATTAACTAGCAAAGCAAATAATGATTGAAAATTAGAACGTAAGTATAAGGTAAACCAAAGATTTTATATAATCAATAATTTAAGCTGGCAAGATTTCCCAAGAGTATTATTTATCTAATTCTCTTCAATTATTTGAAGAATAGTACTAACCAACAAGTAATTTGATAAATATTAGCAACTATAATTGCATTGATTAGTTATAAGCAATTTAAGAGTTATATCTTATTTTCAATTACTTAGCCTGCTTTTTTTGCTCAATTTCTTATAAAATGGTCCTGCAATGTATGAAACTTAATGAATCCGAATATATTAGTAAGGAAGATTAGCAATAAACTTGAAAAATATCTTATCTGAGGTTACTAAAACATTCTTGGAAAGAGAATTAGTAATTTTTTAAGATAAAAGTGAAATAAAAATAAGAATCCCAAATTTAATCTGCTAAAGCTGGATTTTTATGCTTAAAAGCAGCATATCTCCCTGAAAAATTGCCTAATAAATATAATACAAGACATAATAACAAAATCAAGTTAATGAAGTCTTAAAAAAATGAAGACTGAAGAAAGTTTATCTTCGAAAGCTCTTACGAAATTCACTATTAAAAATAAGATTATAAATTATTAATATTCAAACTAAATCAATTTAATAAATTTTTAAACGAATGTAAACCCCTTGATTAAATTATTTTTTAATTTGAAAAACTTTAATTTTTTAATTTTATAGCAAAAATCCGCTTTAACTGGAAAAGGTATATAGTAGACTTATTATCTTTATAACAATAAGAAAATAAATTATTCTATGATAAACTTAATGAATAAGATATTTATTATACTTCAGAAAAAACCATAAATATAATTTATGGTAAAAACAGGAAACATCTTTTTATTAAGGTTAGTCTAATATTCATTTCACGATTGAAATAAAAGTGAAGACTTTTTAATTTTGATTAAAACTGCTTTAGTAATTTTAAATCTTTAAAATAACAAATATTTGATTCTGGAAAAAGATTAAAGGAAGTGATCACTTAAAGTATAATAAAAGAAAATTGGGATAATCCAAAATAGTCATTTTTTTTATTTTTACCTTCTTTATTATGGCTTTAAAATTGTAAAATAAATAATGAATTGATTAATAAAATCGAAATTTATAAAGCAATAATAATTTTTAAGTAATTATTTATATATGCACATTGAAGTTAGTTATTTTAGTAATTCATTTAAATTCTATTTATTTGAACCAGCTTGTTTCGTATTCCAAGTTCTTCTTTATTTAGGTATTATTTTATTTAGAAACTTGGAAATATATTTTTATAGCAGTCTTTTCTTAAGGCACAGACCAACTAATTTAAAAAATCGTTTTAAATATGATTAATTTCAGCTTTAAGCCTTTTGACTTACTTTTGGATTTGCTGTATAAATTTTTTTCTTTCTTAGATTTAACAGACTTAATTTTTTGGAATCGATGAGCCAAAAATGATTAAAGATTTGTTATTATTATTATAGTAAATTTATGCCAAATTTTTTATTCAAAAATTTTAAAAACCTTAAAAATTGTGTATTTAAGGCTAGAGTGTTTTAAAGAGATTGCATAAAATTATAACTAAACTATTAGCCAACTATCATTAAAATTCTATAACTTCTTATGTTTAGTTAGCTACTTTCTATCTTAGGGACTATTTCTTAGAATTTCCAAAGCTTTCTATATGTTAAATGCTAAAGTTAAATTTATTTATCCTAAAATTTTAATTTCTTTCAATAAAATTCAACACAAGCTTGCATTTAAACTTAACTTTGCTATTTAATTTTTCCAGTTAAGTCTTTTAATTAATTCTTACAGAGTAAAACGCAATAAGCAAAATAAAGATTATAACAAGTAAAAATAATTTAATGAGTCCACACAACTTAAATAAATGTAAAGGATTAAAAATACATATTAAAGACTTGAAGGCTATTTAAATGTATAGAGAATATTAAAAGATCAAAGAGTTCGTAAAAGTAAAAGATATGAATTAAGAATAATTAATATCATCAATTTATTAAAAAGCTATTTAATATAACTAAATGCATAAATCTAAGCATTAAGAGCTTCTCATATTAATATTTATTAGAAAGTAAAGCAACTTATCTTTAAGAATGTTTTATAGGCATTTTATTTAGATTAAATTATACAAAATTGTATAATTTAACATATAAACTCTGTTTAATTAAAATACAAAGTTTAAATTAATAGCAAGAATCTTAATTAATTTCCAAGCATATAATCAAATAGAGAAAATTCAACCTCATTTAATGTAAGATTTCTTAAATAATGCAACGTAATTAACTCTTTTAGATTCATTTGATATCTTAAAATAGTCAAAACTTTATATTGCGAAGTTAGAATAAAGTTAAATAAAATAGCAAAATATGAACACAAATTATAATAGCAGGTGACATACAATGTGAGAGAAGAGAATACAGTAAAATAATCAAAGAAATAAAATTTAAATGAATAGTAAATCACTAAAATTATAAGAAAAGTAAGGAAATAATTGATATTTTTCCAAGTTATCTAGCAACATCTTTTCTTAACAACTTTTTTCATGTATTCTTTTAGCTAACAACAGGAATAGCAAAGGAATTCAGATCACAAATTAAGATTGAAACAGTTGTTTATATTTATTCAAGTCTTCTTAACATTTTAACCAAAGGATGCTACTCCAAAGCATAAATTAGCTACTTAAAATAGGCTTAAAAAACTAATTATAAAATGATTAAATAATCTAGAAGTTTTCATAATGTAAAGAGCATAAATTCCAAATAATTTATTAGCTTAAAGATATCATAAGCTATTTTCATTGCAAAATATCTGTTTATAGGCTATTAATAGTATTAAAAATTATAGTAAAGAGCAAGTTATGTATGATAACATCTAATTCATAATATTAATAGTTAATATCATTTAACCAACTCTCCACATTTATATTATTAATCTTATATAAGGAAAAGACTCTAGAAAACATATAATATATAAACGATAATAATGATTATTATAAGAAGGCTTCAATTCTTTAAATAAGTTTTAGATTATATTTTAAGTTAAATCAAATAAATATAAATAACATATAATTTGTAGTGCTTATAAATAAAATATTAAGGAAATTTATCTTCCAAATTTAACATATATATACAAAATAGTTAGGTAAACTCTTTAAGAAAATATATTCAAGTTGATTAGAAATAATACATTTAATGAATTTTATGAAGAGGACAACAAAAATAAAAATTACATTCCTTACTATTTTATAACTTTTAAACTAAAATTTATATATAATTTAATCAAAAAACAATCAAAATGATAGGAATATTTTATAGCAGAAAATTAAAATATAATATTCTTCAGAAAATTTATATTAGTTAAGATTAATAATAAATATAAACATTTACATTTTTATTCTTTAATATTAAAATGTCACATTAAGGCCTTTGGACTAGCAATTTCTAAAACCTATATTGTCGCCTCTTTATGATTACTCAAATCAATAAATTGAAAAGACAAAAAACCGATCAGACAAAATCCGTTATTTGCACTCAACTGATACATTTCATTTAAGAAATCTATTTATTAATTTCTTTGGTCAAGTTAGAAAATAAAGACACTTATGAGTTTGATAAAATAAAAGAAATTTTTGGAGGATTTGTGGTGGTACCTTTATTTGATAAATCGTTTGGGGCTCTTCTTTTTCTGTTTATAGTTTGCTCAGCTTATATTTCCTTATTATTTGGATGTAGCTTCTATTTAATAAAATGTAGCAAACCAATCAGTTAAGTTGCAGATTTTGTCACGTGGAATTCAGAAGTCTTCCATTTAGTTTTGTCGATCCCTATAAATATGACACTTATAACCGTAATAGCTTCACCTGAATTGTTTGCTGACGATATAGAGTATTTTTAAAAAGAATATAGCATTCTATTTGTATGCTCGAGTGTATTGGTGCTATTGATAATAATATACCAACTTTTGAATTCGTATCTAACAGTAAGTGTGTAGAAAGAAATAAAGATATCTAATGATATTTAATTTCACTAATCGTAGAGACTTTTCATCTAATAGTTAGAAACTTTGATTATAGTGATACTAAATAGATTCAAATAGAAGTATGTGCTACTTATTTTGTACTTAGTTGGCTAAATAAGAGTTTTGCATTAGAAGTTTTACAAAGGAAGTTATGCAAACTTAATAGTAGAAATGTGAGATTTCTTCCTTTATTTAGTCAAAATCTTAGTAGCAGTCATTATGCTTCTCTTGTAGACTGAAGAAGTAAAATTCTTCCTTCTAATGTTCCTAGTTCCTTTACTCTATAAAATAGGAAACCTTATTTACTTAAAACGAGTAGAGTATTTTATGGGCTTGTAGTTGCATAAGGAAGATAATCAGGCAAACTGCATATAAGCTATTAACTTCTATAGATAAACTCATGCCTTATAAAAAAGCTATCATTTAGATCATAAGTACTCTGTTCTCCTCAAGGGTGCTCTAGTCAAGAATTTCGAATCTAAAGGTTCTAAACGAATATTTGAAGGATCGAAGATTACTAAAAACATTTTCCTTTATAACGAAAACTTAATATCAAAGTGTACAGAGTTGATTTCTTAACTCAGCAGTAAGAATCAAGAAACGAAATCTTTCATTCTGTTTACTTTATTTTTCATTCTTCAGCAGCAAAAGTAATTCCAACTTTGCTTTGAATTACTAAAGCAGTTTAGCAGTTTAAATTAGAATTTAGTGTTTAGGTTTTATTTATTCTTAGCTGACTAAATTCTGTTGAATATTGTGTAAGAATAAAAAGATAAAGCATTAGAGAAAATTAGATTAAACCATCAACTAAAAGTACTAGACTAGTCAGATTTTATCAAAAATCACTTTGATAGCTAGGTGCTAGATGTAGAGTAAATTATTGAAATCAACGAAACTTACAAAAATCTAAAAAACACTATCAAGTTAATCCATTTAAATTACTTAAGGTTTTGAGAAATTCTTTCTCGTGACTTGATCTAAGAACAGTAACTACTCATTTTAAACAAAGAACTATAAAAGCTCTAACATCAAATGCAAATCATTTATGATCGAATCACCCATATGAGCCCTTAATTTTATCAAGCCGATTTCTTATATGCAGAAGTTTTATCAATAGTAAACTCTGAAGATCCTAATATCGAAAGAATAATAAAGAATGCTGAAAATAAGAAGTTTGATAACTAGAAAATTAGAATGTTTAGGAAAAATGATTTGCTAACTAATTTACTTGATGAGGATATTATGATAATGGTAATAAATGCAAATGATAACTATAAAATTATTTATGCTAATCATCAGACTTCTTAAGCTCTTAAATTATCCTCTTCTATAATTTAAAATATAACCTTCTATTAACTTTGTCCTTATATCATTTAAAAGAACTTTAAAGCTTACATAGATGATTCCTTAGGAAACGAAATGAAGACAGTGCTTCTTACTCAAGACGGTTTTCTACTTCCTTTGATTTAAATAGCGACTCCTCGTTGGAAAAATTCGAAGCTGGAGATTCTTTTTGCCTTTCTTAAATTAGGGATTTCCTTATTTATATGTATGCAAATATTTCTTAAATCCCTATATAAATATAAAGAAATTAAATAAAGAGATTCTTTATAATAAGATAAGCTATTATATAAAATTAAGAAAATAATAATTTATTTTAAAATTGGTTAGTTGAAACTAAACTAAAGAAATTAACTGTCATTACTTTATTTTAGATTAATAAATTTCTAAATTTAAATTAAATTACTAAGTTAATATATTAAGAAAAAATTTAATCTTAAAAATATAAAAACCCATTGATTTTATACTAAGGATTTTTTAAATTTATGCAATAACAAAAGCGAAACTTAAAATTAAAGCATACTTAGATTTATAAACTTAAACAAAGTGAACGTATCAAAGCTTAACTATGCTAATTTATGAGCTGCTATAAGGATCTTTAATGATAAAAAATTCATAAAGCAATAAATATTAATTCATTCCTTAAAACTCAAATCCATAAGGATAAATTAAAAGTCAATTGGTGAGTTGATCTGATTTAAATTAAGACTCATTAAAATTCAAAGTTTTTAAATTTAATTTAATTTAAAATAAAATAAAAGAGTTTTTTGACTTCTTTAATTGCAAGGATTGCTTCCTTCAATTATAGACTTTAGTAAATGCTTTTAAATATTTTTTATCTTATCTTGATCTCATCATTTTACTTCAATTGTAATTATTTTCTTCTCATCTTTAACTTCTTCCTTTTTTGCTTTCTCCATTTCTAAAATCTCAAATCTTTTTGTTATTAGCTTCTTTTTAAATATTTTTATTATAAAAGTCTAAATATTCCAATTCAAGCCCTGAAAATTGCTTATATAATCTTGATCATATAGTATAAAGTGCCTTAAATCATAATTCCTGATCTTTTTCGATAATAAATTTCTTATATTAAAATAGTAAATTAAAAGCTTTTAAAGTTTGCATAATATATGCTAGTAAAATATTCGTATTTGCTTTAATAATTTTATATTCTGAACAATAAATAATCCTTGCTAAGTACAATTTAAACTGAGGATTAGAATGAAACTTGTTAAAGGAAAAATTATAAATCTGTAAAATAATCTTTATTTGAAGCTTTCAGAAACGGGAATAAAAGCTAATAGATAATGCTAGCTGTTTTAATAAGAGGATATTTCTAAAGTATCCAAAACATATTTATTTCTATTAAAATAATATTCTATAATTATTTTACATTTTCTTTTAAAGTTTCTTGTTATAAATTAAATAAACCATTCTATTTTTTAGCGTTTTGAGAATCACATATAATACAAATATTTTTAAATACTTAATTTAAATTTTTATTTCTTAAAAGAAGTAATCAGTCTTATATTTTACACTCAATTTACTCTGTTTAATTTCCGTATAGAATATACATATCCATATGCATTTTCAGAGTAAAAGAAGAAAGATTAAGAATTATAAATGTTTTCTTAATAAATTTGTTTCCATTCTTATAATTGCATACAAGAAATAAAAAAAGATTTTCGGAAAATTAGCAATTATTGCTTCCTAAACTTAGAGATTTAGATGCTCAACAAATAATAAGATATTTAAATTCATAGATACCACATATTACTTAAAAGCATTTTGATATTTTCGTTTAGATTTACATAATAACATTATAAATACCTAGAAATTTCTATCTAAGTATTTACTATTAGATTAGTATACGTACAATGTGATTTCCTTAACTATTTAAAAGCACTATTAAACTTAAGGAGACACAATATAAAACATTTTAGACTTAGTTAATAAAATGCTTTGATTATTAATTTATTAAATTTTATTTAATAAATTATTTATAATCAAAGTAGTGCATTTAATTATAAAGAAAAGTTAAAACATTTTTAATTTATCTATCACTTAGGAAATAAATAGTGTTAAATATAAGAAAGACTAAAGAACAGCTCATCAATATACACTTCTGATTTGTAACAAGATGAAGTAATTAAAAGCATTTTTACGTTTCTGACATATTAAGCTACAATGAAATCTATTAGATATTTTTAAAATAATAAAATATAATAATTAAACTTTTATTCAATAGAAGCTGCATAAATTCGATTTGATTGTAAAGAACCTACGCTATTGAGTTACTCCCAATTCTTTTCTATTTATGTTAAATTATAAAGTTTTCTACAGCGATCTTTTGCTTTTATTAATGGAATATTTTTCTTTATATAGTTTCCTCATCTTTTATACTATTTCTTGCTCTTTTGTATTTTCTATTAGAGATCTGCATAATAGATATTTTCAAGAAAATCCAACTTCTGAAAAACCATTATTAAGCTGGAAGAACATTATTGTGAGCTTTTTTATTTTCTACTTTTATCAATTCACTTTTATGGAAAAATCAGCTTTTATTGCGAAAAATTACGGTATTTGACAATCTAAAACTTTTTAAATCTTTTTTAACTAAAATAATTCGCTGGTTATCTAAAGTTTTAATATCCATTAGATCTAAAAATTAAAATAATTATTTTTAGTTTATTTTCTCAGCTCGAGGAATAAAACTTAGTTCTTTTTGCTTCTTTTTTTCCGGGTATTTTTTAAAGATTTTCTCTTTGTTCAGATTATTAAAAATTTATATTAAAAGGTCAAAGTATAAAAAATGAAATGAGGTAAATTAAGATATTAAAATTCTTAATTATAAAGATAACATGCATTTTATCATATCTTTATTTAATATATTTCTAATTAAACCTGAATTTGAATACTTTATTATTTACATTAATGCCGGGAAGCAATTTCTCTACAAAATAAATTGATATTTTAAATGAAGATACAGTTTTCTTTAGATAATTAAATAATTTTAGAATGTATTTTAAAGAATAAGTTCTATAAAATAAATTTACTAGTAAGAGTAATTTTAAAGTTTGATTTTGCTTACAATTATCTCTAAAAATTTTAAAGAAAAATAAATGTTTTTTATACCTTTAACTTTTGATCTTCTTTATTATTTATCATTGTATTTAATTACTCTTATATAATAAGATTTATAATTTTATAAATTCCTTGCGTCTTTATCCTTTAATTTAATTTTAATATTTTGTAATTCTAAACAATTTGGAGAATTGACAGACATTGCTAGATTAAATTATAATGAAGATAATTAAATCTAATTCTTAACTTCAGAATGTTTTAATAATACTTTCTAACCTGAAAGGCATTTTCACTTTTAATAGCTTTGCATTTGTTCAATATAATCATGCAAAGGGATGTAAATAAGAGATTAACTTTTTATTTTTTATAAGTTAAAGGAAAAAATTTCTGAAGATTCTTTAAAGAATGCATTCGATAATGAGAAAGTTAAAATTTATAAAAATACTTCTACTTTTAAAACATTTTATTCCTAAAAACAAGATTTGCTCATAAAAGTTATTAAAGAGTTAAGAAAAAGAATTTATAAAGGAATATCTATCTTAATGTAATTTATTAAGATTAATTATTTAATAAATCTTTTAGCATTAAAACCTTTTGTCATTTAAATTTAATATGTCATGTTAATAAACAGATTATCTGAGAATGTTTATTATTAATAATTAAGCAATCTTTAAATAAAATCATTATATGTATCATCTATAATTAAAGATATTCTTATAAGTCTTTCAACCAATTTAAATAGTAAGTTTATTATATTCTTAAGCTTATTATTGAGAATGTGATATGAACTATATATAAGTAGAAGCTATTTTTTATTTCTATATAAGCTATATCTACTTTTACCACTAACAAATAACTAAGCTAGATTTATTAACAATTTAAAGGTCGGTTCTCTTAAGTTTGAAAAGCTAGATGAATAATCAAAATAAAATTAAGATTATTACAGAAATATGAAAAAAGAAAGCCTTACTTATATTAAAACTACCTTTATTTACTTTAATCTTTCTAACCTTGCATTTAAAATGCCTTTATTAGTAATTTTATCTAGATCAAGGTTAAAAGATACAAATCGAAGATAAAAATCTAAAGTTTAAATAATTAACTTAAAAATTTGAATGTATTAGACAAAATAATAATGATTATTACTAACAATTTATAAAAATATAACTATAAATAAATCCAACTTTATAATTAATCTTATATTAGCAAGACTTAAATATTAGTTAAATAGATTTTGTTGCTTGTTTATAGTAGATTAATTGATATATCATTATCATTAAAGAGAAGTTTATAATTTATATATTAAGATTCTATTTTAAAGTATATCAATTAATTATTTAATAAAGATATATAAATCTTAATAGGAGTAATTACTATTTGCAATAAATATCTTCTATAGCTTATATTTACTTTCTATTATAAAATTACTAAATAACAATAGAAATCTTTTAAATTTCCTTGTAATCATAAATTATTTTTAACTGTTTAAAGTTTTAAGAAAAAAATATTGTAACATTACTAGTAAATATATGTTAATTAAAAGCCAGCTAAAACTATGCTTATTAGTTATCCTAACATCTTAACTTTTAATATTTTATAATAATTATTTTATTTATTCATTGAATACTCAATAGATTTTAATATTTTAAAATTGATAATTTTCAAGGTTTCAACTATCTCTAAAGTGATTTATTCTTCGATTGCCATAAGTTATTTTAAATAAGATTTTGCAAAGCTTTATTTTTTAAATTATAAACTATTTTTTCTAGTAATGTATTAAATTTATAAAATTGCACAATTATTTCCTTTGTTATTTTCTTCTCTTATTTCCTATTTTTAGTGTATATTATTAGTAATTCACATATTTGTCTGTTTAAATCAAATTATTATTTTATTGCAGCTTATAGTAATAAAGCCTGTAACATTTTAGATTATGAGCTTGCTAGATTTATAATAGATAATAATTTATTCTTGAGTTTATTTTGCTAGTTAAAAAACTTATTTTTATTTTTTAAATAATCTAATTGAATTATGTCAAAATATAAGCGTCTTTAATCTAAGTTAACTTAATCGATATATGATATACATAAATTTCATAGGAATTTTCTAATTAATTGACTTACAATTGCCAAATTAAAATTGCTTATTATTATAAAATTATTTCTTTTGTAATGATGTCTATTTATTTAATTTTAACTATATGCATCACCTTCGATTTAATTCTTTTTTTAATTTAAAGTTAATTTTTTCTTGCTTTATCATAATTAATTTCAAAATTAGAAAATAATAATACGATATTTTGACTTTACTTATTTTAAATATTTTATATCTTAGTTTTTGCTTTGTTAAAATAATGGTTTCTGGTGTTTTTGGAAGTTTATCTAATTTTAACTGATTCAATTCTGCTTAAAACTTCTAAACTGTTTATATAATAATTAATTTTGCTTTCATAGTTTTAGATTTTTAAATAATTTCATATCTATTTATAATAATGGCAATTTGCATAGCCTATTAATAAATTTAGATTAACTACTAATTAGAACCTAAGATTAAATCAAATTTAAGATAAACAAATTCCAAAAGAAATAACTAATTTATTGAACATGAGACCTCTAAGAAATTTAATAAGATATGTCTGTTAGTTTAACTAATTTAGAATAGAAAATATTATAATTAAGTAAATAAAAATAATTTTAAATAGGGATTTTTACAATTCTTAATTTTATATTTAATTCTTACATTATAATTTATTATTCCACTAATTAAAAATTATGCAGCTTATCTTTTATTAAACTTAGAGATATTGATAGTTATTTTAAATAGTAATCATAAAGAATAAAACTAAAAGTGAGAACTATTCAATTAAATATATTTTATTTGCTTTAACTACTACTACTAAAAATTTAATTGTTCATAATTTATCTTTACTCCCATTAATTTTTTGTTTCTTTAATAGATTTTTAATTATAATCGATATAAGCAATCATATTAAAATACAAAGACAAAAGAGAACCCTTTAAGCTATTAACTAAATACTTTCAATTATTAAAAAAGCAAAAGCATAGACTTTAGAATTTTCTAAATATTAAAGCAAGTAACCTATAATTGATAAACTTATATTACATTTGATTATAGATTAACTAGCTATTTATTACATTTTTCTTCTTTAGTTCTAGTTTTAATTTCTTTACTTTCTTACTTTAAAATGCTTTATTTATTTTTCTAAATAATTTATATAAATTTACTTTGCTATGATTCTATATAATTTGCTTAATATCAAATATTTATATAATGAAAGATAGAGGTTAGTATTTTTATTTTAATTATAATGTTTGAAGCAAAAGAAAATGAATCAGAGGTTAATATGCTAAAATAAGCAATATACTATAGTAAAATCTTGTTATTCTCTTCGTTTATTTAAGAAAATTTCCCTAATATCACTAAGTTATTTTCTTAGTTAATTAATAGAACTTACTTTAAAATTAAAAGCATTTGAAATATAAATTATTTATATGGTAATTAAAGGCTAAATAAGAAATTAAATCAAACTAACTTTACAATTTATAATAAAAACGACTAGCTCATATCTTAATATATTCTCATCTTATGTAGTTATAATTTATTTTCTTAAGCTTTTTCTTTAATTTTTAGCTAAAATAAACTAATTTACTAATTTAAAAATTATTTTGCATATAATTCTGCATATAGAGTTTTAAAAGATTTTAAATAGAATGAATAGCATTTAATCATATTAAAATACTATTAATAAGCACTTAGTAAATTTATGGCTAAATAGTGTATTTATGCAAGCAAAATAACTTAAACTTTACAATTAACTAGGTTTGTCTGAACTTAAGGCAAAATAATAATAATTTTATTATCTTAACTATTAGAAATAGTCTCTTAATAAAATATAGAAAAAACATTCAAAATTAATTATTCTTAATTGTTTATTCTAGTAGAAAGAGTACAAATATTGTAATTTAATTAAAAGTATATCATATATACAACAAAATTATTTGAATTTTTAAATAAAAGAGCAGTGTAATATCTTTGAAATAATATAAATAGTATCAGACAATAATCTGCTTAGAACTAATAACTTTAGACTATATTTAAAAATATAAATAATAGATTTATTTTAGAAATTATATTTGCTATTTATCTCATTAAGCTTAATTTATTTTTATCTACTAAATATTCATCAAATTGTTTCCGATTTACCTTCTTCTGTTTATAAATATTAAAGAAATATCAAATTTAAATATATATTTGAAGAGACTAGATTAAAGAAGATAAAGAAATTTACATTGGATAAATAAATAGAAATTGTAATAAAATATAGCATTAGATGGCTTCTAATTTAAACTATATCTATTAACAAATCTTTAAGATTTCTCTTTATTCAGTTTTAATAAATTTAAAAAAGAATAATTTAAACTAAAAATTAAATTAAGTAAAAGCTATAGAGCATTAAATATAGGCATATGCATAATTTAGATATCTTAATATTAATTTAGTAGAATGCTTATTCAACTTAAATAATATTGGATAGTTTTAAATTATTTATTTGAAACTGTTCGAGATTAATAAATTTCTTATCTAGTAATTATTTATTATCATTGTAATTTTTTAATTAATTTATAAGGAACTTAAATAAGTTTTAAATATAGCCTCATCACTAAGTTTAAAAAGTACTTTAAAAAGATTTAAATCAGGTTCTGTAAAAATAATAATTAAATTAAAGGAAAAATATTAAAGAAACGACTATAAAAGAAAGGATGATCCATTTAAAAAATTTTTCTTAAATGACAAAAAAAAACTAATATTTGCTTAAATGAGATTTTCATTCCTTTCATACTAGAATTTTCACGAATAAGAAAAAAAATTTAAATTTAATAAATCTACAAAATATTAGATGAAATATATTTTAAATCTAAAAGAGAAAATATATTTAAAACTATGTAAAGATGAAAGCTAATAAAGCTTAATATATTAAAAGGATGACAAAAAGGAAAATAGCTCTTTTTTATTATTGTATAGATAAGAATAATTACATAAATGCATTTTTATATGTATGCTATTAGTACATCTTACTTTTATTTAAATCTTTATCTTTTAGTATATCTTAAATTATAGCTGTTTATTAATTTAATTTTTTCATATTTGATAAAAGCTTTTATATAAAACTTAACCAATAAACACTATAATTTCCTAGATTAACTAGCAAATCTCATAACTATTTAGTAGAATCGGCAGGAATTGCTTAAATTGTAAAAATGCATAAATGTTTTTAAATGATAGTTATCAATTCTTCCTTAAATTACTATCATAGTAAAACAATAGTATCTCTTTTGTTTTATTATTGAACACAGCATATTATTAAGGATAAAATTAAAATTAATTATGTTTTATCCTGAATCTAGCTAGTTGATCGATTGTGACTTTAGTAAAGGTATTTTTGTTATTTTGTATTGATGATTGAAATAGCAGCAATGAAATAGATTAAATCATTTTTGTAAAGCTAGTTCATCTTTGCATTATATTCTATTTTGCATTGTTAAATCAGAAATTATAACTCTATGGAGAAATATTAAAATAATAAGGTCAAAGCTTGCTTTAAAGCCTTCAACTTTAAATTTAATAAATAAAATATTAATCTTAATCTTAAAACAGATTAGCATTTGAAGGAGTAAGACATTTATTAATTTTAGCAATAATGGGTTTGAAAATATTTTCTAAATTTATTCCTTTATTTAAATATAAAAGAAATAATTGTATTTATACTTAGCTTACTAAAAAAACTAAAATTTACTTAAATTATATCTCCTAAAGATTACTTTTAAAATATAAAAATAAATAGTGTAATATACTGTTAAAGCAAAGGAAGATAATAAAATCTAATATTTATAAATAATAATAGCATCTAAATTATTATTTTGCTTACAGCTATTTGATTCCAGAAGTTTAAATTATATTTGAGTAAATCTCTTTTTCTAATTATTATTCAAGATATATATCGCAGATGAAATTATTTAAAAAGGTAAAAATGCTAAGTTAAAAAGTTGAAAATAATAGAATTCAATTATTTATCAAATTTAACCAATAATATGCTTTTATTTTATAGATATCTTAAGTAAGGCATTTGCTTAGTCAAATAAAATATCTATTTTTATCTATTAGTACTACCACTCTTTTATTAACAACTTAATTAACTCATAAATTGTAATCTACTAGCATATAAAATAAAATTAAGTAAGACCTGAAGAATTAAGTAGTTTTCAGATTTGGTTTTCAACATTAGGAGTTTATATTTAAAATTTACTCAAAGATTGAGTGTGATAGTTCAAAATAAAGATAAAATAAATTAAAATTTCAGAATAAAAATAAAATAAAGCCAATTTTAGGAGGCTTCGCAGCAAAGCAAGAGAGTTTACCTGATAAATTATATTTATACTTTCCTTTATTTTAAAAAAGTTATTTCATAATCAAATATAAAGAATAAATTAATGTCTATTTAATTAAAAAGCTTAATCATATATAAAAATGTAAAATATTATATAACCTTTGCTTAAATCATTCTCTTTAGTTAGAAACTTAATAAATCCTCAATTGGAAGGTAAAACTTGATAAAAGAAGTATTTTAAAGTATAAATTATTTCTACTTTTTTCATCTTTGGTTAAAGTTATATGATATAGTAAGTGTTAATCATTTAAATAAATCAGATAAACTGAAACATTAATATAAATTTTTATTTGAAAAACTTCGATAAGGAAATACCTAGAAATAATTTATTTATGAGATATAAGGGTAGAAAGTAAATTATTGTACGTTATAAAAGCTAATTTGATTATTGAAATTAAATCATATAAAATATACAAGTATTTTCATATGTTTTAAATTGTGAATATATTAAAAAAGTTAGATGAGACATATAACTATTTAAAATTTAAAATATAATACTTAATTTTATAATTATTACTAGAACTTTTTAGGAATAATTTACACCAAATATTACAAATATATCTTTTCTTAATATATAAAATTTAAAAAAAAGCTAGTTAATGAAATAATTAAATTTAGGAATAAAAATAAAGAAATTAATTTAGAAATTAATAAGCAGATTATGATATAAGTAATAAATTAAAGAATAAGTTTCATTATTAAGGATTTCTTTACTAATTATTACATGAGAACTGAATAACTAAAAAGAGAGTATTAAATTATTATTTAAATCATATAAAATAACTTTACTAACTAATAAATATTATTTAAACTAGGTAGGAAATAAAAAATTTTAAACCTTTAAATCTACTAAAGTTATTCTATTTTTACCATTTTTAAAATTCCATCCTTAAATGCTTAGTCTCATTTAATAAATTTATTTATCATAATGCTAAGATCTGCTTTATAGCAAAGGAATATAAAATATGGCTATCTTTATTTTAAAAATAGAGCTATTTTAAGAAAATAAATATGAGTATGCAGATCTTATTTACAAAATGTAAATAATAAATGATAAATTATATCTTTTAAAATAATAAGAATGTTATAAAATAAATAGTTTAATAAAGTCTCATCACATATTCTTGATAGTTTCCACAAACTCATTTTTCAAATTTCCATAGACTATAAATTTGGTAGGAAGTAGGTTTATTATATTATTCTGCTCTTTTACATTTGCCATGAAATATTAAGTCAAAATTATTCAAACTACTATGAAGATTATTAAGTATACACAGGTTTATATAGAGTTGAAAGTACTGGAGTAATTTTAAGCTTCTTTGAAATCTTGTTTGACATTATCCTTGATTTATTCCTAAAACATTTAATTAAGATTAGTTAAAAAAAATCATTATAGAATTTTACTTTCAGCAAATTTATCTGTCTAAATGAGTTTTAAGCCCTCTTCTAAGCTTTTGTCAGTTACCATAAAATCTTAATAAATTTCTCTAAGATTTTAAGTATATCTTATAGTAGCTAAACGATATCCTTACTAAAGAATTCCATCTGCTGTTTTATAGCATAGGTTTTGATCTTTGAAGTAAGTGCAGGCATTCTAATCTGTAGTTTATTCATATAATTTTTTAAAATCCTTTGAAAAATCTTCCAGTTTATCTTAGAAGAATTAATAGTACTCATTATTTACTTAATCCAAATCATCAAGTAGATTAAGAGTTAATGATTTTGTATCTTGATAAATTACTTCAGAAGAAGAGTTAAGTAAGAGCTCAGTCAAAGAAACAATAGACATTTAAAGCAAAATTTGCTTCTGAGATACTAAGAAGTTAGCTTTCTAGCGATCTTCAAATCTTGAAACATAACTAGGATAAAGATTAAAGTCTATTATATAGAACATCTGTAAGAGCATTATAAACAAGAATATAAAGATTCAAAATTTACTTCATTTCTTTCACTCATTAACATTCTAGAGAGTATTGGTAAGATTTCTTTTCTTTTGCTTTTAAGATTTTTTTTTTCCTACCTTTTTTTATTATGTTTCCTTATCTACTACAACTGAGTTTTGGGAAATATCCTTCTGTTTTTCATTCATTGTAATATTAGAAGTACTAGATTTAGATTCTTCCTAACCATTCTATTAATTTTATTCCTATAGCCTTTATTCATAAAGAATATTATCATTTCCTAAACTAAAAGCATCCTAGCTAAGTACATTTGTTTAAAATTAATCTCATAGCTTCTTGCAATAACTCAGTGCGTAAGTCTTAGCTATCTTAACAAAGAATAGAATGATTCTTTTTCTAGATTTAATAACTTTCATTACGATAAAGTAAATATAAAGTAGTATAAAGATATCAAATAAAGTCTGAAAAGTTAACAGTAAAATATAAGTTTTCTTAATTTGATCGTAGTTTTATCCAGGGTCTTATATCTTGCTCATCAATATTTCGTAACTCTATTTAAGCAAAGTATTTAAGCCATTCATTCTAAAGGAAAATAGGAATATATTGCTAAACTTATTGAAATTTTATTTGTCCAAAGTGGAAAACGTAAAAAAGTTTCTGTTGATAATTTAGCAGGTTTGTATATAATTTAGTGTTGTTGTCTGGATTTCTACATTTTCATCTAACACAGATTTCATATGAATGACCAATTCCTTGTCATAAGAATCAGGAAACCACTTAGAATATTTGTAAAAGTCTAGAATATTTAAATTGAGCAGGCTCTAGATTTATTTAATTTCTTATTAAATATTTATATATAAGTCCTCTGAGAATATTTAATCTTAAAATTGTCATAAGTACTATTCAGGAAGCATATTAGTATAATATGATTTAAGTGATATAATGTACCAATGAGCACTTATTGTAAGATTACTTATTGATAGAATCAAATCTAGCTCATAATAATTTTTTTCGTAAACTAGCAACGAATCTTTCATGATGAACTGAGAATATCAAACGAAAACCATTAAAATGGAAAGAAACAAGACTCCTGTTATTTTAAATATTTTTTTTACTTTATTCAATGTTATTGTCATTTTGTTTTTTCTTAATCTTTATATTAAGGAAATTTCACTGTCTGGTGAAAAATAAATAGAGGCTTAGTATATGGATTTTTATTTACTCTTTTTCTCATCTTTGGAACTTAAAAAAGGTTTAGATGATAAATAGTTATTCTAAAGTGAGTTACTAAAAGAATAATCTGCTTCTACTTAAAGTTACTTGAAATATGATCCAGTAATAACTATTTGAATTAGAAGATTTCCAATCAGAGGATAGAAACTTTCATTTGTATTTAATTATACATTTTCTTAAGTTTTTTCAACTTATTCTTAGCCTTTGTCATGCTTAGATTTTTAAGATTTTTAAGTTGTTATGCTACTTTCGTAGTTTTGTTCTTATTTACGTTTATTAGGACTTTGTTGTTTCCTTAATGAACTTTCTCTAGTTAGGTTTTTAGAAAAATTAACAGTTACAGTTCTGTTTGTGTTTAAGTATTATTGATATTAAGGACATATTTCATTCATATTTATTTACGTGTTTAAGTTGCCTACTTACTCTTTGAAGAAACTATCTAATTGCTGCTAATGACTTATTATATATCCATCCTCATCCATTAAAAAAATTCCACTATTTTTTACATTACTTATTGGCTAAAAAGCGAATATAATCTCCAATTTTGAGCTCTTCCAACGAGGAGTTGCTATTTATATTAGTGGAAGGAGAAAGCCATCTTACGTAAGAAGTACTGTTTTTATTTCATTTCCTAGTGAATCATCTATGTAAGTCTTTAAGCTCTTTTAAATAATGAAAGGGCAAAGCTAATCAAATGTTATATTTTCAATTACCGAAGTAGAAAATTTAAGCATTTGACAGGTCTCATGATTAGCGTAGATTATTCTATAATTGTCATTTGCATTAACAACTAATATCATGATATCTTCATCAAGTAAATTAGTTAAAAAATCGTTTTTTCTAAGTATTTTTATTCTTTCGTTAGAAAATTTCTTATTTTCAGCAATGTTTATTATGTTCTCGATTTGAGGATCTTCAGAGTTGATTAGTGATAAAATTTTCGCATATTATAAATCGGCTTGCCAGAACTAAGGGTTCATTCGCATGATTTACTCATAAATATTTTCCATTTAAAGTCAAAGAGTTTAAAATTCCTTGTTCAGATTGATTAGTTACGATTCTTGGATCAATTCATGCGAAAGATGCTCCCAAAATTTCAAATAGCTTAATTGAATAGATTTTATTGTCACCTTTAAATTTTTGAAAGTCTCATAAATGTTTATTACTAACTCAACATCTAGCAACTAGTTATTAAAATGATTCTTTATGAAATCTGACTGATCTTGCACTTTCAATTAATGATCTAATCTTAATTTTTCTAATGTTTTTTCTTTTTGCTCCTATACAATATTCATTAAAATTTAATCAGCTAAAAACAAATAAAATCTGAACACTAAGTTTTACTTTTGATTGCCGAACTATTTTAGTAATTCGAAGCATAACTGAAACTACTTTTGCTACTGCAGAATAAAAAATAAAGTAAACATAATGAAAGATTTTGCTTCATGGTCTTTACTGTTTAGTTAGGAGATTAATTAAGTGCATAAGGATATTAAATGCTCATTATAAGTGAAAATATTTTTAGTGATTTTCATTCCTTCAAAAATTTTTTCCTCACCTTTCAACTCGGAATTTTTTACTAATGAACCCTTCAAGAGAACGTTATATTTAGGATCTAAATGATACTTATTTTATAAGGTATAAATTTACCTATAGAAATTAATTGATTATATCCAATTTACTGGTTTGTTTTCTTTGCTTAACTCCTAATTCATAAATCACGCTACTCTTTTTAGATATAAGAAGTTCATCATATGGTAGAGAAATGGTATTAGGAAAATTAGAAAGGTAACAATAATTTCATTGGTTTCTAAAAGAAGCATAATAATCGCTACTAAAATTTTGACTGCATAAAGGAAGAAATCTCACTTCTCCACTATTATATTTGCCCAAGTTCCCTGGTACATTTTTTGGTAAAAAACTCTTGTTTAATAAATCAAATATAAAATAAGTAAAGCATACTTTTACTTGAATGAATTCAAAACTATTATGGTTAAAGTTTGCAACTAATATAGAAAATGAGATTATGATTAGTGAAATAGAATGTCGTTCGATATTTTAATTTCTTGTTATACATTAACTGTAAGGTAGCAATTAGCTAGTTGATACATTGTCACCATAAATATCATTACAAAAGAGCATCCGAATAGAATAATGTATATCTTTGAGAAATACTCAATATCATCAGGAAATAGTTTAGGTGAAGCCATTATAGTTATAAGTGTCTTGACTACTGGAACTGATAAAACTAAGTTGAAATTTTGTGAATTTCATGTGAGGAAATTAATGATCATTCTATTAGGGTTATTGTATTTCATTATATAAAAGCTACATCCAAATATTAAGAAAATATAAATTGAGCAAGCTATAAACAGAGAAATGAGTTGCCAAAACGATTATTCAAACAAAGGCGACACTACAAATCCTCCGAAAACTTCTTTTATCTTCTCAAATTATCATAATTCTCTATTTTCTAAATTGACCAATGAAATTAATAAATAAATCTTTTATATGAAATGTATTAGTTGAGTACAAACCACTATTTTTGTTTGGTCAAGTTTCGCTTTCTTTAACTGATTTATTTATATAATCATATACAAGTTTTAGTAAAGGTTTTAGAAATTATTAGTTCAAAGACCAGCTTCAGACATTTTTATTATAAAGAAAATAAGAGACCACACTTATAAACTGAAGGCTTTAAAATTAGGATAGTTAGATTTAATTAATGATGAAATTATTTAGTGTTTACTTTAAATAAAGCTTATTTAAATCTAAAACATATCCAAAGAATAATTTTAGTTTTTTAATTTTATATTAATATATATACATTCCTAATTTGATAGCTATATAATGATTAATCCAGTACTATTTTATAAATAAATTTACGTAATTATTATTTAATTATATCTGTGCATTCTGAATGCATATGTATTTGTGTCTTCAAATAAATTAAGTATTTTTCATGTAAGTTCTTAATTGAGTTTATATTGTTTCTTTTGTAGGTATTTTATAAGTTATTTTTATTTTTTCTTTACAATAATTTCTTGCTCTCTATTCAATTAAGTTTACATAATGTGATTATTATATAATAAAAATTTCATCTATTTCTTGCTCCTTGAAAATATAGAAACACTTCAGGGATTATTCTTACTAAATTTTTTTGTTGTTGCTATTATCTTCACGAATATTTACTTAGATAGGGATCTTACTTTTAGAATAACTTTTAGAATATTTTATAATATCATTTTATTAGTCATAAAGATGCTAATTAGATTTAATATCATTTTTCTCGCTTTGCTTGCATTTCTTAAAGCAAGGATTTACTTAGATCCTTTAATAATACGCAATTTAACTGAAATTTTGCAACAATATATTTTTTAAATTTTTTATGAATTTTTTGCTTTATTATGAAATTATTTATTCTTTACATAATTTAAAGATTTTTTATTTATTAAAATATAATATAATGCTAAATATTTTTCTTTGACTAAGCTCAGTAGTGTTTTACACAGAATTAGAAAAACGAAGTTGTATCTTTTAAATTTATTAAATTTATTTAAAGTATGTAATTTAGCAATATTTATAATTATTTATTAGTTAAATTTTATTTATTTATTATTAACTTTTTCCATATATTTAGTAAAATCTGTTTTCTTAACCTTATATATCTCATACTAAAATAAATTGACTTTATATTCTTCGCTAATTTCCTCTTTAAGGAGATTTATAGTTTTTAATTAGTTATAAATTATTTTCTTTATTATTTAAGAGATTTCAATTCCATCAATACATTTTTTCATAAATGTTTTTTCACAATAATAAAGGAAAAAGTATGAATCTAGGACCATTATCTTTCTCGTTTGGTTTATCTTTTCTGTGATGATATACTGTTTTAAAGATGTAAAATTTACAGAATTAAAATTGATGTAATCTTGCTATTTATCAATTTTTTGATTTATCTTCTAATTCTGTGAAGTACAAGCTTAATTTTACTTTCTTATATCTATTTTAACTTAAGCATTCAACAGAAAATATTCTTGGAAGATACTTTTTCTGATTTAGTATCAATTAAATAATCTTACCTTTTTTATTTAAAAGAATTTGAAATCTATTGTATAATTAACAAGAAGTTTTATTAAAACTTTATTTCTTCTATCTATTTATTTTAATATTGATGTAAACTAGTCAACAAAACATTTATAAAGGAAGAAAAGTTAAAAGATACATAGTATATTATTCTATTTTTAATTGGTCTATACATGTTTTAAGTTGATAGCATAAGCATTGTTTAATATATTGCTAAAGCATATAAAAACCATTCTTAGTTTATAAAGCTATTAACAAAATTAATTCTAATGATAGTTATTATCCTTGGTTTTTGGAGTTGGAGGGATTAAATAAAATATTTGGATATTTAATAATTTAAAGGATGTAATTCAGATAATTGCTTGATTATATTTAAAAATACCTAAAATATATCTAAGTTACTTAATTAAAATGAGTTTATTCACTAATTTTTATAATTGTCAGTATGATTTAGATTTTTTTGAAGTTATTATATTATAAAACTCATAAATTTTTAAAGATTTCTCTTTATTTTTTAGAAGCTTGCTATAATTAAAGAAAAGTTCAATAACCATATAACTATCTATTTTTTTGATTAAAGGCTTAACATAGCAAATAAAGTGCTATAATAAGAATTAAAAAAATGACTATAAAGTATTTTTATTGAAATTCATAATTATCTATTTGATTATTTATAATTAAAGCCTTTTATATTTAAATATTTCCTCATACTTGTAATTATAGCTAACCTAATAATAATTCAATTTCATGTAACTAAAAAATTTTATTTGAATAAAAATGAAATCACAGCTAATTTTAATAAGCAGATCTTACTTTTACAATAAGTAAAATTTATAAGATATAAACATTTTTAATTTTACTATAATCTAAAGAACTAGTTTAGATTCTTATTCAATGCTTTATATTCACATTTAAGCATATAATCTTATAAACATAAATTTTCTTGCTGGAGAAATTTAAAAGCTATCTAAAAAGAATTTTGCTTTTAAGTATTTCTCTATTTTAATAATTATAAATATAGAGTAATTAAATAAAAAGTTTTAAATATATTAGCTAATTTAAATTTTATAAATGCTTAGTCTAAGATCTATTTTTTGAGGAAAAACTATAATAGCTAAAGAGAAAAAACAATAAAGATCTAAACTTAAAATTTCTAAATGAATTAATAGAATTTTAAAGATTTAGCCTAATAAGAATAAAATTAGATAAATTTAGTCTAAATAATAAGGATTGTATTCCTTTTTTCAATTAGTATCTAAGTTTTTTGTTTTAATATAAAAATTAGCATAGCTTATGAATATAGATCAATCATTTATTATTAATATTTAAGATTTTATATACTAATAAATTTGACAATAAAGACAAAATAAAAGAACATTTTTAAGAGTAAATCCTTTAATTGCTTAAAATATAAAAAATAATTTTGATTTATACTAATGCCAAAATTACTATTTATATAAGAAATAGTTTTCTTATAAAAGATTTAGAATTAATAATTAGCTCAATCCTAATTTGAATTTGATAATGATTGTTTTAAATGGCTATAGATGATTTAACAGATAACCTTATAGATTTAGTTATATTAATAAAACTTTTATGGGTTATAGTATATTGAGATTTGACATTATATCTAAATTATATTATACTGTTTATTATAGTACATTCTTTAATTATTCTTTTATTAGTCTATGCTTTAAATTTAAGTTTTTTTCTAGCAAAGATAAAACTAAAAAGATAAAGAGCTATAAAATAGAAGAAATACAAGATTTTAAGTAAAAAGTGAGAAAAAGGTTTTGACACAATTAAAAGATGAATCTCAGATATTAATAAACTTGTAAATAATTTTAAATCTATGTGTTTTAGTTTAATCAATCGATGCATACTTTATTCCATGCTTTCTCTTCAACTTTTGAAGCTTTTCCCTAGACGAAACTATCTGCTAAATTTCCACTTGATACTCCAAGATCAGCTAGTGTTTTTTCACCAGCTGATAAAGTATTGCTTTTACTTAGTAAATTGTACATTCCTCTTGTCTGCGAGTTCAAAAATAAGTCAGCAAAAATTTTATTTTGATGAAGGCTAAATCCTAAGCTATGCCATCCAGAAGCTAAGTCAGGAGTTGCTATTCCTAAATGCTTTGATAATATATCAACTATTTCTTTATGAGTCAAAGTTTGTTCACCTGCTAAATGGAAATATCCATTGGTACCTTCATTGAGACCTTTTTTGATTACACTAGCTACTGCTTCAGCTTGAACTGGCTAAAATTTAGTTTATCCACCTGTAGAAACTAAAACAGAAGGAGTGAATAAATATTGTAAAGTATGCTGTAGTAAATAGGAATTATATCCTCCAAATGTAAGGTTGACTTTTAGTATTAAAGCATTAGGTACTTTCTCTTAAAATTTAGCTACTAATTCTGAATTGTCTTCCAAATCATATTCAATTGGTAGAACAACTACTACTCTTTCTTTTCCCTTTGCCAAACTCTAAAAGCGTTCAAAGAAGAAATTTTTACTATGAGCTAGCTTGAAGTAGTCATGAGTGATATAAACTAAATGATCTGAAGCTTCTCCAGCAGTCTTAAAGTTTGCCTTATGGAATGTAGGATGTTTATGGATTTTTGTTCCAGTTACTGATGCTTATAAAGCGTAAACTGATTATCTGAATGGATATGGATCAGCCAAGTGTATATCTGAATAGACTCCAGCTAGATTTTTAATAACAAACCTTCCAAGTCCACTTGCTCCACCAAATACACTTAATGATTTGGCCATATTTAAATTATTTGAATAACAAATTTTACAATATTTTAAATAATCATTTAAAGCAATATTTCATGATATAGAATTTCCTTCTTTTACCACACTGATTACTTCTAAAATTTTATCATTTATTCCTAAAATATACTTCATGCCAGCCTCACTATTTATTAAATGCATTTGCTCAGTTTCATATTTCGGATTTCCTTTCACAAAATCTAGCAAATAGTAAATTTCACTGGCGACATGCAGAACTTCGCATTTGCAGAGAATATAGATCAAAACTGGGAGAGAGTCATCCATAGATTGAAGCTCTTCTTAACCTTTTCAATAATCTATGACAGCAGTTTTAGTAAGACTGTTAGTGTTCATAATACAGGCAAGTTTTTCTCTGGGATTTCACTAATTTTCCAACTTATTAAATTCGTTGATCGCCTCTTAATACGGATATTCTAATCCACTAAGTCTAAACTTTTGTTTTAACTCAAAGTGTTCGAAGATATTAATTTTATTAAAAATTTATTTCTTTTGTATAAACTCTTGGTCTAGTTCTCCGTATTTATGATGATAAATGGCTATTAACTTCTATTATAACTTTCCAAATATGAATTTCTCTACTGCAGGTCGGCAATGTAGCATCATTTTTTCTGTGCTTTGTTTTCCGAAGTTAAAATCACTGAAAAGTGTTTAAACTGTTTCATCTATACAAGTTTTTATCGATTCTAAGGGAGCTGGAATTAAATCAGCACTTTCTTCTATTGATCGATATTATTAGTTAAAATTCTATATAAAGTTAGAAATTTCTTTTCCTAGACTATAGCTCTCTTAACTGAGGATTTTATGAAATTAGTAATAAGAACTTGTTTCATAATTACTTTATATAAAGTCTTCTTCTTCCGAAAATGAAATAGATGGAGACTTTAATGATGTTGCTTCTTACTAAAAGCTGTAAGTTTTACCAATAAACTTTAATTATTTTTCTAAGCTTTCACCAAAATTCTTAATGAAAGACTTAATTGTATTTTAATCTCCATACAGACCTTTAATGAAGACTGTTCTTTTGCATTGTTTCTCATTTAGTCCTATTAGTAATCTTAATGCTGTACTTTGCGCTTTCTTTTTCTAATTATCAACAGGCAAGCATTTTGTGAGTAAATCTTTGATTTTAAAAGGAGTTTTCGTTACGGCAGTAGCTGTATTTTATTCCCTTTCTATTAATACAAAATTTTGTTTGAGTGCTATGCTGTTAAATACATCCTTTATAGAATTACTAGAAACAGCCATTGAAAGAGTAAATTTTTATTGGGGATAATTTGATTGTGAAGTAAAAAGGAATTATGAGTTGTTTGATTTGCTTTATGGAGAATTAGTTTGGAGTTCTAAAACAGAAAGAGAACGTGAGAAACCTCTAGCACTTTAAATTTAACTTTCTTCTGTTAAGGAATTTTTAGATTCACTTTGTGGTGATACCATTTTCTGCAAACAACTTTGAATTAATTGATATCGCTTTTAATTAAATTAAATAGTAAAATTCAAATCATTTCACCTTATCTAATTCTATATTCCACTCAATTTAATCTATTTCTTTCATCTTTCCAACTATTAAAAGTATCGTAATTATTTCATCTCTTTAGCTACTCATAGTTTTGTGGAACTAAACACCATTAAAGTTTTCTTTATTGAACATCTATCAAAATTTGTTAAGACAATATTATTTCAACAATATATTTGGTGTATCTAATATTATTAACTTATAAGTATATCTTTCCTTTTATCCTTTAAATAGAAATCAATATTTTAGCTGTAAGTTTATATTTAAATAAGCATAATTGTCTAAATGCTTAAATAATGTTTATTTAATGCAAAACCAATAGAATAAATACATACATTCTTGTAAGTTTATTCAGATATCATAAAAGCTAAAACAATTAAGCTATTATACTGAAATATTCAATAATTCCTTATTTTTCCTACAAATTACCTTAATTTAGCAGTTATTTTACTTGATTGATGATTATATTCTTTTAAAATAGTAGCTAGCACTTATAATAATAGCAAAGTATATAGAATTATATATAGTTTCTTATTTTTTAACTAATCATTCATAACTAATTTAAAGCAATAGATTAAAGATATTTATATGCAGGATATTAAATAATCCTGCTTATATATGACTAAATCTATTTCTTCCTATTTTGACTCAACTAATTAACATAAAATCATTACTCCTTAAGCTTGCCAAAAATCTGAAATTACTTGCCTGTTAAAATAAGTATAAGGAAATAAAAATGAATTATAGTAAGCTAAATGAATTATTTTGGTCTTCTACTTGGTTTATTCTAATAACTAGCTTACTATTTATATAATCATACTTTTATTCTTAAAGATAGATAAAGTTAGGCTGTTAGTAAAGCAATTAAAGCAATAGCTAATTAAATAGCTTGCTTCAATAATACCATTATCTTAGTTATTAAACTGATTAGACACTTATTTCTTTAACTATTACTGCTTAGTTATAGTTATGCTTATATATTAACTTAAATATAAAGGTAGCATTATAAGCATTAGTAGATATATCATTAATTGTTATCTTAAAAATAAAGGAAACTAAGTATTCTATATTGAGATTATCTTAGTCATTTAGCTGTTTTAAATAGATGCCTAAATAAATTGTTATTTGACACTTGGCTACATATTTTGATGAGCAGCAAGCTTATTAAATAGAGTTGAAATAGATTTTAAGTTATTGATATGTAATTTATTTTAACTAAAAAGTAGTTAAATGGCTTTAACAGAACGAGGTAAAACTTCATCAGATAATAAATCCAGAGGAAATTCTAAACCATAGAACATAATGGGGCAAAGCACTCTAGTTAAATTATTTGACAGGATAAATGTTTAGACACCTAAAACTTAAGAAGCTTGTTATATGCTGGGTATTAATTTGGAGGATTTAAAAATGAAAAAGATATAAGATTTTCTTAAAGAAGGGGCTACAGATGAAATTGCAAAGTTAAGATTTGCTCATCATTAGAGATAGTTAAAAAATGATTGTCATAAGATTAGATCATATAAAGAACAAAAATGAGGAGATTAAAAGGGAAAAGCAAATTAAAGGAGTTTATTTAAGAGGACTGAAATAGGGCTTTCTGATTTCATTTTGAATGACAAGTATCTTAGAAAGTCATCCTTAACATAGAGAAATACATAAGTTATTCAAGATTCTTCATTCTAAGGTTAATCAATTTAAAATAACTCTATTCTTAATACTTCAAAAAAAGAGATTTATAGACTGATAGAATTTGACAAGGAAAGAATAAAAAATGAGGAAATGTTTTAAATTAGATAAAAGAAATCTGAGGAAGCTACTAAAAAAAAGCAAAGTTAAATAGAAAGTCTCAAAAAGAAAATGGAAGAAAAATTTGAACGGTAAAAGTAAAAAATTAAGAAACTAGAAATTGAAAGGTAAAAATATTAAAGGCAATTATAAATAAAAATGAACAAGGATATCTAAGAAGCTGCTAAAAAAGAAAAAGAGTTAAAGCAAAAACAGAAAGAGTATTTATTATAAAGGGAAATTTAAGCTGAATAGAAAAGATAAAACATAAAAAACTTGCTCTCTTAAAGAGAGAACGAGGAGATAAAGGCATCTATGGGCAAATTGAATAAAATTTAAGAGAAATTTGATTAATCTACTAAGTTATTCTAAGATTAAATTGTAGAGAAATAAAACAAAGCTAGAATTTACACAAATAAAGTAGTTGAGCGGTTAAATTCTAAATAAAATTTAGATCTAACAGAAAAAATGATAGGCATTATTAATAAATAGGAAGAAGCATTGAAGCGAAAAGAGATTAAGTTATAAGAAGTATAAAGCAACTTGCTTAAATAGAAATAGTTAGAGGATGCTAAAAAGGTAAAAGCAGAAGTTAAGAGAAAAGAAGAAAAAAAACAAGAAGCGTAAGTATTTTAATATTATATTTAGAATTAAAAAGAGAGCCATTATGGAAAAATTATCTTCTTAAAATGCAACAATAGAAAATAAAAATGAAGAATGAGAAAAATAACTTATGATTAAGCAAGAAAAAAGACGACTTAAGGAATTAATAAAAGAAAGAGCAGAGTAACGTACTAAACGCTAACAGGTAATATTATAAAACAGGAAATAAAAAAGATAAAGTTTATAGAAAAAATAAAATAAGATTAGTAAAGAGTTTAATTAATTATGGAATAAAAAGAAAAACAAGTTTATTAAAGCAGAATTGAAAGTATAAATGCAATGATGGAAAAGGAAAAAGTTGCCAGTCTTATTAAGGCTGTTGCTAAATCTCCTAACGTTGAAATCGCTAAATAGTAAACCTTAATACAGAAAATTGAAAATGCTATAAATTGACCACTTAGATTTAGATGATGAATTAAATGGAGAAAATGGTGATAAAAAGGGTAACGAAAAGGACCTTTAGTATAAATGATTTTTATTTTATTAGTTTTATTTGAATCAATAAACTTATTTCATATTAGTCTACTCTATCTTATGTACTCTAAATATAATGCTTTATCTTATCTAAGCTCTTGTATAATATTTAAGATTAATTTTGAATAGATTAATATTTATTGCTTGGTTTTAAGTATAGAAAACATTTTAGATTAGATTGTGTAATAACTGTAAAAAAGAATATCCTGAATTTAGGTTTAAGATATCTAGAAATTTAAACCTATTTATAAATTTAATAAGGAATAAACAGTTGAGGGTAATAAAAGTGAATTAATATGAGTTAGATGTATAAACGTTACATTTTATATATTTTATGCTTAATTATGGTATAAAAGAAATTAAATCAATGTCATATAAAATCAAACAGTCTTCTCCTCAGTTGGAACATCCTATTTTACTATCAAATAGAAATCTTTTCCTGGTGCTACCATTATTTCATACTTCCTGCATCGAACTCTCATAAAAGTTAAATCATTCTCAGGATCAATATCTCTAATCAAGCTCTTAGCCTTGTTAGCAAGTTAAGTAATACGATATGCATATCTTTCTTCCTTCTACTTATCCATTGTAGATCTATGAGGTCTTCCGTCGTGTGTTACAATCAAAAGACCATCAACACCAGATCTGACTCTTATTCTATTAAAAGTTTCTTCTACTTCTGACATTTTAATAAAATTATTAACTAAATTTCCTTATCTAATTATCAAGTTAACTTACTAGTATATTTTTATCTAAAATAGACAAATTAATACTTACTTTAAGAATAAATCAGAACAATAGTAGTTACTAATTTAAATAATAATAGCTTCTTACTTCTTCTTACATCTATAATCAATTAAAAAGGAGTTACAACTTTAAAAACTTAAAGGAAATATTCTTAGGTAGCTTTAGACTGTAAATTAAAATTATTAGCTCTCTTTATATGCTTAGCCTCTACTCACATTCAAGTTGAATATAGTCCCTCTTGATATATATCATACATAAGCAAGCACAAATTTATTAAAAATATATATTTTTAATTAATAATGTAATTGCAAACTTGAAAGAAAGTAGTGAAGGTTAAATTTCATTAGGGAAGCAATTTTCATTACAAATAAAAATAGTGAAATGAATATTAGGTAATATTTCTAAGTTAATTATACATAGTTTTTAAAATTAAAGCTATAATTATAATTATAATTTAGAATATATTTTATAATAATAAAATATAAAGATAGAATTACTCAATCATTCATATAGCTTTAATTCTTTATATAAGATCATAACTAAGATAATAAAATGGATTAATTGATAATTTTAGCTTCATTTTCTCAAAAATTACTAATATTGGACTACATAAATCTAACACTTTTAGTATTAATTTTTTACTAATTTTATATATTTTCAACATTTCCATTAACTGTGGAATTTAATTCTAACCTTAGCTGATTAGATGTCATAAACTTCTTATAGACTACTCAAATTCATAATCACGTTCAAATAATGCACTAATATCTTTATAGTAATCTACAAACTCTTCATAAGAAATAGTGCCGTCTTTTTGAATTTAATCTCACTATGCAATTAAATCTTTAAATATTTATTCAGATGACATTTCTCCTGTTTTGTATGAAATAAGAAATTACCATAGGATGTTATGTTGGATCATAGTTAAATTTCAAATCTTCTAGAGTTATGTTCCTTTGTCCTATTTTATCTATTTTTTGGAATGCAAGATTAATTAAACAGTTCTTCGCTAATCTAAATATCCTCTTAAATTATTTATAAATTC
This sequence comes from Loxodes magnus, assembly GCA_946699065.1. Lineage (NCBI taxonomy): Eukaryota > Ciliophora > Karyorelictea > Loxodida > Loxodidae > Loxodes > Loxodes magnus. Next base: position 435,212 of record CAMPDV010000125.1, on the reverse strand, counting down.
ATTATAACTGACTTCTCCATCTGCATTTCTATCAAAATATTTGAAAAGTCTTTCAAGCTCGGCTGGACTCAACTTATGGCCATTTTCAACTAAAGTCCATTCAAATTAATATCTGTCCAAGAAAAGATCTCTAGAATCATCCATTCTTCGGAATTTTATTCCAAGACCTAGAATTCCATGATTTTCTCTTTTCAAAAGAAGTTTTTTAACTTTCTTAATATTTAAACTGGTATTTATTTAAGAGGAACTTATCATAACCAAAAACTATCACTTTTATGAGAAAATTCAGCACATAATTCGCCATAAAGTAGTGCTCCTCATGAGTCTTAATCATAATAATCAAACAGAGCTTTAGCTTCATTATTTGAAAATGTGTATCCAAGAGAAATAAGACCTTCCTTAAATTTTTGAAATAAAAACCTTCCTTTATTCGATTTATCATAGAACTTCATTTTTCTATGCAAAGCTTTCCCTTCATCTTCTTTATTACTTGTTCTTTATCTTACTTTTTCATAAAGAACTTGCTCAAGTTAATAAATCTTATCATTAGGCAATTTTTGAGTTAGTCCCCAAGGTTCTGTCATTAAGATTTAAAAGTACTCATCATTTTTTACGGAATAATAGGCTCAAATAAATACAGTAAATATGTCAATCATTCTCGGTAACAAAATCAGATCCTCCAATAATAGCTTCAAGTTATTTTTACAACTCTTCCATAACCATTTAAGCAGTTTTTTCTCTTGTAGATATACGAGGATGCTTAGAAGTGTTGAATATATTCAAGGGAATTTGAATAGAGATTTTATCTTATCCCATAGCTAAAGAACTCCAACTGAATTTAACAATTTCTAATCTAGCTTAACTCATCTATCCTTAAATACCTTTGAGAAACTCTTCTATATTCAATTATTCATCTCTATTAAAATCATAATATCTAAATAGTTCAGATGTTTCCTAAGTGCTAATAAACATCCTACATTTATTTATGAATCTTTCAAACTCATACCTATCTAAAGTACCAGATTGATTTAGATCGAGTTCGTGAAATAATTTAACAAGATTATGAAGTCCATCTAACTTCCTAGAATAAAGCTACTCACGAAGTTTTCCTTATATTAAAGCAAGTTTATTTCTCCAATCCATTTTCAACTAATTTAATAACTGACAAAGTGAAATTAAAAAAGAAAGAAAAAACTAAGCAATCAAAATAAAACAACACTATCATTTATTTCTTCTTAAGCAGCACACACTTATAAATACACTGTTCAATCAACTTCATATGAAGCAAAAAAATAAAAGAATATTTATTTAACTTAATTTAAGATTATAAATTATTAAATAGTTCTTAACTACTTTGAAACTTAAACAGAATTAGAAATTTAAAATATTTGCTAATAGTTTAATAATTAGGTTTGTTAAATAAATTAAAGAGTATATTAAAGTAAGATATTTTATGAAGGTTAAAACTTTGCTATGCTATATTCTGATTTTCGTTATTTATTTGAAGTCTATCAGTTACTTTTATTTTTCCGGTGACTTTTTGAAGGATGCTAATGCTGATTTAGATTTAAGAAATATCTAATAAAAGTTGAGAAAATCCAAGGATAAAAGAATTCCTTGCTTGAAACTGCAGAAAATACCTTAGGATCCTTTCTTAAATTAAACTGAATAAAAGTATAATTATTTTGTAGTTTCATAGACCTAACGTTCATTGGATTTTCCTTAAATAACATTAAGTATATGAATAAAAGCTGAAAGGACTTAGAATATCTCTACTATTCTGAGCAATAATTTATATGGCTGTCATAAGTTATTTGATTATCAAAGCTCTAGTTTTTATTATGGTTACGCTGTCTTTATAAAATAAAATTAGCTTTTTGTTGAATTTGGAGGAAAGTATACTTGTTAAATATTTGGAGGATATTAGATTGAAATGGAAAGTTGAGTGAATGTTATTCTATAATTTACTTCAGCAGTGAACTAATTTTAAGTTCTAAATATACTCATAAATTTAGAGTCCAAGCAACGTTTAGCCAATTCTTACTTTGAGAGAATTTAGTAAAGTACACTAACTTTAAGACTGGCTAGCTGATTAGTGTTTAAAGATTCTTTTTAAAAGGGAGGATTAGAAACCTCAGGGCTATATTACAAAGGTTTGATAGACAATTTTTTTTTGACAGACAGCATTCTTACAGCTTAGTAACTAGATGATTTTATAAGCAAGCGACCTATAATTGGATAAAATTTCTATTTCACAAATTTTAACCCAACTATTATAAGCATAAACCAATTCCAACAGAAATACTAATAAGTATATAATCACAATTATGATAAAAAAGCCTAGGCATTTCAACTTAATCAAGATAGCTGAATTATAAGATCTAAAAGTCTTAAAGATGGATTCTATAAAGTAGATAAGACAATATAGAACTGTACACTTTCATACACTACCAATTCTAACTAATAAATACAATATCAAAGTGAATTTCTAAAAGCATATTTTTACTTCAAGTCTAACATTTTAAAGAAACTACCTAAATTTTACATTCCTATACAAATGACTACTTATAAAAAGCCTGATATATTGAGATAAACATTTGAATATTTGCTGCAAGTAAACAACATTAACCGAACTGTATTGTTTATTTCACAAGATGGAGATTTTTATCCTGTGACTTGAATAATTTAAAACTATTCCCATTCCTTAAATATTGTGCATCTAAAGCATAATTAAGAAGAGATACCTTAAATGCATTAACCTAAGGTTAAAGAGTTTCATGCTGCAAGAAACAACTATTTCTTATTCATTTTCACTTTCTAGTTTCTTCCTTAAAAACTTGGAAATAGCTCATATAAAGGTGCGATTTCAATAGACGATGACGTATAATTAACACCTGACTTCTATGAATATTCTCTTTGAAGCTTTAATCACTTTTTCGATAGTAATACACTTAACAATAGAATTGGAATAGTCACTTTTGCTAGAATTGACTATTAAATAATGGAAGAAGGAAGCCAGTATAAAGTTTATTTGACCAAGTCAGGAAAAATTAACGTTTTGCTAATGCCTTTGTATTATACTAGAGAAATTTATAACTCCTTCTGTGATTGTGATTACCATAGATGTATCAAAAGGTACTTCATTCACTTTCTTAACAAACTAATAATAGCTCCATAGTATAGTAGAGTTAAGCAATTAGGTTATTATACTTAAGATGCAGTACATGTATAAAATGATACTTTAAAAAAGGATAAAAAATATTAAGATGTGTAGTTAGCATGATGGAAGTGAGATTTGTTCATTAATTAAAGCATTGCATATTTTAGTAATAATACTTTAGCTCCTTTTTATTTTACTGAAAGAGGTTACAACTCAGTATTAAACGAAGAGCTTATAATATAGAAATAGATTTTAATGAAAGCCAATCTGACCAACATATGGTTTTGGACAATTTAAAGATTCTTTTAAATTTAACTAAAATGAAAATAAAGCAATTTAGCCGTATTTTGATTCTCAAAGGATATAAAATAATAAGATATTTATATTAGCAAGCATTCTATTCTTTCATATATAACTTTATATTTGCACGCTAAGTAAAGAAAAGTAACTGATTGATGTATCAATGAAAAAATCAAGATTTTGAGAAAATTATTAAAAGATAAGGATAGAAATGGAATTTTTAGACTTATAATTGTATTTTTATTATTCATTCAATCTATTCTTCTAGCTTTAATTTCCTTTACATTTTAACTTTTTTATTTACTTAGATATATAAAAATTAGTAGTGTTTATAAATAGTATCAGAGAGATAGTGTTGATAATTTAGTTGTCTAGTAATGCTTCATAATTTATAAAAATAAATTGATTCTTTTGTTTATAAAATCTATTTCTTGATATGTGGATGATGAAGCTATTTAACTAAATATCAAAATTTAATAGAGTTTTTTAATTTCGTGTTCCGTATAAATTTTAGTGAATAATCAAATAAAAATGGTGAGAATCTGAATGAAAAATTGCTGCATATTTTGGAAACTTGAAGAAGGAATAGAAAGACTGCAATGTATTGACTTTAGCTTAGCAATACTATCTATAATAGTTGCTTGTCTTAGTCCTGATAATTTATATCATTGATTTGTTGCATTTTGTTATTTTTTGTAAGCTTTGATCACGTGCATGCATATTTTCAGTCTTAACCGTACAAGACCCCTATATACTTATATATATGCTGGCATTAAATTAAGCATACACTCAATTTTTGTATTTTTGACAATGTTTTTCCCTGATTAAACTTTTTATTTAGAGCAAGATTTCAAGAATTAAGATGAGATTGATAGTTAGGAGCAATATAAGTTTTATTAGTTTCTTAATACAATCTTCTGCTTCTTTTTTTGGTTCTGTAATATTTACTTTTCATTTGTCTTGATTTGCTATGGTAACTAGATATATTCTTAGAATTAGAGGCTATAGCAAAGCATCTTAAGAAGAGAACTAATAAATTAAAATTTTAGTAGTTCAGAAGGAATGTCTTAAATTTAAATTTAGCAGCTTATGGTTATTAACAAGAGTGAGGCGAACTTAAAAGGAGACGATATTTGCGCTATATGTTAGAGCGATGTAGAGGAAAATGAAAAAGTAAGAATCCTTAGATGTTAGCACTACTTCCACGTAGGTTGTATTGATTATTGGCTTTCTATTAAAACAGACTGCCCTAAATGTAGAACTTAGCAAATTTGAAAGAATCCAAATTAATATGATGGATTAATTAATTATTTTACTACTCTTTTAGCTTTTATTTTTAAATCATTTAACTTAGTAGCAGCATTCTAATCTGAGCTTTATCAAAATTAACCAAGTAAATTACTTTGTGAAACTACATAATTAATAGTATGAATGTATACTTTTGAACTTATAGCGAGGCTTAGTCGTTTCTGCTCTTAATTCCAATTAATCTCTCCTACTATATATAAATATCACCTAACGCAAATTAAGGTATTTCTTAATATTCTAACTTAGCATTCTAAAAGCACATTACGCAAAGTAAGCAGATTATTTATATTTTATTGAAGTATAACTCTCTTTTAATGAAAAGAGAAGAGAAAGTATTAGCACATTAGACAAGCAATAATAGAAGACATTATAATATAAATTAAAAGCTCCTTACATAAAGTACTAGACGCATAAGAAATCATTAGCTAATTACTTAGTTTAAAAATAACTTATTTAGGATTATATTGATAGATAGTAAAATGAAATCATTTGTATATGTAGAATAATCCTTTTAAGAATTTACAGAAAAAGAGTGGAAAGCTATTTTAAATAGAAACGATATTTACAATGTTAATCGGTCACGTCTTCATAGGAGTCTCACAAATGGTATTCCTACTGAATTAAGAGGAGATATATGAGCATTTATTAGCAAGGGCACATTGCTTGGCTTATAATTCAGTCGGGATGTGTATATGAGACTTATTGAAACAATCAATGAAAAAATAGAAAAAGAAATTGAGAAAGATGTCCCTAGAACTTTTCCAAATCACGAGTTGTTTAGAACAAAGCTTTCTTATGGTTAGAAAGCTCTTACTAACATTCTTAGAGCTTATGCTGCTTATGATCAAGATGTTGGATATTGTTAAGGTATGCCTTTCATAGTTGGTCTTTTACTTTCAGAGATATAAAACGAAGAGCTTACATTCTGAACTTTTGTTTAGATTATGTTTGACAAAAATTGAAGACTCATATTTTTACCTGATACTCCTAAGCTAATTTCAATAATGAAAGTAATTGAAAAGAAAATTTCATAGTTACTTCCTTAGCTTTATAGCCACTTATAAGAATAGAATGTTATAATTATTGGAGTTTTATCCTAGTTCGTTATAACTATTTTAATATATGACACACCTTTAGAATTCGCTTAACGAGTAATGGATATTTTTCTATATGAAGGAGATATGCTATTAATTTAAATTTTGGTTAGAATGATTCAGCTTAAGTAAAAATAAATAATGGCTTTGCAAGACCAAGATTTATTATTCTATATAAGGAATCAAATGCTTAAAGAATGCTTATAAGAGTACGATTTCAAGACTCTTTTATCTCCATATGAAGATCCTGAAATAAAAGAAAACGAGTTCGTTTGATTAATTAAACTTGTTTTTTAAGTTTACCATGCTTCTTTGTTAAAAGGAAAATATAAGCTTACTTATTCAGTTAAGTACATTTTTACTTTATTTTATACTTTAAGATCTCTACTAATATAATTTTTACTTACTGTATGCTTCTTTAAGCTAAAATGCTGAATGTTAATCTCTTAAGGTGGTAAGATCTTAAGATTATTCTATAAAGTACTATACAAGGATGGTTTTTAAATCATCTATTTAAGCTTTTTCAATCTTCTTTCTCCTAGAAAGTTATCTTTTGATGTAAGCCAAGAAGGAATTTAAAGTAAATGAGCATACTCTTATAGTTAGAGGCAGAAATTCAATTTTAGAAAAAGAACATAAAATAAAAATTTTAAATTTTGGTAAAAGATGGAATTTATCTAAGAATAGCTAGAACAGAATCCTTAAACTCCTATCCTAACTTTAGAATTTAAGTAAGCTTTTAACTTTTAGAAAAATCACAGATTTAGCTCCGCTCCTTCCACTCCTTTCTAAGTTTAATAATTTATAAGAACTGCAACTTTACGGTAATCGTTTGAAAAATCTACCTAGGGATATGTCAATGCTGAAGGAACTTGTAAGTATCGATATTAGTAACAATGCTATGGAAGCTCAGGATTTGTCAGATATACTGCCTGGGTTATAATCTTTACCTAAACTTAGGCATTTAACTCTAACCTTGACTAATGAGTAACAAGGAGACATTATTGTTCAAATGCTGCCTAATTTGGAAACAATAAATGGAACACAATTAATGGAAGAAGTACCATAGAAGGATCAAAATGTTGATGAAAGTGCCACATCTATAAAATAAGAGGATCTTGAACATATAGCAACAGTTTATGATGCAATTAGAGCTTTAAGGAATGAAACTAAACCAGAAAAAGATAGAGATCTTGCTCAGTAATTCGATTAGAAACTTAGAAATGTGATGTAAGATTTAAAATAGCAGCTTACATCTAAATCTCAAATAGTTTAGTAATACATCTTATAGGCCAAATTTAAATTATACGAGCATTGCTTTGAAAAAATTGTTGAAATTGTCAATGAAAGTGACAAGAATACAGGATAAATTTTGAAATAAATATAAATTGCTTATGGTAAGATGCTAGCTGAAGTGCCTCAAATAATAGGGAAAATACAGCCCTTTTATAACCAGCAAATTGATTAACTCAAGAGTGACATGGACAAAGCAGTACGCGAAACAGCCGAGGTTTTAGAAGCTGCTGAGCATCTGGAATAAGAAGCACTTACTCATTAGGCTGAAAAGGAGTAAATGAAAGCAGAGTTTGAAACTGAAAAGCAAGATTTATTAAATGAATTAAATTAACTTCAAAGTGAAAATAAAAAATACTTAGACATGATTATAAAGATAAGTAAGCAAAACGCTTAAAATGCTGTAAATGAAATATAAGAAGCAACATGGTAGGTAAGAAATGATCCGAAAATGTTTAAGCAAGAATAAAATTAAAACAATTAATCTCAAATTATGTCTCAGTAGTAAAATTATTAACAGTAAACTTCAATGTCCTAGAGCTTGAATAAATCTATGATTAATCAAAGAGTGCTAACTCTAAAATAGTTAAGAGATGTAATTGATGAGATATATATATCTAAAGTTAAATTTGATCAGAAATGTGCAGAATCTGGATAGCCAAGAGAAACTATGGAACAACATATGTATACTTTTCTCAATACCAAATATGGACTAAAAAATTTGATATTGGAATGAGCAAGCGCTATCATTCAAGGAATTAAAAGATATAGCCTAGAAGATAATGATGTTGCTGTGTTCGGAAAGGTATTTTTTATTTATCTAGATTCTAAGAAATGAATGCGATGAAGAATTCAGATTTGTTTAAAAGCAGGTTAAAGAAACAATACTAGAGCTTATTAAAGTAAACTTGTCTATTTTAGGTACATTTGAAAACTAAATTTCCGCTTAAAAGTGGTTCTGATATTTAAACTCTTCTAGCATAAAAATAGCAAGGGGTAATAGAAGAAGATGAGTGAATAGAAATAGTCTAATATATGTATAATGAAGAAGATTCTTAAATTTTGAAAAGCAAAATTCAAGAAAGTATCTAAATTAAAAGCAATCAAGACTAATAGATTTCAAATTTAACACAAGGAACTAGAAGGAGAGCTGACCAAAAGATAAAGCCAAAATTATAAATAGGTTATCAAGATTTTTAAAAGATTCTACTAGACTTCTAGTTAAAAGGACACGAAATTTTCCTTAAAAAGTTCATAGGAATGTTTAGATAAGTGGATAAGGATAATAACGGAATTATAAATGAAGTAATTTATAATTTAGGGAGAATTTAGAGAATTGCTAGAAGTTATGGATATAGCAACTGAAGAGGAGCAAGAAGTTCAAAGATTGCTTCAAGTTGTAGATCCTTACAATAACCAACAAATAACTTTTTCTGAGTGTGTGGCCTTGTTTAGTTCTGTAAGTTATAATGTTTAGGAAATGGTACCAACAGACAACGACAAAGTAGTTTCTATCCTATAGAAATTGTCTCTTACCTGATATACTTTACTTTTATTTATTTAAGTCATATCTTTATTTTGAATTTCTTATTTTAAAAACTATAATAAATATTTATCTACTCTATTCATTTTATAGCCTTAAATCAATCATTTAATAGATAAGCTACATTATAAACTGGTCTTTTATTTTTTCTAATGCAAACTATGAAGTGGATATTGACTATTAACTATGCTGAAAATGAAATATTTATTGTGTCTTTTGAATCTTTAAGCAGCCCTAACTATTTTTGAGCTACTTATTTGAATTTAATAATAAAATGTATAGCCTTCAATTAAAATAGGGTGTATTAAATATAAGAATCATATGAGAAATAAAAGCTAAAGGATGGTAAATTTATTAGCTTTAGAAAAAAATCAGTCAGATATAGTTAATTTTTAGTAATTTACAATAATAACTATATCATTAAAAATACATCTCATTTTGCTACTTCTACTCTTAGTTTCCTAAGCTTTCTCTCTACAAAAGCAATATTTTTATCATTGTCAGCTAATTCTCTCTCAATTTCTTGCTTTTTTCTCATACTTGTACTTGTTTTATCATCTTGCTATAGGAGTTTTGAATATTCTCCTTATAACTATAATTTTACAAATTAATATCTATTATAGAGATAAAAATAGAGATCCTATTTTAAAAATTGGGATACTTACCTTTGACTTTTCTTGCTATAATTATGTTAATTCTAAGTTATCTTGCTACTGATAATTTTCTTAGATTTAATAATCTTACTAATCTTAGGTTCTATATTCCTTAAAATTTAAGCTCTTTATATGTAACTCTGGATATGAATTTTATCTTCCTTAATAAAGATTCTTTGGAAGATTATCAGTTTCTTAGCTTTAATATTGATTATTCCTATAGGAATTTTCTTATTGCTATAAATTTTATTAAACTCTTTACAATCCAGTGCTACTCAAAGTCCTTTTATGGTTCTTTTTCCCTTTACTAGACTATTTAGAAATTTTTAAAAAATTCTAATTTTTATAATTATAATCTGATTAGCTTTTTTTTTAAATTTCTTGCTGGTAGTCTTCATTGATTTTATCTGTCTGTTATTCCTTAACTTATCTTTAATTAAATAGATTCTTCTAACTAAGCTGCCTTTCACTTTGATTACTTTTTGTATGTATCATTTTTTTATCGCTTTGACTAGAAGAAATTCTACTTCTTCTATCTTTTACTTCCTATTTTTTATCTATATCTTGAGATATTTCTTTATTTCTTATACTTTATTACGATTGCACTTGAATTTGTCTTTTATGATTATTTTTCAAAGGTAAATTTTCTTCTGCTTTCCAATTATTGGCAACAGGTTAAGTTTAATTCATATCTCAATCTTGAGATTAATTTTAAGAATGCACACAAGATTAACGTTCAGACATAATTTTACAATCTGGTGACAAAGATCTTTTATCTATCGTAACTTTTGGAATTTAAGTCTCAGTTACCTCTGAGTTTTTATTGATTAATTCCTTTTTTTTCTAGTTAAGGGAATTTTTCTCAATTTTTTCTAGCTTCTTTTAGTAATAACAAAATTATGATTTATATCTATTTATTTCATCCTCCATGTTTTTCATTAATTCGCATTATTATTAAAGAAGATTATTTTTCTTCTCTAAGTCTACTTAATAATATTCTATTTATTTTTTCAGTTAGAAATTTTCAATTTCTAAATTACTTTTATAGTTAACCATTTCTTGGCAATCCTAATTTTAATTTTAATCCTCAAAGTCAGCTTATTTTTGTAGTTTCTTTTATGATTTATAGCCTGTTCTTAGCTTTTCAAAATCTTATTTTAAAAGAGCAAATTTTTATTGAATTTCGGATAATTCCATACTTTTCTTTTTCTCTAAATGCTTTTAGTTTTAGAGTTTTTCTTTTAGCTTACTCACCAGATGGTTTAAACTTTAGATTTTTTCAGCTTATCTTTAGACTTACTAGTCTTTTTCCTCAGCATACTTTTGAAGTTCCTAGATTTTCTAGTTTAATTCTAAAAAGCTATTGGATATTTCATTTAACTAATCATGTTTGAAATCTAATTCTTTTAAAAGGTTTTTCTTTTCTAACATTAATGTAACTATCTATTTTTCTTACACTTAATAATTATTAATATATTGCATAGCATTTTAATCCACTTAGTTCAGACTATTAAGCAGTGTTTCTCTGTCCTTTATTAAAGTTTGCATGTTTTACTTTAGTTCTTCAATTTAAATTGAATGATTCTTTTGCTACTCATAAAACTCTTTCTAATTCTCAGTTTTTGTCTATTATAGCTAATTTTATAAGTTCTAGCTCTCAGATCAATAAATTTAAGTTTGTTAAATCTGATTTTCAAGCTAAGCTATTAAGTTTTGAATTTATAGCTGTTAAGTGTATTCTAAATTTGAAATTTCTGACTCTTATTTCATAGGGGTGTGAATTTATTAGGGTGTTTATTATTTATATTGGAGAGTTTAATTATGAACTCCTTAAATGTTTTCTTTAGTTGTTTGATAAGATTGAAATAAAGATACTGGGTCTTAATACTAATTTTAATCCAAAAATAATTATCTTTATGAAGAGTTAAAATCTTTCTTTCTTAGATTACTTTTACTAGATTATTCATTTTATTAATTTTCTTTTAACTTGCAAGAATTATCTAAATCTTCCTTTTAAAGCTTTGTTCCTTGGTTAGGAGCCAGTTACCTTGGATCTTTAGTTTATTAAATCTTCCTTTTATCTTATAATTGAAAACTATCCTAATTTTCTTAATTTTCTTAATTTTAGCTTTAATTAGCAGCTAAAAATGGAGAATTTTCTTAACTTAAGTTACGTTTATTTTAAATATTAGGACTAACAAATCTCTTTTCAAAAAAAGAATTCAAGCTTTCAATAGAAGATTAAGTCTATAAAATCTATTACTTTTCATTATTCCCTCCTTTATAATGCTCTGGTTTGCTTTATGGATTTAAATTTTTAGCATAATTTGCAAATTCTTTTTCATCTTGTTCGCTGTATTCAGAGATTTTTAAATTTTATGCCTTATTCTGTCTTTACATTTAAGAATTAGGCCATCTTCCAGTTTATAACTCATTAGTAAATGAATCATAAGAATTCTCAGTGTTTTAATGCTAAGATAAATCCTGATAGTTATTCTTATTAGTTTAAGATTCATCAATTTCTTAAGTGATTAACATATCAGCTTTAGCATATTCACTTTCTTTAGTACTTTTAGCTTGATTTGGCTAGAATTTATTTTGAATGGATCTAGAATTGACAGATTAATAGTTTCTTTTCTCAAAGTTCTAAGGAGAATTAATTTAGTTTTTAGGGCTCTAAGAAGTGCTATGTACCTCACTCAACTAGAATTCAAGAGCTTTGATCTTTTTTTCTATCTTTTATTGTTCTTCCTCAAGTTCTTTTATCACGCTTTGCTTAGACATTTTTAGCTTAACAGAATACTAAACAGAAATAGTTTAATTCACTTTTGAAGCTAAAAGATAATTATTATTAATTTAAGCTGCTACATTTCTGCTACCATTTGCCATAGAAAAGCTAAGCACTCTTTAGTAACTTAAATATTAGTTAATGATCTATAACTTATGCTTACTACTAAAGTACTTCTTAGACAAATGTAATCTTGGCTATATTTCATTTATTACTTTCTCTATTTATTGTTTTTGATATGTTTGCTCTATAAAGATCAATTAAACTATTATAGAGAGGTACTTTATTAGATATATTGAGTGACTCCTATTATATTATTTAAAAATTCTAGATTAGAAATAGATAGAAATATAGAAAAACTAAATAAACAGCTTAGATGTTTAGATAAGTCTATTAAACTAACAGAAATGCTATTAATAAAAGCCATATATGGATAAATACTATATCTTGATATTTAAAGAGATTTATCACTTAGAATTATAAATAGAAAAGATAGTTTAATTGCCCAATTCATGTAAACTTTTAAATATCTAAAACTAAAGCTAAGATAGAAGCATTTATAAGGTTATATGTATAATAGATAAATATTATGTTTATAGAAAGTACATAAGATTAAGGGTATCTATTTCATATTGAAAAGCTTAGTTAATACCTTTTAATCTTGAATTTACTTTTAATTATATTAAAATATTAGTGCTAGATGTAAGTAAATGTATAGCATATCTTTTATTAATTACTAGTTAAGTTTATTAGCATTAGTAAGTATTTTAGATTATTCTTAACTTACTACTTTCTTTATATATCTTGCTTTATAGTTCATCATGGTTCATAGCTCTCTATTAGTTAAGCTGATTTATTGCTTATAAAAGTCATGTGTTGAAATATAGTTACTCTAAATAAGATAAAAAAGCTAGTCATGAGTTTCAAAAGAGTACAATAAGTTATGTAAGCCAAAGTAATTAATTTTGATTATTGTATAACTTTTAAGAATTAAGCTTAAAATATACTTAAAAGGACAGAAGATAATAATCAGAAAATTCTTTTAAAACTAAGTTAACTAAGTAACTACTCATAATTTACTTTGGATTCTCTATATCTTATGATAAAAAAATTAATCTATAATCAATAATAATAGGCTGGATATTAATCTTTATGATTATTTATAAAATAATAAAGCATATAAAGCACAGCTAAACGATACTTCTATGTGAGATAGCTAAACATTTTTTCTTTTTACTCTATTAGATAAAAAAAGAAAGAAGCAGCTTTTCCAAAAAGAGTAAATTTATAGTATCTATAACTATATAAATTTTATGTTACTTCTTTGTTTAAATTAAGATTAGATTAAACACTAAACTGCAAATTGGAGTTACTTTATCAAATTAAATTTCGATATACATATAAATTTGCTAAATCTAGACATTTAAACATGGCTTAAGAATTTGGATAATTGAATTTAAATTTTACAATAAAGCACTTAACATAAAGTTAAGACTAATAAGTTTAAATGAATGAAAATTAATTATTGTTAATTAAACAGGTTATACACACTAAGCACTGTAATTCGAACTATCTTCCATAGTTCCACTTAATTTATAAAATGATTTTTCATCATCTTCTATTTCAGTCGAACTTCAGATATTTATCTTTGCTAAATCAAGAGGTGGTACGCATTGAGGTCTTTCAACTTATTTACCTTAAATTTTTGCACTTATTTGCGGAGTTTCAGGCTCACAATTATTTTTAGCTGAAGACTCTTAACTTATTTAATTACTAGCTGATTTTATTGAATCCTTTTTGCTTCTTTGAGATTTTTGCATTTCTTCATATAAAGCTTCTATTGGGATACCTTTATCTTTTATATATTTTAATAACTTAGAAACTTGTTATTCTTTCTTTTTATTTGCCTTTAATTGCCGTTACATTTACTTGCATAAATCTTGTAAGCTTTAATTCTGCTCTATAAGATCATTCCAATTGTTTTCGTTGTTTGCATATTAAGAGTAAATTTGCTTTTAATCTAAATTCTATAAAGTTTTGCTTAGTTCTTCTAATTAAGCTTCTCTTTCTTCCAATTATTTAGAAATCTACAAATTTTCTCTTGCCAGAAATTATATCTTTTTTTCAGCATGCTGTTTTTCTTCTTTCTCTATACAAAGTTGCTTTTTTACTTCTTTAAGTTCCTTTTATAATGAATATAGCATTTAGCTATTTTATGAGGAAGATTAATTATCTTGCTATTTGGCAGACTGTTCATAGGCTTAGAATATCTAACAAAGTAGAGCTCCAAAATTTTTATCTCTGTCAATTACTTTTTTAAACACGTTTCTGTAAATTTCCATCTTTTGCTAGCTAATTATATCTTTTGATTCTGTTAAATTTATCTTCTTCAAATTCTCAGTCAGTTCTATCTCTAGTTCAAGAGCTATTTATGTAAATTGGTTATTCTTTGTCGTACTTGGTATTTAAGAGGTAATATTACTTCTTTAAGATCTTCCAATTGATAATGTATTGCAATTCTATAAAGGAGTTATGCATCTTTTACTATCATTAAAAGTAAAAGGGAAATCGTTTTTGCAATACGAAGACTTATTTAACTATTTTCGATATTTACCTACAATTATTATCATCCTATTTTATTTCTTTCTATGCTTGACTGATGACACTTCATTTCTGCTTTAGAAAGACAGATTTAATTGTATGGGTCTTATTTTCTAGCAATAAGGAGATTATTGCCTTATTATTTTACTTTAGTTCGCTCTTTCTTTTATTGGTGCTGATTAAGGTCTTCTTTCAAAAATTTAATTGTAAAGGACTTTTCGCATTTTAAATATGCAAATAATAGCAGAAATCTACTTTTATAGCTTTATATCTCATATATTCAAGCCTAACTGTACATATCCTATATTCCATCCCTTGATAAATCTATTAATTTCCCATCTAAAGTATAAAGTCCCTTATAAAATACTTCTAGAAGTTAGATTTGTTTGAGAGTTAATTCTATTATATAAATGCTTCTTATAGACTAATTATCAGAAATGTGATTATAGTAATTAAATAACTAGCTTTCTTAAGCTTAAGATTATTCAACATATAGCTACTAAAAAATTAGATCTATAAAAATTTAAAATAGAAGAATCCAAAATAGCTTAAAAGAATTGCTTAAGATACTATAAAAGCCTTATAAGTATCTATTAGTAGTTTATTCTAAAGCTTTATAGTTAGCTATAAATAGTATCTGAATAATATGTAAGGTATTAAATAGTATTAAATGACTGTATTAGTTGTATCTATACTTTTATATATTTTTATACTTATTTCTATATATTTAAATATGCTTTTACTGTGCTTTTAGATAATTAAGTATTTGGGATTTGGCAACTAAAGGAAATTAAAGTCTAGCTAAAATATTTAAATTTTGGGTATCTGAAATTCTATTTTAAATGTCTCAGTATTATTCTTGAAATTGCAAGCAAGGAGACTGATAAAATATCGTAGTAGAAGTAAATAAATGACATATAAGATTGGCAAAAGCAATAAAAAGCAAAATATAGATTTAGTTTATTTAATTTAAAAGATAAAATTGATTACCAATGCATAAATTAATGCTTTTAAAATCAAATATTTTGGTTTATTTCTACTTCCTTTACTCTATTAATTTTAGCTTTTATTGCAAAACACTAAATTTATGTTATATGCTATAGGAAATTATTCAATCTGATTAATTGCTATGAGTGTAAAGATTATTAGAGTATATTAATGAATTAGTAGTAAGGAATAGAATTTGTATTGCCTTTTTGAATCTTATTAGAAGTGTTTTCTAAAATGATAGAAATAATATACAATACAATTACGCTATAGCTATATCTTAATAAAATATTAATAAACTACTCATCTACTTTATGCTTTTTCCACCTTCTTAATTAGAGCTAGCTATACAAATCTTGGCATTTAAAAAGCAACATTTAAATTAAATTAGTGATCATTGGAGTAAAATAAAATGGCAGGCTTTTATTTTAATACTTTAAAAAACACTGAAACAGATTAATGAAGTTTCTAATAAATGAAACTTTTAAAATTAACTTAGCTTTCTCAATAGCAATTTATTAATTTACATATTAACCTAAGAATATCTATTAATTCCTTATGATAGCATCATCAATAGAGTTGGATAAAAAATAATTTAACTACATAAATAAATAATCTAATTAAATATTATTCTATATTTAATTCTTAGAAAATAGCCTTTTAGGAAATTCTACTAAGATAAACTATTAAAGAATTTTAATTAAACTACTTGAAATAATAATTAAGATATAAGAATAATCAAAAGATAAAGATTAAAAGGTTATTATCGAAAGCTATTACCATATATAAGGATTTCTATAAAATGTAAGGCAAATATTTTTAAATATTACATTAATTTAGAAGAATAGTTTAAACCTGAGTCTTTAAATCAAAAGCATATATAAGATACTCCAACTCAACGAAGCACTTACTTTAAATAATTTTATAATTAAAATTTAAGCTATTTAATATAAAGATAGAGATACCATGTATTTTTCTCTAAATTCACACATTTACTAACAGAAATAATTAACTAAAAGTCTTTAGTCAAGCAATAACTTCTAATGAACTTAGTGATTAAAGATAAAATTTGTTCAATTATAAATATCTGAATCATTGAACAAAAAACTAAAAATGGTGATTTAATTTTAAAATAAGTTTAATTTTGGAAAATATGATAAATTTAAATAATTGCAAAAGTAATATCGATATTTTATACTTATTTTAATGTAAATTAATGTATAAATGTGTCATCATATATTATGATGCTTTTTGATTAAATAGTTATAGCATTAATTTTAAGCTATTGTCTTTGTTATAAAATTAAATATTAACTTTATATTTTCTCTCTTTCTCCTATATTAAATCTTTGTTCTACTCCACTCGTCCTTGGATTTTAGCCATGATAATTTATAAAAATTATACTGTAAGATAGTTTATATTTAAAGCAACTATATTAATTACTAATACTCATAGAATCTGTCTAAATTTAATATATTTAGTAGAAGAATAATTGTTATAATTAGGATTAAAATAGCTTGAATGCCGATTTAATATTTTTCCCTCTTTTTTAATTATAATTTTAATAGATTATATATAGATATTTAAGAATAGTGAAATTATAAATTTAGCTAGCTCAACTATCTCTTGCTCAGTTTTATACTACTTTTTTATATTTTATCCAGATAAAGATAGATTTTGTAGTAATTTTATCATTATATTAATATTTAAACTCTACCTTTGCTATATAATTCCTAAGCGAATTTTCCAATGTTAAATTGACTCTATTAAAGTGGCCTTTAGATATATATTTTAAAAGCTTTTAAATCTTTAGAATAAGTTTATTAATTAAAGATTAAAGATCAATATGAATGCTTATGAGAGATTATGGTGCTTTATATAAATAAAGATTCAAATTAATGTGTAGTTAACTATATAGCTATTTTATTTTCTTTTTAAACATTTAAAACTATACACTTGAATAATTAAAATTAGCATAGTAACTATGTAATTATATTTCTCATTTATATCATTACTCTTGACGCTTTCCTTATTAATTTTATAAATAACCTGAAAATTTAATATCTAAATGGATAATGCCAATTGTAGTTTTCTCCAAAGATTGCAAATTTAATCATTATATGCCTAGAATGAAAAAAGGGAATAGTAAATATAGTATTAATCTTAGCTAAAGATATAATCCTTTTAATGAAAATAGCAGCTATGATATTTTATAGATGATATAAGTTGTATACAACATTTCATATTTGTCTAATAATTAAGTAAGACTAATTAGACTTTATAAGAGAAAGAAAGCTGAATTATTGTAATTAATTAGACTATTAATATATCATTCATGTATAATATCTACATTAAGCTTTTTAGTTTAATACTATATTCAAAATGCATATCTTATATGAACAACTAAGCATTCCCATCATATTATATATAAAATTACCTTATATTCGCAGACTATCTAAAGTAAATATTAGTCATTAGTACAGTAGATTAATTTCTATTCTAGAGCATTTATATCATATAACTCCTATTAAATTCATATAATCTTCAATTATAAAGGTAGACTCTAACTTTCGTTATTTTAGAGGAAATTAGGGAAAAGTTAATAAGCGTTGAGTAATATATATAATAGGATGAATTTGAATAGAGTATTTACCTTCTAAATTAAAGTTTTAAAGATTAAATTTAATTAAATTCTCTTTTGCACTATCACTGGAGTATTTCTATCATCACTCATATTTCAGTTTTAAATATATTAAAATGGATGCTAATCTTGAGCAGGAATATCATATCTAAAGCTAAGAAGAGGCTTTAGATTAAATTAAGGAATTTCTACAGAATTTAGTGTCTTAAAAAGATGGAAATATTAGCTAGTAGAAGGTTTTGAGGCAAGTAGATAAGATAGTGAATTCCATCTTTCACTGGGTTGATGATTTTCTAAAAAAATGAGATTTTTCCAAACTTATCTTTGATAACAATCTTCAAGAAATTATGACGCAAGGTTAGTGCATCATAATTAGCTAAATTCAACTAAGTGCCATGAAAAATTAAAAAATGAAGATATTTTACTAGGAGAATGAGGAATAAATCTAACAGCTAGTAAAGAATTGATTTCAGATGTACTTATTTGATCTGAATGATTAAAAGTAGTATGAGGATTAAGGAGAAGATTCCTGCACCATTTCTGATGCAGTGGAATGTACTACAGCTGAAAGGAGAAAGTTCAAAAATTAATTGATACTCTATAAAGACAATTCTTAGATAAAAGAGAAGCATAACATGACTAATAAAAATAAAAACTTGCATAAACAGTAAATAAAAAATCAGGAGAATCTGTAAGGCTTGAAACAAAGTTAAATGTTCAGAATAAGAATGAATGGTCCGTTGAAAATAAGGTAAAATAAAATAATGGATAGAAGGCGTTATTTCACCATTTCACATCACCAGTAATAAAGTAAACTGAAAATGTTGTAGGAAAAATTCTAAAATGATAATTCACAAATTGAGGAATAATCTGAAAAATAAGAAAGATAGGAACTCTCAGATGAAAATATAATAAATTTAAATAGCGAGTCTTGTTTTTAGTTACGTAATTTAAATAAATCCAAAATAAAAGAAGCAGATTATGAAGAAATTTCTTAATCATCCTCAGAAGAAGAGAACTAGTAAACTAAAATCTTAGAAAATGTAAATTTTATAAATGAAGTAACTGTAAATAATTAAAACTAGCAGCAACTAAATTAAGCAAAATACTAGAACTGAAAAACTTTCGATAATTGTACTCCATTAAAACAAATTTCAAGACAACAATCATTGCACTGTGATTACGGAAGTAACGAGGGAGTACGTAGGACTTCAAGTTTGCTTTCGTTTAATGTTGAATAACTGCAACAATCTAATCCTGAAAAGAGTTGGAAATTTTGGATTATAATGGTGTTTATGCATTTAATAGTAATGATAGTGGCCTTTATACTGTTTAAATATGGATGATGTTTATTTCCTTTATAGATCTTTTATGAATTAATTACTTTACTTTCTATTATTTCTCTTCAAGCATATTTATTGATATGTATATTAGTACATTAATTATCATTCTTTCAAATCAGACCTCAAACATCCTCAGTATCTTCAAAATAAATGTAGATGTCATTAAATAGAAGATTACTGAAGTTTAATATTGCTTAGCACAAACTTTATTAACTACATGCTTTTAATTGCTTGATTTTAGACTTAAGCAATCTTAACTTATATTAAATATAAAAAATTATGATCAAAACTAAATTTATAACTATCGTCTATCTTACTATTATCTGCTTAATCATTTTAAACATGAAGAAAGCATCTTTAGTTTATAAATAATAATTTTGCTATATTTTAATTTTTAAAGCTGGCAATACTTCTTATGAGAGAAATATGGTTAAGATTCTATTGAGTTTTAAATTTCTTAAGATTTCAATATATTTGAGTCAATTAATTTATGATTAATTTGAGCTGGGATGGATTTATCTATAAAATGTATAATTAGTAAGCTAGAAAGATAAGTAAAAAATATTTGATATATAACAATGAAATTTATCTAATAATTTAAAATCTTAGCTTCAAAGAACAAGTTCTTCGATGTCTTTTATAATTGTTTCCTTTTGCTAATTTTTATTTATAGCATCCTTATTTGAACTTTAATTTTGATTCCATAAATCATAATTATTTTCTTCTTCTTTAGTCTAACTTTTTATCTCAGATTGCTTTTTACTGTCATTTTTGTCTTCAATATTTTAAATCTAAGATTTTTCTACACTCTATTTCTCGGAACTCTTTTCTTTCAACCTTTTTTATCTTAAATTTGGTCTTGTTTAAATAGGAACCTAAGAGGGAGCTTAGGGTTTGATTTAATTGACCTTCTATTAATTAATGTCTTAAGATGTAGTTTCTTCTAATTTCTTATTTATTTCCTATAATTTCATTGTTTAAGTAAAAGCCGTCTTTTTCTCTTCAACTTAAGTCTACTTATCTTCAAAGTCGCTTCCATATTTGATTTCCTCTTCAATGTCTTATAATTACTCTTCTAAAGTCTTTAATTATTCTTCCATATCAAAAGAGTTCTAAGATAAATTGCAATCTTAAAATGATTTTAATTCAACGCTTGTTAGTTAAAACACATTTTAATCTTTTTTTTTGTTCATTTGCTTTTAATTATTTGCTGCGACTATATTTTACTTTTCTTTATATAGTCATCTATTAAAATGCTAAGTACTTAAATACTTTCAACCCTGAATTTTGCTTGTTTAAATGTTGCTTTAGAGAGACTAAGGTTGTTTCTAATTAATAAAAATAAGCTGAAGTTCTCTTAGTTCTAATTAATGTTGGCTAATGATTTCTTAATTTGCTTATATATCTTTATGAATTTTCAAAGACGTAGTTTTCAGCTACTACTCTTCATTCTGCATTTTTTTCTCTTCTCTCATATTATTAATCTCAATTAATCTTATCTGTTTTTCTAAAATTTGTTTCTATTTATTTAAGATATAAAATTCTTTTCTTATCTAACCCTCCTTTTTTTTAGCCACTGTTTACTCCCTGTCTTCAGGCTTAGGTAATGATTCAATAGGGATGTTATAAATTTCTGTTTAGACTTTATTGATCCTTTCTTGGAAGTTCTTTTTTGAAATTTTATTTTTTTATAATAAAGATTTAAGTTAATCAGTTTTTTCTCTTATAAGCGTTAAATGATCTATCTTGTTATTTATGATTCTTGTATAATCTATTTTAGTCTCTTTAATTTCCTTGTTTTTTATTTTTGCTTATAAATTGCTATTAAAATTAATTCCTTAAACAATTTATCTTTCTATGTCGAAAATTTCGTTCTATTTGTCTTTCACTATTTTTTTAAGCTTAAAAATATAATTGTTATCATTCAATAACAATAGACGCTACTAGTATCTAGTTTTCTAATTTTCGAACATTTAGATCTAAGAATTCATTATTCTAAGCTCTTCTTAAATGATATCATTGTCCTGTTCTTAGGTTCTATGCTTCTGTTACTGCTTTTCTGAAGAATGAAAACTTACTCTTAGGTAAAATATAGAGCAAATAGTTTATCTTTTAGGAAAAATACTTTAACTTTTCCTTTAGTTGCTCGTTTTTTTTAATTATCATTTAGTAGTTGTCCTCTTTAGATCATTCTGTCTCTAAATCCAATTTTTTGTTATAATCTCTAGCAGTAAACGCTTTATGCGATCGGATTTGAGATTCTTTGCTCGAAATAGTAGCTTAGTTTTAGTACTTCTTAGATTTAACATCTAGCATTAAATTATTTTTAGTACTTTAACTTATTTATTTTATCTAGAAATCATTTATCTAGTTCATATTTAAATCTGGAGATTTGCTAGGGAAAATTTCTTAAGACTTGAAGATTTAATTTTAGGCAACTTATTTTTCTTCTTTGAAGTTAATTTCTTTTTAAGATGAAATTAAGTTTGCTTTTTAAGAGCTTTCTTGTATTTTTTCTATTTTATTCCCGTTTATTTAATTGCTATTTTCTATAATTTTGTCTTTATCCTCCTTTTTCTAATCCTCTTTACAACTTTCCTCTTAATTCTCCTTTATTTATTACTTCAAACTATTTTCAGAGTGTAACTAGGATTAACTCTTTTCTGGCATGTTGTCTCATAAGTTTCAATTATTACTGCTTTCATTCTTACCTGAATCTGTTTGCTTCACATTATTCTGTTGAGCTATATTAGGTAGATCTGGGAAATGCTTCCAGCCATCTTCTTTAATGTAATCTTTCAAGGTGAAATCCTTTTTCTGTCTTTTTTCAAAATCCAACTAGTAAGATTGCTAAGATTTTTATATGATTTAGCTTACTTCTGAGTATTTCTCAAAATCTTCTGAAAATTGTGAATTTGACATTTTTCAATTATATATTTGGAAATTATCGTACTATACAGTCTCTTTCTAATAAAATTTTGCTAATAATCAACCTAATTAACAGAGGAACAGTAATATCTGCTGCTTTATTGTTAAGATTCACTTTTTTGAAATCTGAAATTTAGTAATTTGGGTTAAGCTCAAACATAAGCTAGCAATTTTAATAAAGTTCTATCCCTACTCTGAAGCTACTTAAGCTGGTTATTTAAAAAGTAAGCATTTAATAATTAGTATATGATAAATAGCATTTGGATAATAAAGCTTCTTATAAGTTAAGCTTAAACTATTTACTACAGTAAGAAACTTAGCTGTCAAACATAATAGATAATGATGCTATAATTATATGGTTGCCAATATCATTTAAAGCATATAGATGCTTGGTATTTAGTATAATTATTAAACTATTAATATTATTTAAATAGATCTTTATTAATCCAATCCTAAAGAATCAATTTTATTGTAGAAAGTCATTCATTTCCATTCTTTAAAGTAGATAGACTGCATATAATGACTTTAATACAATAAAGGATTATATATTGCTGATTTCTATTGAAGCAGAATTTCTCTGATTCTCTTAATCTAATTCCAAATAAGTTTGTACTAGCATTAAATGACATCAATTTAGATATATATAATTTATATTTGCAACAGTTAGAAATACTGAGTAAATAATAAATAATAATAGATCTTTTTAAACTTAAGAGGTAACTACAGTAGCTATTTTAGGAATATTAGAATAAATTATAATTATATATATTATATAATCTTATGTCTATTTTTGGAGTTACTTTAGACTTAAGTAATTTAATCTATTGAATCTTATTTTAAATAAGCATAAAACCAGTTGAAGTTAGCTTATAATTAGTTCAAATATGAAGAAAGAATTTAATAATTATCTTTTGAAATATATTCTCTATAATGCTTATAAGGACATTTTAGCTTAGCTACTTTTAATATATTATATATAATAATTTAAAGTAGTCAAATTAAGAATATCAAAACTAAAGCAAGAATAAAGGTTCCATACTTCTTAAAACACTTTATCTCTCTCTTAGCAATTACATAAGCAAACTATTATTAGAATAAGATAAAAATATCAATCTAATGATTTTAGTTTCTTAGTGTAACAAATATAAGCTCTCTCTTATATAAAAGCAGTATGAATTAGTAGTCTTTAGCCTAATTTATTTATAATATCGAACTGCATAGTTTATCTTTGTTATTCTAACTAATGAAATAGTCTACTATCATATTAAAATCCTACCTTAGCCTTCTATTTATTTCTTACTTTATATTTATTAGTAATATTTATGGAGATAGATCAGTTAAATAAATGAATAGAAATTGGAATCAAAAAAGATTGGATTTTAAAGGCTTGCGCTTTTTTTGGTTGAAATATTCCAGCATCTGTATAGGAAAAAGGAATTCCTCTTATATTAAAATAGCAAAACACAATCATTAAATCTAAGTCAGGAACAGGTAAAACTCTTGCTTTTTTATTACCTAGTTTATAGTTAGTCTGTGATTATAGAGATAAAGTAAAGGAAAATAATGGCCCTTTTTGTATGATAGTATGCACTTCAAGAGAACTCGCTAAGTAAATTTATGATTTAATAAATGAAGTCACTTATGAATGTAAACCTGAACTTTATTCAGGATTATTATGTGGAGGATACAACTATAAGGATAATTTAAAAATGCTTAACTAAGGCATTTAAATCATAGTTGGAACTATAGGCAGGCTTCATCATATTTTTGTCAAATAGCAAAACTAAGTCAATTTAAATTAATTACAGCTCACTATTTTAGATGAAGCTGACGCACTATTAACTTAACATTAGGAACAAGTTTGAGAACTTCTTTTGAAATGTAATCCTTTAAGCTTAAAAGTAGCCTGCTCTGCAACTTTTAACAAGAGTTGCTTGAAGATAATAGATCTATGAATGAAAAATGACTATTAAAAGGTGGAAATAGAAGATTAGCAGAATAGAAATATCTTAGTTAATGTGACTACAGATAATAAGAAGTAATCATTAGTTACTATACTTAATGAGGAAAAATATTAGCGATGTCTCGTATTTTGTAATTCAAAACTCACATGCAAATAAGTAATTAACCATATGAGAGAAAAAACTAGTAAATGCTGTGAGTTAATATCTTCAGATCTGAGTTAAGAGTTCAGAAATTAGACATTAGATGATATGAGATTTGGAAAAGTATAAATTCTGGTTACAACTGATTTACTGTCAAGAGGCATTGACTTAAATGACTTAGATTTAGTTATAAACTTTGATTTGGCTACTATTGAGCAAAGTGATACTATGTTACACAGAATGGGCAGAACTGGTAGATTTTATAGAAAGGGAAAAATAATTAATCTATTATCTGCTAACGAAATCCAAAACTAAGTTTAAACTGAGTAAAATCAAGATAATTCAAGCATAATTTAAACATAAAAAGAAGAAGCTTAAGAAACCTCTGTCACATTGAAAAACTAAGAATGTATATTATGTAGATTAGGTAAAAAACAGCACTGTCATTGCGAGACCTGTCTCTACAATTACACATTTTTGTAGTTTTTTAATTGAATTAGCAAACTAAATTAAATAATTAATATTAAGCAAATCCCCTAAAATAACTAAAATTTTAACTTTATAGAGATTATATTTACTTATAATCATACTATTATACTTTTCCTTTAGCTTAAGTTAAGAAGACTTAACTTAAATAGATTATCTATTTATTCTTAATTATTTTGAATATTCCCATTTTCCGTTTCCAAAATTCTAATTCTAGATAGTTTTATAGTTAGATATCAAAGCACTAACCAAATAAAAACTACATATAAGTTAGTTATTTACATCCTATTTTAATGAATCTTAACTTGAGACAGAAAATAATGATAGTAAATTTTGACTTGAATGCTAAATAAGGATATTTAGATGAAGATAGTATGAAAGCTTTAGCAATAGTAAGATAGTTTTAAGATAAAATATAAGTTCTAATATTAAGAATTTTCGAAATAATTAAAGAGAAATGAGCAATCTAATAACAACGTTTCTCCTATTTAAAACTATAATAAATCATAGATTTAGCATTATAGTTAAATACCATTATGCTAAGTTTAATTTCATCTTAATATTATAAAAATAGAATATTCATTAAATGCAAATAATACCACAAATTTAAAAAGTTAATCTCATCATTTACCTCTAAAAATTATCATAAATGGTTAATATGAATCTGAAAATAAAGATATAAGAAATGAGACTACTTGATGTTGTATTAAAGTATCTAAAAAATGATAGATATGCTTTATTTATAAGGCATTTTTCAAAAATAAAAATAATAAAAATGTCTCAGCCTAGCACTTGAACTAATAGTTTTAAGAAGTTTTATTAAACCTTGTATATGCATATTTAGGTGAATTAACGAAAAAATTAAAAGTCTGATAAAGCCAAATTAGTAATTTGAATCTAACTAATTCATTTTATATAGAAAGTTTACTTGCTCATTTCTTTGGCAGACTTTGAAAATGAACTATTTTATGGGTTTTTTAAAATACAGAAGGTTTTTGGAGGATTTGTGATAGTTTCCTTGTTTGATTAAACTTTTGGACAGTTTTTGTTCTTGCTTATAGTATGTGCTATTTATCTTGCTTTTTTACTAGGTTGTAATTTTTATTTAATGAAGACCATAAAACCAATTAAGATAATTTTAAATTTCGTGACTTGGAATTCTGAGAATTTCTATTTAGTCCTATCGATCCCCATTTTCAAAACTTTAATAACCGCTATTGCTTTACCTGAGCATTTTCCCGATAAAATAGACTATTTTTCATTGCCTTACACAATCTTATTTACTTGCGTGGTTCTTATACTCTCTGTAATGATATTATTTCAAATGGCTAATTCATATCTTACAGTTAATGTATAATTAGAAGTTAAAATATCTAATGATATCCTGTTCCACCAATCCTCATCACTTTTTATTTGCCAACTGCAAACGTTTGTGGTAATTGGTTTAAATGCCTTTAAACAGCAGATAGCTCTATTGATCTTTTATTTATTAGTCTAAATAAAAGGTTTATAAAGGAAACTAAATTCAGGTAGTTATGCTAACATTGAATTAGAAGAATGAGATTTCTCCCTTTACTTCGTAAAGATAGTAATAGCATGTATAATGCTTCTTACATTCACGGATGATCAAAAGACTATTCTTCTTATATTCTTGACACCCTTTGCATACGGTTTAGGCAAACACTTATAACTAAAGCGAGTAGAATGATTCTTAAATTTGAAGTTAAGCAAAGAAAAAAATTTAGCCTATTGTCTTTAGGCTGTTAACTTTTACCGTCAGTTAATGATTTTGCATAATTAAAATAGATTAAGTAAGAAGCTTTACCTTATATTAAAAGGATCACTCATCAAAAACTTTTCCACAAAGGAACTTGAAACATTTTTTGATGGTAATGAGATAACTTAAGATATAAAGGCTTTTGATGATATTCTAACCTAAAAATGCTATAAAATTATATCTAAATCCAGCAGCAAATCTTAAAACTCTAGATTCTTCATTCTCTTCACTTTGTTTTACACTTTACAGTAGTAAAATAAATAGCAACTATGCTTTGAAGTGTTCAAATTGTATGACTAAGAGAAACAAACACAAACTATATAATTTTACCTTTTCCTGGCAGACTATATTTTTAAGAACATAGTACAGGAGTAAAAAGAGTAAGCATTATAAAAAATTCGAATTCAGCATTAAAACAAAGTTATAGATCAATCAAATAATATTAGGGAGCACTTTTAAAACTAGTTACTTGATGCAGAAGTAGTTCTAGATCTAAATGATAATTACAAGAAATTCAAGGAATTAGCAAAATTTGTTCAAATAAAGTATATCAGATTCTGAGAATTGTTGTCCCATGAGTACATTTAGGAGCAATAGCTTCTTAATTTAAATAAAGAGATACAAAATTTGTAGCATGAAGTAGAAAATATGTACAGCTAAATTATAGATACTTAGCCTCAGTTCTATTAAGCAGATTTCTAGTATGCTGAAATTATGTAAATCTTAAACTCTGAGGATCCTAAAATCGAAATAGTTCTTAGAAAAGCTGAAAATTAGAAATTTGCAAATGAAAGGTTGAGAATGTTTAGAAAGAACGAGCTGATATCTAATTTACTTGATGAAGATATAATGATAGTAGTGGTTAATGCTAATGATAACTTTAAGATAGTATATGCAAACAGCCAAACTTGCTAATTATTAAAATTTTCAGTGCAAGTTATTGAAAATATATAATTTGGTCAGCTTTGTCCTTCATAAGTTTAGAAGAGATTAAAAAACTATATTGATGAATCTATAGGAAATGAAATTTAAACTGGACTTATAACTTAAGACGGTTTCTTCCTTCCTTTGATTCAAATAGCAACCCCTCGCTGGAAAAATTCTAAACTTGAGATTATTTTTGCTTTTTAATTAATGAACATCATGAAAAACAGTGGATATATATTATTAGATGAGGAAGAGTATATCTAATCTTATCAGCTTCATTTAAATAGCTTCTTCTAAAGAAAAGACGATATTCTTATACCTTAAAGAGTTAACATGAATTAGTTATGTCCTCAGTATAAATAGTAATTAAACTCCAACAAGCCTTTAGTTATTCAAATGACTAGCAAATTTAGCAAAGTTAAATCCCACAAAACGCAACAAAATTATGAAAGCGGAATTCTGGAAAATTCCAACTCAGAAATTCCATTTTATAAGAGTCTTGACTTCGTTTAAAGAGAAGATATTTCTGATTAAATAAGCAATAATTAATTGGCAATTTAAATAAATACTGTTGATGGATTTCATTCCTTACTTGGATAGTTCATATTTTAAATAGTCTTCATTGAATCAAACTTTAAACACTTTCAAATCAATTCTGAAAATACTTTCTCTTAGCATAAAACTAATGACTTTTTGTCAAGTAATAAGATACAAAGCATTCAAGAAGTAAAAAATAAAAAATAATAATCCTTTTATGAAGCTTCTGTGTGTCAATAAGTAAATACTGATGCAGTTCTAATTCAAAGACTTAGGTAAAAAAAGCTTCAAGTAACCCTTCTTAAAATAAGAAAAGTTTTGAAGATTACAGGAGTTTTATTCTTAGCAGTTTTAATATTTTTAGCATGAAGTACTACATTTTTATTACTGAACCTTTTAGATAAATTTGAAGAAAATTACAGAGAACTAGATTTATTGCTATCTATAAGCAACTTGACCATAAGTGCCCAATGGCTCATTTTATCTCTCAAATACTATTAAAATGGTATGCTTCCAGCTTCTTATCTTTGGTAATTTTAGTAAAATTAAAGATCTGAAAACCTATATGAAAACATTTAAATAGAACTGAGGGAAATATAAAACGATCTAAATGATAACATTGTAGACCTATTTAAACTCTCTACATTCAATTCTGAGTTTTATAACACAAATCTGGTTATTCATATGAAGTCATTTTTTAATGATGAAATAGAAACCTAAACATCTACCTTAAACTATATTTAAACTTGCTAGATTATAAATAGAAACCTATTCACATTTTCCACTTTAAAAGAGGAAAATTTTTAGTACTAGAGTGATGCCTTTCTGTATTCGTTTAAAATGAATGGACTGAACACTTTGCTAAAGTAAAGCAATTATTTTTTAGAGGATCTATATGATGAACCAGAAAAGAACTACAACTTAATATAGAAATTATCTATCATCGTATTTATTATATAGACTACCTGCGTATTTGTTATATATGCTTTCATCTATTATTTGGTTTTTAAAACCATCAAGTCCAGAAGGAGAATTACAGCCTTCTTCGTTAAGATAGCTAAAATTTATGCCTTACAATATTGCAAAAAACTGCAAGAAAATTTTTATTCAAAGCAGTCAAATAGTTAAGATGCCTTAAATTTAGAAAATGAGATATCTATAGAAGAGTACAAGTAGGATATGCAGAGTTAGTTGGCTAATAAAGATGATACTAAGTTAAATATTTCACATTTGATCACAAGCGAAAAGCAACATAATAATTCAGAATTTATTGTAAACGAATAAAAAGGAGATTAATTAGAGAAAAGCTAAAAGAAATTAGTCCAGAAATAGCAGAAAAGAAAGTAAAAGAGCACTCTTTAGAACGCAAATGATTGCAAAAATTGGGGAAAATTCTGAATTGTGATTACCTTTTTTATTTTATGTTTTGAATTATATTTCACTATAGATTTTAACATCTATCCCCAATATGTTCAAAATTTCAAAATCCATGAGTAAGGAAACTTGTTAGTTGCTCAGAAACAAATTCTATTATTGATGTCAACTGCTTCTCTCACTGAGCTTTTACTAAATTCTTCATCGATACTAGTTTACTAAAAGACATAAGAACTAACTTCTATCTTAATTGAGAATTTAGAATTAAACATTGAAGAGTATCACAAATTTTTTTTGAAGAAGCTTAGCACATTTGACTCTAATTTTTAAGAAATATTTAAGAAAACTACTGATTAAGATGTATGCACTTTTTATGAAAATAAAGAGTTTTGTTATCAAGTAGCTAATGGAATTCTTTAGTAAGGAACTCGTTTGGCAACAATAAAATAATATATAATTTAAAAGAACTGCTTGCCATGTTTGAAAGCTCAGATAAAAATTTAGAAAGCGGACTAAAAATAATTTAGTCAGATAAATTTATAGAAAGCAAACTAATTGAGCAATTTTACTTGACTGATGTTAATGATATGCTTCAAATCGAAATGTAGAAGAATATATAATAAGACTTTTAAAGAACAAAAAACTACTGCGATACTTTCAGTGCCATTCAGACATGTATCTTTGCGCTTTTTTTTATAGTAGTTTGAAAGATAATGATTTCCTATTTCAGCTTAAGAATAAAAGAGTAGAACAACGTCATCAAGCTTCTACCCACTAAGTTTGTACTTAGTAGTAATCTCAAGAATGAGTTTGTAGAAACTATCAAAAACTTATGACATTATTTATGATTAAAAGTCTTTTTATCTTTCTTCCCTTTTTAGCATGCTTTGCTATTTATGAAATGAATTACTCATAATATTTCTTAACCTTAGCAAGCATGATAATCACAAAAGTAGCAAGTAGTGCTCCAAACATTGAAAGATCACTAAGATATGATCTTATTTCTCTATTTAAGCAAATAAGATATATTGATAAATAAAAATTAGATTTAGATATTAAATAGTATAAAAGATATCTAATTAGCTTTTATTTTCTTAGTCATAATGTAATATCTTCATTAAATCAATGCTATTTACTTATTTAATTCATTTCCACTAGATTCTGTCTTATCTAAACCACATTCCATAGCAATTTACACTTTTCTTTATCTTTTTATTTTTCGCAAGTTAAAAATACGAAATAAAGTTCAGATCATATGTGAATATATGCCTATACTGTAAGGAAGTATATTATAATTAATTTTTATAGAAATAGAAAGATAAAAAGTGATATAACTAATATAAGCAATTTAGTACTAAGATATCTTCCAATTACTATAGATAAGATAAATCAAATTTGCAGACTTTCCAGTTTAAACCTGAAATACAGTTGTTGAGGTTAAGAGATCTATGTTAAATGACAATGAAGTTATAAAGCGAAAATTAAATACTTAAAGTGGTGATAAAGTAGATTTAAATAGATTTAGATGATTTTACTAGATGTAATGAGCTAGTAATTATATAATAAATGCTTAAAATTTAGTAACTAATTAAAATCGTAATATCTTTTAAGATAGCATCTAGCAATCAAGCATTAAAACTTAATTATCAGATTTAAATACCAAAGTTTATCTTTAAATCTTTATTATTTTTCTCATTATAAAGCAATTAATAGCAATCTAGGGTAAAATAAAATAAAGAGTCATAGCATTTTAAACTTAATTAAAAATAATATAATTAATTACTTAAAGAAACATAAGCATTTTCTTCATTTATGCTTATTGCAGTCTCACTTATTCTAGATAATTATTGAAATACAAACCAGATTATGGGCTTACTATAATATCTAAGAAACTGGCTAATAATTTTCAAAAAATATCATCTCAAATAATTCAAAAAGGCTTAGCATTAGATTCAAAATTAATAGATTATGGGTTGGATATTGAATATTTTTAAATTTCTAATTAATTTATTCTGTAACTTTTATTCAAGCACAGATTTATAAGATAATGTTTAATCTCTTAATAATAAATTTAACTAATGAATCAATTAAAAACCATTAGTTACAACTAAAGATACATAACAAATGTTTCTATTTTTTCCTGAAGATAATTAATTAAAGAAGTTGTACCAAAATCAAATTTATTACTAATTCCCAGCTATAATACATATGTCTAAAATCTAGGAAACTGCTTATAGAGACAAGTTAAGTTTATCAAAGCATTAGGTATTTAATTATGCTTAAATTGCTTCCTATTGCTTCTTAATATGTTTCCTTTAATCTAATTAAAAATAAATATTAATAATAACTAAAAGAATAAGCTTAAGATATATTTATATAAAAACAAAGATAAGCTATCTAGAATAATTAAAGTAAGCTAATTACTATATTTTTCATATTATAGATTGCTTATTTTATTCTAAACAATTATAATAGTTAAAAATTAAAATAAACTTAGAGCAAAAATAATTTGTTAAATAAATGCTAGAAAAATTAAGGAAACTTTCTTTTGAATAGTATATAACTTAAGTTTTTAGAAATTCTCCATTTAGATATATTTAAGTATCTTTGAGTTTTAAAATCATACATTATGTTTCTCAATATCAGATGCAAAATAATTTTTTTTATAAATAAAGACAGAATATTTTAGTAATACTAAGACGAGAGCCAATATTGTTATCAAGAGTAGTTAATTGTTAAACGAAGAGTAAATGATTAGATATATTATGCATTAAGAAATCAACAAGCAGGATTTAAAATGATAATAATATAGAAATAAATTTATTCTATTTATCAAATTATTAAATTACAAGTGTTTGGATAAATCACTTTTTAAATGAGAAATTAACTTGCTAATTTGAAATTATTATCTCATCTCCATCCCCTTTTGCTTCTTCAGTTTTGTTTGTAGGAATAAAAACATTCTAAACTAAGCATTCTTCACTTTTCCCATGTAATATCTTTTTTTAACCATCCACTATCAACTCAAGTATTATTTTTTATCCCTGCTTCGTAATTTTCCCTTCTTGAAAGTTTTCAAATTCTTTTGGAATTTTGAGTAAAACGTTGTTCATTTTACCTATAAATTATAATTGGTTAAATAAAATTATTCACAATACTCTAAAGAATAGCAAACAATATTTTATAGCACTTCATTAAGTGTAAATAACCTCTATTAATATAAATAGTTACTTGTCTCTAGCACTAAGCGATACAGCAAGATATAACTGTTCATTAAATTAAAATTTATCAAAACATGGCAACTTTAGCTTTATATTCATTTTGTAAACTAAATGTTTAAAGCATAAGTAAAAGAGTATATAAATATATAATGCCTAATATCTAAACTTTGTTAATTTCTAATAATTCATAGTCCTCTTCAAAATATTTCAAGTAATCTACATTATGATAAATAATTAAAACTATATCTATTATTATATTTATTAAAGGCATTTTCTCTAATATTCAGTCTTTTTAATCTACAAGCATAGAAGTTTTGCTTATATAAAGATAGAGAATTAAGCACTAAATATTTATAATAGCTAGCTATTTTTGCAGCAATATTAATTCTAATTTTAATTTTAATTTCTTTCCTAAAAATAAAAGAGTGATAACTAAAGAGCTAATTAATAAAGATAGTAATCACAACAAGATATAATAATAACAACAATATGGCAATAATAATAGAATCAAAAACAATTAATAAGCAATAGGAGACAAGATAAGAAAAGTTAATTCACATAATTTCTATATTAGTTCTATTACCAGAATGAAACATTTTAATTATGATTCTATATCTTTAGTATATTTCTCTTAGTATATTATTTTATATCTTAACTTAATTTTTACCTAAAGTTCTAGCAATAAAATAACTTGTTCTAAAAATGAATTTATCTTCAATATAATATAAGGAGCTATATTTTTAAGCATAGCAAAATAACTAAAATTTGTGAGGTTTATAATTGAGAATAATTAAAGTATCTATTCTCTAAATTTAAAAAATATTACTAATTTAGCACATTTAATAATATTTATTTAGTATCAGACTTAATTAATCTAGTATAATAACTCTAAGTAAAAGGTAATTTCTATATAATTAAGGATGCCTCTATTCATATCTATACTTATTTTCCTGCTTAACTTCGTATTTTCTTCCTGTAAAAATACTAAAAAAATATTCCTTTTAACTTCATTGTAGAGATCTTAAATAATTTATAAAGAACAAAATAACCTTTTTTAATTTTGCTTATTTTGCTTTAATCAATAAAATTAAACTAAAGCTATCCTAAATTAAATAATGCTTAAAGCATTAAAATAAGATATAATCGACAGTCTTCATATGTTTAAAGATAGATAGGCTATTTTATAGCTAACTATTACTTATAAAAATCATTATTTAAACCTAATTTGTAGGAAATAATTTTAAATTAGATATTAAAACCAATTTAGTTAAGGTAAGGGATATTTGCTTAATTTTTTGATAATATTTGCATAAAATTGAGAAATAAAGCGCTAAAATATTTAACCTATTGTGTATAAAATAATTATCTAACACAATAATTTTAAGATTTAGAAGTAAAGCATAGTAAATTAATTATTTGGATACTAAATTGAAATGACTGCAACAATAAAAAGTTTATTGATCCAATTTTATAACTTATTAGAATAATTTGAAAGCATTCATGTCTCTATTATACTCTATATTAATAGAAAACTAAACTTATTTATTTAGAACTTTACTTGTAATTTCGCTTTATAAAGCTTTATATAAATAAATTTAATTATAAATTAAAGATAAAAGTACAAAGAATATGATTAATTATCATAAACTACCAAATAATTTCATATTCTAAATTTTTGTTACTAGACATTTGAAAAATTAAATAAATTTCTAACTAAATCATTAAGAATTATTAAATATTATAGTGTTTTTTTGTAGAAAGTTTTCAAAAACATGCCAAGTAAATTTTAAATTTACTATTTATTTTAATAATATATTTATTTCTGTTTAATAATAATGAACTTATATTATTAAGAATTTTGAAATCATGCTTTTTCTACACTGAATTTTTTATTAAAGATATTAGTTAATACAAATTATTAAGAAAATTTTTTGCTTATTAAGTTAACTTAAAATTAAGCAAAGTATTATGCTTGCAAAATTTAATATACTTAGTTTTATTGCCATATCATACTTAAATAACAGCAAAAACTAAATAAATTGCTTTTCTTTCTTATTCCATTCCAATGTTATAAGAACGAAAAAGAAGAATGATCTTAATATATTAAACTGAGGCAAATTATAAATATTAGTGTTGGCTAAATAAAGATATAACCTTAATTAAATTAGAAGTTCTTACTTATATAAATTATCATTCTATCCTGAGAATTTACATATAATTATAAAATAAATGCTATATTTTTTCAGGATAAAACTAGCTAAATTCATTTAAACATTATAGACTAATGAGAATAGTCATCACCAACTTCTACTATACGCTAAAAGCTTTCTTATTATATAAACAAATAATTTAGTCTTTGCTTACTATCTCTTATTAGTAGTAAATAATTAGATATTTCTTGATATGATGTGATTATTTTATAGCCAATAAATTGCTGAATGCTATAAATTTAGAGTAGAAAGTAAATTATACAAATTAATAGTTTCTGCTATATTTTATGATTATAATACAATTTAGTAAAAAGAATCATTCATTAAGCTCATTTAACTTCTAAATTCAAATCTTGGCAGCTTTATAAAATGCTTTTGCTTCTGAATTAACCTTTTTTAGGAGAAAAAATAAATGTAATTCATATATATGACGAGTATTTAGATATTACTTTATAGAGTTTGAAATTAAAATACGTTTAGATATACGAATGATAAAATACGTTACTAATTAAGCTGGTGAATCTTCATAGTAGCCAAAGTCTCAAGAGTCCTCTCTATCTATTTAATAAAGTTTACAAAATCTGCCTAAAAATTACCTTTACCTTGGTTTTAAAACTTATCATATGATTAAAATAATAACTAAATACATGCAAAATTAGACTTTCAGGATTTCGAATTTAGCAAAACAGTAATATTCTCGCAAACTTTATATGAAATTACATTTGAGTTTGAAGTTGATACAAGTGTATTGTCTATCAATATGGATATTTATAAAATAAGCGGGAAAAGTAGCTTGAAATCCATCTAGATATTCATACTGCATATAAATTTGAATAGTAAATTAAAAGAATCATATATCAGTAATTAATGGTTTTAGGTACTTAGAACACACCTTAGTGAGGTATTAAACTTGTGTAAGAATAATTTAGTTATTTGATATAAAATACAAAATAAGAATAATTAGAATATTTATTCATTATATTTGCTATAGATAATTCAAGCTTATGAACTTTCTATTTAAAGTCAATATCCAAAAACTCCAACTAAATATGCTAAAGCAGAAAATAGTAATAATTGTAAAGTTTAGCAACTTATTATTCTAAAATGCATGTGGGACTAATAACCTTTTCAAATGGAAGAGTATTAATAGGAGATGGAATTTAAGTAGCTTTTATTAAATCAAGGAATATTTAGTTTCATCTGTTAGTAAATAGATAGGAAAGTAAATGCTTTTTAGCTATCAAGATTTACATAACAAAATGAAGCAAATATAAATACGATATGGTACAGCTATATAATCTGTTTTACAAATGGCAATTGATTTAGGTGGTTAAGCAAAACCTGGATCAAAAATAATAATTTACACGGACGGAATAGTCAATAAATGAATAGGAAAGTTGACGGTGAATGATGATTTTTATTAATAGTGTGGTATTCGGCCCAAGAAAAAACTTCGAAATTTCTACAATTATCATTTAAATTTAAGAATATTAACTAATGAAATTTAACTCTAGTGGAATCAACTTAAGGAAATTGAGCAGAAGTAATCCTACATCTATCTAGGCACATATTCTAATTTTAAAGAATCCTTTTATAACTACTAAAGTAAAAGTATCATTAAATTTATATAAACGGATGTAGTTTGGGAATTGGGTAATTTTAGAGCTTAATAAATCAAAAATTTTAAAATTTATGGAAAATGTTAAATATAATATGTTATTAACATTTTAGCATTAAAGAAAACAAAACTATTAAAAGTAGAACTCAAAAAAATTATTTTCTTGTTATCAATAGATCATAAAGATTATGGTAAAAAATTATATGAAAGGGCTTTCATAATATTAAATAGTAATATAAGAACTAAAAATAGCAAAAAATATTTAAGTGATAATAGATAATAATAGATATTGCAAAATAAAATAAACAAAATAAGTTTATCAGGATGATTATAGAGCGGCTTAAGCTTAATCAATATTTTTGTAGAACTAAATTAATAAAAACTGCAACTAAGTTTAAAACATGGTTAGTTTCTAATTTTCTTTTATAGCAAAATGTTTTAAAATATAATTTGTAGTAAACCCTGATTTCTGAGAATAAAAATGAGATTTTTTTGACGAATAGTAACTCTTAATAAGTTTTTTAGGAAAGGCTGAACCACAACAAGATAATTTAGCAACAATGAAATTTGCATAATAGAAGGGTAACAAAAATTTACTAAAATCCAGTAAGAAAGCTGATTAAGTTAACTTTTTATTATTTCTATAAATAATATGAAAAATTATTATAATTGTTCTATATCTTTGTATATACTTCTTAGCATGTTATTTAGCTTTTTAATCTCAACTTAATTTAAATCAAAAATTCTAGAAAATAAATTTAGAGACTCTATAAAATTTTCAAGAAAGTAATATATTTAATATCTATTAATTTTAAGATTAGAGCTTTTATAAATTTTTATTAGTCTATATCAATACATTGCAAATAATAAAATATTAATTTAGTCTTTTTGCTTAAATTAGTCTTGTATCAATAATTTTTTGATCATGTAAACTTAGCTTTTCTTCTTACTTATTTAAGTAATATATACCTAAGAAGTACAAATATAATTTTATAAATCTATTGATTGCTATTATTCTCATAGGAAGGCTTGGAAAGTTTGTAAAGCATACCTTAATGTTAATAAAATAGATTAATGATAGTGATAAAGATTTGACTTAGCTTAAAGAGAAAAACATAGCTGAAAGAAATATTAAATATAAAATGCAATTATAATTTAAGTAGTTCGAAACCATCATAATTAGTAGTTTAATAACTTTACTGCTGTAATCATCAAGGTATCAATATCCATTTTTAGTAATTTGAATTTATCTTGCTCATCTAGTACGAAACCATATAAAGCATTATTGTACTTTTAGAATTCATTGAAACACAGAAATTTAGTTTTTAAAGGGAACTATTTGCTTTCTTCCAAAAGAAATCCATTATCCATAAATCTATTTTCTTTTATGTTGAAACCTCCGAATATTATAGTTGGATCTGAATAAACAGCAGCATTTGCAATCGGATTAGGAAATTTAAAGCTAGCAAATATAGTCCATTAATCATTCTTGCAATCGTAGTTTTCAATAGTTTCTCTTTAAAATCCACTAATAACGAAAATCGTTAAACCTATTGCTATCGCAGAGCAATCGTACCTCGCTTAGCATAGATCTGCTTTTTGAATTCAGTTATTTTCCTTTGAAGTAAAGTTTATGCATTCTACTGACTTCAAAGGAATTCTTTAGTTCTATTAATTATCTTCATATTCATACCCACCAATTACAAACAAATAATTGTTTACAACCACTAAACTTGGAGAACTTCTTGGCTATAATATACTACTTTTTTCCTCCATTTTTCCAGTTAAAATATGAACAGAAAAAACTTCTTAAGCTAAGAAGCTCTAATCTTCTTCAATATCTTCTTAATTTTGTTGTTCTATTATTTCGAGAAAATCTCCACCAACAGCTCATATTTCACTACCTATTAATATAGTTCTCTATCCATTTATAAGTCATCCTTTTTATAATTTCATTAACTGATACTGAGATTATTCCAAGTTATAAAGGTGAATTTTATTCTGCTAAGCGTCTGCAATATGAAGGATATTTTTTGATTAAGAAAAATTGCTTTAGTCATTCCATTCTAAGCTTTACCCTTATTCTTTTTTAGAAGCACTAATATGATTCTCTTATTTATTTTTCTCTTATACATCCTTAGTTATCTCAATCTTATCTTCTTCATCTTTACTTCATTTTTCTTTTTATTTCACTTCTTTTTTCTAATTCTTTTCTATTTTTTGTTCTGGAGGCTAATTCTAGTTTTAAACCTATAATTCAGTTGATTCAATTAAAATTTAAGAGTTTTAGCCTTAGGTAGTTGAATCTTACTGAGTTGTTTGATTGTTGACGCCTTCCATAGGCTATTCGTATATTTATAGCCTGAAGCAAAAAGGACAAAGAACAGAATTTTCAGAATAAGCTCTTCTAAAGCAATTGACACATAATTTATGAGTGCATTGTAAAGGAATAATTTCAATTTAGATTTAATCATAAGCTATTCCACAATTACATTATAACACTTCTAAATATTTCTTTACCTTCAACTCCATATTCGCTTCTTCTTTTGTGATAGTTTCCTTATTGCACATGCAACCCATTTTAAATAGTTAATATTATTTACCTTTATTTATTTAACACATTAACTATAAATACAACGCTTAAAATAGCAAGGCAAGAGATATATAAATGCTATTCTATACATTCATTCTCTTTATAATCTAAAGTAATACAAAAGGAATAGCCTTGTTCAAATTTGCTTCTATTCTGGATAATTTAAATAAAAGCATTAGTGATTACACTAATTCAGTATTGCTATATCTAATCAATTTTCCTAACTTAACACGTTAGGAAGTTAATTTATCTTTGGCTGAAATAAAACTAAAAGTAAAGCTAAAATAGTAAAAAATATCTTTAAAACTAGGATTCCAGAAACTTTTTTATAAACTTAATAAAGTATTTGGTTATTTAAATGATATTGACTAGAATCAGTCCTTCATTACCACTAACTACTATTATAAATAAAAAAGGCTAAAAGTGAGAATTTAAATAAAGGATATAAAAAGATATTTGATTTTTGTTTATTATGCTTACTAATAAATTAAGTTAGCTTTACTTACCTATTTATGATATTACCTTGTCTATGAATGATAATAAGAGCTAAAGGATATTAATTAAATCTTAGTTTAACGAAAGCTAGTTAGCTGCTAAAAGCTACTACGAATAAAAATTTGTCCGTTAGTAAGTTTTATAAGAATAGATAGTGATAAATAAAGAGATGAATTAAAGGTTAAATTAGATAAAGTAGAAATTAAATTTATAAAATTTAAATTCATGAAGGCAGTTATTATGGTAGGTGGATTTGGATCCAGGCTAAAGCCTCTAACGCTTACAGTTCCAAAGCCACTAGTTGATTTTGCAGATAAAACTTTAATTGATTACTAAATCGATGCTTGCATTTCTGCCGGAGTTGTTGAAATTATTCTAGCTACAAACTACTTATCAGAATAATTATAAGAGTATTGCCTTCAGAAATCAAAAGAATTTCAAATTTCATTCATGATTTCTTAGGAGACTGAGCCTTTAGGCACAGCAGGTCCCTTAAAATAAGCAGAAAATTTGATACTTTCTAATAGTTAAAATACAGAAGGAAATAAAGAGAATAATAGTAATTGTTTTTTTGTTATTTATGGTGATGTGGTATGTGATTGTAATTTGCTGGATATGTACCACCATCATAAAAATAATGGAAAGGAGGCCACAATTATGATAACCACAGTAGAAGATCCTAGCAAATTTGGAGTAGTTGAGTTAGATGAATTCAATAACGTGGTATAATTTTTTGAGAAACCTCTTGAATATAAAGGAAACATTATCAACGGAGGCATTTATATTTTCAATTACTCCATACTTAAGAGACTTAGTCTAAAGTTCCAATCCATGGAAAGAGAAATTTTCCCTTTAATGGTCTAAGAAAAACAAATTTCAGCATATTTATTGAAAGGATTTTGAATGGACGCAGGACAACCAAAAGATTATCTAAAAGCAGTTTAGCTTTATTTGCATAGTCTCTTTTTAAAAAATCCAAAAAAATTAAATGAATAAAGTGAGCAAATTTCTGGAAACGTAATAATTCATCCTTCTGTTTAAATTCCTTAAGATTGCAAAATTGGACCCAATGTCTGTATTGGAGCTGACGTAGTTATTTAAAGTGGAGTTAGAATAGTTAATTCTGTTATTTTTAAAGGAAGCATAGTAGGAAAAAACAGTTTTATAAAGGATTCTATTGTCGCATGAAACTGCAAACTAGACGAATGATGTAGACTTGAAGAAAGCATACTAGGCGCTTGTGTTAAAGTAAAATAGGAACTCTTTCTCTATGGATGCATAGTTTATCCCAATAAATATATAGAAGAAAATTACTTCCAGCCCAAAACAATTCTTTAAATAAGCTTAATAAAGTTCTACATTTTTATTCCTTATGTACTCTATTTTTCTAAATTTCTTGACTACCAAATACTGGCAGATTATTTTATATTCAATTTCAAATTTAGCTTTTAACAATTAATATGAAATATAGCTTTAAGTTAGTTTTCTACATATTTATTATTAGAAAACATAAAAAGGTATATTTTCAAACTCTATTTAGTTTCTTTTTAACTTTAAAAACTTGTAATTTAAACTCTTAGACTAATTGCAGAAATTCATTAAACTGCAATGCAATTTATTCTATAATGATGAAATATTTTGATTTATTGTTTTATGATTACTATTATTACAATTTTCTAGTTTAAGCCTAATTTTTATGCTAATAATGATATTAAAATTAATCAAATTATCATGCATCCAATTTATTCTTTTTCTTAAAATTTTTCAATTCCTCTGTGAGCTTTCTTAATACTTTGGATTTTATCATCTCGTTGTATCTTTAATATTGAATTCACTTTTATCAATTAAATTGCTTTAAAATTTCACCTAAAACTTAGTAATAAATATAGAATAAAAATAGATTTATTTCTTTAAAATAATATAAAAGCATATAGAATGGATGCACTATAAGTAGAAGGTATAGATGTAGAAATAATATCTATTCAAAATATAAGAGAAAATATAAGAGTCTACATAAGTAATATTATTCTATTTTAACATCTTTATCTAATACATTTTAGGAAAATAAAAAATAAAATCAAAATTAAAATAGAATTATGCTTATAAAGGCATAATATAACTCATCAAACAATTTAAAATTAATAGATGTAAGAATCTTGAGACTAAGAGTTTGTAGTGTACTTAGTTAGATTCTTTTTAAGAGAGGCACTGTTATAAAACTGGAAGCATCTTCTTATATAAGGCATTCTTTAACTTTATTTTTATATCCTCTGAAATAAGTTTGAGACTATAAATAAATTTTAAATTTCTATTTCCTTCAAAATTATCAGAAGGGCAAAAATGTAGTTAGCATAATTAAGATAAAAGTTATTAGCATAGAATTTTTTAAATATTTTAAAAAGAAGGAAAAATAGCTTTTCAATGCTATCTCTTATGTGCTATTATAATCATATTAATATACTATTTCAAACTAAATTTTAAAATAGTATAAGATACAAATTAATTTCTTTAATATTTGTGAAAAGAAAACGAAAGAAGCAAAGGTTCACTTAGATGAGAGCATTAAATTTAACTATTACTAATGATTTTTTGTTAATCTAAGAAATAAGATTAAAGTTTTAAATGGAAAAAAATATTAAACATTTTAAATTTAATATCTCTCTATTTTCTAACTTTCGAAGAACATATTAAAAGTTTCTATTTATAGAACTTATTTAAATCATATTTCTTAGTTTAGGCTTTAATAAAAAGTGTTTTCCATACATTAAAGAAAATTTCTCCTA
Organism: Loxodes magnus; assembly: GCA_946699065.1. Classification (NCBI taxonomy): domain Eukaryota; phylum Ciliophora; class Karyorelictea; order Loxodida; family Loxodidae; genus Loxodes; species Loxodes magnus. The sequence continues at coordinate 392,447 of CAMPDV010000125.1, read as the reverse complement.
TATTTGAATGTTTAATTCAACTTGCTAATTAAGTGGATTTCTTCATAATTATTGATAAAAATGGAATTTTGGTAACAATTAAAAAGAAAAAGTAATTGAAGGAATTATATCTAATGAGCCTAAGTCCAAAATATGTATTAAATATGTATTAAATAATAATAGCATTTTATATAAAAAGCTAAATTATGTTGAACATTTTTAACTATATTCTTCAATTATTATTTTAATTTAAGTATGTTTTAAAATTTTAATCAGTAGGAATAAGCTCTATGCATGACTTTCTCTGAAGATATATAAAGCATAAAAATAAATGCTTTCTATAATATAAGTCGTATATACAAATTTACGATCATTTAGCATATAACTAAATTTCACATTATCAAAGAATAAATAATTACTCCTTTATGTTTTTAATCCATTATAAATGGAGTGTATATGCTAAAAATACTACAAAGCTCATAAAACTCATCTCTCAACATTCGATGCTTTTATATTTGAAACTTTAAAAATAACTAAATTCCATTTTGTTAGACTATTATAGTGACCAATCATTTTTTTATGTTTATTCTTATTATTTTTACACTAATTTAACTTAATTCTAAGAATACATTTGATTTTTAAAAGTAAAGAATAAATAATATAGTAACTAAAGTATAAGATAGTAAAGATGAAGCAAAAGGAACAAAATATTGAATATTTATGCGTTAAATAGAATTTAGAAAACTGCTATTTAACTTTACAATAGCCTTTAGAATTAGGAAATTATATAAAGTAACTTTAATATTTGTGATTAAATAAGTATTCCTCATAAATAACTCATACTTAATAAAAAAATTATCAAACAAAGCAAAAAATTCGAGATTATCAACTTTAAATATGGTGATTATCTTTATTTTACTTCACAGAATAGCGATTATGCAATTTATTATAGAGAGTAAAACATAAAAATTTAAGAAAAGATAGGAAGATAAAAAGGTGACTTCATAAATAAGAAATAAATTTAAATTAATTTTCATCATTGCTGTTTATATTTCTGTTGCTCGTATTTTCAGTTTCAAATGCTTAATCTGAGGTTTTTACTTCTATATCAGATTGAAAGGCTGAAGGGCATCACGATTATGAATTTTAAAACTCATCTAAACTCAAATATTCTTGCGAGTTAACTGAGTAGAAATCTTATTCCTCTAATTCTTTTCTTTCTAATCTTAAGGGTTTTTATATAGCTTCTTCATTAAAATTTTTCTCTTCTTAAATTTGTTTTACTTTAACAGGATTAAACATTTCTGCGAATTAAGAAATTGGTAATTCTTAAGTTTAGAATCATTTATGAGCTAAGCATTATCTCGCTGTAGGACGTTTAGCAGGATCAGGTTGAGTCATTTAAAGAATTAATTCTTGGCTTTCTTTAGATATTTAAAATCAGTATTTCTCTTAGAAGAAAATTTTGCATTCTCTATTCTAATACAAAATTTCATGTGGTTTTTTACCTGGAAAAGGGGATCTACCAGATAATAAAATATAAAGAATTATTCCTAACGAAAAAATATCTACTTTTTGCCCATAAGACTTGTTTTTTAATATTTCAGGAGCTACATAACCAGGAGAACCACATCTCATTGTAAGGTTTTCGTCTGTGAATTTACTTGCCAATCCAAAATCCGCTATTTTAAATTCATAATCCAAGTCCTTATTCATCATAAGCATATTCTCAGGTTTCAAATCTCTGTGTACAACTTTATATACTTCATGCAGATTAACAAGTGCCTCAAGACAGTTTTACACAAGCTTTGCGGCAGACTTTTCAGTAAATTTTCCTCTTTTTAAAATCCTTTTGAAAAGTTCGCCACAACCACAGTATTCCATTATCAAATGAACAAAAAAATCATCTTCAAATACTCCATATAGTGTAATAACATAAGGATGACGGATTCCTCGCATACATTCAATTTCATTAATAAGAGCAATTACATTTCTAGAGTTTTCAGAGAGCATATTTTTGTTAATTGTTTTAATTGCTACTGTCTCTTCAGTCTCTAAGTTCTTCCCCATATAAACTCGAGCAAAATTTCCTTTTCCAACCTCTCTTTCTTTTTTAAAGTAATTATCAACATTAGTAAGCACACAGTAATAAGTTAATCTTTTCACTCATTCTATATTAGATTCATAATCGGAGCTTCATAATTCAATTATATTTTTAGCCGAATAAATACGAAACCCATATTTATCTTCGTTTTCAATCTACTCTAATCTTTTGAATTTAAGGTTCATGTATCCCTTAATATCTCCTGCTTTTTTCTTAGAATAGTAAAAATACTCATTTTTCATGGCAACATACCTACTCTTTCACAACTCTGGGTTATTTTTAGACTTCTTATAAAGAAAACCTTCATAAGTAGCAAGACCTAATAGTTTTCTTTTATCAATAAGCTGAAAATCAATTCATCCCTAGTACTATTCATCTAACTACGAGTCAAATATAGATCTCATATTTATAATTAAAAAAGATTGATTAGTTGTGATAGCAATTAATCATGATTATCACTTCCAAATATATAAAATCAAATATTAACTAAATTAAAACACCAAATAATATAGGGATTTTATATCTTTCATCTTTATTCTCCTTCCTTACTATACATTAATTTTCCAGCTGTAATATTAAAGAGATACCATAAAGTAGCGCTATATTCTCAATAACTTTTTGATAAAAGCAAACAGAAAAAGGTTAAAATAAAGAGAATTAATAAATAAGTAAAATAATTAGAATGTAAATTTCCACGAACACTGCTTTGCTAAATTATCTATATCAAACTATCGAATCATAAATTTAGAAATACGTTTGCTTATAATGTTATTAAGAATATTACTACTTCATATATTATAAAGGTTATTAAAGAAGATAAATTTATGCTAGGTGATGATGAATTCAATATTGCTGATTCGCTATCTATAAAGTACCTTTTTATATACTTAAACCTCTTTCTTTATCTTTTTTCATCTATTTATAGATCTTTTTATTTTTAAGCAATAATCCTGTATTCAACTTTTGCAGAAAGAATAGTTACTATCATAAGTGATGTTGGATTTAAATGATTTTATAAGACTTATTCTATAATGAATAAAAATAGCAATAAAACATTTTCTAAAGCAGCTTCATTCTATTTGTAATACTGATAGATTTATTAATAAGTAAAGATATTTAGAGCCTTATAAATTAGATTTCTCTTCTTTCAAAGTACTTGAGAGCTTAAAAATGTTAAATATAGTGAATTCCTTTGATTTAAATAAACAGGAAATCTTAGCATTATTTGTTTAAATAAAGATTTATTAAGTATTACTATCTCTTTTATTTCTTTAAATAACCACTATTTTTTCTAATTCTAGCTACTGTTTCTTTCTAAGCAACTGTGTATAAAGCAGGTAAGAAAATAAATTAGTTAAGAAATTTAAAATCATTCAAATGGAAGCAAGTAGCTTGATAGATAGATAAACTAAAATAAAAAATATCTTAAACTAAAGAAAGAGATCTGTATATTTATCACTTAATAATTAGTATATATTAAATATAGAATAAGCTTTTTATAATAGCTTTTAAATATATCTGGTTTAATATATTTTTCATTTTGTATCTATTTATTAATGATAAATCTAATTTTATTGAAATTAATCAAAATTGATAACTAATCCATAAAATTAAATTACAGCTAAATATTTTCTCTATTGACAAATTTAATCTTCCTTCAATTAAACAATATTTTAGAAACAAGAGCTCTTATTGAATAAATAAACAAATAATTGCTAACTAAATAAAACTTGATCATAAAAGAAAATTCCTATTGATACTTATATAGTAGAATATTTAGTATGTTATAAATGAAAGTGCATATTTGAAATATATAATTTAATTAGGATAATTTCTTCCTTATTTGTATTTAATAGTTAAAGAGTACTTTATTTAAATTAATGTTTTTAATTATATCTAGGTTTCTTCATTCTCTATCTACTTAAATAAACTTTATCTCTTTTTATTTACTAACTAATCATCAATATCTTATTTCTATTAAAGCCCTTGAGATTTAAAACTAAGATATCTATTAGATACTTTTAATAATAATTACTAAGTATTTTATTTTTCTTTATTATTGTAGCAATTATATTAAATATACCCATAATATGTAGTATAATGCTTCAATAGTAAATATATTAAAAGCCTACTTCTACTAAATTACTTTATCATTGACAATTTACTAGCATTAGCACATTTCCTTCATTTTATTCTTAGAATTTAACTAGAATAATGCTAAATACAACTATTAGTTAATTTCAAATTGCCTTATATTCATTACTTTTCAATAACTTCTATGGCGAATTTTTTAATAGCAACTTTAAAGTATACTAAAAAAGTATTCTTAAGATAATCTATTATTACCATTTAAAGGAGAAAAGTAATGCAATAGCCACTAAAATGGAAGATGAAATAATTTATATTATCTAGAAGCTAAAAAGCATAGTAAGCCTCTATTGCCTATTTATCAAAGAATTATAAAGATATAAGAGTAACTAAAGCATAAATAAGCATATAAAATAAGCTACTTATAGATATTAATAAAAATAGAGAGTTAGGTATTTATTATCCTGTTAAGTTTATATAGTTTTTTCGTAAGAAGTTTCAAAATGGATTTAAATAAATATTGGAGCAATATGAATTATACTTATGACATTAATAAAATAATCAAAATCTAAACTTTCCTCAAGAAGATTCTGTGGCAGAAAAAAAGTTAAATTAAGGACTATTATGATACATTTATCCCTTTCGAGCCTGAAAAACTAGAAACTAGATAAAAATCTAAAAATTAGAATATTAACCTGCTAATTTAATAGTATTTAGATAAGTTGGAAGATAGACTTATTGATAAGATAATAATTAAGGAAGCTTAAGATAATTATAAATAAAAAGCTTCTATGATTTAGAGAAAATAAACTATGGGATACTAAATGAAGGAAAACTAATAAGATAATTCTAATTTATTTTAGAAACAAAAGTAAAATTATATAAAAAATGAACATCTCATCAATGCCAGTGAAAATATAAGTAGTCAGGAAATAGCTATAAAGCAATAAGATTGACAAGAAGATAATTACTTGAAAAAAGGAAAGTAGGAAGATGAAGAATCATAACTTAAAGACACCAGCTAGTTCTAAGGCTAATAACAAATATATAAATAATCTTACATCAAGAATAATCAACCTCTAGCAGAAAGCAATTCAATTAGCAAAAACTTAGAATCTAAAATTCCTTCTCTGCAGTCTCTTGAAAAGATATAGGAATATTCTTCGTAAAAAGAATAATAAAATTTGCTTGAAGTTACGTAAAATGAATTAGCAAATGATCAATCTAGTTTATTGTAATATACTAATTAATAATAGAAATCTGAATTGGCTTAAAAAGAAGGTTAAATATATTAAGACAATGATTATAAATATGATAATCAGTTTTAAGATAAAGAATAAAACTTGGAAGAAGAAAGTCAAAATAAACTTTAAAAGGCTCCAAGTAAAGATCTCAGTTCCTATTTATCAAGTAACGAAAACTAAGAAGACTATTAAAGGATTGATTTGTTAGAAGAAGATTAGTAAATTAACTTAAACTAAACCACTTATTAGAAAGAAGCAGAAAACTAACTTGATTAATAAAATAATCTTTAAAGTATAGATTAAATTTAAAATACCCAAGAGTAACCAAGCCTTGCTTAAATTTAAAATAAATAAGTTCCATAAATTCAAGAACAGCATGAAGAAGCGGAAAATAAAGAAAATAATACCTTTTTAGCCTAAAATTAAACATTAGAATAGAATTATAGCAACTATTAAAAGATTGCTGATAACAATTAACCTGAACTTAATATTAAAAGTAATTTTGGTTTACTTGAATCTGAAAGTTAAGAATCCGGATGTTGGGGAAATAACAAAGTTAATTATCAACAAGAGAATTAGGTTAAGGATTAAAATTTAAAAGAGAATATTATAATTAACGAAGCTTTCAAAAGCAATTAATAAGAAAATTCTTAGGGATATTCTTCAGAAGAAGATTAAAAAGTTGTCTTTGCTGATACTTAAAATCTATAAAGTTCAAGTAAAAAATTAATTGAAAAAGGAAGAAAAGAAACATAAGAATATGAAGAAGATTTTGAACAAATTGAAGAAAGAAATCAAGATTTTGATGATGAAACAAAGAAAGAGCAGTCAGAATCTAATGAATAATCTGTTACAGAACATCTAAAGAAGGAAGATTAATCTTAATTTGAAATTATAGAATAGGAAAATTCTGATATTTCACTTGAAATTAAAAAGTATTAATCTTAAGAAAGCTCTTCAATAATTGATTAAAGTCAGTCAAACTAAAATTCAACATTTGCTAATAATGTTTAGAAAGCTAATTTAATAACGACCTTAGAAACCTTTAACAATCCTATTTTAGTTCTTTAGTCTAACACCAGTGAAGAACTTCCAATTACAAGTAAAAGCTAGCTCAATTCAAAAGTAAATACTGAAAGATAGAATAGAAAAGAGACATTTGAGGAAAGTTAAAATACTTCTTATAAGATTGGACCAGGATTTAAAGTAGATCAGACGGACAATAGTATTAAAAACACTTGAAATAGATCTTAAAATATACCAGAAATAGAGCCATACAATGCTATAGATTTAAAATAAAAACCTAAATAAAAGAAAAAATAAGTAACTAAAAAAGTGATTAAGAATGAATTTAACGACTCTGTTGGCATAAAAATGATTATTAGAGAAACGGAAGTAAGAGGAAAATCAACTTCTCTCTCTTAAAGAAGAAAGCGTTAAGGCGTAGATTCAGTAGTTGTTTTTAATAAATTTTAGCAAATGTCGCCTTATGATCCATATTGAAATATCAAGATGTTGAATTAAAATTTTGGTTGTGATTTAATGGTTAGTGGTGATATATATCCAAAAGTGAAGTTGACTAAATTCAACAGATAAAAAAGAATGCTTGAGTCTGCTATAAAATTTGAAGCGAAAAAAAATTTTAAACTTCCAAATATTAAATGAATAATAGCTTTATCTCGAATGCTTTGCTGACACATTTATGTTTTCTATATTCTTTTTAAAATTTAATTACATATAAATCTACAATTGCTCAAAATGTATGGTCCTATACCCGCTAACTAACTTTAATATAACTAAGCCTATAAAATAAAAAAGTAGCTTTTCTTTATTTTAATTAATTAACTTAAATTATTAATTAGAAAGAGATCTAATTAGATATAGAAAAGAAGTTTAAAGATTTAAAGTTAAATTTGATATTATTATTTTATAATAAAAATAAAGGAATACTTAGATAAAAAAATCATAATATAGAGTAATTCTGTTTTGTATTTGGATCCTTTTATTTATTAAAATTTATATAAATAATAAATAAATCAATTTGACTATAGAGCGCGTTGCTCCTCGATGGTGCGCAGCTCTTTATAATAAATTATTAATATGATGAATAATCTATTTGGTATACTAGAAATAATTTATCATATCTCAATCTTTTAGTAAATATTTAAGCAAAATTAAATATTTAAAAGCATTAATTATATCAAGCTAACAAATAAGCTTGAAATATAATCTTAATAGCTTAAATTATTTAAAAGATGAAGTTAATTTAAAGATTTCTTATAACCTTACTATTATATAAAAGCTAATATACATTAGAAACTATTCATATCCTTTTTTATATCTAAACTGATACTTTAATTATATTATCGTGTATCAGAGATCTAAATTTAATAATTCCTATACTAAGATTAAAGCATTTTATTACTATATTTAGTTCTTTTTATTAGTAGTTGGTTCTTTTAATAAACTCATGTAAAAAATAGAAAAATCAGCATTAAAAATAAGTTAAATAAGTAATTTAAATATATAGTATAAATATTCATTTAAAGCTATTTAAGTCTTAGGAAGTTAGATTATAAAATAATCTCTTTAATCAAATGATAGTGTGAAAGATCTTATTTATTCTTAAGAACAATAATAAAATAAATAGTAATTTTCTATTTTTACATAATAATTATTAGCACTATCTTATTTATTAATCAATTCTAAAGGCATCAATTTAGGTTTAATTATTTTAAGATGAAAAAGTGAAATAAATCAAGCTAAATTATTTTTGGCTATGAAATTACTAAATCTAGAATTAGAAGATATTAATTAAAACTTAAAAGAATCATAGAATATAATCTAATAAGATGCTAAATTATAAAAGGAAGAAATATATAAGAGATGTTATTTTAAATTATAGTACCTAGCATATTTATATATAGTTTATATAATTAAAAGAAAATATAATTTCTAAAATTCACTAGCTGCTGTATAAATATTTTCTTGCTACACTTCATATCCCTTTTAAACTAGTATTATATCACTTTCTTTTCAAATTATTTTTAATAACAAATTTGATTATAATTTATTGCTTCTTGTTACTTAAAGTAATGTTAATTATAAAATAGTAGGGATAAAGCAGAGAGAGATAAAAAAGGTTAGATATTATATTATAAATATATGATATGTAGAATGAGAAATTAAATGCTTATATTTTAATTAAAGATGCATATATAGCTTCCTTAAAGATACCAAATTATGGAATCTAATTCTGATCTACTTTCTTCAATAAGTTCAGGTCCTTAAAACGCTGTAACTCATGACTTATAATAGACAAGACTTTAGATTATATAACAAATTATTAATGAATTAACTTAAAGTAGAAAATGAGATGAAAAGAGCATTTTTCTAATGGTTTGTTTATTGTTTTCAGTTGTCTAATTCATGTTGGTGTGGTTAAATATATATAACATTGGACCTTATGATTCTAAAAGTTGCAGTTAAATAGTTTGGATTTATATTTGAGTCATCGTAAGTTTAGTATCCTGAATTCCTCTTTTCATTATAAGCTTGTATCAACTCATTTAATTTTGATATCTTTACCATACAAAAAATATATTTACGATAACTTACAATGAAGATGGCTTTATTTAAGATTGAAGAGAAAAGCAGTTATCTGAGAAAGAAGTTTGTGTATTAAGTTATTATTATTGCTGTTTAGCTATATTTCATACGTAAGTTAATAAAGTGCAGCATCCTTATGGGTTTTATGCTTATATGAGGTTTCATTGATATACTTGATGATCAAGGCTGTCCTGAACTTGATTGACTTGTATAGTTAAATCATATCATTTATTGGCCCTTTATGGGTCTGCTGATTTTTGTTTGTGTAATTTTCACTTGTATAACTAATGAATGATCTTGCTTATAGTAACTGAAATGAAGTTTAAGTTTTAATTTATTATTTATTAATTTAAGCCAAAAATACAGTTCAAGCAAGTTGCTTGGCTCTTTATTAAATTAATATAAATCATTTAGTTTTACTCTTCTGAATCTTAAAAGAGTCTTCTTATACTTTTTTATTTCTAAATTTGATTATACCTACTTAAACATCCAAGTCTTTCAAATTTATTATTTTAGCTCAAATAGCAAGAAATACATCAAAAATAGATCTATCAAGATATCTTACGAAAGTACAAAATTAACTTCTAATATAAAAATACCTATCTTAGACAATCATAATTGCTTTACATATGCAACAGGTTTATTTTAGCTTATTCTCACTAATAAAGGAGAGATCTAATAACTAGCATGTTATAAATAATAGAAATTAAATTAAAACTTAAAGGTTCTAATATTTAACTAAGAAGTTAAGAATGTGCAATTTATAGAAAGAGAAATTGATAGTACATAATCTAGATGCTTAATACACTGATTCTGAAGATTCTATCAAATCTAACAAAAGTATACATTAAAGCCATGATAGCTAATAATTTTAGACATAACGCCTTCAAATATCATTAGAAAGGAGGTTAGAAAAGGCAAAATGTGATGATTTTATTGGTTGGTAAATATTTTTCATAATAATATCGCTAAGTTAACTCTTTATGATTTATTATTCTTTTAGAAGTTGATTAGAGTTGGATTAAACGCAGTGTTCGCAATAAGTATGGCTTGTTGGATATATAGTAATAAGTTCTATGACCTTCTTTCCACTTTTCTTTAGCTCTCTTTACTAAGTAATTTGATAGTGCTATATGGTTCAAACCAAAAAACTTATTCATGTAAATTATAGTTAAGATGGTTTCGTTGAAAGCTATAGACTGATAGATTATTCACTTGCAGAAAGAAGTTTCCTTTAAATTGCTTGTGGATGGTTTTGCTGTTGCTTATCGTAAAATTTTATTGTAGAATATTATTTAGCTATATGATTGTCTGAAGTTGCTTTCATTTTTTCGGAGACTTAGGCTGCAAAACGCTTGATAGACTTGTATTTTATATAGCAGTAGTTTATTGGAGCGAAGTAATTTTAATATCAGTGATTTTTTCAATTTTTTTATGTTACAAGAACAGCTGACAGACTTGATTTAGAAGACATAAACCAGATAATTAATTGTTCTTTTAATTAATATTAAAAAACAGCCTTAAAATAAATCCTTATTACCAATATTTTTCCTTATTTCTCTATGCAATAAATAATAATTTTTTAGCTTTTACTAATCTACAAATATAACTTTTTGATAAAAGTACTAAGTATTTGTGCTAATCATTTGAATACTTTAGATAACTCTTTTATGATAAATAGGGTTATTAATATATATTACCCTTCTATTCTAATAAATGTTATAAGCAAACTAAATTAATTTTCCTATTAACTCTCTCTTCTAACTACTTCATCAGAGGCTATCTCTTACATTAACTTAATCCTTTAGTTTATTCTTTGCCTCTAGTTTATATTGAAAGGTTTTTTCTATTTTCTTTCTTGCTTTATCTCTATAATTGATAGTTAAAGCTTTAAAGATGAAATTAATAAGGGTAGTTAAGTTAAAGAGACAAGTAGTAGTAAAAGAATATAAAGAGTTATTTTTAGCAGTTTTTTGAGCTATTATATTTAATATTTCATGTACAGTATAAAACATTTTATAAATGGGTTGCTTTGCAGATAGAGAATCCTAATAAGGAGAAAAAAATCAATAGAATGCAAATTTGAGTGAATGGAACTATAAGCAAGAAGGCAAAGATTGGGGAATAGGAGGATCTTAGCAAAGTCCAATAAATGTAATTACAGCTTCAGTAAAAGAAACAACAGATGTTAAGATAATGGTTAATTATAGCAAACCTATTTATGACTATATATTACATCCTGAACATCATTATAAGCTTGAAGGTGCATTTGGAACTTTAACATTATAAAATAAAGGTGATAAAAGAGTCTACACAGCAGCTCAGTTTCATTTTCATTCTCCTAGTGAGCATTAAATTAATGGTAAACTTGGAGATCTAGAAGTTCATATTGTTCACAGTAATAAAGATTTTCCTGATTTCTAAAATGCCGTGCTAGGCTTTATCTTCAAAATAGGAAATAACAAAAACGTATTTCTAGAAAAGGTTTTAAGTGGATAAGCAGTTAATCTTTATGACTTAATTCCTTAAACATAAGCTATAAAATCTTAATAAGAAGTTCAAATTTCTGAAGTCTTCCATTATAAAGGAAGTTTGACAACTCCACCTTGCACTGAGAATGTTAACTGGTTCCTATGTAGCTAAGTAATTGAGGCTCATAAAGATTAGATCAAATTTTTCAAAAGAATGTGGGAAGACAACAAGCATTTCGCAGGAGGAAAAGGATCTAATAGAATGGTTTAGGATGCAGGAAAGAGGGAAGTCTTGCTTCTAAAGGCTTGAAAAACAGAGAATATTTAAATCAAAGTTTGAAGTTAAGCTTCATATTAAAAAATTATCAAGTTCAATATAAGCAAACTCAGAAAAATCACTCTCTTATTTGCTGTTTATTATATTCTTATAATATCAAAAATCATATTAATTGAATAACGGAGTCTAATAATTATAAGTCATTAAGCAAGCGAGTATCTCATATTAATGTTTTCTATGTTTTATTTTGCTCTAACTTAAATAAAGCCTAAAAATAAGCTTTTCAATTTAATAAATTTACCTTAAGTTAATTAATTAATATTATTCTAAGTTCATAATTAATTCCATAATTAGGTATTTTTTCATAGCAAGTAAAGTAAAAAACTTACAAATATCATTAGAGATTAAATGCAAGAAATGTAGTAGTTATTTTAAAAAAAGTTCGTAAAGTATCTTCAAATTATGCATATTAATAAGAATCAATTTAAAACTTCTTACCTCTTACAAATTAGTAGAATTATACAGTATTTCTAAAGATAAAAGAACTTATGAATCCAACGATACAAAAGAAAATTCTAAAACTAATTCTTCTAAAAATCCTCTTTAAAATTGTATTTTGTTTAGAAATATGGATATTTAGTTATCATTACTAATTATTACTATTTAACACTAGTTATCACTTATTATCACTTACTATTAATAGTTTCTACAGCAAAAACTTTTAAGATCATGTAGAATCAGGTTTAAAGCTACATCTGTTTTGTCTTTTATTTTATTGAGATGAATCATTACTCTACATCTTAAGAAAAATAAAATTTTTGAGGTGAGGATTAATTAAAAAATTATAATGACATAAAATTCCCTGCTATAGATTATATTTTCTACTATTATTTTAATTTTAATTTTTCACACAATTCTTTAATAAAAGATTACCTTATATCTTAAAAATATTTTAACTTATAAAATAAAATTTAGTTTTCCTAGCTATCAAAAGAGCAAAATTTTACTTAGATAAAGATTCAGATTAAATATAGATAAATATGCTTATAAACTATAAATTATAATAAGAATAGTTCATTATAATAAATGAAGATAAGATAGAATGTTCATTTAGCGCTTAAACTTATTATATTTTACTAATGCAAATACAGCACATTTTATCAAATATTTCATTTTTGCTGCTATCTTATTATTATCTTAAATTAAATGAAATCATACTAGTTTTAATCTTCTAAATATTTAAAATAGGAATATCTTGATTAGATAGTTATTTATCTAATATTGATAAAGAAATATTATATGAGTTGTTTAAAAACTATTTGTGTTTCTAAACTATGAATTTGTGCTATTTTAATATTATCCTTTTTAGAATTCAATTATTTTAATGAAAGTACTTTAAAGATTATGTGTTAATGCTTTTCTAGTTGTTTCGATTTAAACAAATGTAATTGATGAGATCTTCAACTGCTAATTCTATATTTTTTGGATCACTTAAGTCTATCGTTAGATTTTCTTGAGAGAAATCAATTTTACTCCCCTCTGAGAGCTTTTAAATAGGAATATCTTTAGGAAGATTATTTATAGAAGATTAAGACTATAAAGTATCTCTAGCTTCTGCTTCTGTTTTATTTCAAGGTCCTGGAGAACTTATTAGGCAATCTTGCAAGCAATTACATTAACCTCCTAAAAATGATGGCAAATTACTTGGATCAATCTATATAGAAGTTTACTTCTAAAATCAAATCATTATAGAAATCATCACCATATATTTTTATTTTGTTTACTGTTCTTTATCCAAGAGCAGACTTAAAAGCATTTCAGATCCCTTTAAAAAGTCATGGAACATTTACAATGAACATTTTATAAAGCATTTCTGGATAATAGTTCTATGTAATCTCTGAAGTGGTTTTAATGAAATCATACATAATCTTTACTTCTGATAATGGAATGTCTTTAAGATCTAATATTAGTATCTGCTATTATATGAAAGATTTTTTTTTATAACTGCATGCTGGAAATTTTTATAATAGCAACTTTTCAACTTCCCTAATTTAATATTTTAGCATTCTTTCCTTTGAAGTTACTTAAAACAGTTTATTTATATTAGCTTATCCTATTCTCTCAATATATACGGGCCTGCCATAAATATCAGTTTTATGATATCCATGCGGATACAATTACTTAACCTAATCAATCTCAGGAAAATCGTAGTTTAATATTTAATCAATTTCATAAGCTTTTCTTCATTCAATGTAAACTCTAAACATATTTTCAGCTTGATTCAAATCATACTACCTAGCAATTAGAAATCTAACTAAAGTATAATTACTCTATCCATTAGAAATATCTCTTACTCTCTCTCTCAATTAATTCATAACTAATCTCTCTTAAATGCTTAGCTATTATATAGCATCTAACTACATTAACTCATGCCAATTTGAATCATTTATTATACTCTCTAAATTAGTTTTCCTTCTGTTGCGTTAAAGAAGATTTATTTCTTCATTAATAGTATTTATACTTTAATCTCTATAGGCACAGTAACTTGTAAAATTACCCATTTTAGTAGGTTGTAAAATTTTAAAATTTAACACTTTAAACAGCAAATTTATATTCAAAGATAATAAACTCTTAGTACTCTTTATAGATTCATTGAAGTAGGGAAAGTTTATCTACTTCTGATTAATAAATGATGCAATATGATTCTGGCTATTATATTATTTTTATACTATTAAATTCATAATATATTGCAAATCTTATGAAGCTGATTATTTATTTATTACTATACTTAGGTACAATTATTTATCATAAGAACTAAAATATTATAAGGATTACATAGTTAGTAATATTTCATTTATCCAAATATAAAGTGACAAATATATTTTAATTATTAAGGTTAAAGATATAGAGATAGTAGGGAAAACGGAATTTTAAAATGATAAAGTGGTTTGAAAGCTTAAGCTGAAAAATGATGTAGTTTTATAGGATTTTTAATAATTTTTATGTAATTAATTACTTGTACAATTAATATCATATATAGCTAATGTTACTTTCTCTCATCTATACCAAGTCTTTCTATAGTTCGAAATTCCTGAATCTATCGGAAAGATCATGTACATCTTCTTCGTATTTAACTATAAACTTTTGCTCTTCCTTCATTAAATCGTTTAGTTTCTATTCAACATCTGCAACTTTTGCCTTCAGAAGTCTACGTTCAGTTTCATATTTCTCTACAGTCATCTAAAGCTCTTCTAATTTGTTTTTGTTTTAAGTTATATTTTTTTGTTTATCTTCTAGAACATTAACCTTTTGCTAACTCAAAGGACATTCTAAAGAGTTGCGAATTTTGCCAATGTCTTGGTTAGCTTATAAAATTTATTTTTTTGTGCTAAGGATTTTTTAGTCATATTGCTATAAAGTCTATGTTTTCAAGTTATCAACTTAATAAATTTCCTCTATTATCTTAGAAATATCTTCCTCTATATCCAAGTCCTGTCTAAATATTTCTTATTTTTGCAAAACTTCCTTTTTAAATTGTTCTTATATTTCTAATGTAGGAACTTCAACTTTTTCTTCTTGAATTAACTAATTTAATTCTTCAAAGCTGATTCTATCATTTTAAAACAAGTGACTTTCACTTGTCAAAACTTCTTATGATTTTTAGATATTTTTTTGAAACCTTTCCAATTTTTGCTCAAGCTTTTCAAGCTTCGTTTACTGAAATTCTTAGTCTTCTAAAATTTCCTAAACTTGCTAGACTTGCTGCTCGACCTTTTGCTTTTAATAGCTTAATTTAGACTCATAATCAATAAACTCCTATTCAGAATCTGCTAGATATTAAGCTCTTATGTTTACTTAGTTTATATATTTTTCAAGGTTATAAATTTCTTCTTGGGTCTAAACTTCATTTTCCATCAACTACTTATATTTCTGAAAGTATTATGAGCTACTTTCTCTTCCCTCTTTTCTGAAACTTTCTACTTCAGGATTAAAACTCTCCTATGAAAATTTGTTCCATTCAGCTTACTCTTTCTCAATACTTTCGTGTAGATTGCTATAATTCATTTTCTGAGATCGTTAATTATACTAACCTTTCTAGTTTAATCTTTAATGGTTATTATGCTTCAAATCTTTTAATGATTTCTAAGATAACTAAGTTAAATAATCAGGGTCTTACTAATAAGATGTGATACTAGCAAGAGATTCTTAATCCTCATCCTCATACTTGCTTTAAGCCTGCTACAATCTGTAGTTTCTATTTTCCAACTTCTACTCAAGTAGCTTTATTCTTTACTCCAGGTCTTAGCTGCTTTTAATTATTTTCTTATCCATTAAATATAAAAAGTGAAATCACTATTTTATTGAATAGCTATATAGAAAATATCTACTTAATAGCTACTATCCTTAAGATTACTATTCTACATTAGAACCATTAAACTAATAGCTTATTATATTAAAGGCATTTTAATACTTCTAAAGCTTTTCTCTATATATAGCCCTCATTATTTAAATAACTATAAAGCTATTCTAATAAATATAAAATAGATATCTAAAGAGAACTAAGCACTTTTATATTATATTAAAGTGAAAGCTATCAAAGGAAAACAGAATAAGCTCTGCATTATTAATTTAATTAGCTATTAAAGGAACTTGCCACTACTTTAGTAATATTTATCCTTTTTATGCTAGTTTTAAAAAGTTTATATAGTATAATTTAAAATAATTATTATAAATAAAACTAAATTAAATCTAACTATGTTTGAAGTTAAATTTCCTTTGTTAGAGCTACTTTAAAAAGTTATTAATAAGCATTGAAAAAAATAGCATAAAGTAGGAAACAAATATTAATAAATAGCTTTGATAGGTTACATCCCTATTTATGAGTAGATGATTCTAAGCAACTTAAATTCTCAGTGAATACTTAAATCTGAATAAATGAAGTTTGTTAATAGTAATTTTATTTTTAAGAAAACTTGCATCTAATTAACTGATATAAGTTATAAAAAATTAATAAATTATCTTATTTTCTAATATTACGCTATTAAGAATACACCTCAAAAATAATTAATTTAGTATTTTTTAAGGAGATCTAGGCTATTGATGATTCCAAATGACCATATCATAATATTGCAAGCATTTTAAAGATAAGAATTTACTCTACAAATTTTGCTGGTAAAAGGAAAATTAAATTAAATAAAGTTCGCAAAGATACAATTACATGATTATACAACTCATTAATCATCAATCAAGTTGAAAGATATACAAATATATCTGATAGCTTTTAGCGGAATTAAAACTAAAATTATCGGTAATTCAATTTATTTTTAAGTTCAAAAATGACTAAGTTGCAAAATAAACTATCTAGCACAGGATATTTTACTATTCTTCATGATCTAAATTTATCTTATTGTTATAAATAAAATTCCAAATGTTGCAAGCTAGACATAATTTAACGAAATATAATATAATTAAAATTTTAGTCCCTTATTTCAAAATTTACTTTTAAAATAATAGAAGGACCCTCAATCAAGTTTTTGAAGCATAGACTTAAAATGCTTAGTATAAGTACTTTGAAATTATGCAAAAATGTTTAGATTATAATTTTAAATAAAAGTATATTTATAGAAAATTATAGAAATAAAGCTAATAAATTATCTATTCTAAAGTTTTATAAATATAGTTTAAATAAAAAGAAATAATTTCCAAGTAATTATCTAACTATAGCTTTTAATAAAAATTAGACATTTTTTATAAAAGATCTAAGATACTAGGAGATACTAAAAAATTAAAGAGAAACAATGATAATACTTTGAATTATGATAATATAAGATATGACAAAGTGTGATTATTTAAATTTAGTTTTTCTTCAGATTAGTTTTATATATAATTCACTAATAAAGATATTTCTTTAGCTTATAGAATTTTAAAATATTATAGATAGATCATTTAAAGAAAAAGTTACTAAGTCTTCCTATAAAATTTGAAAGGATAAGAAAATCTCAAATTATTTTGCAAATTAAGCAAGTGGCTTAGTTTAATTTAATAGTAGTTTGGTCTTTAAAAATTAAGTTATTTCAAATAAATGTTTTATTTGAAATATTAAAAGAGATTTAAATAAAATGATATCAATCAATACCTCTATTAGCAAACCAACTATATTCAAGGTAATTAATTTATTATATTGTTTTTTTAGTATAATTTTATCTTAACAAGATTATCCATTTGCTATAAAGTAAATTAGCTTAAATTTAAAATAATCTTAGTTTAATGATCTTTTGATCCCTCTTTGAGATAAATTTTAAGTATACTGAAAGAAGAATATAATGTATTTCTTAATATATAATAAATACTCATTTCATTATATCAACTCAATGATTCTTTAGTTTAAGGCTATCTACTAAAATAAATTATATTAATCTCTTATTTCTGTTTTTGCTTACTATTTTAAAATTTAAAGTGAGAAATAAGAGTAGATATGGATTATTTCATAATGTTCAGTTATGTTACATTCCAATATGATATGGATTATGAAGAATATATAAAATGATATAAGAAACAACATCTATCAGTTATAGTTTCTTTAGTTATAAAGATAATTCTTTAATTTATCTTTTATAAATACTAAAGATTTATATAACTATCCTTAATATTTAGCTTATATTACTAGTCAGTATTTGAAAGTTTTAAAAGAAGATTAAAGATAATAAAATAGATTTTTACATATAGAAAAGTTATAGAAGCATTTGAAGTCACAGAAATAAGAATATTAAAAATTAAGACTTAATCATTCTTAATAAGTTAATATTGAATAATTTAAATCTTCTTATTTAAATATCAATTAATTAAGCTATATATGCAAATAGTGCTTTTAAAAGAGCTATAATCCTAACTATAAAGGAATATGCTCAATAAGCTAAACTTTCAAGTATTTGTAGAAAACATCTACTTTTAATCTAAGGAGTATTTAATAAAAACCATGAAGTAAAAGTATAAAAATTAACTTTTTCTAACATAGATGTTTATAGATGAACGATAAACTATTATAATGAAGAAAAAGTAAGGTAATTTACCTAAACTAGTTAGCTGTTTATTAATTAAATAATTTAAATTTCTCCTTATTTTAAGACTAACTTACTATCATTTAAGTTATAAACTCATTTAAAGTTAATAAATCTAGTTAAATATAAAATGTCTTACTAATTAGTACTACAAAATACATCGTTTAATCCAATAATATTCTAGGATGTGATAAGCCTATAAATACAAGCCTTTAATTTAGTTTTATTTAAATAAATTGATATAATGAGTATAATGATTTGTTAAGCAATATAAGAAATTAAATAGATAATAACTAATAATCAAATAAGGATTAATCAACAAACCATGAATCAACCAAAAACCATATGAAAATATATTCGATTCTTTGAAATAGAGTATGCAAAAGCTTTGAATCGAATATTTAAAAAGGAAATGCAAAAAAGTAAAATAGCAAGTAGTTGTCAAAAATTATAAAACCGAAAGATTAAGCAAACTCAAAAAGGATAAAGTAAATATACATATGCTCAATAATATTTAGAACCTTTTCAG
Source organism: Loxodes magnus (assembly GCA_946699065.1). NCBI lineage: Eukaryota > Ciliophora > Karyorelictea > Loxodida > Loxodidae > Loxodes > Loxodes magnus. The sequence continues at coordinate 373,088 of CAMPDV010000125.1, read as the reverse complement.
AGACTGATAAATATCCGAAAAAATATGTGAATCTATTATTAATATGAGTTTAGCTTTTTAGTAGATCTACAGCTTTAAAAAATTGAAGAAAATACTTAATCAAGAAGTAAAAATATAGCAAAACTCTGATAAGCACAAAAGAGACAAATAAATACTACTAAATGAACTAAGTAGGATTGATTCTTAATAATAAGAGAATTTAGTAAAAGTAAACACTAAAAATGATTAAATTTGAAGAAATAAACATAAGTTTCATTACTATAAAAATGATAATTTTAGCAAATAAAATTTAAGGACATTAATTATACGATCTGCATGCTATTTAAAGAATATTTCTATATATTTAAAAAGAAAATGACTTTAACTGAGAAAATGTTATAAATATTTCTTAGAAGGATGACTAAAACCTAATATACGGAATAAAGGATTTTAGAGTAATAAAGAAAGATTACAATTTAAATTTTTTTAATAAAATAAAATAATTACCTTAATCGTTTTTATTTATGCATGAACAAGAAATGAAGTATAACTAAGTTTATTTTTCTAGAAAATAGATTAATTATGTATACTAATATCTCTAATATTCTTATTTAATGTTGATATAAAATAGAAACTTTAGTGTCAAATATAAAATTTTTAGGTAATAAAAACTATATTCAATGCCCTTTCTTAAATAGAACTATTTTTAGATAATTAAGTAGCAAGTATAATTAATTTCCAAATAGCTTTATAATATACATTTTAGATTGAAATTCAAAAGATATAATTAGATGAATAATTTGTTTGCTCTGATTTGAAAAAAATTAAGAATTAAAACTTCAATTCCAAAAAAGAAGTTAGAAAAAGGAAATTTTAAGATAATATAATTAATAAATTGACGAATATAATTTATTGTTAAAGTCATATATAATGAAATTTAGAAAATTTTAAAACTTTTAAATAAAAATGTCATAAGCAAGCCTATGAACTAATAACTTCTAGAACCTTTATTATCGCTTATATATGGTAATATAAATAAACAAGCTAAAGAGTTAATAAGCAGATCAAACGGGATTCGTTATTTGCTCTCAACTGATTCATTTCATTCAATAGGTCTATTTATTAATTTCCCTGGTTTATTTAGAGAATTAAGAGACATATGAATTCGATAAGATAAAAAAAGTTTTTGGAGGATTAGTAATAGTTCCTTTGTTTGATTAGTCTTTTAGTTCTCTCATCTTTTTGTTTATAGTATGCTCAGTTTATTTTTCTTTATTATTTGGAAGTAGCTTTTATATAATGAAATGCAAGAAACCTTTCAAATTAATTATTGACTATGTTACTTGGAATTCTGAAAACTTCAATCTAATGTTGTCAATACCAATAAGCAAGACTCTTATAACTGTAATTGCTTCACCTGAGCATTTTCCTGCAGATGTTTAATATTTTTCAAATATTTATATTATTCTATTGGTTTGCTCTTTGGTAATGGTTTTGATGTTTTTAACATATTTATTGGCTAATTCCTTTCTAACAGTAAACGTTTAAAAAGAAATACAAATATCGAATGGCATTCTATTTCACTAATCTAAGACCCATTTTATATACCAGATATATATTTTGATAATAGTCATTTTGCACTCTTTTAAGCAAAGATATGCTGTACTAGCCTTATACCTAGTAATTCAAGGAAGATGCTTTTTCTATAAGATGTATACAGGAACATATGCAAACATACTGGTGGAGCAATATGATTTCTTTCTCTATTTAGTTAAAATTTTAATAGCAATCATTATGCTTCTCTTAGAAACTTAAGAAACCAAATTCTTCCTTCTGCTCTTCCTAATTCCCTTCCTTCATAAAATAGGAAATTTTGTTTATTTAAAGCGAGTTGAGTGGTTTATGAATTTGTAACTAGCTAAGGAATATAATTAGGCTAATTGTTTACAAGCAGTTAATTTTTATAGATAGATTTATGCCTTCTAAAAGAATTATTATTTAGACCAAAAATTATTTTTCCTATTAAAGGGTTCCTTAGTAAAGAATTTTGAATCAAATGAATTTCAATACATATTTGAGGGAGTGAAAATAACAAAAAGCATAATTGCTTATAATGAAAATTTAATAGCTTAATGTACTAACATTATTTCGCACCTCAGCAGCAAGAATCATGAAGCTAAATTCTTTATCCTATTTACCTTATTTTTCGTACTTCAGCAGCATAAATAATTCTAGTTATGCTTTGAATTATTCAAGTAATTTGGCCATTAAAAGTAAAGCATAGTTTTCAGGTTTTATATTTTCCTAGCAGACTAAATTTTAACGAATAGTGTGAGAGAATAAAAAGAAAAGTCCTTGATAAAGATAAAATTTGATCATAATCTGAAAGTATAAGAGCAAGCGGATTAAATAAAGGAGCATTTTTAAAATCAACTATTGGATGTAGAAATAATAATTAACGTCTATGATATCTTCAAGACTCTAAAGAATACTATAAATACAATTCGATTAAAATATATGAAATTTTGGGAGCAGCTATCTCATGAACTAATCTAGGAATATCAATTACTTAAACTAAATAAAGAACTATAGGATTTATAGCATCAAATTGATAATATTTACAAGCAAATCTTGTTTATAAGCCCCTAGTTTTATTAGGCTGACTTCAAATATGCGGAAGCTTTGTCTATAATGAATTCTGAAGATCCTAGAATTGAAGATATAATAAAAACAGCTGAAAATAAGAAGTTTACTAATGAGAGGATTAAAATGTTCAGAAAATATGACTTTTTTACGAATTTACTTGATGATGATATTATGATAATGGTTGTAAACGCAAACGACAACAATAAAATTATTTATGCTAATCATTAAACTTGCTAAGCACTAAAGTTTTCTATTTCCGTGATTGAAAATATAATATTCGACTAGCTTTGCCCTTGCTTTATTCAAAAAAATCTAAGTTAATACATAGAAGATTCATTAGGTTAAGAGATGAAGACAGTTCTTCTTACTCAAGATGGTTTCCTTTTTCCAGTTATTTAAATAGCAACTCCTCGTTGGAAAAATTCAAAGCTTGAAATAATTTTTGCTTTTTAACCATTAAGTAATACAAAAAATAGCGGTCTTTTTTTAAAAGACGAAGAAGGATTTATAATTTCTTATTAGCAACACTTAGATATCTTTTTAAAGATGTAAGAAGGTATTATTAACAGGAAAGTAAATATAAATGAAGTAATTCCTCAGTATAAGAAATACTTGAATACTAATAAAACTATCTCTATGAATTTGGGGGAATAGAGGGACAATGAATAGCAATTTAAAAAATAATAAAGTCCTGAAGAAAACAATTTAGAATAGGAAAATGTCAATAATTGGTCTTCTCTTATCACATAAGTATTTAAATAAGGCAAAATTAAAGAAAAGGCAAATAAGGACTACGAGACTATACAATTAAACACAAACGAAGGATTTTATCAAGCGTTTGAAAATTATCTGCTTTAAATAGTAATAGTTGGATCTTATTTTAAATAACGTTAAGGATGTTTATTTTATTAATCTCATTAGCAAAGTTTATATTCTTCTAAAAGAGCTATAAGTTCATCATAAGAAAAAGTTAGTTAATAAAAATCTATATATGAAGCTTCTTTATCTCAATCATCTGACAGCGATTTAAAATAAATATAAAAACTGAGGCAAGATAATACTAAATTAATATTATATAAATTAAGGAGACTTTTTAAAATAACAGGATTTGTTTCCCTTATTATCTTGATGATTTTCATATGGTATACTATATTTATTATGGGAGACACGCTGGAAATATACTAGAACAAATACTATCAACTTGATTTAATTTTATCAGTGAGTAATATAACAATAAGCACACACTGAATTATTTTATCGCTGTGGTTTTCTAATTATAACATGCTATCTGAGTAATATCTATAAAAGCTTTCAGATTGAAGAGTTTCAGATGATTTTTATGAAAATGCTTAATTGTAGCTGAAATATTTCTAAACAAGTCTCAATGAGAACATTCTTGACTTATATTAACTCTCGAGATGATTTCCTGAAATTTACAACAAAGAGCTTGATATATACGCAAAATCAACACTAGTTGAAAATGTGGAAGTTCAGAAAACCACTCTAAATTACATTCAAACATGCTAACTTATTAATAGAAACTTATTTGTTCTTTCTACTCTGACTAAAGCTAATTTCAAATAAGAAAGCAATTCTTATTTGTATTCATTTAGAAAGAATGGTTTAAATACATTACTAGAATAGAGCTATGATACTTTGCTGTAAATAGTTGCTTAACCTGAAGAAAAATTCAAGACAATTAAGAAAAACGCTATAGTTTGGTTGAGTTTTCAGACTTTATCTAGTGTGTTATTATTTGTTTATTTATACTATATCGTAATGAAAACAATCAAATCTAGAAAAAAAATCATTTTCTTCTTTGTTAAAATTGCTTAGATTTACGCTTAGCAGTATATTAGAAAGCTCTAGTAAGAATTTTAGTAGAAGGTGCTAAGTTAAGATGCGTTAAGTCTGGAAAATGAAATAATTTTTCAAGATTTTAAGGAAGATCAAAATTAAAAACATGCTATGCTTGAGCCAAAATCAGGCATTTCTAATATTACTTCAACTGAAAAATATTAGGATAATTCAGAAATTTCTTTGACTACAAATAAAGAAACTTAGCAACTAAACATTGTAAAAAGAAAAATTAAGAAACAAAAGTAAAGAAATTTATAGGATATGATATAAAGTGAAAATGAATGAAAAAGATGAAGCAAATTCTGAATTTTAATTTTCTTATTTATAATGAGCATTCAGTTATTTTATATAATAGACTTTAATCTTTACCCTCATTATATTAAAAGGTTCGATAATCGCTTATAAGGAGCTTTTTATTTTTCTCATACGTAAATTTTGCTTTAGTTATCTATTACCTCTCTAACAGAATTTTTACTTAATTCTTCCTCTTAAATAATTAATAAAGATACTCAATCATTAACTCCATAACTGCTTGACGAATTAGATAAAGTAAATGCTGATTGCTACTAATATTTTTAGGATAACATGCAGATATTTTCAAAGGAATTCAAGAAACTGTACGATTAAACTACAAACTAAAATGCCTGCATTGTTTTCAAAAATCAAAGTGAATGCAATATATTAGCTAATGGCATCCTTTAGAAAGGATATCGTTTAGCTACTGTTTGATATATCTAAAATCTAAGAGAAATATACTAATAATTCATATTTTCAGATAAAAGCCAATAATCAGGATTAGAAATTCTAAAGTCAGAGAAGTTTAGGGAGATCAAAATTCTATAACAGTTTTATCTGAGTAAGCTAAACAAAATGTTTCAGGAACAAATCAAAGATAATATCAAGCAAGATCTTTATGATGCTGCAATTTACGGTAATATATTTAACATCACCTAAACTGTCTGATATATTATAATCTTTATTGCCGCTTGAATGCTTTTGGTCAAATATTTCAGTTCAGTTATAAAGGAGCAAAACAATATAGTTCAACTTCTTCCTACTAAATTTATAATATAAGGAAATCATAAAAACGAGTTCATAGAAGCCTTTAATAATTAGTGATAATCCCTTTTCTAAACTATTTAGTTAATAACTTTAATATTATAATATTATAAATATAATCATAAAGCACTAAGTTATCTACTAAAGTAACTATTATTATTTATATAGTCTATAGTTGTTATACTTTAATTTAATTATATAAGACTGGAGTTGTGCTACTGATTCACTAAATTGATTATTTTAAAAAGTAAATTAAGAAGGTAAGAGAAGAAATTTAGCTCTATGGAGATATAAATGAAAGGATGGGTTTTTTTACTTAAAAATGCTTAATTATTTATAAATAATTCAGATCAAAAATAGAGTTAAAGCTATCTTATTACTATTGATAAAGAGTTATTTAATACTTAATAATGATAGAATGCTAAAAATATTTTTATTGGAAGAAAAGCTTATGAAAGAGTTTTAAATTAATTTCTATAAATATATAAAGAATTAATAGATCAAGGCTAAAATATATCAAAAACTAGCCATTAATTAAGAGTATTACTTCCATCTAATTCTTTTATAATGTCTAAGTCTATTATTAAATTAAAATAAATAATTAATTCTTAATATAGTTTAAGATATAACATTAGAACATAACTTATAAAATAATTTAAATCTATTTTTTAGTTTTCCTAAACTTTCATTCTTCATTTTTTAGGTAAAGTAATCACATTTCATTTTATTTAATTGAGCTATTAACTAATTTCTAGCTCTACTTATTCTTTTATTCTAGAATTAAATTTTTCTATTTCCAAAATTTTATTTTTTAGTTCAATTTTACTTCTTTAATGAAATTCTCTATACAACTTTTTATTAAATCTTTCTTGAACTAATTTAGTTTTAAAAAGAGAGCTGTAATATTTCAATTGCCTTAAAATAGCAAGCAACTTTTATTTAGGCTTTTAATTTCTTAGATATAAGCATCTAATTTCTCTAATATTAAGATAGTTGCTTTATTATCTTAAATTATCTACTTTCAATTAATATTTTTTAAATATTAGATAATAAACTTTAAAAACCTTCATTTAAATTTTGGATTCATTAGTGATAACTGTGTATGTTGGTGTGAGATAGTTTTATAACATTATTGAGCACAGTTAAATAGCACTTTTATTAAATTAATATATAAAGCATGATAAAGCAATAGGATTTAATTATTGGATTAAAACACTAGAGATATAATAACTAAAGGTTATTGCTTTTTTATTTGAGAAATTGTATTTTAGATGCTAATAATCTAGTTAAATTATCTTAAATCCTACCTATCTGCATAATAAGTTTTCTAAATAGCTTTTGATTATTAAACTGATAATATAGGCAAGTTTACTATTTTATTTAATAGTTATCTTTTATTTAAAAGCTGATGTCTTGTTTAAGTTATAGTAACTAATTAAGCATTTTAAAGTAACCACTTTTCTATAATTAGGTAAGAATTTGCTATATCAATTCCATTTGCTTGTATAATTGGATGTTTAATTACATTACAGACTTAAAATTACTTTGTCATAATCTTATTTTCTAGTCCTATGGGCAAAGAGTTATTAATGTTAGAAATAAAAGGTGGATTTCTTTAATTAAATTAGTTTTATACTATATCTATAAATTCTAGATTAAGCTTTAATGAAAAGTGTCAAATTAGCTTAGGAACAGGATATAAAAATGATAATAGATCTATTTAGATTTTAAAGCAGAAATTTTAGTTTTAGATAAGATTATTCCATTTCTTAATAAATAGAACAACTACCTTCTCTAAGCCTAATTAGAAAATCCTTATAAAGCTGCTATATGAATCTTATTCCTTTAAGCTTTATTTAAGTAACTTGTTTTGATATAACTAAACTAATCTTAGTAAGTTGTATGATTTTATATTCCTATATATATTTTATTAATATTGAGTGAGTAAACTTTTGCTATAGATTACTTTGTATTTAGACATACATAGAAAATCTTTTAATTAGACTTGATACAAGTTTTTAGTTTCAAATTGTAAAGCAAAAGCTGTAATTGATTCTAAATATGACTAATGTTACTAAAATTGAGAAATTAGGACTAAATTAGAAAATAATAGCAGAAGAAATGCATATAGATTTAACAGATTAAGGTAGAATATTTTATACAAGCTTATTATTGTTCAAAAAGTTAAAATGTTACTAAATTAAATGGAACTAATAATCATATAGTAAGTTAAAGAAAAGATAAGTTACTTATCATATTAAAGTTTAAATATATTTATTTGCATCATCTCAGTTAATTACTTTAAAAAACGTTTCCTTAAAAGTACTTAGGTTTTTATAGTTAATATCATTATTATTTTAATAAAGCTATTTTTCTTTGTAAAATGGAATATACTTGAGTTAAATCTAAAAGGTTCTAATTATTAATTTTATTTTTACTTTAATATATAAAACCAAGCAAGTTGATCTTTATCTAAAATATAACTGAATACTTGCTTTATTGAAGTTATCCTTAATTCCGGACTACCTTACTATTTACTTTTATCAGTTAGAATATCTAGCAAAACAATCATATCATAGCTAATACAAATGAAGATATTGTATTAAATAACTTCATAAAGATTACTGGAGTATACTTTTTTATAGTTAGTTTAGAAAAAAGTTAGTCAATGGAAATGTAAAATAATTGCAAAAAACAAAGGTAAGATAGATTTTTCAGAACTATTAATACAAATCTAAAACAATAACAATTCTTTCTTAACTTTCAGAGACTATTTATATATAAAACCAGTTCAAATTATAAGAATTAATATTCTATTTAGCACTTAATAATTACATAAATTTTGATAGCTCATTCATTCTATTTTATATGAGAGGATTTTAATACCATCTAATTTATTTTATTAGCCCTACTTAATATTCAATAGTTGAGCTATTTGAGCTTGCATTTCTAATCTCTAATGTGATTTATTTCTTTTAGAAGATAGTTTTATTAGGAGTGCTTTAGATCTGCTATGTTGGAGGTATATTTAAAATAAATAAAATCTAATAGAATATAAAGTTCTTCAAATATTATTCAAGACTATTTCGCAATCCCCTTTATATTCCCAATAAATGAGAAAATAGAAATATAGCTTACTTTTTTAACTTATCCCAGAAATTCAGAATATTCGATTCAAGCATTTTAATATTTGAATAACGCAAAATAACATAAATGGCATATAAGATGAAAACATTGGGAGTTAAATGAAAAATAGTTATATTTACTTGAAGATTGCTAGTGCTAGCATTAAAATTTCAATTAAATAGCAACATAATTTATAAAATAATTTTAAAATTGAATACATAATAGCTAAACAAAATTTAGATTAATTTAATCAAGCCAATGAAAATCTTAGCAAACTACACAGAATTTAAATATTTAATTTTTAAGCAAAAAAGGAATTCTTTGAAGAAGTATTATTTATTTGTTTTTGTAGAACTTATTTTGAGATTTGAAGATAGAGAATGGAATAATTTTGATAGAAGGTGAATATTCTGGATTTATAGAATAAACAGTAGAACATTTTATTTCCAATTAATAAACATTTTATATATTTTAAATTTAAATATTAATAATTTATATATACTATGTAAAGCATTCTGCTTTTATACCTTTTCTTATAAAAGTTATTATCTTTTAAGTTGTACTAGTTATTAGTAATATCTATTTAACAAAAGGAAAATTCTAGAGTGTTTTAATTATTTAGTTAAATATTAATCATATCACATTTCGCCAATCTTCTTATTCGTTTTTGGTAATTTCAGATATTTTTCTTTTTCCAGGATTAAAAAATTTATTTTTTAGACAATACTAGTTTTCAAAAGAATTTTTATAAGATTTAACATTTCTAAGTAATCTTAACTTTCTCTTATAGAAAGCTTAAATAATATCAAAATACAGCTAACATATTTATAAACCAATTATACCTTAACATCCTTAGTGAGCTACATATAAAATAAAGCAGTTTATTATTAAAATATTAGCTATTAACTAATATTTATTAGAACCTTTATTCACTAACTCGTTTTTCTAGAAATAAACCTTTTGAAGTGAAGAAATAAAGGCTTATTAATAAAAATGTTTATAGAACTAAGATTCACTATAATTTATAGGGATTTAAATAAAAAGCTTTAGCATAATTCAGAGATTTTTAGTGGTAGATAAGCTGCATATTTGATTGAATTATCTTTGATGTAATATCTAAAATTATTATGAATCAATAGCTATTTATCTTTCTTATAGAAGTACCTACAGCATTATATATAAACTAGAACTTGGTATGACAATGACTTGTGTCAAATCTATGTTTGCATTGATTATTATGATTTAGAAAATTTAATTGGTAAATATGCAATAAGAATAAATTTAGTATTAAAGTAAATAAATGTAGAACTGTCTTTAGTTAAATATATTGCACAATGAAAATTTAACTAATTATAAAATGAATTTTTAAGTATAAATGAACAACGATAGAGTTCAAGAAACTAGTTCCTATTCTTCGAATATGAAACTGGCACAGGAATCACGTATATGCTAAAAATGCGTTAATAAAGCATCCTAAAACTGCTCCTGTTAGAGTAATAATGATCAGCAAAACTATTAAAGCAGCCACCATGAAGAGACCAATGAGTCTTTTTCTAAATTTTAGTCAAATACAACGTCCAAATAGATAGTAGATTGGAATAAATAAGACTTTACAGCATCAGAAACTTAATATAGTTATGAAGTTTTATCTTCATTTAAGTCTGTTGAGGGAGAGATTTATCCTAAATATAATCTCTAGAATGAAAACCTAACCACTTCTGAAAACTATGATCCAGATGAAATCGAATCCTAATAAAGTGAAAATTCATTTCAACTTAAAGATCAAGATCACAAGCATTTCTCACTTAGTTTATAGAGAGAAAATATTCATTTGAAGCAAGCATTAAGCAAAAATAACGAAAACTAGGAAAAAATAGTTAAACTTCTAGAAGCTACTTACAAGATATAGGAAAATCTAGGATCCTAATTGTCAAAAGTAGATTAGAAAGTAGAGAGTTTAGCTAAGCAAATGTAGGAAAGTATTCAATTATAAGATCAAAAAATGTAAACTATAAAAAAATAAATAGATAATAGCTAAATAGTAAATCAAGAGCTAGCCACTTCATTACAGTAATAGAATTAAACAGCACTACTTATTAATTAGCAGACAAACTAAAGAGTTGAGCAAATTTCTTCCTTTATAAGCTAGAAATAAGAAAACTTTTAACTAGAAAAGTAAAAGGAAAATTCTGAATTGTAGCAAAACAATCTAGCATTAAATCCACAATTTTAAAATGTAGTAAGAAGAGCTTAAGTTAAGTAATAATAGAGTTAGAGTTGTGAAAGGAAAAGTTAAATTTCAACAGCTGAAATGGTTTTTATGTATAATTAGGGAAAAAATAACATTTTAAAAATGCTTTGGTGTCATTATAATGATATAAAAAGTGCTCAAAAAAAATCCGTAAAATAATAGAAGCATTTTCTCTCTACTCTTCAAACAATTGCTCTTATAAGTCACATGCAAGAATAACAACGATACTCAAGCGAAATTGAAAAGAAAATCCACAGTATTAATTAAAAATTCGAAAATCTAGAACAGCAACTAAGCTAATAAAATTAAAACTAGAGTAATAAATTTGAAATAATTCAGTAAGAAATACAAGCAAATCAAAAAATTAACTTAGAAGAAATCTAATCTCTAACAGAGCAAGATAGTCAGTTATAACAAATACAATAGAAACTTTAAAGCCTTCAAGGATTCATCTAGGAAAATAATTATTCACAAGCTCTAAATGTTTAAAACATAATGGCCTTAATTGAAAATAAGCAAATATAGAGCTTAGAGTAATTTGAGTCTTTATTTAAATTCGATTAAAAGATTTATTAAACTGATCAGAAAATAAACAAAAAGGTTTAAAAGATTTATTAATAGACAAGGCAGCTAAATCAAATTTAAAAATAATTAGTTGAATAATAAAGCTAAACATGTGGAAACTAAATAGACTAATAGCCACTTTCCATTAATGAAGACTTATAAAATTAAAAAAGTACTTTTATAGAAGAATAACTGGAAACGCAAATAAATTCATACAGCTAATAATAGTTTAAACTTCATAGTATTGAAATTTAAGAATTTAGTGCTATAAATAAGATGAATTAAATTGAGCTAGCAAAGTCTGACAAAAAAGCTATTTTTCCTACTGGAGTGAAGAGTTTAAATTTTATAGATATTCCCTTAGATTAATATCTAATTGTTAAAATTAAGTTTAAATTCATCAAGAACTATAGTTTTGATATAGGAATATGCTAGAAGATATAGAGCCTTAATTAACGCTTGTTAGATGTAGGGATTTGCTTTCATAACTATGGCGGTTAATTATGAAGGAACTCTCAAAAAATACGAAACTATGGTGAGACTGTAGGATAAGGAAAAGATCTTTCGATGACATGTAATATAAAAGAAAAAACTATTAGTTATAAGCTCAATGGTAATAAATTCGGAGTTGCTTTTGAAGAAGTAGACTTTGTCAACACCTTCCCTGCTGTTTCAAGCTGCGGAAATAGTCATCGAATAATTGAGATTATTAAAATAAAAGCTTTAGAAGTGTAAGAATGATGATATTTCTAAGATTTTTGTTTAAAATTTTTCATTTATTTCCTTACTTACTCAATTCAATATTTCAAATACAATTTCTCTCTGTATATTTAACAGAATTATTGTAAATTAATCATTTTATAGAAGCCTGTATTGTATTATATAAAAGGGTGAAATAGATTAAATTTATCTATTAATTATAACTTAAATGCTCATTTTTATACTAGATAAAGTTCTTAAATATATATAGTTAAATAACTATCTATCGTTTTGAATTTGGTTTAGATTTAAATAACTAAAGTCATAAAAATGGCTTTATTTTCTTTACTTGGAAAATTTGTTTCTCTCGTTATATGCTGGACTATTGTTTCTAATTAGAGAGTCAATTCTCATGAAATAAGTTTTAGGTTCTTAATAGTTTCTTTTATCTTAAACACGATAATTTCATACTTTTCGAATAGAAATGCAAAGAAGAAGAAAAATAAAGTAAATGACTGGTTTAAGATTGCAACTGCTGGTTTTGCTTATAACCTAGCTTTTATAATGCTTATATAGTGCTTGAAAATCTCTAATCCTCTTCTGTAAGTTTTTTTATTATTATAGGATTTCATTTGTATGTATGACTCCTTATATAATAACTGTTATAATAAACTAGGAATCAAGCCCAGGAACGAAATAATTTAGTCTTGGTGTTTCAGCCTTTGTTTTAGTAATTTTCATTTATTACGCTTCCTTTTACACTCTATTATTAGCAATTGTATCCTCGTTCTTATGAAATTTCTCAAAAAATATCACTCTACAATAGAAAAACTAAGACCATTTAATATTTATGATAGCTACTCTCATGAATGCTTTAATTCTTTTTATTACAAGTCTATCTAGTACAGCTATTGAACAATCAAGGGATACTCTAACATATGACATTATATTAGGAGCTTTATTCTCTGCTTTGACTCATTCTATTCCTAAAATTTTGGAAACCAAGTCAAGACCTTCTCTACCAATTTCTTTCTAGGAGAATAAATCCTTAATGTCACATATTATGAATGATAAAAAGTCTAAAAACTTATTCACATTTTTTATGATTAACTTATCTTTTATGTGCGTTGAGGCTATTTATGGGTATATTTCAAATTCCTTAGGCTTAATTTCTGATTCAGCTCATATGCTGTTTGATAGCACTGCAATCTTAATTGGTTTATACGCCAATTGAATAACCAGTAGACCTCCAGATTAATAATACACTTATGGATATGAAAGATTTTAAATTTTAGCTGCTTTTAGTAATGGAATTTTTTTAATTTTCGTAGCTTTTCATGTTTTAATTGAAAGTTTAGAAAGATTGTATGATCCTCCATAAATAGAAAGTGGCTAGCTACTTTTTGTAGCAATTGCAGGACTATTAATTAACTTGATAGGGCTAAAGTTTTTTCATGAGCATAGTCATGGAGATGAAAAATGTTCTCATAGTCATTCTCATTCAGAACATAACCATTCCAAAAGCAATTCAAAGCATGATCATGAAAAAGGGCATAAAATCTCCTAAAGTAAAGAATCAAAACATAAAGAAGAAAGCACAAATTTAGAAAAATCTAAAGAATCTTAAAAGCATGCAAAGGAATAAGGTAAAAGCAAAAATGAAATGCTAAATAAAGCAAAAGATAAAAATTTAGATCAGCAAAAAGATTAAGACCACTCCTTTAGTATTTAAATTTCATAATAACCCCAATCAGCATCATAATAGGAAAATACTTCAATTTCTTAGGTCCAAAAGCCTACAGAAGATTCAACACCAATAGTAATAAAATAATAACCTCCTCGAACCACGATTCAATAAATGCTAAAACAGCTTGAAGAATAAGAAAAGCAAAATCCTTAGTAGGATTTGAATTAGCAGAAACCTGATATAAAGTAATTTCCCTCACCACCTAACTGGGATATTAAACATTACATAGATATTCAGTTTGAAAAAGCTGATATTTAAGCAGAGAAAATTTAGAAAAAGATCGAAAAGAAAAGCAAACATCATTCTCACTCTCATGATGACAATATTAGAGGAGTATATCTTCATGTTCTAGCGGATACAATGGGAAGTATAGGAGTTATAGTATCAACTTTGCTGATATAATTTTATAATTTGCATATCGCAGATCCAATTTGCAGCTTATTTATAGCATGTCTCATATTAATCAGCATAGTTCCATTATTAAGTGGAACAACAAGAATTCTTCTCTAAGAGAGCTAGCAGAATCTAACTAAATTATGCATTAAGGTAATTTCTTAATTTAGATCTAATAAATAGAAGGAGTTTTCAATGTTAAAAACTTTCATTCTTGGAGCTTAAAGAGAGGAACGTTTATCAATACATTAGATATTATAGTTAAATCAGACATTAACAGCGAGCAAATAAAAGTGATAAAGGAACGAATCTATAAAATTCTAATTAAAAAGAACGCGAGGTATATAAGCATTCAGATAAAGTAGGAAAACATCTGAAGGTGATACTTTAATTTTAATAACTATTAATAAAATTTTTATTACTAAGATTAAATACCTTCATTACTTTATTCCTAATCATCAAGTTATCACTTAGCTTATCATTTTGGTTTAGCTCATATACTAAGATTCATAATAAGTGATTTGCTTAAAGTATTTTATGAAGATAACTATTTTAAATGTAAGAAAGAGACATTTTAAAAAGATTTGATAATAGAAAGTCTTCATCAATTTAATTTTGATAATCTGTTTTTAAAAATGTTAAGCAATATAGCCCGAAAATTTTCCAGAAATAGTAAAGGTTTTTATCCTAAATTTTTAACATAAAAATATGAGCCTTAATAACTTTTAAGTTGATAAAAAGAGAGAAAATGAATAACTAGCATGGCATTAATGGGCTTAGGTAAGTACTTTGAAAGTAACTTTTTTGTATGAACTGGAGGAATTTGCTTATTGTATAACCTAAACAAGAGATTAGGAAAGTTTAGTGTTTCAGATAAAGAATTTTAAGCAAGAAAAATCTTATTATTAGAGTAAGGATGTTAATATATAGCACTATTAAGAACTAACTACTTAAAAATGAAGAATTAAACCAAAAGTACATCAAAAGTTATGACTCTATTAAATTATTCTTTCAATATCTAAACTTTGCTGATCAAAGTTTATACGGTTTGCTGGCAAAAAAATATAAATCCAAGTTTTAGCAAAATCTTGAAAAAGACTAAATCAAATATTTTGAAGAGTATTAATATTTTCTTTTTTAATCAGCTTGAGAAGACGTGGAAACAAAAAGTATTGGAGTTTTAAAGGTGAAAGGGTATTACGAAATCTACAGCGAGTTCTATTTTACCTATTTTGTTTGCGATCTTTATGGCCCAGAAGTTAAAAAAATAAATATAATTAAAGATGATAATATTAAAGACAATGAATGAGGTATTAAATATACTTTCTAAGACTATTTATTATTAACTATTCTTATATTCTTTAATTAACTTTTTATACGTTCATCTGGTAAAATCATTATTACTTGTATTCCTTCTTTACCTTAATGCTTTTATCTATTTTTAAAGTATTTATTTAGTCTAATTATTATCTTCTTTTATCTTTATAGTAAGATAGAGTTCAAAAAAGGCATTTAGGAACTAAACCCCTCCAAAATATCTTTTGTTGTAGGGTTTTTATCTACAAATTGATAATTAAATATATCAATATTTAGTTAAAAAGAATTTAAAAGATTAGTTTTGTAACTAAGAGAAAAAGAGCTAAAATAGTGATCTTATCCTAAGAGTAAGAAAAATAATATTTAAAAGAGAAGTGATATAACAATACCTAAGTATAAAATAACATTAGATCTAAGATTTTAAGGATTTCATACAAGGAGACTAACAAGTAGTTTGCCGTAATTAATCAAAACTAATTTAACTATAAAGAATTGCTGGAATTAATTTGCAAATTAGTTAGTTATATTAAAGTAAATAGCAAATAAAACACCTTTCATAGCCTTTTCTTATCATTTTAAATATGGGAACAAAGACAAGTCGATTTATTCAAAGAATTTGCTTGAACTGTTGCAAATGAGATAATTAATTAAATGATAGTTAGAGCTAGATTGAAGAAGGGAAGGCGTAATGCTATAAGTATTCATTTAAAGCATTAAAAAAGCAAGTAGAATAAGAAAAGAAAATAAGTATCTAGTTTAAGCAGCAAATTATTGAAATAAAATAGAAAGAGGAAGTTAAAAAGCAAACCTCTTCAGCCTCATAAAGTGAAATGAAATAAACTTTTGATAAAATATTTTATATTTAAAATTCCAATGCTGATTTCGATATCGCTTCACTTAGTATAGAGAAAAATGAAAAAAATGAAAAAAATGACAAACAAATAATATATCAACTTAAAGCTAACTCTTCTTCAGTCAACCATTGATCAAAAAAGTAAATTAATGATTCAAATGCGAAATAGTATTTGTATAGGAAAGGGAAGTTTTCTGTAGATGATACCTGTATGTTATAATAGGAAGATGACATATAAATAAACTGTGAAAAATTGAAGTGTAGTCGAAGTTTCTAGCAATTAAGAGTAAAAAATTAAGTAGTAATAACAAAACAAAAAGTAAACTAGAAGGATATCAATTAATTAAACGTCCTTAAAAAACTGGTAAGATCTAAATTCAGAATCATCCAAACATTATTAAGTTAAGTGAAATTTATATAGAGTCTAAATCAATCTACTATGTAACGGAAAATATTTAAGGATTAAATTTACTAAGCTTAATGCGTTTGAAAAAGAATTTACCTGAAAATCACGCTAAATTTATTATTTACCAAGTTTTATAAGCAGTTCAGTATTGTCATGCAAAGAAAATATGACTAATGAATCTAAATATAGAAAGCATTATTTGTGAAAATATTAAAAATTTTGATGTTAAATTAGTAGACTTTGGTAGTGCTGTTTATAACTAGAAGCAACCGCTAAAAGGTCTTATAGGATCTTACGAATATTTGTGTCCCGAAAAATTATATAACCAGTATAGTGAAAAATGTGATATATGAAATTGTGGAGTTATATTATTCTACTTAATATCAGGAAAATTTCCTTTTAAACTAAGGAATCTTATCAATTTAATTAGAAATTACGGCAAACAACAAAAAATAGAAAAAAAAGTTTTCTAATTGAAGTTTAAAGAATGTTCATGGTATAAAATAACTTAGGGAGCGGCACTTTTAATATCGGAAATGCTTAATTGTAACCCTAATGAAAGACCCAGTGCAAAGCAATGTCTAAAAAGTTAGTGATTCTAAAGTCTTATAAATGAAAAGTTCTTCATTTAAACTAAATTATTTGAAAGATTAAAGCAATTTGCGTTATACAATAAAACTGAAATAGCTTTATGCTAATATATCTTAAGTCACTTTGAATTAGGAATAAACTCGTAAAAACTAATTAAGTAATTTAAGGCTTTTGATTAAGATTGTGATGGAAAAATATCTAAGAAAGAGTTTCTTAAAATATGAAGTCATTCTTATTACAAATTCTTCACAATTAGTCAGGTTTATAAGATATTCGAATAAATAGATATGAACGGCTCTGGATTTATTGAATAGAATGAGTTTCAAGTTGCTGCCATAAAAAAAAGAAAATTAATAAACTATAGAACTATTTCAGCTACAATAAAGAAGCTAGATTCTAGTTAAACTGGAATAATCAGTAAAAAAATATTATAGCAGACTTTTAGCAACTATTTGTCACAGGAATAGATGGGTAAGATGATGAAGGAGATTAAATTTGATGCAAATGGTGACATAGAAGTAAATAAGTTTAGAGAAATGATATTGAAAGACGTAGCAAATTAAATTAGAAAAA
This sequence comes from Loxodes magnus, assembly GCA_946699065.1. Taxonomy (NCBI): domain Eukaryota; phylum Ciliophora; class Karyorelictea; order Loxodida; family Loxodidae; genus Loxodes; species Loxodes magnus. The sequence continues at coordinate 355,024 of CAMPDV010000125.1, read as the reverse complement.
TTTTTTATAATTAAAATTGTTTAAAGCACTAATCTTTTTATTATCATTAACCTAAAAATTTAGAATTTATAATATTTATAAAAGTTTGTTGAATATTTTATCTCTTTACTATTTAGCGCATATATAGATATTAAATTAGTAAATATTATATGTAAAATTTGATACGATAGAGAACCTACAACACTCTTAATAAAATGACTGAAATAATAACAAAGAGTAATTTGTAGAAAAAGCTAATACAATATTTATCTATTCGAAACTTTTTAAGTTTAAAAATTAATGAGATTTCAAACACTGGTACCATGAATTTGACTACATAATTTAAGGTGATTTACAGTTATTGTAAGTTGAATTGTAGATTGATATAATAATTGCTTTAAAAAATTTAATATAATTTATATTAATAAAAACCAAAACATTCTCAGCTGTTTAATATACCATTATATATATTAATTAATTTTATTTTATTATAAAAGATAGATCAATCGTATCTAATTAGATCACCGAAATATCATAATTGTCCTTTAGATATCATGTTTGAGTACTAAAATTTATAATGAAAAGAAAATTTAATTTTTATTGTCGAAGTATCATAATAAATATCTCAATGCTTGCTATTCTAGACATAATAAATTAAAATTATTAAGATATATTTATTATAAATTATATCACTATCTAATATATGAAATGCGTTAAATATTAGGAAGGTCATCATAGAGATCTAGTAAAATATTTAATTGCTCTATTTTAATTTCGCCCTCGACAAAACCTTTCTAATCAGTTTCTAATTTAGAATGTTTATAAGAGTAGATTCGTTGACTGAGAATGTTGCTTAATAGTTAATATCTTTTAAGTTAATATACTGTAATATAGTTTTGAAATACATTATTTAGCTAATTATAACTTGTAAAAATTTAGATTTTAGTATATAACTATGATATAAAGAAATATAGTAGTCCAGTTAATACCAAACTAAAAACCTTTATAGCTTGCTTAGATAATCTATAAGAATAGTCTACAATTTATAAGTTACTCTATAGCAAAGCAATAGAAATAGTTTAATTAGCAGATTAAAAATTAAAAGCTAAACAAAGTTAAATTAATAATCAGGTAGTATACCACTTTTTATTTCTATTTAAATAAAAAAATAAAAATCTAATCTTTTTTGTAATGCTAGGAAATTTTACATATAGGACAAAAAGAAATTAACGAAGGATATCAAATAAAAGAGTATTCCTAATAAATTATGCTGATTGAAGAAATAATTAATTAGAGAAAATAGTTTATGCTAAGATAGAATTTGCTTACTCTTTATCTTGCACTTTAGATAAATAAATTATAAAATCGCTTATTAATTATAAAGGTAGGCATAAAAAATAATTTATACCTTTTTTTAGAAAACTGCATAATTTATTAAAAAAACCAACGAAATGTTATTAGCATGCTTTCTATCTTCACTTTTTTTGAAGCTTTAGTTAACTCAAAGTTGTAAACTACTATATTTTTCAAAAAATAGTAGCATAATTAGCTAAATTTGAATTCTTAGAAGTATAATAAGAATTTGCTGCAATTCAGCAAGTTGAGGAAAAAGCTAGAAAGTAATGGTATAAAAAATTAAAATCCTCTAAAATTCTAAAACTGAAAGTTGCTTTAAAGTTAAAACTTAAGTAAATATCGAATTTATCTAATAAAAGAAAATAAATTAACAGATATAGTAAAGTTATGATCGTTTCTAATTTAAATAACCAGATTATCATTTACTTTTTTTTATACTTAAGTTTTAATAGTTTTCATAAGGACTTTCAAGCAATTGAGTTTCTTCGTCCTAAATATGCATATGTGTTTTAAATTTTACTTACACTTTATTGCTATTTCTTTAAATAGTTTTTTGCTAAGTCTTAAAGTTCTAATATAAGTTGTCATGCATGATTACATTATATACACTTTTAGATATTTACTTTATTGATAAATAAATTGTCTTCATTATATGTTTCTGATATTGTTTTGATTTAAGTTGATAATTCTTCAAGTTACTGTTTCTTTATTTCGTATTTATGCTACCATTTAATCTAGACCTCCTCTATTTATTTCTTTAGATTGCTTATTAACTAGGATGATTAATCGTTTTATACTTGCAATAAATCTATATTTTTTTAGTTAAATTTTCACTAAAATTGAGATTTCTTTTATTTATAGATTTCTTGCTCTAATGTTTCATTATGATTTTTTAAGTTCTGTATTTGAGCAATTAAACTAGTTATCTAGTTTGAATATTTTTACTGTAATTGTTTAAACTTTTCTTCAGCTTCTTCTTTAAGTTTCTTTTCTTTTCTTAGTTACTCTCTTAGTTCATTTAATTATTATTGTATTTCTTTATTATTGTTTCTTTAGTTTAAATCCTTTTTATAATATATAATACTATTTCCTTTTACTTCTCTATTTTAAATCTACTAAAATTAATTTTCCAACTCTATACTTTCAATCTAATCATTAAATTCACTTAATTATTTTTATGAAGTTTGATCGTTTTAATTGACTTGTTCTTTATTCTATTTATTTAGATTTTATAAGTCTAGCTACTTATTAATTTCTTTTGATTTTTGATTTTCTAGAACTTGGCAATAGTTCTTCTTTGATTATGGATGTATATCTGAAGTTTAATTTAGTTTTTACTCTATTTCTTCCATTTATTTTCAATGCTAAGTGAGAAACTAATTTCAAGAGATATCGTCAAGTTCTTTAATTTGGTTGGATCCTTAATTTTAAATAAGGTCTTTACAGATTTCTTCAGAAGTATATCTTTTCATTTTTAAGTTTTACATCTGATTTGTATTCTAAGGAGTTTCTTGCTTACTTTTAGAGAAATACTAATCTTTCACTTAATCGTTCTTTAGAATAAACTTCTTTTATTGATTCAACTTCTTCTTTTGGTTTTCTTTGTAAAAATTAGGTAAATCTTCAACTACGAAAATTCTATTTGAATTTTAGCTACTTTTATTCTTATTTTCCTTTGTTTTTTATTTATTTGACTCAATATTTTCCCTTTATAAAGACAGTCTCTAGCTATGCTGATTTAATCTTTTCTTTGCATTAACAAGTTTGTTTTTTATTATATTGGTTAAATTGCTACCTATATTTTTTACATTTTTAGGAAGTGAAGCTCTTGGCTTATTAGAGTTAGTATGTTGTTATCTTTTATTTTAGCTTAGATCCTTAGTAATTTTATCATTTTTGTTTAGATCTTCATTCAAATTACTCTTTTCTAGGCATTAATTGCTTTTTTCTATGCCTTAATTACTCTTTTAAGTATCAGAATTATAAACGATGATGTTTCCTTTCTAGTTTAAATTTGTAGAAGCTGCTCTCTAAGAATGCTATTACTTTTGCTATAGCTAGCATTTAAAGTAATTCTACCTATTTTTCTACTCTATAGCTGACTTAGGCTGATTTACATATTATAAGTTACTAAAGCTGCTTTATCTAATTTTTAAAGGAGTTTTATTCTAATTTTTCACTTTCTTAGCTAATTAGACTTCAAATTCCTATTAGGTTGAAAAATTTTAGCAAGATATATTGTTCATTTCATCACTTACATTTTAAAATTTCTGCTAAGCATTTTAGCTTTGACTTAGGGATTAATAATTTTCCTGGAATTAAGAAGAATCTTACTATTCTACTAAATCACTTTAGTTAATACTCGAATGATTTTACGTATTATCCTTAGATTTGTTTTTTTTAGCAGAGTCTTCGTTTATTCTTTATTATTTAAGTAGGAAATTATACTGGACTTCATATAATGTTTTAACTTGCTGCTTCTTCTTAGTATAGAACTTGCTTCTTTTCTATTCTTCTGCTATTCCTTCAGATGACTTACTTTTATTTTACGTTTTTGATCTTTAAGATGCCTAACTTGGTGATAGTATTTGTTGGTTTCTTTTTAGCATTTTAAATTTAGAGCTAAAATCTATATTAAAAAGCTTTATACTTACCTTTATTTTACTAATTTACCTTTAGGATTTATATTTATCTTTGTATGTATAAGGTACTTGTAGCTTAATCAAAATAAGATCTTTAATTCTATTAAGTGCAGAAAATCCCATTTGTCTGCTAGTCTTATTTGTACTTTCTTATTTCTAAAGTTCTTTAAGCCAAGATTTAAATCTAGCCAAAGTTGATTTAACTCCCTTAGATGGTAAAATCTTATTAGAATATTAGATTAATATAATGTAAGTTAGAATAAATAAGGGAAGTAGTTGAACTAGTACTCATAAGATATTTAAATTCCTTCTTTAATGATATAGTTGATATAGAGTACTAGAGAGGCTAAGTTAGTCTTTAGTTAATCAATAAATATAACTAGTTAAAATGTACTTTCTAATTTAAACAATTAGTATTCTTATATTCTAAATCACTTTAAATTAATTAGTGCTAATCCCTTAAATAAGATTAAGAGCTGTATAATAACCTTGCTAAATGCTATAACTAAGCTTTCTCAGCATAGCTATTTACACTATAAAAATAGTGCTTATCAATTAAGTAAACTAAATATGAGAAGAGTAAAAGAATAATTAATTAGCAAAAGCAAGGAATCTGATATATTATATCTGTAGAAATTGTAAAAGGAACAATCTATAGGAATAAATAAATAGAGTATTTAAGCTTACTATATAAAATAAATTTAGCTACATTTAGGATAGTAAAGATGCTTAAGATTAAATAGAACATTATAAATTTAATATTAGTTACTATGTCCTGATGTTCAACTAAATATCTATTTATATATATAGGTATGCTTTTAGACTTTAAAAGTAACTTTATTTTATGAGCAACTTGATGTAAGTTATAGTCCTATAAGTTTGGAATATGATTAGATTAAATGTTAATTAGTAATTTAGAAGATTTTTCAATTAAATATATTGAATAGAATTTTAAAATAAAAGGCTTATATATAGTTTTTAAGTAAGATAGGGATATTAAAGCCTATGGAGAGATAGGGAAATAAAAGAGTATAGTTAGTTATTTTCTTTAATGAGAAGGAAAGTTGTAGTTTTAAGTTATAATGCTAAATAGTTGAAATTGGTAGTAATAAAATTAAGGATTTATATAAATGGAAAGTTTATAAGAAAAAAAAGCAAAAGAACTTGATTGGTTTGAGATGGAAACAAGACTGAGGAAAGTAGTCACAGATTTAATTGCTCCAACTGTAAGACGTGTTACTTCTGATGGAGAAGCAATAACTCGTTTGACAAATCAATTAAAAACTTATAAACAAAATATTGAAGAATTGCAAACTGTCATGCTACATAAGTAATCTGAAAGAAAGAACACAATAATAGATGAATTTAACGTGAAACTTCTAAAACTGGATTCTGATAGAAGGGAATAAGAAGCTTCTATTAGAAATGAAATACAATCCGTAAAAGTGGCTATTTAAGAACTTGGATATAACATATAAAGATCGGAGCAAAAAACAGTTTAATGTGAGTTAAATATCGAAAATATGGGAAAAACTATTTTAGAAATAAAAGATTCAATTCTATAGCACAAAACCTAGATGCACAATTCTTTTAAAAATGTAACTGATGAATTTACAGCAACTGCATAAGAATGTAGAGACAATGCAATTCTAGCAGATGAGAAGGCAATGAAAGCAGAAAGTTTGGTTAGAAGCTTCACTGACTTGATAAAAAATTTCGATTATACTGTGATATAAGTTCAAAATAATCTAAATGAATTGAAAGTATCCGTTCAATAACTAAACGATAAGAAGTTAGATGCTGATCCTTTTAATGTATAGACTGAGAAATTTTAAAAGCAAATTTAGTTTTTAAAATATGATGCCATTGAACTATAAGAAAAGATCAAAAATGAATTTGACCATGTTGAAAAAATGCTTCCTATTAAATATCAACTAACACTCGACGAAACCCTAAGAGCTTGTTTGGAGGATAAGTAAAAGAAAAATTTGATTGCCTTCTAAGATGATAAATTCAAAAAGCTTAATTTAGAATCATAAGATTAAACCATAAAAAGTTTAGAATAAAGAAAGAACGAAATTCTTAAAAGTATAGAGAACTTAGATAAATTGAGAATTGAAGAAAGAACTATTTAAATGACTGAAGAGTCTGTTTTTTCTTAATAGAAATCAGATCATGAAAAAGTTATTAAATCTCGTTCTCCCAGTTTATCTGAATCTTCAAGTCAAGGACACCATTAAGGATTTCATTAAGGAAGAAAATTAAGGAAAAAAACTAAAAAATAGAAAACCGAAAAGAAGACTTAAGTTTAGCATTAAGAAGAACAAAAAGAAGATTAAGATTAAGAAAAAGTTGAAAAGCCATAAAGTGCAGACCAAGTGAAACCATAATCTGAGGGAAGTATATTTTAAGCATTTGATGAATACTTTGAGTAAAATATAATGAATGGCATAATTACTAACTTAACTAAATAGTTCGACGATAGAATAAACGTAAGGCTTGAAGAAGAAGTTGAAAAACTTAAAATTGTTATAGCAGGCCACATTACGGAAATAGATAATAAATATCTCATTACTTTAGAGGAAAACAAATGCTATATGTTTGCACTGCACAATGAATTAGATAGCTTAAACTAAAGGACAAAGAGAGAACATAGTGATTTGCTAGCAGAAATAAAAAAATAGCATGTGGAAAAGCAAACTAACAAACTTTCAAGTTTTGAATAAGATTTCTAGGAAATAATATCAGCAATTATTGAAATTTTATTTTTGAGCTAGTGTTTAGATGAACAAGATGAAAGAGACAAGAGAAATATATAATTAATTGGATAAAAGGAAATTATACAGCAACCATCAAGACTAAATGCATAAAACATATCACCTTCTTCATTACCTTCTATTTCTCCTAGAAATGTATAAGTTTAAAATGCTTTAACTAGTCCTAATAATCCTGTCAGCTTAGATAAAAATTGCTTATCGTGTAGTGGATAAGCTCCCCTAGTGATTTAAGCATTCAAAATGGCATGCTTAGCATATCATCCAAGTCAAGTAAATTTCAGAAATGTAAAATACAATAGAAACTATTTATTAAACGCAAGAGGGAAGCTTCTTGAAGCTTTGCAAAGTGTGGTAACTCCAACCTAGAATGTTAGAGAATTCTTATTGGCCTTGGAATCTTAGGCTTGATTTTAAATATTTGGTGCTATTTTTTTAATCTTAATATAATACAATTATCCCTTTTTAAGTATCAAAACTATTAATTTTAAGGACTGATATCATTTATCAAATACCTATGTAATATGATTACATCTTCCTTACTCAGATTCATTTCATGTTGCAATAAAATTAATAGATTTTAAAAATTCCATTTAATATAATTATAAGAACCTTTTATCTAAAAATTGGCAACATTTGAAGTTTTAAGTAATAAAATAAGATCTTTAAGATATTCTAATTAAAGGTAAATATGAACTTTATATATTTAACAATGAACAATGTATGCTATTAAAATTCTCTTAGCTTTCAAAGCAAAGCACATGTAAATTCTATTAAATATCACTATTCTAATTCTCTATTAAAGTGTTACCTAATAATTGTAATAGTTTTAAATGAGAAGCTCTTGCATTTATATAAAGGAACAAGGAGCTGAAATAATTAAATTAAGAAAGAGAATAAAATAAATAATGGACTGTAAGGTAATTTACTACAATGATAAAAGTAGTATCAATAACTTGCTCTAGAATTTTTAAAAATTGCTTAGTATTACTAATCAAAACTTATCTGACTACCTTTCAGTCACTCCTCTGAGCTAAAATAGAGTTTTAGTAGTTCAGAAATAATTTGGACTTCCTCTTTCGTAGTATAAATGTATTAATGACTAATAGTTCTTGCAGGTAAGCTATGGGGTTCTCTATGCTCTTAAAATCCTTAATATGAAAGGCTTGACTTGCTTTAATCTGAGTTAGGAGAATATTTGATTAGGTTTTAAAACGAATTAGTTCGAAGTGAATGAAAATGACCCTGTGTTTTCAGTAAAGATTGCAAATTGAGGAGAAGCGTTTTTAACAAAACTTGGTGAATACGCAGAGTTCAATAGGGAAACCAAGTATTATGCTACTCATATATCTAACTAAGAATTTTTGGCTGACATAAGAGCACTTGGATTAATTCTATAAGAAAAATGCACAAAAAACATGCAGCAAAGCGAAATTATTCAAATGTGTCTACAGCAAAATCCACCAAGTGCTTAATAATTACTCAATCATCCTGCTTTTAGAAATATTTGCTAAAACCCTAATTTTGAAATTCCAAATACAGCTATAGCTAAAAATTACAGATTACTAAAGGATAAAACTTCTCGTTGATATAAGTGAAAGTAAATGTATAAGCTAGAAAATAGCAGTAGCATTGAATAATTTCTAAACCATAATAATTTGTTAGAAAGTCTACCTCCCATTTTAAGTTTTCCTTCGTTTGTGAGAAATGGTTCTATATCATAACGCAAGTAAATACATTATATGAGATTCCCTAAGTCAAACTAATTTTAGATTTAAAAAGTTCAATCTTTCTAACTTAGTTCTATATAGAAAGGGGCTGATAAAGAAGATAAGTAAAATAAAATTTTTCCATGAAATAGAACTATATTTTATAGCACAATCCTATGCTAAAATTTATAAACTGAGTCCTTTGATTTCCTAAAATACTGCCATTCAATCAAGAGTGAATAAACTAGATAACTGATAGTTGATATTTAAAGATGTAATTAATAAGAGCCCTACCTTTAAACATAAGATGGTTAATAAAACTTATTATAAATACTCTAAATATGGCAAGACTAAAATTAAGATCTGGAATATACTTAAGGACTTGATACTCTTTGCTCAAATTTTTTAATACTCTATAGCAAATAATGTCAATTGCATGCTTACTCTTATATTTGCTTTAGCAAAGCCATTTAGATTCTTTTACGCCAGTTTGTTAAAAAAGAAGTATCAAATTTTGGTTTAAAAGCATATGAAGGCTATCTAGTATTTTTTGATCCAGTTCTTTATAATCACTTCAAGAAAGCTTAAATTAAGCCAGAAATGTTTGTTTTACGCTGATTGCTAACTCTTTTTTCACGTATCTTTATTTTCCAATGATATAGATCTGTTCCAATCAAGCAAAATATATACTTTATGAGATCATTTGCTTACAAAGCCTACTTAGTATCTATGAGTTATGTGTGTGGCACTAACTTGCTATTTTCGAAAAAAGCTGCTTGATTTAAATGAAGATCATTTAATCCTTAGCTTTTTAAATTCTTTATAAGGAAGGATAGACATATAAAAACTAATAGCTCTAGCCTAAAAAATGATTACGTTATCTCCTAATTTTGTATGACATTGGCAAACTACGATTCCCTTCATTGAGCCAGAGCAAGTTGAGAAATTTGCTTCAATGGTAGAGAAATTTCCTAGTAACTAAATTAAAAATGTTTAAAAGTTTGCAGCCAAGCAGAAAAAAGACCATAAAAAGAGTCAGCAAGATACTAAAATTATAGTCTTAGTTCCAAATAACGAAGCAGAAATTTAGCAAATAATTGAAAAAGCAAACAACTTAATACAGCAAAATATAAAGTACTTATGCATCATGAATTTAGCTTAACTTCTAACTTTATTTAAATTTCTTAATTTATAAATCTCTATCAATAAGCAAAAATTATATTTCATTTCCACTTTATTAAATAACGTTTTATTAGCTCTAAAATCCAAATTTCTATAGGAATTATTTAATATAACTCACAAAACAAAAAATTTTAAGCAATTTGACTTAGCATTTTATACTTTACTGTTAATAAAGAATAAGGCATATAAATGTCTCTGCTTAGTTCTTATAATTAAGCAATACTATATTAAATAATCTTTATATAGTAAGTGCTATTTTTATATAATTAGACGAAGAATAAATTACCTAGTTTAGTTTAATAGCTAAACAAGAAGGAAAAATATTAAGGTAATATCTTGCTTTTCTTACCAACTGAATTAAATATTTTATTCAAGGTATAATTTTAGGGTAGTACTTTAAAACAGTGAAAAAGATAAGAAAATATTCTATTTTTATATAAGAAAAACAGATCTATCTTTCAAGGAAAAATTTTAAAGTGCTCCTTAAATAGCATTCATTATTCTTATATGCTTTAAATAACTCTGATTTATTAAAATTAAAGAGGAATTAAATAAAAAGCTTATTCTTGCTTAAAAATTTATTGTATGCCATATTTTCTCTGAAACTATTATAGTAAGTAACTTATATAAAAAGATAGCTATTCATCACTTAGATAGATATTAAATCATTTAATATCTATCTATCCTCTTTTAGTTTACTTTAATCTTTAATTTTTGCTTTTTATTATTAAATTTCTCCATAAAATAACAAAGTAGTAGTCTTATAAGCCAACAAAACTTTTTTTCATTAGTAATTGTAAAGAAAATCTAAGTTCTACAGCCAAGTTAGCAATTAACAGTCTTTTAAGATGTCGATTTAAGGTATTTTTAGTCCAACATTCAGCTTAAAGTTTTACTAGATATATAAGACTAAATTAAATTATACTTCTATAATGAAGCTAATTAGAGAAGTAGTTAGATTATATACTAAATTACCTATCAATCTATATTCGTATTCAAATTGCTTACACTAAACTGATCAAATTATATTGACTAAAAATTTTCACTTTATATAACCTTAGAACTCTATCTAATAGGCTTCTGGAGAACCTTTAAGATCATCATTACCCTATTGATAATTCCAGCTGATTATGTAGGAATATGAAGCATTTGAGGGGATATTAAATATATAAGCTATTCTAATATAAAAATGTAACTACCAAAAAGTTTGAAAATTCGATGTAAGGAATTTTAAACAGTATGACAAAGGTTGTATAAACTAATTGCAAAGTTCTTAATTAAAGCATTTAATTGTAATAAAATACTTCAAAATAGGCTATTTTAAAGAATAACTTAACTGTTAAAAATGGATAAAGCTAGAAAGAAGAGATAAAAGCAAAAGAGATGAAGCAATTATGTATTACGATATTTTAAAAGCAGTCATCTATATCTTTAATTAAACGAAGCTATCTTGTAACTGGGATCATCAGCAAACTCTTTTAGCTTAAAGCATTAAATTTAACTTATTATTTATCTTCTTAGTATATAATTCAAAGAAATTAGCTTTAATTTGGGTTATAAAAGATCTCCTATATAAAAGGAAATACAAAGTTATAGACAGAGATAAAAGTTAGTGAATATATAGTTTAAATAAGTAATTAAATGCTACCTAAATTAGGACAGATTTGTTAAGGAGCCTTGGATTTTAAAGCTATTATTAAATACGTGTATTTTAACTAAAAATAATAATGTCTATATAAGTAAAAGAGCTAGATACTCTCAAATAAGTTTGGTGCTAAATATGCGACTCTTAAGCTGATTAGAAAGCAATTTTCTGTAAAGAATGCCAGACAATATACTGTATAAAGTGCATTTCAGATTAGTTTTACTGTATTGATGGATGCAATAATTAGGAAGAGGCTTTCGATTAAAGATTCAACTAAATTGACAAATAAATGATAGATAAAATGAAAATTACTAAACTAACATGTGCTAATTGTAATCAATAGTTCAAACTAGATAAAATTAAAAATCATAAATGTAAGTCATCGACTTCTGGCACTTAAGCATGGTCAAATGAAGAAAGAAATAGAATAGTCAGCTTTGTTAAGGAATCTGAGGAAGAAATTAACAAGTTAAAAGAAGAACTTCAGAACTTAAAAAATACAGGAGGGATGAATAAATAATAATAAGCACCTTATGATAAAAAAGCTGTATAGAAAGCTGTTGACAAGCATATAAACGATTTAATATCAAAGAAAAATCTTGATGTAAGTTAGGATGGATGGTTACCCTCACTAGTTCTTCCAAGATAAGATTTAGATGCCGAATCTAGAAAATTATTTCCAGAGTTTTAGCAATATAAACTCTTATATAGAATGACTAGAGATAAGTCTTCCAATGATAATTTTCATAAAAATTGCGATAGATTTAGCAACACTATTACCTTAATAAAGGCAAATGACAGTGCCATTTTTGGAGGTTTCACAACAATAGCCTGAAAAACAAATGAGGATAAGATGTTCATTAAAGAACTGAATGGAGAAAATGAAAGTGAATAAAATTAGGTGTAAGGAAGGAATATAAATGAGAAAATGGTAGATAAATCTGAAATGGAAAACTAATATGCTAAATTTGCATTTCTACCTTTAAAAAAAGAACGTCCTAGATAAGGAAAAAAATAAGGAAACACTAATGAAAAGGGAGTAAAATCAACTTTATAGTAAACTTAAACTTTTATATTTTCAATCACTAATGGTCTCAAAATCCAACCAAAACTAGTTCAATTAGCAAATCCAGCTAAAGCAGTAGGACATTGGAAAGGTTTTGGACCATGCTTTGGAGAAGAAGATCTTTGTATTGATTTAGATTGCCACATAAATTCAAAAGTATAGCTAGGAAGAAGTTTCATGGTAGAAAACAAGAGCATTGAAGATTAAAGCACATACCTTTGCTTAGGAAGTGTTTGGAGCATTATGGAATTAGAGGTTTTTATGATTGCAGAATGACTGAAATTTTTAAATTTACAATTATGTCTTCAATAATCAAAATTATAATAGCTTTAGAGCAGATAATTGAGTCAATACTTAAATGCTAAAATAATACTTTCTTTTTAAGCTCAAATTATAAATTCAATACAAGCATTCTATCCCAAAGCAAACAAATATAGGATTTAAATTAATTATACTTGTTTTGTCTACTTATCTATTTTAATCTGCTAGAGAATTTACAATTTACTTACTTAATATATGAAAAGGCTTAGAGACAATTTTAATAATAGTTTAAGCATGCTTAAAATAGAATAGAATATAGAAAGAGATGATATCTAATTAAAATTTATGCTCTGCTTTCTTAGATCAATATTTTCTCTTTACTTAACTTTATATGTTTTACCTTGTTTTTAAAAAAGTTAAGACAATCTCTTAATTATCTAGTTTTAAAATTGACATAGAATTTAATAAAAAAGTTATTTATCCCTTGTAAGATATTTATATACAAGTTTAAAGTAAAGCAAAAATAGTTACTTTCCAATAAAAAAATTTATAAATCTGAGAAAAATGTTAAATTGTACCCACTAAAATTAAAGCTCCCTTAAATTGGAAACTAGGTTTATAGCAAGAAAATGTTTTTAATTAAATGACATAATGAATTTAGTTTAGAGCATTATTCTCAAAGCTAAATACCAAAAACATTTAAATGGTTTGCCAATATCTCTCTGATGTACTTATCTTTAATAAATTATCTTTCTTAAATTAATTATTCTTGCTAAACATAACTTGCATAAGCTTAATTAACTATAGCAAGCTTTTTGCGTCATCTTATTTTAGCGATAACTTGAGATGTCGAAAAAGCGATAAACTTAAATGAAGCATAATAAGATAGCAAAAAAGTTAAAATTATGTAGAGTTTGGGATGTATAAAGTTAAATTAGGACTGAAAAATTAAATATTACATTTGAAGAAAAGAACTATGATAAATACAGGGAGGCTAAAATAATGACAACTAAGATATAAAATGTAAATTATATAAAATTACATTTATTAAATATTAATATCTGTAATAATAAAGAAACTTAAAAGTCATAAATTTTACTTCTAAATAATATAATTAAATTTAAAATATTATAGAAAAAATATAATAGTATTTAGCAAGAAGTAGACGTCTCTCAATAAATACTTAAAAAATATTAATGATAATCTAAATTAATCGAACAGTCAGTCACCTTAATAAGATTTAGATAAATAAATAAAGAGAATTATAGAGCGCGTAGCACCTCGTTGGCGCACAGCTCTTTCAGTATTAATATATAATATTAAGAAAAGCGTTCTCAAAAGCTTGATTTCATTCTATTCATCCAAAGAGTCACTTTAGCTTCTCCAAATGGAAAATCTTCTTATTAAAAATTATCCTTAAATTTTGAATCAAATGCTTCAGTTTTCTTGAATAAGGTCCAAATAAGAATTAGTAATTAGTCATTAGACCCATCAGTCAAACTTTTATACTGTTAGAGAGAACCCTTGGGCAATTAGGCTTGTCTCTTCTGAGCTTGTCCACCCTTTCCCGTGGTGGCATCTAGTTCAAGATTACTTGCAATGCAATTTACACTGCACCAGATTGCCTACTAGTTTTTCTGATGCGGCCGAAATCCATTATATATATATAATATTCTCAGAAATCTAAACATTATCAGTTCATTAAAAAATAACAAATTTAAAATAAGAATTAGAGCAAAGATTAAAGATTGAAAAACTTGAATGGATACTATGAAAAATAGATGATGAAGTAAATCTTAATTAGAATTTAAAGAGGAAGCAATAAAAAACATATAGTCATAAATAGAATATAAACTATATTATATTTATAAATTATCTAGTTATATCTCTCAAATTTTTTAATTTTAGTCTTCTCAGTTTATGTATAAAATAAAAAACTTTAAAAAGTATACATATTTTATTAAGAAATTATTTAATGGATAACAGGAAAATATACCTAGTATTTAGAAATAAAAATATAAATAAAGAATAAGAAGAAAATACACTGCTATATATATCAAAAGAGGTATCATTATTGCAGGTGAAGAAACCAAATTTATAAAAAGAATTAAAAAATTATAATAAAAGGCTTATTTTAAATTTAACCTACTTAAACAGGTTTAATATAGAAATATTTTTTTATAATAGTAAGTTTAGCCTTTTTAAAATTAACTTTTAGATGAAATAGGATCAACTATAAAATCCAAACAATGTAAATATGTATGATTTTAGTCAGTATATATACTAGTAACAAGAAATTATGCAATAATAAAAAAATTTAAGCATATATAAAGGTTAAAGCATTTAAGATGACTTCTTTTAAATATTTTGCTTATTTAAGTAGTTAATAACTATTTTAAATAATGACTGTTAAATATTCTCTAATAATTTCATATTTTGAATAATAAATTTTGTAAATCAAGGTAGATATAAAGCATTTTTGGAAGAGACTATTTAAAATAGGATTTTGATAAACTGTTGTAGTGAGTTTATTAAAAATAATAAACAATTATAAGAATAATAGTATTGAAAGATAAAAATTCAATTAAAAGTATTTTGACTCGCTTATTGGTTTCCTTTGCTACTTTGTTGTTGCTTTTCTTTATTCTATTGCTCTTGTTCAGCTTGCTGCTAACAGTTTTTATACAAAAATTCGCTCTTTAATAAATAAATAATCTTACTAAATAATCAATAGGATCATTTGGAAGTTCTCTACATATTTCAATGAGACCTTCTGTCAAAACTGGTATTACTTTATTCATTAGATAATGTCTTAGAGGTAGTGATCGTGCTTCTAATAGCTCTCTTTCTTTTGCCTTTATTTTTTCCAAGTTAAGTTTAGTTTCTTTTTCGATAAATTTTTGATCTTAGCTTTCATGTTAAGAAAGAGCTTTTATCAAGTTCTTTTCATTCTCAAATTCCTTAAGTTATTCGTGTATTGTTATTTCTTGAGTAAATTTTTCATTTTCAAAGTTAGCTGGTCTTCCATTTCTATCTATATATTGAATCATTTGCTAGAAAACTTCTACTTCATTTTCTTCATCTATTTAAGTTACATCTACTATATGAGGTTCTAAAGGTTGAATTTCAGATCATTCTTCCAAAAATGTTTAAATATTAGGCTGGTTTTTACTTATAACTGGATCATTTTACTATCTCCAAGCTAGTAATCGTCTTGCCATATGTTCATCAGTTCAATGAGTTCCTTAAACTTATTCTTCGGGAAGTTGTTTTATTCTAGCTTTCAAAAATACGTCAGTTCCTTAAAGTAAAATAATAGAATGAGGATAAATTTCTTAAATTATTTAATCTTCTTCCTATTCTTCAGCTTCTTAGTCTTCTTCATTATTTTTTACCATAACCTTCTATAAGAAAGTTTTATTCATTGTGTCATAATTTTTTGGATAACCTTCTAAAATAAATCCTCTATTTCTACAATCGTTTTTAGAAAGTCTTATAAGAAGGCCTTCTTTAATAAGATCATCGGGAATCCTAGGGTGTATTGTGGAAGGATCTATTTCCTCATTTTTTTTCTTTTTCGCTTTTTCCATTTCAGCTACAGTTTCTTCTCTCAATTATTAAATTCTTTATTATACTCTTCTACCTAAATCTCCTTAGTCGTTTTTTAAATAGTTAACTATTTCTTAGATCTAAATATGAGGAATTTTATATTCATTTGCTATTTTTTAAGCATAGTAAGTCTTTCCTGATGTTGGTGGTCCAGCTATGAAGATTTTAATATTTGAAAGCTTTCTGAATGTTTTGAACTCATTCTATAGTAATTTTATGTTTTATATTATTCCTTATTTGCAATGCCAATCTCCAGGTTCTTATTTATCAGGCTCAATCAGTGGACCTGGAGTTAGTCAGAGATCTGTTAGTAGCATTTCTGCCCAAGGTTCTTCAGAGACTTCTTAGTAAGATGCAGCTTTAATTTTTCCTGATCCTATAGTAGTTGATATCGTTTAGATAATAGTCTTTTATTAAGGATTTTTAGTGCAATCTATACCAAAAATATATTTTTATTCTGGCTTTAGAACTACGACTTTATTGATTAGCGTAGCTAAATCTCTGATATGAATTGTTGGAATCATATTATCTCCATTTCCTATAAAAGGCAATTCTTCAGGTTCTTAAATCCAAGCAGATCTGAAATGATAACTTAATAATTCTTCTCCGTTTCCATATTTTAGCCCAGAGGCTATTATATAAGAGTTCAAATTGTCTTTGTTAAACGATATTGATAATAACAAAGATTCTAAAGCTTTTACAGGTTCATATTTAGGAGGAGGTTTTCTAGAGTTGTAATCCTATTCTGTAAAAGGAATTTTTTTGTAAATTGTTTTTGTTCTAAATTAAGGAACAATAACTGCTTATTCCTCAACATTTTCTGGTTTAGGAACTTCTCCAGATTACTCAAGATGTTGCTTGTCTTAACTAATTTGCTTAGACTCTTTAGAATCAAGAAAGTCTGATTTTTTAACCTGGGAACTTTTGGATTAATTTATTTGTGATTCTTCTGCTTCTTCGATTTCCTCTTCTTTTATGATATTATCCTAGATTTACTCAACTACTTCTTATTTTTCAACAATTTCACTTTCTTCCTCCTCTACACTCTCATACTCGCTAGGAGCTTAATCTATTGGAACTTCTATTTCTTTATCAAATACCAAGTTTGGAGGAGTATAGCCCCAAACTAAAACGCTACTAATAGCAATAAAAATCATTTCTTTTTCTAGCTTTTCACTCTTTAAGGTTTTGATAACATATTCTACTTCTTCAATATCAGAATTTATAAGATCGAATATAAGCACATCACACTCCAATAATTTCTTTCTAAATTTAACAGCGTTGTCTTTCTTGAAAATCATCGTAGTTCCTGTAGGTACTTTAAAGCTAGAATTAGGGTTAATAGTTCCAATTATAATATTCTCATTTTCTTCAACTAAATCATCATTACGGAAGTGTTCAACTAGATAATATCCTAGCATGCTGTTTATATTGTTAATGAAGTAACGTTTCTGTTGCATTTTATAATTTTTTAAATAGCTTTTTAGTTTATTTTAGCTAACTTAATAACTTCTTATTTATTCCAACTTAATTATTCTCTTACTATAAAAAATCCTACCCTTATAATTGCGTTAGTTATAAAATAAAGCATAAATACCATACTTTTAGCATAAATAAGGAAAGGAGATAATCCTTTTAAGAGATATATGTAATAGCTTATATTACTAAGGTTAATTAGATTAAAGCAATAGTTTAAGACTGAATAGAAGTATTTTAGTATCTTAGATGCTCTTCTTTCTAATTCCATAATAAAGCTAGATAAGTTTAAAAATTGATAAGCACACTTAAGGGTAATTTACTACTCTCTAATCGAAGCATTTATCATTAATTGATGGGTTTACTAGAGAGTTCTGAATGATTGTGGATATAAGCATAATATAGTTGATTAAGTGGTCTATTTTACTTAGTTTAATGGAATAAAAGATCAATAGTAATTACTAGGAGTAAGTATCTCATAAAAATAAAGAAGGCTAACATATTACTAAACTAATAATATGAATGCTTAGAAAAACCATTAAGCATTTGTGCTTTGACTATTCTAATTATCTACTTTCCCACTGCTAAATAGTTTATAGTATTTAATTTGATTTTAGCATTTAAGCTATTAATTTAATTATAATGGATATAAAAGGTAGAAGTTATTTTTGTAAGAGTAAACTATCTGCTAGTAATGAAGTTTAAATAGAAGGAATAACGCTTATTTATATTAGTTAGTTACTATTTTAGCTACTTATGAGAGTATGGCTAAACCTAGCAAAATCATAATTAGCTTCTCAGCAATAGTTATAAATAAATATCTCATAATTACTTATGCTATAAGAAAGCTTCATTGCTATATAAAATTGCTTCAATCATAGCAAATCTATAATATGCTAGTGCTAATTATAATTAAGCCTACTTAGTTCTTATATTCGTTCAATGGCCTAACTCTCTATTATTATTAAGCATATGATATAGAGAGCTAAGATTCTAGTTACAGCTGTAACTTAAATTTAAGAATAATAAATTTGAATATAAAATAGATTTGATGTTACCTGTATTGAACTATACTTGAATTTTAATTAAATAATTTAAAATTAATATAGAAAATGTCTAAGATGAGACCATAAACAGCTTAAGATGCAAGATACAATGAATACCTCACAAAAGTTAATGAAAGCAAATAAAGATTCTATCAATAGACCAAATTTAACCCTAATTGGTAATTTTTTTTTAATCCAATTATGTTAAAATTATTGAAATATATAGGCAAAGATTTGGATTATTTTCGTATTGTCCTGGTTACTCAGTTACTGATGTTAGATATAATGTCAAAAAGCCTAAAGATAGAAATGATGATGGTACTATTAAGGTAGGGCAAAAGAATTTCAACACAGATCCTTTGAAAAAGGGTACAGTTTTTTAAAAGGCAGGGTATTTACATGAAGGAGATGTTTATGAAGATAAATTTAGAATGTATGAATAGGAAAAAAAGGAAAATCAAAGCAAAACGCAAGCAATGCACTCCAATGCCTTCAGGCCTAATGGAACTTATAAAGAATTGATTGGAACTGGATTTGAACATAAGCAAGAATATAATCACAAGGTTTATGATACAAGAAATCCAGATGGCTCAGTCAAAAAAGGTTAATCTAATTTTTAGTGTGGACCTCCAAAAGAAGGAAATTCTTGCTTTACAGGATTTGAAAAGTTTCCTTAATATAAGATAGATCCTTATGAGAATGCTTAAGAAATGTCTAAAAGAAGCCTTTAAGCAACTCAAAATTTAAAAAACGGAAGAAATTGAAGACCAGGAACCAATAAAGGAAGAAATTTTAGTACTCATAGAGAATTATATGGAGAAGTTTAAATAAATCCAACAGTAAGTTTATTCAATATCTAAAACAGAGGTAAAAAGAAAGAGATACATCTTGGATGCCAAATCATAATAAGGCTTTTATGCCTACAAACCCAGCTAAGAGATCCACTATAGATAAAACCTTATAAAAATTCCCTAATTATGTTGAAGAAGGAGAATATAATAAAAGACCTAATTCTGCTTAGGGACAGTGGATGCATACTCATAATTGGAAAACAAGGCCAACTCCAAGTATTGTATAGAACTTTAGAAATAGAAACACCACTTTCAAATGAAAGATTTTAGAATAATTTATATTTAAATAAAGCTTGCTTATCATATTATTTCTTATTAAGTTACTATTACAGAACATCCTTTACCTTTACTTCAAGCCTTCCTTCTTTATTAGCTATTCAATCTCTTTTTCTAAAACTTATCAATTAGACATTATTCCATTGTGCTAATATGATTAGTAAATTAAACTATAATAAATCTTTAACTCAATAAAAAAGAGCAATTACAAGTAAATTGAATGTTAGTTTATGAAGTAAAGAGTTGAAAATGAGCATTAATCAAATAGTTAACTTGTAAAGGTTATTTAAAAATAGATGCTTTAGGTTTAAGTTAAGTATTAAAAGAAAAGATATAACTAAATAGAAACAGCAGTACTAACATGCTTAGCTAAGAGTATGAAGGACTAGAAGCATTAAAATCTATAAGATTATTATTATAATTAGGTTAGAAAAACTACTAAAAGGTCTATACAATTATTAAAATATTAAAAGTATTGAATAATGATACTCATATTTTCTCTATTGTTCTTAAAAATTGTTCTCTAAGTTTAAAAATAGAGATATCAAGATCTGAATCTCATGGAAAATTCGCTACTGAAGGAGCATCGAATTCAAGTTAAGCATCTCTTAAATCATCGAAATACTGATGAGCCAACGCTTCTTCTATTGAAATACGATTACTAGGATTAAATTAAAGCATTCTGTCCATCAAATAAAGAACTTCTGGAGCAGATCCAGGGAATAATAATTAGTAATCAGACTTAGCTCTAGGCTTAAATGATTTCAAATATTAAGAAGCCATCTCATCAGAAACAAATTCGAAATCAGATGGATCTTGTGGTGTTCCTATGACATTTAGAATGACATTTAACTAATCTTATTTAGAACTTGGAAATCCTAAAACTTTCCTTTTTGTATTGAAATCAGGACTTAAAGGAAAGCAGCTAGTTCCAGGAAATAAGGGACATCGTTACATAAAAGTCGCTGCATTAGCTTTCAAGAGTGATTGCAATTCAGCAATTATGCATCCAAGAGATCATATATCAATCATAGAAGTGTATTAAGTTTCTAGCAAAATTAATTCTGGAGCTCTATATCATCGAGTTACTACATGACCAGTCATTTAAACTTTCAGTTACTTAGGAGTTTTTTTTAAAAGAGCCCGTTTATTATTTGAACTTGCTGGTGCTTAAAATGATTTTGATTTTTAAAGAGAGAAATTTTGATTATCCTTATCCATTAATTTATTTTCTTCCATATTCAATTACTCGGAACTAGCAATTTCATCTATCTTTTACTAAATGTTCTATTTTTATTACTCATTCTCTATAACTTTTTCAAAAGGTAAACTTCTTGATAGCCCAAAGTCGCATATTTTTACAGTGCAATCTTCGTTCAATAGAATATTAGCAGGTTTAAGATCCCTATGCAAAATACCAGCTGAATGCATATATTTTATTCCACATAAAATATTATACAAAATTACCTTTATTTAGACTTCGTCTAGGTGCAAAGCACTTTTTATTAGTTTCCTTAAATCTGACTAAGCATATTCCATCACAATATATAAGTTTTCAAAAGTTTCCAATTCTACCTTTGGAATTATTATATCATGAATTTTAACTATACTAGGGTGATTCAAATACTTTAAAATAGCTATTTCCCTCAGGATTCTTTTAGCATCTACTACATCGTCAAAAATATTTACTAATCTCTTTATAGCTACTATTTCACCAGTTGTGATGTCCTTCGCTTAATACACTTACCCGAAAGAACCTTAGCCCAAGGGTTTAAGAAGCTAATAATTTGGTCCGATTGGCCAATCTACAGTATTTTAATTGAGCTCTATTTTAAAGGTTTATTTGGACTTAACTCCTTTCATTTTGAGTTTAATCTGTGAACAATATAGCTAAATATTAAGGAATAATATTGGAATATTAAAGTTAATAAATGTTAACTTTAAGTCTTTTTATAATAGAGACTTACCTGCTCTCCTATTTACTTTACTATTCTATTAATTAATTATCAAGCATCGCTAGTTGTTAAAGGAAAATGCCTAAACTCTAATGCAAGTTTTAATTCTAAGGTTTATTAGAAAATCAAATAGTGAATGAGTTTAATTAGATTTAATTTAATTAAACAGTCTCATAATTTAACGAAATTTCATTATTAGTTTTCTTAAAGATGGTAAAGGACATCCTTCCTAAAAGATTTTGTTGCTGCATTCAACTAAAGCACGGTGTGATAGGTCTTTGCCTATATCTCATTTTTATTGGCGCTTTATAAGTCATTGCTCTTACTGGAGCCTGGAACCTTGGTTACAATATGGTTTTAACTGTGGGAGACCTGATTTGTGCAGTTTTCGCAATGCTCAGCATATTATCTGTAAAGAAACTTAAGGTAGGTCAGCCTCTTAAGTTATTAGGAACTATATGGTTAATTTGTATCATTCTAAACGGTGTAGCATGGTAAGAACATATCAAGAGACAAGATGAAATTAAACAAAAGATGTCTGATTATGTTTCAGACAGTAGCAGTGGAATCACTACAGTTCAGCTTTAGTCATAAGAAAAAGGCTTTTTAAATATTTAACTTACCACTACAGCATCCTAGACCTAATCGACAGCATCCTAGGAAGATTCTAATAAGTCAAAAGCACAAGAAGTATACGATGATTTTATGAATCAAATACACGAATTAGATTAAGATTCGTTGTCCGTCATTTTTATTTGCTGGACAATTTTCAAAATCTATTGTTCGCTCTGCATAATGAAATTAGGTCATAAAATTGAAAGAAAGCATGGCAAAGACTTTTATTATAAGCTTGTATGAGCTTAAAACTCCAGACTAAATTAATATAAGCCTATTTAAAAATATCACCAAATTTTTTAAATGCCTCATATAATTCTATTGACTACCTAGTTTTTCTCTTACTTATACTAAATTTTCTTTATCGTACTTTCTAGATTCTAACCTTCCGCTTTATTACTTTAAATTGATTCAACTTTAATCTTTTAACTACATTACCTTATGATTTTTCCTTATTTTTATAAATAGGTTAGAAATTACATTTTAGAAAGAGAGGCCAAACAGAAATTAATGACAATTTAATGAATAAAATGATTTTTATTAAGAAGCTTAAATATAAAGGGGCAGAGTTCTAGTTATTTAGTTTGCTTCTTATTAATTAAAAGTTATCCTTACTAAAATTTAAGGAATTACTCTATCCTCTACTAAAAGAAATTAATTTAAATCAAAATCTCATATTTGTTTACTTTGCAAAGCTTTAGTACTTAAAAATTATCACTTCAATTTATAAAGAAAGATAAAGCTTAATTTATGACTTAATCAAATGAGATTGAGTGTTGCTAGGTTGGTAATAAAATATATAGAAAGAGTCTAGAGTTTAAAATATAGATTAGAGGGTCCTATATCTGAAGCAAGACAAATATACTAGATATTAATATTCAACATTAGCAATCTTTTTGTAAATATTACTTCTGCTATCTATAATATATTTAATATCCCAATGAACATAAAAGAGGAGATAAATTATAAAAATATTGAGCCACAACTTTTATCTTTCTATTTGAATTAGATAATACTAATATTATATACGTGAAATTGGTGGGGAATCAAATTTGAAGAATAATTTATAATGAAGATATTTTAAATATTAAGGTAGCTTTAAAAATGGAGGTAGATAATTTAAGGTTATAAATATGTTCTTAGATATAAAGTTTGAATCTTCTATTTCTATATTTAAAAATATTTAAGTCAAATTTAGACTTAAGACTTTATTTATATTTAATAGCGAAATGTAATCTCATAACTCGAGAATATGGTCAATCATTTTGCCAATTCCATCATAAACATCACATGGTCTTGCGGTTTCTTTCATGTAAGCTGGTGTGCAAACTATTTTGTTTTTTTCATCAATAGAAATTTAATCTACGTCTTTTAAATCAAGCTAATTTCCAAAACTTTAAGCACATTCAATGCTTCCTCCATAAGGCCAGTTCTAGCCTGTTTTTCCTAGAGTTAAATTGACTCCTGGACCTTAGAATTTAGTTCCAAAAACTCTTGCAGCAATGATTGGGGAAATACAGCATAATCCAATTGGCTTTTTACCTTTATAAAAATCTTTGAGGACCTTGGTCAGTTCCAAATCGACTTGCATTTCGGCTCCTTTGAATGCAAAATCACTCAAATTTTTAGCTGCACCAAACCCTCCAGGTATTAATAGCGCCTATAAAAATAATGCATTACATCATAATTAGAAGCTTTCAGATTAAGTAAGTCTTATATATTTCCACGAGCAATTCTAGCTGCCTCTTACTTAATATTTCTTTTCTATTACATTTCTTTTCCAGTAAGATGGTCTATTACATGAGCTTAATCCCTGTTAGGTGCAAAGCATTTATAGCCTATTCTTTTTCTTGACAAATGTATTAACATAGCAGTAGCCTCGTGAATTTCACTGTATAATAGATAAAAATTACGATCCATCATAAACTCCACATCCAGAAAGTACAATAGCAAATTTTTTGTTTGAAAAAGTAAATGATCTAGAAATAAACCTTATCATTTTTAAATTTCCTTGTTTACAACTCTAGAATTAAAAACTCTTTTAATTCTTTTACTTTTATGCTTCTTTACTTCTATCATTTGTGAAATTTAATCAATAAGATGTCTATATTCCTACTAAAGTGATATGCCTTTGCTAATATATTTAACTGTAGAAATGTTTCACATTTAAAAATGTATATATAGAATAATAGCAAAGCTTATGATATATTAGCAATTGAAGCAGTCTAAATTTAGGGATCTATTAGAAAATTATTCCCTAATCACTTTAATTTATAAACCTTTAAGCCATAACATTATAAGCAAATCTAACTTAATCCAATCTTTAAAAAATTTAGTTTTATAGTCAGATTAAAAGAGTTAAGAATTGAGGATTGCTTATGTTAAAATATGTGCCAAATGGTAAATAGTTTAATAATAATAGCCAGCTTACTAATTTAAGAGTAGCCTTACATAATATAAATCAAAATGAAATAGCTTCCTTTATCTAGCAGACAATATAAATAAATAATTAAAGCTTAAATGGAATAATAACTTTTTTATAGTTTAAGGTGATTTAGACTTCTAATGTATTTAGTATAAATTTGATAGCCTTTTGTATATAAAATAGTTTAAATAATAAGAAGATATTTGGTCAACTTTCAAATTTAGTTAATAATTACAAGTTAAATATGGTTAAAGTAAAGGCTTATGATTTAAGAAAAAAAGACAACGACGCCTTAAAAAAGCAGTTAGATGAACTTAGACAAGAACTTGCTCAATTACGAGTAGCTAAAGTTGCTGGAGGTGCTCCTTCTAAGCTTGCAAAAATAAAAATTGTGCGCAAAGCCATTGCTAGAGTTTTAACTGTCTAATCAGAGAAGAGAATTACAGCTGCTAGAGAGCAGTTTAAAGACACAAATTTAAAACCATTAGAATTGAGGATGAAGCAAATAAGAAAATTACGTCGCGCATTAACAAAGGAACAATTGAAAAAATAACCACTCAAAGTTTCAAAGAGATTAAGTAACTTTCCTTAGAGGAAATTCACTCTTTCTACATGATAAATAAACAAATAACTTTTAATTTAAACTCTAAATAACTTAGTATAATTTTATCTTCTTAATCTAAGTTTTTCTTACCATTAACTTTAGAAATACTACGTCATACTAATATTTCTCTTCTAAATCCTTATTAATAAATTAGCTAATCTTTTCACAAATATACAAAGATGCTACTAAGAATTCTTTTCAAAAACTCCATTAATATTGAGGAAGTGAAGAAATGATAAAAAGATTATAATAGAGAGTATCTCAATCAGTATATATAAAATAATAAATTAATTATTTTATTAAGTTATTTCATTATTTAGCATTATAACTATATAAACGCTTATTTTACTTCTTTGCTTTAATTATGCTCTTTTCTCATTCTTCATTTATCACAATAAAAAATTAGAGGATTTAGTTATTAGTTAGAGTAATCTTTATTATAGGAAATTTTTAAAAGATGCTATTTTAATTTATAGCTACATGGAGTGTCATATTTAGTGGAAATTGTTATTGAAGGAAAGAATTAAAAACCAAATTAATTTAATAAAGCAAAGATGAAAGAGAAGAATGCTTAGTAAGCTATCTCCAAACATAAGTTGAAAGGCTTTGGTTCGAATATTTAAGACGAAAAAGAAATTTTAAAATTAGCTTAATTAAACAGCTAGTAAACTAAGAGTTTATCATTTAAAAGAATTAAATTTAAATAGATAGACTATCAACATCATATCTTATAATTATTTAGAAATGGTTTGGCTTACCTATTTAGCATTTTAATATTTAAGTATTTAAAGAGAATATTTTCTAAACTAAAGTATAAAAGAAACATTTTATAAAGTTTAAGTTTGTTTGATAATAATAAACAAAAATTTTAATTTCAATATCTTAAATACCTAATTAGGACTTAAGGTAATCTACCTTTCTTAACTTTAATAAGTATCCTAGTAATAAGAATTATTATAAATTGATAATTATCTGGCAAATCTAATTATTTTATACTAAGAAATTTGCAACTTAATCTGCCAAAAATAGATCTTACAAGACACTTTTACTTAGACTGAATTGCTTATATTTAATATCTAGTAAGCTTTTTTACATGCTAGATAACTGATATTTAGTAATTAACAATTATATTTTAAGATATTAATAGACAACATTATTAAAGTCAAGCATAGCAGATATATAATAGAGATAGATGTAATAATGTTCTTAGTATTTAGCCAAAAATGATTAAAATGTAGAATACTTATTTTTTTATTAAGTGAAGCTTAATTTAAATAAGTATAATAGTCATTTTAATTAAAAAGAAAAGGCACTTTAATAGCTAGTCAATTTTATTAACTAAATAGGAAAAGCTAACTATTTGTTTAATTTCTTCCATTTTAAATAAATTATCCCTTATAAAATTTTATAAAGAAGCTATGAATAAAGAGTCTTAATATTATTAATACATAGCTATAAGAAGTTGGTTTAAACAAGATGAAGTTTAAAAAATTAATTTAGATAATTACAAAAAGAGATATTTAATGGAAAGAACAAGCGAAATATAATAGACTTAAAAAGCACTTAAATGAAAATTGAGAGTAATAGGAAGTTATACTTATGAATTATTAAAATTAAAGAAATGTGAATTTCCTTTTAAAGTTTAGTATAAATAGCAGTATTGGAAAAATCAGTTTTTATCTACAAACTAAACTGAAGATGTAAGCTAATAATGTACAGGGTCTAAATCTCCTTTTTTATATTATGATAATTCTTCGAAATTAATTTTCTACTCTGATATTTTCATGCTAATATCTACTTTATTTATTGGAGTTGCAATATCTTCTAGACATTTTTATTCGCAGTCCAATCCAAATATATATCCAACTATTCCCCCAAATATCATTAGTATAACAGCGGCTATATATCCTCAAAACAAATAAATTCTTTACTTTTTTCCAATAAGTCAACCATATATAAGTGGTCCAGCTACTCCTCCTATGAGAGTTCCCACAAAATAGAAGAAAGCTATTGCAATAGCTCTTACTTCTAAAGGAAATATTTCAGAAATTGTTAAGTATGCAGCTGAAGCTCCAGCTGAAGCAAAGAAAAAAGAAGCTGATCAAAATAGAGTCATAATCTCAGGCTTATTGATAATATTTAGAACGAATAAGATAGCGCTAGTTAATAGAATTAAAGAGGCTAAAGTATAAGTAAAAATTAGCATTTTTCTCCTTCCAACTGTATCAAAAAATCTTCCTATAATAATACAACCCAAAAAATTACCCGCTGCAAATGGAAATATATAATAAGCAACATGGTTATCCGGTACATTAAAGAAATCTTTTAAAGTCAAACCATAAGTAAGAAAAATGGCATTATAGAAAAAAGCTTAAGTAGTGATAAGCACTGAAGATAAAAAAGATCTTCTAGGATATGTTTTTATTGTATATTTTATCTGCTTGAGATAATTAGTTTCCTAATTTTAATGTACTGCTATATTTTACTCAGGAGGCACTTCAGTAAGTTTATATCCTTTATTAATAATTGTCTATTCTATTTTTTCTATATAAAATTCTGCTTCTTGAGCTCTTCCATGCATTAATAACCATCTAGGACTTTCCGGCATAAAAAATCTAGCTATTAGAACAATAATTCCTAGGCAAGTACCAAATCCAAAACAAAGTCTCCATCCAATATTGTCAGGGAATAAATAACTGAGAAATAATAGCTAAAGAGCACTTGAAATCGCACCTCCTATTCAATATGTCCCATTAATTATGATGTCAACAGTCCCTCTCAATCGAGCTGGAATCATTTCATCAACAGCACTGTTTATACTGGAATATTCACCACCAACTCCGAGTCCTGTTAGGAAAATACAAGGAATAAGTGTTCAGAAATTTCAACATAAACCAGTAAGGGCAGTTCCAGTTAAGTATAGAACAGGAGTTATTATAAACACTTTTTTTCTACCTTTCCTGTCGCTTAAAGCTCCTAGCAAAATTGAGCCTATAACTGCGCCAGATGTATAGCTAGCTCCTATTAATCCAACTTAAAATCCTGATAAATCCATAGTATTTTCTTCAGTAAGTTTGCCCGAAATGACTCCACTTATATTAGTCACTTGCAATCCATCCATTATTCATGAAATACCTAGACAAGATATAAGTTTCCAATGTCAAGAAGATCAAGGAAGTCGATCAAGTCTAAAAGGAATTTTAGAATATACAATATTAGACTAAGATTATCTCATTGAAATAGTTTTCCTTCCATATTTTGAACCAATTATTTCCACTTCAGTTTCTGATATTGCCTTTGATTATCTAGATTTTTATTTTTCTCCCTTTACTTCTTATACAGCTTGGTAATAAGAGTTATATCTGCCTTCTTCCGATGCACTTGACTTAACTTCTTCCTCTGTTTATTTCTTATTTATAGTGCTCATTTTATGTATTTCAATATATATTAAAAAGATATCAAATTTGTTTGAATATCTAGGCTAATTTAAAATTTAGTAAATAGCGTCTTATAATCCACATCTAACTCTAGAGGTTTCTGCTTTACTATATATAAATTTAGACTATTTACTTTCTTAAAAATAAACTGGCTCTATTGCTATTTTAGTATTGGTGTATTCTTCATTTTCTATATTAGAAAACACACTTTGTACTAAGAAAATAGTTTAAGCAGCAAAATATTTATATATAAAAACCTTAAAATGAGCATTATTTGAATAAATAAGAATAAGATTATCAAATTTGAAAATTAGACTAAGATTACTGTAATTTAAGCTTTTAATATATATTAGTGCTTTTACCTAACCTAATTAATATCTAATGAAAATCTTAATATCATTAGAAAGTATCTATTTAACAATTTGATAGTAGACTTTTTAAATGAATCTAATAATTAGCTATTAGACAATTATAAATTAATCAAAACATAGAGACTTTCTATCCATCAAGCAGAGAATCTTCATTATTTACCAAATCTATACTATTTTTTAGTTGAAATTTCTTTTTATATTTCCTTTCAATCCTAGCAGAAAAAGGCCTAATTTTAATATCTTAAGAGAAAATGCTGCCTTTGTGGAAATTGTTTCTAGAAGAGGATAAATTGCTATAGAAGTTTTTACTTTGTCTTTTAGGTATTTACAAAATTTAATCTTTTTTAACCGGCTCTTCGAAAGTCAAGTTTATCTATTTGCAAATATCTGTTCTGGTTTCCTAAATTGAGATTTAGCTCAAATCCAAGTTTGTAGGTTTATTGCTGTCTAATCTATAGTTACTTATTAAGCTTTTTGTTTTTTTATGATTCGAAACTTTTTCTTTTAATGGACTAGATCTCATTTTTTTAACAAGTGGAAATTGATTTTCGAAAGTTTAATTTTTTTCGGTTTATAAAGTTGCCTATTAAGGTCTATTTGAACTAATTAAATTGTAAGAGTTTATTATCAAAGAAGTCTGCCTTGGCTTTCTTTGCTTTTAGAATAGTTTTTTTTTCATTTCTTTGTACAAAATGTAGTTTTTAATGATTTTGGACTCATCATTCTCAATTAAATTATTTTCTTATATGGTTTTTACTTTTTATTTATCATACAAATGCTTATTTAGGTTGTCCTATCTAAATTGCTTCTGAGCTTGATGGTAATAAACTTGCGTTAATTTCTCAAAAGCTTAATTTCCAAAATGTTCAATAATGGTAGATCTTTTGCTCTTCCTGTAGTTTTATCTCTCTTCCTAATTGATTGAATGCATTCTTTACTTTTCCTCAATTTTTTTCTTTTTTGCTATAAGAAGTTTTTTAATAACAGAATCTTGCTCATAAAACTCCCTTTGATGTGCTAGGAAGTCATTAAGATTGTATTAGTTGCTGATATAAATAAAATAATTACTAATGTTTCAAAGGTGACCCATTTTTCAAATCCAAAAGTCTAGGGCGAAACAAACTTCTTTATTTAGAAGTGGAGTTGATATTAGCATTTCTGTGTAGAATCTAGCTCATTATATTTATACAGACTATTAAATAAAGTAATATGTATTAATTCAACTCTTTATTATTCCCTTTTAATCTATATTAGCTAGTATTATCGTGCTTATTGGAAGAATTCTACCTTATTACTTACTATTTATATCTTTTTTATTAACTAACTCTAAATAAAACTTATCAAAGCTTAGTTTATAATCAAAAAGACTTGAAGAAGGATATAGATTTTCACTAAAATAAAGTAGTTTTATTGAATCAAAAAGCAGCTAGGATGATTAATATGAATAAGAGAAGTAGGAATAGTTAGTTGATAAGTGTACTATCATAATATCTATTTATATAGCTTACTTTATTAGTATTTAGTTAAATATACTAGTTTACTACCTACTTTATAGGTAGGTATAATTTCACTCTTTAAAGATGCTATACGCCTAATTCTTCTACTTTATACATTATTATAATTAGTTTAGTCTATAGATGCTTTATATCCTGAATATATTATTATAAAGTAAAATAATTTACTTAAATATTGCTGATATAATATACTGGAGATTGAGTTAGAAATAAAAGGATATTAAAGAACTAATAGGAATAATTTTAACTACATAGATTATCAAAATTACTATATGGATAATATATAAAGTAATGTAAAGCAAAGCTTCATAGCTATGTGTTGGTATCTTTATGTTTAATACATTTATAGTTTTAAATTATATTATCAACTTTTCTATTCTAATGTACAGTAGATAGATATATGCTTTAATTAGCTTTAAAGTTAGAAACTTTGCATATTTATTTTTAAAGTTATATTGAAATAACAAATATATAGCTTGCTTTAGTAAATCTAACTCACTACTATTTCTCTATGTTAATAATAAAAAAATATGTTTAACTAAACATATTAGATGCAGCACTAAATCTAATATGAAGAGGCTAAATAAACAACAATTTACTTTTTTTTAATATACTAGTTTGAGATTTAAACAAAGACTATAAAAATAGAAACTAGCAAATATTAGGAGACATATCAGTCTAATTACTAAATAGAAGTTTACTGCAAAAAGTAAAATTGAATCTTAAACCATTTCAAAAGCATAAATTAAATAAAAACCTGAAAGTAAGTAGAGTTAGTTAAATAATTTATAAGGATATAGATAAAACTATTCTTAGTTTCTTCCTATTTTTAATAAATCTACTAATAACTATTGCCTTGCTTGGTATTTTAAATTAGAAAAGTTTTAAATCTTACTTGGTTTGATGGTATTTCTTAGTAAAATGATCTAAATGTTCTAAATATGAAAGATTATCTTGGATTAGTAAATTGATGCTCCATTATTAATGAAGCATCAAATAAAGCTACTTTTAATTAAATTTTTCTTATTATTTTCGGATAATTTCAAATTAGCAAATGACTATTTAACTCTAGTTGCATAAACATAGCTATATAAACTTCGCAGTGTATTAAGACATTTATTTCTAAGGAAAAGCTTCTACCAGCTTGACATCTAAAAGATGAAAATATTGATAAACTGCAGTACACTAATAATTTGAATATATATATATATGATACTATAGGTATGGAATGAATTAGTAAGGTTTATTTAAACTATGAACACTAGGCTTTAATAAGAAATAATAAATATAGTGAATAAGTTGTTTAATAATAATCTAATATAATGAAAATAATTTAAATTACAATATTTTTCTTTAATTTAACTAAAATTTAAATGAAAAGGAAAAATAAGAAATAAAGTCATATTAACTTTTATAATAAAGTATGCTTATTAAAAATAGTTTAAATAAGTATATCTGACTGGTAGTGATAATTCTAAAATATATGTAATGATGTAACTAAGAAGTAATAGATGCATTATCGAAAGAAATGAGAAAGTTAAATAAATCAAATTTTTAATTATTTAGATTTTAGAAGCATTTCAAACATTATTTATACATTTAAATGTATATAGAATCAATTAAGATGGGCAATATCTTTATAATTGACTAGAGCTAAGATAACACTATTTAATTATACCTTTT
The DNA here is from genome assembly GCA_946699065.1 of Loxodes magnus. Taxonomy (NCBI): domain Eukaryota; phylum Ciliophora; class Karyorelictea; order Loxodida; family Loxodidae; genus Loxodes; species Loxodes magnus. The sequence continues at coordinate 322,548 of CAMPDV010000125.1, read as the reverse complement.
AAAGTAAATGAAATGAATGAGTACTTATCTCTTCTAATAAAAATAAATTATATTAAATAACTCTTATATGAATTTTGTATTCAAGTAGCCTTTTTATAAGTCGTATGGGAATATAGATAGAAAGTAATTTTAAAAAAGATAAGAAGATGCTTAATGTAAAGGAAATAAAAAGCATAATATAAATTTTAGTTTTCTAATATTAAAATTCAAATCTGAAAAAATATCTTAGTTCTATACTTGAAATATTATAAAAATTCAAGCTTAAACTCCTAGATGCATCTTATTATTTAACTTCTATATATTATGATGCCTTTATTTTCATAACTTAGCTTCAGGTTCTAAAATCTGTAATCATAATTTAGATTTTAAAGCTTTATTTACAATAAATATCATAAAGGTGAACTAAGGAAATTTACATTAATGGAATATTAAAAGCAGAATCACTTTCTAATAAGTCTTTATTTCTATCTCTGAGTTATCTTTTACCATCATGAACGATAGCAATTATAATCTATATTTTATGATTTGTGCTATTGAAATAAAGTTATACAAAGATCAATTATAGCAAAATAATAAGAACTAAACCTAACTACTTTTCATCTCTTTCATTTTATGCTTCTCTTTCAATGACGAAGAACTTTTATTATTTTTACCCGTGGGTTAAAAAAAATAAATAAGGAAAATAAAATAAGAATGACTTTAAAAAATTAAAGCATTAAATATTTGTATTTAAAGTAAAAGGAGAAAGATTATAATATTCTATCAAGAACTATTAAATTACCTATTACTAGATTTCAGTCGTATAGTTTAATTTGATACCAGAAGCTTAAATTTATTATCTTTAATAATCCAAGATATATTAAGAGTCATGTATCTATAATTACTTGAGTTGTAAGTGATAGATATACCATTAAATTTGTTTCTAACTATAAAGATAATTACTTGACAGGTAGAATCTAAGTCTTATAATCTTAATTAAAGTATAAGATATAATGTATAAAGCTTTGCTAATTTAATTATTAAAATTTAATGAAAAAAGGCTATTTATCTGAAAAATATTTCTACTAATATCCAAAGTTTTAATCGTTAAAATACAACAGAAAAAATAAATTAAAAGAACATTTGCAGATATGCATAAGGATAAGAATATCTAAGGCTATATCTATCTCACTTGGGATAGGATTAAGAGAAAGAAGAAAAATATATAGTTGAATAGAATGAATGAGGATTAGACTAATTAATCTTTAACTATTCTAAAGAGTTAAAATAACTAATTTTTTATTTATTCTAAAAGAGAATAAATTAGTAATTAAATCCTCCTTTCAGTCTAAAAATACAAAGCTATAATTACTAGCTTAGTTAGATTATTAATCATTTATCTAATAAACAATCTTAGATACAGTATGAAATTTTTATATTTTAAAGTGTAATCAAAATAAAGGGAATTAATAGTAAATATCTCATTTTTTCTTATGATATAATCAAATGCCTTTGATATATTATAACATACCCTTTCCAAATTTAGTTGGCTTAATAAATGTGAATACTTAAGTAATTTAACACTTAAGTCCAAAAATTCTACCTGAATATATAATAGAGAGAGAATTTAAATATCTTAATATATTATTATCAAGACTTTTAATGTTTTTTTGGCTTTGAGATATTAAACTAGCTTTTGGCATAAATATATATAGTACTATAAATCTAATAACTAAGGAGATAAATAAAATAAATCTAGTGAACATTTCCCATATAATTATATTTAAAACTAGCCTTTAATTTAAAATTTTAAAGACAGCAATAATTATAAATAGGACTAAGTTAGTTTTAAGATAATTGAACTATATATAACAAATTATATAATTAACTAGTAGTAGAGACTATAAGTAAAGATATTAATTAATTCTAAAACTAAAATATTTTTGGGTTTAGTAATAGTTGAAAGATAATAGAACTGTAGCTGTCTTTATTGCATTTACTTAAGATTAATTTTGAGCTATTTTGAACATAATTTTTAGTAAGAATAAAGTTTTCTTAAATGTTTTGAGATAGAATAGAATAAATATATGGAGATTGTAATTTAATTAATATAAAAGATATATCAGAAATGGTAGCTTAGATAGATTATTCAAAACAATTTATTTGAACCATTAACTTTAATTATTATTTTGAGAACGTTCAAAAAGTACAAAATGAATCCAACTTTGATAAACACTCTCAAGCAAGAATTTATTTTATCTATAATCTAACTAATACTTTAAGCTTAAATCATAACAAAATTTAAAGAAAACCTTTGGAGATTTTCTAATAGTTCTAGCATTAGACTAGATAGAGATGGCCAATGTCATATAAAAGCTTAAATTATAAATCGAATGAGCTTAGTTTTAATCAATTTATATGCACTTCCATTATTTCTAGATACTATACTTATAATTAACTCTCTTTTATTAATAAAGCATCTTCTCCATTTAGATACGCAATTTACACTTACCATCGATATAGCAAGTATATTAATCCAATGTATAAAAATATCATAAAGAAATAAGTTTAAGTGTAGAAGATATAAATAATAGAGTATCTTTATTTATTATAAATTATATTATAATACACATCTTAAAATAATTCTCCAAGTATATTTAGAATAAAAAAGGTGTATCATCAAAATTTATATAATGACTAAAATAATAATTTTAGTTAAATGATTGTTAGACAATTAAATATAGAACATTATTTCCTAGTATAATTTATGAGTAGGAAAAGAGCTAAAATTTAAGTTTAAATTTAATTTTTAAATTAAAATTTGAACTGAAAAATTAAAATATTTGTCTAGTAAGTTAGAGTTAGTTTAATCATAAATTCAATAGCAGTATGCTTTCTAAAAATTAGTAGCTTAATAAAGTCAAATTATTAAAACTTATAAAATTAACTTCAAATAAATTTATTATCTTAATCCAGAAACTTTACCCATATGGAAGCTAGTTTGATGTCTAAAGTGTTATTTGAGATTATTCTAGGTTTTAGAAGTTCGAATAAACTTTTTAGTCATAACTGAATTTAGTAAACTTAGAGAACTCTGATATTAAGTTTTTAATATATTTATCTAACTCAATCTAAAATTAAACAATCTATGAGCATTTAGGGATATTTATTATTTTAATTATAAAAATGTCACAACTTAGCCTCTGAACAAATAATTTCTAAAACCTTTACTAACGCTTGTATGTGATTATATAAGTGAATAAGTTAAAAAATTCTAAAGGAGACCAAACAAAGCAAGTTATTTGTACTCAGTTGATACACTTTATCCAGAATATCTACTTGTTAATCTCTTTGGTTGATTTGGAGAGTAAAGCAGCCTTTGAAGTAGAGAAGATAAAAGAAGTTTTCGGAGGATTCGTAGTAACTCCTATGTTTGATAAATCGTTTGATCATTTTATTTTTTTATATATAGTGTGCTCAATTTATGTTATTATATTATTTGGTTGCAGCTTATATATAATGAAGGCCTCTAAACCTTTCAAATTAATTATTGATTTTGCTACGTGGAACTCAGATAACTTCTATCTGATTTTATCAATTCCTGTAAACAAGACTTTAATAACAATGATAGCTTCACCCAAGTTATTTCCAGACGACATATAATATTTTTCGACAATATATATGATACTATTTATAATTTCCTTTGTAGAGATTATCATGATCTTGGTATACCTAATAGCCAATTTATACCTGACAGTAGATGTTAATTTCGAAATAAGAATATCTAATGATATTTTGTTTCACTAGTCTTAGCAGCATTGCATATATTTAATGCAAACTTTGGTTATAATAATCTTAAACTCATTCAAGCAAATGCAATCCTTACTTATATTTTATTTAGTTAACTAAATAAGAGTTTTATTGAAGAAACTTAGCATAGGAACATATGCAAGCATAATAGTAGAAATGTGAGATTTCTTCCTTTTCTTAGTCAAAATTTTAGTTGCAAGCATTATGTTAATTTTAGAAACCCAAGATCTTAAAGTCTTTTTTCTTCTTGTTTTAATTCCTTTTCTTTACCAAATCGGAAACTTTATTTATCTAAAAAGAATTGAGTATTTTATGAGTTTAAAGATGAGCAAAGAAAAAAACATGGAGCATTGCTTGTAAATAATAAATTTCTATAGATAAATTCATGCCTTACAAGGGAGATAATTACTTGATCCAAAATTAATCGTTTTGCTAAAAGGCTCTTTGGTAAAGAATCTTAAATCAAAGGATTAATAAAAGATATTTGAAGGTATGAAAATCACTAAAAACGCTTAAGTCTTCAATGAAATCTTGATTTCGATGTGTAACTAAGTTATAACTCATTTTAGTTCTAAAAAATAATTCTCAAAATCTTTCGTTATGTTTACCTTATTTTTCATTCTATAGCAACAAAAGCAGTTTTAGTTATGTTTTGAGGTACTAAAACAGTTTGGAAATGAAAAGCAAAATTTAGTATTCAAATTTTATCTCTTTTTAGCAGATCAGCTATTAATGAATATAGTCCACGAATAAAAAGAAACTGCTTTACAAAAAATAAGACTAGACCATCAATAGAAAGTATAAGATTAATCAGATTACATAAAGAAACATTTCGATAGCTAGTTGCTTGATGTAGAGATAATAATTGACTTGAATGAAATCTTTAAAAACCTAAAGTTAACAAAAAATGCCTTATAGTTAAAATACCTAAAATTTTGGGAGCATCTCTCTCATGATTTAATATAAGAATAGTAATTACTTAACTTAAATAAAGACATTTAAAAACTCTAAGATGAAATGGATAAATTATACGGTTAAATTATGAACATCAACCCTCAATTCTATAAAGCTGATTTCTAATATGCGGAAACATTGCAGATAATTAACTCGGAAGATCCTAAAATAGAAGGAATTAAAAAAAATGCTGAAAATAAGAAGTTTGCCAATGAAAGAATTAAACTATTTAGGAAAAATGATTTTTTAACTAATTTATTAGATGAAGACATAATGATAATAGTTTTAAATGCTAATGATAATTATAAAATTATCTATGCTAATCAATAGGCCTGCTAAACACTCAAGTTCGCTTCTTCTGTAATTGAAACTATTACTTTCGATTAACTCTGTCCTTATCATATTTAAAAACAACTAAAGACTTATATAGACGATTCGTTGGGTAATGAAATAAAAACAGTTCTTTTGACTTAAGATGGCTTTCTTCTTCCTCTTATTTAACTCGCGACTCCTCGTTGGAAGAATTCAAAGCTTGAGATTCTTTTCGCTTTTTAACCATTGAATAGTGTAAAGAATAGTGGACTTTTATTAATAGATGAGGAAGGCTTAATAATAGCTAAATAATAGCATCTATAGTATTTATTCGCAAAGTAAGAAAATACTTCAAATGCTAAGGTAAAATTAAACGAATTCTGCCCTCAGTATTAAAGCTATTTGAACACAAACAAAATTATTGCTGCAAATTCATTTAGTCAACATAGCAAATCTCTACTGAAAAAGCAGCAAAGTCCAAAAAATAGTTATATGGAATAGTCTAGCTTTAATAATGTTTTCTTTCCTAGTATTAAATAATCCTAAAAAAGTGAAAGTTAAGAATAAAACGATAACAATTAGGAGAATATATAAATTAACTCAGTAGAAGGTTTTTGGCCTATATTTGGAAGTTATCTAATTCAAATAGTTCTTGTTGGATCCTTTTTTAAGTAACTTTAGGTATACTAAGAAAGCTCAATTGAAAGTCCATCTTAACGTTCATATTTTTCTTCATAGCATTTTTTTAATTCAAGAGAAGAAAAAAACAGTAAATAAAAATCCATTAATGAAGCCTCTGTTCCTCAATAATCTGACAGTGAAGTCGCTTAAATACAAAGATTAAGATAGAATAAAATTTAGATTACTCTATAAAAAATAAGGAAATTGCTGAAAATAACAGGCCTCATTTTCCTTATCATTTTAATGGTTTTTATATGGTATACTTAAATTATCATGTAAGACTCATTATAAATATACGAAACTAACTACAATAAGCTCGACCTGATTTTATCAATAAGCAATCTCACCATTAGTTCTCATTGATTAGTTGTATCACTAAAAGGTCATGTAACAGGCTCAATATCTGATGAATATTTATGATAGTTCTAAAGGTAAGTATATACATAGGACTTATTTGATAATATCTAGTAAGAAATAAAATAAATCTAGAGATAACTAAATGAAAACATTTTAGATCTATATAAGCTTGCAAAGTGATTCCCTAATTCATACAAAAAGGATTTAGTTATTCACATGAAATCTTTAATTGAAGAAAATGTTTAGTCTCAGAATTCAACTTTAAACTACATTTAAGGTTGCCAATTAATTAATAGGAACTTGTTTATGATTTCATCAATGACTAAAGAAAACTACTAAAAGCAAGGGAATATATTCTTATTTTCTTTCAGGATAAATGGATTAAATACTTTACTATAATAGAGCTATAACTTATTGAAGGAAATGGTTGATAAACCTGAATAAAACTTCAATAAAATAAGAAAAGTTTCTATAATCTGCTTCGTAATATAGACTACATTCGATTTGTTCATGTTCGTCTTTATATACTACATAGTAATAAAAATAATGAAGTCAAGGAAAAGAATTATTTTTTTCTTTGTTAAGATTGCTAAAATTTATGCTTAGAAGTATTAAAAAAAACTATAAGAAGAATTGTAATAAAAGCTACTTAGCTTGGATGAAATAAGCTTGGTTAATGAACTTCAAGAAGACTGTAAAGAAGATTAGAGTTAATAAAACTTTCAGGGAGAATCTAAGACTAGTACTTCTAATGTTACTATTTTTGAAAATAAGCAAAACATCACTGATCTTTCTATCGTTCAGAATTAAAAATAAATGAAAACTAGTAAAAAGAACACAAAGAGACATAGTTAAAGAAATCCTAAAAATATGCTTTAGAGTATAAACGAATGAAAAAATTGGAGCTAATTTTCAATCTTGATTTTCTTATTTATAATATGCTTTTAAGTATACTATATTATAGACTTTACTCTTTATCCAAATTACGTTTAAAACTTTGAAATTCACTAGAAAGGAAACTTTTTGATATCAGAGAAGTAAATATTGACTTAAATGTCCATTACCTCCTTAATTGAATTATTGCTTAATTAATCTTCTATGGTAATCAATCAAAATACTGAATAGTTAACTCCATATTTAATAGATGAATTGGAGTAAGTAAGTTTAGAGTACAACTAGTATTTTTAAGACAAAATCGATGTCTTTTCAAAAGATTTCACAGACTTGTATGATTAAACGACAGATCAAGATGCCTGCTCTATTTTTATAGAGCAAAGTTTATGTTAATAAGTAGCAGATGGTAGCCTTTAGTAAGGATATCATTTGGCTACTATAAAGTATATATAAAATTTGAGAGAAATTTACTAAGAGTTTATGATTTCAGATAGAAGTTAAGAAACCGGCTTAAAAATCCTTCAATCATAAAAATTTATAGAAAGCAAGATTCTGGAGCAATTTTTTTTGGTAGATCTTGATGGAAGGATTTAGGAAGAAATAAAGGACAATATCAAGTAAGATTTCGTAGAAGCTTAAAAATATTGTGACATTTTCAATTCTATCCAAACTTGTGTTTATGTTATACTATTTGTGACAGTTTGAATAATTCTGACTTAATATTTCAGTTAAATCATCATGGAGCAGACTAATATAATAAAGCTACTTCCTACCAAATTCATCATTTACGGTAACCTTAAAAATGAATTCATAGAGACCATCAAAAATCTCTGAAGCACTTTTATCTTAAAATATTTAATTAAAATTTACCTTTTTAATTAAGCCACTTTATTTAACTATCTAACTAGATCTCTAAAGCAACTGAATAATGTTATTTCAAACTTTTGCTGCATATTTAATACTTTTACAAGTAAATAGAATAAGCAAATCTATAGTATACTAAGTCTAAGAATAAAAATAGGAATTCTAGTTAACTAGCGAAGAATAAATAAATTACCTTATTTAAAGAAAAATAGAGTATAGTTCAAAATAAATTGCATAGTGTTAGTCTACTACTAGAAATAAAATAGTCATATCATTTATAACATAAAAGAACCAAATTTAAAAAGGATGCAGTACTTAATTGCTATTATAAAGATCTTAGAAGAAAGCTTAATACTATACTAAATCTCTTTACTAGCTAGATTAAGGAATCAAAACGTAAATTTTACATTCTAAACATTTGATAACTATACAAAAAACATAATAGCAAGTACTTAAATCAATTTCTAATAAGGTAGTTAACTAAAAATGATTTCTTAAATAGTTTTAGGCTACATATCAGACTTTAAAAACCAGTAAAGATTTAATTAAAATTAGATTTTTAATTTTATTAAATTCACAAGAGTTAAAGCTAGTAATTAAAGCTTTGAAAGTTGAAAAGCTTAAAGTTTAAATTAAATTTCTATTAGTTAAAGTCAAAGCTATATAATAAGAATTTTTAGTCTATATATTTAATAACAGAATAAAATTTAAAATTTAGAGTGTTAATACTAAATTTTTAACTATGCATTATATCTGATGATCCAACTTAATACTTTAATTTATGAATGAATTAAAGAAAACATATATGGTATGCCTAGACTTATGTAGACTAAATTGAAATTTATGTGATATTAAGGCAAGTCCATTAACTCCAATTTCAGCAAAATATTTCAATTTTTAATTGCTCCAACTAATAAAATTTCGTTAAAGCAAGATACAGTTTAACTAGTTACAGTACCTTCAATTTTTATAAATTTTAATATTAAGAATCTTATGTAATTCTCATAACTCAGTTGGAGCGTTCTTTTAAAAATGACTTAAAGAAGATACAAAGATTGCTCAATAAATTGAAAAAAAATTAGGAGTAAATTTCAAGCAAATAAGAGATTAAGTGGTTTTCAATTAAATGGTATATGAGAAAAGACACTTTAAAGATAAAGTTATGCATTTTAATTTTTAATTGCTATTAATAAGAAAATAGCTTGCTACAGCTTTTTTCCTTTCAAATTAAATGAGCAACTTTCTTTCCGAATAAAGATATTTACATGCATAAGCAATATTTATGTATAGCAATATTAAAGTCTAAGTATACTTTATCCTTATATTTAAGTTAAAGAGTCTTAAAATATTTAATTTTGCTTAATTATATTAAAAGCTATATAGTTTAAGTGTTTGTTTTAGGTGCTAATATATTAAGCATGTAGAATCAAAGAGATCAATTTAAAACTTGCTTTATATACAAATAAGAGTTATATTTGCACTTTCTATTATTATATAAATTCCCTTAGTATCTTAAGCTAGAAAAAGATCAAAAAAAGTCTCTAGCAGAAATCGCCTTAAGATGCCTATTTTAACGTGAAATAACTTAAACTTTATATTACCTTATATTTAATATTATATATCCTTAATTATCATCTTTTTATTATTAAAGCCTTTATTATTTTTAGCTATTAGCCTATGTTATTTAACTTTATACAAAAAAAAATTAAGGCTAAGTTAGATAAAAGCAAAAATAAAGAGTTTTAAATGAAGATTTTTATAAAGGTAAGAGCAAAAGGGAAGTAGAAAGTAAGTTTCTTAACTAAAATCAAACTTTTAATCCTTAAAATTATAGATATAATGCTTCTAGATAGAATTAAGTTATTAACCTTACAAGTTTGCATATCTACACTCTTAAATTATATCTACTTCCTTACTATTTTCATTGTAGAGTAGTATGGAATTGAAAAGTAAGTCAGAATATACAAATTATGAAGGAGAGATTTTTATGGAATTAGTGAATTAATAATTTAAGGATGAATGATTGAAATTGCTATAGTTAAGAGAATCTGAGATTAAACTAAAATTAAAATAAAATTAGCTAATTAATAGTAAATCAAATATTCGAACCTCTATTTAGTTAAAAATAGCAGAAAGACTAAATGGCATCAAATAAAGGTAAAAAAGAGAATAAGGCAAATAAAAATAATACAGATATGTTAAATTACTTTAAACAGCGTTCCTCTTAGAAATAAAATTTTAGATTTAAAGAGAATAAAAGAAAGTTTATTAAGATAGAATAAAGGTTAATTTCTATGCATTATATTAGAAAATACTAAAAATAGCAAGAATATCAGTCTCTTTTTCGTTTTAATATATTAGATTTATATCTTAAGTTGTTTTTTCCTTGTTATAGTACCTTATAAAACAAAATTTTTTATTTCAAAAATTATTTGAAGCAAGATTTTTGACAATTTCGGTTGTAGTTGATTATCTAAATATAAATGTGAAGATAAAATCTTAGTATTCAATCAATTGAACTTAAGTAAGAATTGTCTTCTTTTAAAATAATTGTAATAGCTTAAAAAACAAAAATACAGTAAAGTAAATAAAAATTCTCATTAGTAGATATTATATAATAAGAACTAATAAAAGGTTAACTATTACTTAGGATTATTCTTATATTCTATTATTAAATGCAACTGGCTAATTTACTATTTAAGCTTAACAAAATTGTCCTTATTAATTATTTCTTATCTTTAACACCTTTATCTCTCAATAGTCAAATTTACTAAGATTTGTAATATTTTCTTTTTAATTTTAGGTAACAATCTTAAATAACCTCCAGCTATTTTTGAAATCATAATTATTAAATAAAATAATTATATCTGAATGTAATACTTCAACTTATAAACCTAATTAAAGCATTTAAAAAATTTACATTATAAATGAGAATCTTTCTATTACATTCAATTAGCTCTTATTGCCTCTTTTTATAAGAAGGTACTATATACATCATATATCTAAAATTAGATGCTTTAAATATAGAACTTCATTGGCTTATATTATTAATTAATTATTTATTTTTTCATATAATCTTGCACCTTAATTCAGATAAAATATGCTTATCTCTATTGTTATATTTAATCTTAGCACACTCAAATAAAAAAGTTATTTAATCCTTTTTGCTATTTTATAAACTTATAGCCTTTTTATAATTTTCTAGTTTATACTATATCTTAAATTAAAGCAGTATTAAATAAGATTAATATTACTTAATATAGTTTTAAATCTTAATTTAGGATATTTATTTTTTAATTAGCTTTTTATTATTACAATTACTACTCATTATTTTTATTACTAATTAGACTTAAGAAAAAAGCTATTTCTCCCAGGTTTATCTTTTATAGTTTGATGAATAGATCTCTCTTAATGATACTTTTAGATTTCTTAATACTTTAATTAGATAATCTAGATCTTTTGCTTAAAGGTTATTAAATATATTTAAAAAGTATGGAGATTATCTCTCATTGAACTATTTCTTTGCTCTTTTTCAATTATCTTTATTAAACTTTATTACATTTTCTAGATTCTGAAACTAATTAAATTCTTTGTTATCTTAATATCCTTTAGAGTTAATCCTATTATTGATATGAAGTAAATACTATAAAAAGGAAACTATGGATACTATCTTTAGCTTCTTATTTATAAGATTTTGCTGTTGCATACCAATTCTACTTCTTAGCAATTAATACCTTAACTTTATCAAATTGTTCATTCTCATAAAGAGCTATTTCCTCTTATTAACTAACCAATACAGCAAATGCTTAGAGCTATGAAATTAGAGTTTAAAAAAGATATTTCTGAATAAATGATAATAAAGCATTCAAGTAAAGAAATAGACTGCTTATATCAATGGTAGGTGTAAAATTCTATATTATATCATTTTTAACTTTATTTAATAAATAAAGTCTGAATATAGTCATTTAATGTACTTGAGTAATTGTTGTCATTATTACATCTAAATATAAGATAAACCTATATAAATGCTATTAAAATTAAAGTTTCTCTATATTACTTTCATAAGTAATTTCATGTAGGTTTAAGTAGATAGACTGTAGAAAGAAATTAGTAGCAAGTTTTTAGGTTAAAGCAACCAGATATTTACAATAAATAGCTAAAATTTTAAAACTTAGTTTCAGTAATTTATACATCTAAAAAGTAAAAAGCTTTAAGAAGTAGCTACATTTTAAATATAGCAAAATATTTTTAAATTAAGAAGCAGTAACTAGCTTACTTCATTAAGATCTAAAAATTCTATTACTATGGAAAAAATTATTCTAAATGAGGTTTGAGATTATTTGTTTAGCTAACTATATTCTCTTTAATATAAAGCTTCTAACTAATAACATTTCTACTCATTTCCTTATTATAATTTATTCAAAATATAAGGAAAAATACGAAAAAACTTAATTAGATTATTTAAAGCGAAATCTGAAAGGGAAATAAGATAAATGAAGACTAGATTTTAGCTATAAACTTAATTATAAGCATCATTATTTACCTCACCTTAGTTATGGTTTTAAGCAATTTATACTATTAACTTCTTAATGTCTTACAACTTTAAGAAACATAATTAATTGAATAAAGGAAGGAAACTAAATTTGCTTAATTTAAGAATAACCCTTTAATGTCTAAATAATAGTTCTTTATAAACTATTCTATTTAGCATACTCATTAATAAGATATTAGCTACTTATTATAAAATATTCAATAAGATTAAAAAAGTTAAGGGGCATAATTCTAATCATTTGCAGTTTAAAAGATAAAATTTTAAAGAAATAAATTTACCCAAATAATATCAATATAAGTCATATGACTTATATCAAAAGGTAATATCTATTATACCTAATATCGATATCTAATTATAACCTATTCACATAATAAATTTAAGTGTAAAACGAAAGTGCATCTTTGACTTAATAATGACTGGATTAGAATGAAGATTTTCTTATGATATAACGTTTTTAATTATAATGAATAGATTTAATATCTATAGATAAGAAGTATTTAGGTTCAATGAATTAAGAAGATTAAGTTAATTATGTTTTAATCTCATAGATAGAGCTAGACGATGCTTGAAATACTTTTCAACTATACTTCTCCTGAATGTTGTCCATAAGTTGGGTGAATTTCCTGCTTTTAATATTGAGCATTCTTATCGTAAGAAATTTTGAACAATTCTCCATTTGCGAATTTCTCACTTTGATCTCAGTAATAATTACTAAAGAAGTTACCTGATTATCCTGTGTCGATACAGAACTTTGATTCTTTAAAATTCCCTGTATCAATCACAAACTTTAAGGTTTATCCATGAATAGAAGAAAAATCTAGCTTATCGTCAAACATTTTGAAAATATTAGAGGAAACAGACGATATTGATCCAGGCTTTGGAATTCGCTTTTCTGTTAGCTATTTTAAAACGGGAATCTAATCAAATGGTGGATGTGAATAAATTCCTTAGTGGAGTTTTCCTCATTTCCAGTCTTAAGGTTTAGCACTTCCAAAGTAATTTTACAACTTCTCAACAGCTGAATCTAATCCATCTGACAAAGCTTTTTATAAAAAGGTTTAATTTTTGAAAAAAGTAAGATGCAACTTATTCTCAGCATTGAACTTAGTTCTAAAAATCCAGTTAAAAATTTTATATTACTGCCAAGTATTGCAAGCAACCATTGTTATATTGTGATCCTTAATTACTTCTTTTACTAGTGTTCTAATTACTTCGGAATACCAAACACTATAAATACTAGCTTAAAAAGAATTTATATCAGATTTTCTATTTCATTTGCTTAGATAATCCTTAAAGTATTAGTGATCTTTAAGTTATTCAAGCATTGTATCAAGTATAAAGACAGCGCTTTGATCTGTAGAGTCTTATTACATTTGTATTAAATAGTCTAAAGTAAATTTATCTTTAGACTTAATTCTTTTCATGATCATACTTTCTATTACATCTGCTCTAAAGTCGCATAAGCTTTCAAAATGTAAGTTTAGTTTGCTTGCTACTTTGTTATTTGAAGTAGAAATTCATCCTCTACTTGGATTCATTAAAGACGGCTTTTCTTCTAAAATTTTATAATCTTCTTCAGGTTACTAAATTCATCCCTTTTTAACGGTATTTTAAAAATAATGATGCTAAGTTCTTTCATAGAAAGTACCCATAAGATAGTATCCGATATCTTTATCCTTTGTTGCAAATAAAAGATTTAAGCCTGGACTATTCATTTTCTTTGCCCCTTCTAAAACACTCTCAAGGTTTTTAGCTTTTATTATTTCTCAGCAGGCATTTGGCATCTAATTATCCTTCAAAGTTGGAGAAAGTCATTTAAAGGAAACATGTTCATTTAACTAGATGTCGGGTAAAAGATGATTCATATGATATAGAGAGTTTACAATTTCCTTCATTAAAATAGGCCCTTATTAAGTGAATTTTATAGTGAAGTTTTCATTTTCTTTACCTCTTACTTTAATCTTTTCTTCTATGGTCTTCATTTCCTTTCATTCTTACTAATACTCATATTTTTCATATGTAGGATGGATACTTTCCTTAAAAATGTCTACTACATCTGAAAGAACCACACTTACACTTATTGCTACGTATCCATTATGACCCAATAATAAATATGGAATTGATGGAATTCCTGCTCCTGACATCCAGATATTTTGTTCAGCTATTTTTAGATCAAATAAATATCAAATGCAAGGTAGTCCGAAAGGCTAATGAGGATCACTTGCCATCATTGGATATCCAGATTAAGTATGATTTCCAGAAATAACCCAGTTATTAGATCCACCTATATGAGGATAAGACATGATATTTTAAATGGATAGTAAAGTTTGCTGCTCTTTATTGTATTCTTCTTGGAATGCTTTAATATTGAATTCATCATCTTTCACTATGGTAGTTTCATCAAAAGCTGGCTCAAAGAACGCTTAATATGAATTTTCATCTAAGTTAGATTTTAAATAATTGAAAATTAGTTTGGCTCCTCATGAAAAAGTCATCATAAAATCAAAAAACCAATTAGTAGCCAAACAATCTTAAATCGTAAACTCTTCCCAGTAAATTCAAAGCATTCAGAATTCAGGTGGCAAGCTTTATGTATTCTCAACGTAAGAATTGATTCCATCAACATATCCTTTCATCATTTACATTACCTCTCCATTTATATTCTTTTCAGCATCAATTGCATATCTGGAAAAACCAATTGTTCTTGTCACTTTATCAATTGGCAATGCATTAGAGCCAAAAATAGAGGCTAGTTCTCCTTTGGAAATTTTTCTATGAAGGTGAATTTATCAAAGTCTATCTTATGCGTGGACTCATCCAAGTCCAAAGAATCCTTCATAGATGCTTGTTGCATTAATATGTGGAACTCCAAACTGATTCCTGTAAATTTATATTTTCGAAGTGATGTTTTCAATATAAAAATTATCTTAGTAGCTTGGAGCGAGCTTCAGATAGATGTGAATAATTATAAATGAGATTATAGAAAATATCAAGCAGAAAAGTTTACATCAGCACTTCATAATTAATCTCTAGCTTAATTATAAAAATTAGGCTAAATGCTTAACTTTAGTTAATTAAACGCAATTCAAACTCTAAATTTAAATTTCACTTAATTAATAATAAATCTTAAGTAAATATTTTAATCTCAAATTACTAAAATATTATATAAACTAGCTAATTTTTTGCTAGTATTGTTTAAGCATATTTATTTTATTAGCCTTTATAAAGAGCTTACTTTTCATCTTTGACTATTAAATATCATTTATAATATTTCAGTCTGATAGTATGTTAAAGATTTAGCTTGATGTAGTTACTTATAAATTAACTTATATCTAATTAAATATGATGCTTAGTATAAATTAATAAAAGAACAGTCTAATTACCTAAAATTATGCTTATAAAATGAATAGTCTGCTTAGCTTCTAAAGGATTATCTATATCTAATTTATTTGAAGAACATATAGCTAATTTATAAATAATTAGATATAAGCTATCTATTCCTATTCTCTTAGCAGATGCTATAAATCTTTAATCTCTGGCATTTATGGAATATATGCTAATGGTTTGGCTGTTTTTACATTCTAATATAAAATAGCAATAAGATTTGTAAAAATGAGTAAAGCATGTATGAGTAATAATTATAGTTGATAGGGATAATTTAGTTAAATAGTTAGATTTAAATAAAGAGCAAAGCTTAGTGGAAAGCTTGCTAAAGTTAATTAAAAAAAATGAGGAAATATTAATAAATAAATTGCTTAACTAGATTTTTCTCTCTTCCTCATCCTTTCTTCGACAAAAAGCATAAAGTTTTGAGGCAGCCGCCTAGAGTAAAATTAGAACATTAGCATTTTATGCAGAATTAAGAGTAAAAAGTTCCTGGAAACTTTGAACATAACTTTATTAGTGTTCCCACGTGAGAATTGAATTATCAGGAAGGTATTCCAGCTGAGTTAATAAAAGTGCTTCATAAAAGACATGCCTATTTAGAGCCAGATATAATACTTAAACGTCTCGAGTAATATCCAGGAGTATTAGATCAAACTAAAAGAAAAGTATAGGAAATAACCTATAAAAATGAAACTAACTATACCTATGATTAAATGCTAGAAATGATTGACAATAAAGAAATTGACACTAGATTTGTAGTAAGTAGATTTTGCCCTCCTAAATTTAAATAATTAGTTGATAACTTCCTAAAAAGAATTGTAGTAGATGGTGAATCTGTTTATCCAGATGTCATGCTATTAAAAGAGCTTTTAATCGAGCATCATATTTTCTTCTATGGTGAAGCAAGGTTCTTTAATAGAGAGGAAAGAGTTAGGTATAGAGTTTTCCTTCAAAATCAAATTCTGAAAAAGTACTTTGTTGACAATCGACCACATAAGGTATTAACCTTTGAAGAATAAAAATGACTTAAATGAGTCATAAACTTTGAAGAAAATCCACCTGATTATAATTACTCCCATCGTCCATACTTTTTCCCGTTAGATCATATGGAGTTAGTGTAGTGTTTTACACCCTCTAAATGGTCAGAATTTTGGTTCCCTGTTAAAAACTATTTGTAAGTATTTCTAATTTTATAGAAAACCTGTTTATAGAGGCAGATAGATAGCTCAGGCTATACTAGATAGAATTTAACTTTACGTTTAAAGTCCGGAGTTTTAGTACTGTAAGCTTTAACATAGTCTTCAAAATCCCAAAAGAGCTTAATTTTGGAGCTAAGAACAATATCATGTTCATACATCTTTGGATAATTACAGAGAGAATTCAACAACTGATAAATGAATTTCATTCTAAGATTAAAGAAAAATCATGGCTATAATTTTATACAGATGCTGAAACTAAAAAATACAAATATGGTATCTAAATCCTATCTCATGCTGATAAGTGGATGCATAGAACAGCTGTAAAGCATGTTCAGAACCTTGTTATACAGTTAATGATTAGTAAAATGGATTAGAAAGAATTAAAACTAGAAGTCATTGCTCTTGCAGAGCACAGCTAGCATGTACTTACTGAACATTTTGTCGAAAAAGGTCTTGAGTATGAAGGATTAGAAACCGCACTTCATTCGATACTATAAAGTAGAGGTGTAGATCCATAGGAATACCAATCATTTTTATGAAGGTTAGGAGAATATATCATTCAACATAGGAAATACATGCAAACCCTAGATACCCAAGCAATTTTCGATGCAGACATATTTTGGGATGTACTTCTTGTACCTAAAATTTATCATAAAAATTTCACTTAATACAGTGAAACAGAACCTAAATATGAAGAACCTTAGGAGTAGTTTACAGCTCAAGAAATAAACATTCTAGAAAATCTAGGATTTCCTTAGAAGGAAGAAAAGACTGAAAAGATAAAGATAATGCAGCAAACTATTCACTCTGGATAGACCGAAAAGAAAGAAGTTTATAGGCCAAAGAAAAAAGAAAAAGAAGACAAATGATATATACACTTAAATAATTATCTAAATCTCTTCATTTTATTCTATCTTCATTATCATTTCTAGAACCATTACTTCATTTAGTAAAATTAACTAAGCACTCTCCTTAACAAACTCCTTATCTATTTTTTATTTTACGTTTGCGCTGCAATATTTAGAAATAAACCTTTTTTCTTTTAGTTATAAAATCTAGTTAGTTTAACTAGCCTTATTTTTATAATAGATAAATAGGTCTAATGTTGATAATTAATAGTTGAAAAATAAGAAAAGTTAAAGTGTTGAGATAAAAGGAAAAACGTTAAAATGAATAAGATAAGTTGAATTAGAAAACCCGTTAGCATATCGTTAGATAATATTTATACTTTATTGATGATAATTGAAAATGTAAAATATGTGAAATGTTCTTGTATCTAAATACAAAAGAGAAAGAGAGTAAAGTCCTCAATAAGAAATTAAAACAAAAAAGAAAAGGAAAAATCAATAAAGAAAAACCGAAATCGGCTAATTAATTGTGTATAAAGCTGGCTAGGCATTAGTTTATACTTCTACTGAGTAATTATATCCTGGTCCAACCAACTAAGAAGAGACTTTATTATAAAAATTTTATTAGAAATTCCGACTAGGAATTGTAGAAAAGCCGGTCAGTGTTTAGATGTAAACCTTCTAAGTATTCACTACTTAATTAACGAGTGAAGGGTTGAAATTTTAATTGACTGGAGAATTAGCAAGTATTGATGAGTAAGATGTAGTTACCGAGGTAAAGACAAAACCAAAAATAAACAAAATAGGTAAGAGAAATTTGGAAAAGCTAAAGGAAGAAGAAATCAAAATTCCTAATAAACATTTAACTAAAATCTAGAAAATCTTATAGTTAAGAACTTAACAAATGGAAAGTCAGAAGAGTCAAATAAAACTGTTGAAAAATTCTACTTTACATTAAGAATTAGAATTTGATGAAGAAAGTGAATCTGAAGAAGAACCTTCTAAATAAATAAATGAATAAAAAAATACTTTCAAAAAAGGAAAATTTAATGAAGTAATAACTTTGGAGGGAGAATGTGAAATGTTAGATTCTAAATAAACCCAACTATATGATAAGTGCTGTTCTCTTTGTACTAACAAAAATGTGTTCAGAGCTGTTGTTCATGAAAATTTGGATTTACTAGATAATATTTTCGAAAGCTAAAAAAAATTAACTTCATTGCTTCAACCTTTAAATATGGTAAACAAGATAGATCCTTTTCTCTATGCTTGCATACACAATAAAAAATAAATTGTATTGAAATTTCTTTAATTTGCTAAGAATTAAAATAAAGGGAAATATTAAGAAAGCTCAGAAAGCTCTGATGATGAAGAAAGCGAAGAAGAAAAGGAAAAAGAAAAAAAGGAAAAACAGTAGAAGGATAAGTTAAAATATTCGATTACTTTCAGAGAACCAACTGAGATTTTATTAAAAGAAGTAGAAACAGGATAAGTAGGAAAATATGCATTTGGTGCAAATGTAAGGAAAGTAGGAATGACCAGAGGTGGAAAATAGGGAACAAATGCATTTTTGGGAGAAGCTAATTATAAAATGGAGAAATTACTTTAGTAAATAAAAGAGCCGATGTTTGTTTAGCAACTATTTCTTCATGGAGCTAGCAAAAAATTAGTTAGACTGCTAATTAAAAACTGCCAATAATGAATAAATTCGGCCTCGAATTAAGTTTATAATGCTGTTAGAGCAGGAAATCGAGAGTTAGCAGCATTTTTAGTAAAAGTGATGAAAGATAAAGGTGGTTTTGGATTTAATTAACTACATATGGAAGTTCTATAGAAATCAGAATAAGAAGAATTATCCGAATTTAGAAAGAAAAATATCAAAAAGTAACCTTTAGAAAATAAAAAATTAACTCCCTATCACTGTGCATGCATTCATCCATCAAAGAAATTTTTAGAGATTTTATATTCTTAAATTGATGATAAAGAATTAATGGATTAAGAAGATAGAAAGCCTGTACATTATGCAGCAGTAGCTCCTACTTGTGAAACTTTATAATTTTTAATAGATAAAGGCTAAGATGTATCTGTTCGAGATGAAAAAGAAATAACTCCACTTATGCTTGCGAGTATGAACAATAAAGCTCACAATGTCAAATTAATACTGTAAACTAACGAATAAACTGCCTTTTTTAAAACGAAATTAGGATGAGCTGCAATCCATTATGCAGCGAGGAACGGTTGTTTAGATTCTATCAAAGAGTTTTAGAATCTTAAAAAAGTTCTTAAAATGCCTGGGACATAAGATAGAATGCAGCCTTTACTTATAGCATCTAGTTATGGTAATTTCGAATGTGTAAAATGGCTTGTTGAAGAGGCAAAATAAAGAGTTTTACAAAAAGATAAATTTAAAAGATCAGCATTAATACATGCTGTTAGATGCGGACATTACAAAATTGTCCAATACTTACTTTCAAAGGGAGCAGACTTTTAAGAATGTGATTCAAGTAGCAATTCCCCCTTACACTACGCAGCAGCATTTGGATGATATGAAATTATACATTTACTTATTAAGGCTGGAGGTGACATAAATTTTACAAATGACTGAAAGATGTCACCTTTAAATATAGCAATGATGAAAAACCATTTTATGTGTATAAAATCTTTACTCTCATATTAAAATGTTGATATTAATATTAAAGATGATGAAGGAAAATCAATCCTATCCTAGGCATTATCGAATCTTTCAGAAGACACTATAAACTATATTGAGTTCTTAATAATAGAGAAAAAAGCTAATCTAAATATCCCAGATTTAAAAGGCTAAACACCTCTCCATTATCTAACTGATTTTAAAGATAAAAAAAATTTAGATCTGATATTTTAATGCATTTAGCTTATTGTATTGAATGGAGCTGATGTCAATCTAACTGATGAGACAGGAAGAACTCCTTTAAACAAAGTTTGCTCGTAGTTTTCATAGAAAAAATCAACATTTATAAAGTAGATTATCCAAGTACTGCTAGCAAACAATGCTGATACTAATCTGTCTGATTCTGATGGTTGATGTCCTATTCATTATTTATGCAATGCTGATGATGTAGATACATAAATATAATATGACTGCATCGTATTGGTAATATAAGCAGGTTGCCATATAAATGTGACAAATAGTCAAGGCTTAAGTCCTTTTAAACTTGCTTTTTCCCAAAAAAATTATAAAATTATGAACTTACTTTTAGATTAGCACGTTGACTTAAATAATGAACGCTTTCTTCATCTCCTTTCAAACTGGCAATTTGATTAAGAAATAGCTTAATTTGTAGAGAGGTTGATAATTAGAGAAGATGTTAAGAATCTAATCAATGAACAAGACAGCGATGGATTTACACCGTTTTTAGCATGAATAGAGTATTTCACTAGGAATGCTAAAAGTAAGTATGATAAGATTTATAATAAAGTGATCGCAGAAGAAAAATAAAGGTAAACAGAGGAACATTAGCAAAAAATAAAAGAAAAAGAAAAGGAAAATTAAGATAAAAAAGTACAGGAAACTGATTCTGAAAAATCTTCTGATTAAGAAAGCGAAGAAAAGTAAAATACAGAAGATTCAAGTGACTCTGAATAAAAAAATAAAGATAGTGATAATGAAGAAAGTGACACAAGCTCAGATGAAGAAATTTAGGAAAATTTGAAAAAAGAAGATTGTTCGAAAAGTGAGTAAAAAATCTCGTAAGAGAGTGACTCGGAAAGTGAATCAGAAGAAAAGAAAAGAAAATTATTTAAACCAGTCAAAATAAAAAAATAATAACACGCAAAATAAACAAATAAATTAAAAAAAAGAAAAAAATTAGTAAAACTATCAGAGGTATAAAGTTGAAAATCTACTCAAAAACCATAATAGTAAAGATTATTTAATGTGAACTATGGCTAAAGAAATGTTTATAATAATAATTATAGTAATAACCAATAATAAAAGTTAAGCTTCTAGATAAACTATGAAGAAATGGAAAAACTTGCTCTATAAAAATTTGAAGAATGCTATATCAAAATTTAAAAAATTCTAACTTTATTTGTTGAGAATGGAGCAAATCCAAGTTAGGAAGTAATTAGAGTTGAAAAAAATGAAGAAGACAGAAAAAAATCTTCTTTTTATGAAAAAAAACAGTCTTTAGAATCACTGATATATAAAAATAGAAGTAGTTATAATTAGCGGAGATATTGGAATTCTTAGTAAGAAAATTAGCCAATAAAGTCTAGTTCATAAAGAAAAGACGCTAGAAGGTATGAAAAATTTACTATTCTTTAGTTTGCAATATAGTTTCCATATACCCCTTTAATAGATTATGCCTTCAATCTGAAAATAGATCCGAATATAAAAGACAACCATGATAATACGTTAGTGATGCTTTTATACAATTTAAAAAATTCTTAAAAAATGGATCCTCTTCCTCATTACGGATTTTATGATTTGCTCAGCTTGCTTGTTAATAGAGGAGTTGATATCAATACATGTAATTCCAAAAAGTAAACTTTGCTCTAACTAGCCACTTAAGAAGCTGATTAAGAATTGATAGAATTTTTGATAAGCAAAGGGGCATAATTGAACACTCTTGATGAAGAGGGGAATTTTCCTTTAAAGTTCGCAGTAAATAGAAAATAATTAGAATTTGTGAAATTTCTACTTGATAAAGGAGCTGACGTTAACTTTAGAGACGAATAAAATAGAACAGTTCTCCATCATGCATTTAATAACGCTGATACTTCTGCAGATGCTTCATTTGATCTAGAATATTTATTGCTTTCTTATAAAGCTGATATTAACGCTATTGACTCGAGAGGAAGAACCCCTCTACACTATAGCTTTGTTAAGATTAGGAAACCTTTTATTAAATCATTTATTGATCCAATAGAATAAATAAGCTCAGCTTGTGCTTTAAAAGATATTAAAATAGATGTTAAGGATAATTGAGGCAAAACACCTTTGCATTATGCAAGTTAAAGGGGCTCGAATGTATGTGCAATGTTTCTTTTGAATAGAGGGGCAGATATTGAGACTTAAGATTCTAAAAATATGACTCCTCTATGATGTGCTTGTGAATTTGATCAACCTAATTTTGCTATAATGCTTATTGATAAGAACGCAAATGTTAATTTAACAATTTAAGAAGAAGAAGAACAAAAAACTATGTTTAGAGTAGCAGTAGAAAAAGGGTGATAAGGAGTGTCTTATCTACTTCTTTAAAAAGGTTTTAGTCCTTTAATCGCCATGTAAGAAGCAATGAATGAAAGCAAGTTCAAACTTGTTTTAATCCTCTTGTCTAAGATTTAAGATGATTCTAAAATTTAGCAGTCAAATTCTTAAAACCAGAATCTTTTTCATACTCTAGCAATAAACGGTAAAAGTGCTAATTAAGAAATAGTAAAATAAATTGTAGATGCCTTTTTAAAACGTGGAGTTGATATATTACAAAAGGATAGTAAATAAAGAACTCCATTACATTATGCAGTAAAGCATAAATTTTATTACTTAGTCGAAGTTTTATTAGACATAAATAGTTCGAATGTAAATGACTAGGATATCAAAGGATACACTCCTATAGTTTATGCTCTTAAAGGATAAAAAATAGTTACCTGTAAAAACGTTGTGGAGTTGCTATACAGTAAAGGAGCTACACTCAATGTTTAGTATGCCTACAAAGAAAAAGTGAAGTAGAAATAGCTTGATCCTGAAACTCTTAAGAAAAAAACTATTTATTTAACAGTTAAAAATAAAATTAACCCATTAATCCATGCGATTTATATGAACGCTGAGATAGATATTATTAACGCATTTATATAGTAAAAAATCAATGTTAATGAGAAGGATACAAATGGTAGAACTGCTTTGATTCATGCTGTTTTAAAAAACAATGAAGAAGCTGTCTGAATTCTTATTAAGGCAAAAGATATTGATCCTAATATTATAGATAATGAAGGAAACTCTGCGTTAATTTATGCATCATAATAAGGGAAATTGCAAATGTTATAGGCTATCTGCGAAATACAAAATGTTGATGCTAATATAAAAGATTCTAAGCAGTAAACAGCTTTATTATATGCAGTATAAAGCTCCTAAGGTGCTTAGATGATAAAGACATTAGCTTATCTTAATAACATAGATCCAAATGTAAGCTATGAAGATTTCACGGTTTTGAAATATGCAATATAAGAGAACAACTACAAGTTATGTAGAACTTTTGTGAGAAGATTTAAAACAAAGATAGACAAATCTTGGTAAGATAAATAAGGAAAGTCATATGTACATTTAGCTATTAACCCTATTCCCTTAGGTTCTTATGAAAATGCTAAAATTCTTAAACTGCTTTGTAAATACTAATTTCCCCTTAATCTTATAGATAAGTAGAATCACTTTCCTATCCATTATGCCTCTTAATAAGCCTCAGGAGTGATGAAGAAAATTTTGGAAGAGTATGGGGCTTAAGTGATAAAAGTTTTTTAAAGAACTAAGACCATTTATTAAAGAGAAGAAGAATGGCCAGAACCTGAGTTTGATTATGAAAGTGATTGCTAAAAATATGCTGATTAGTAAAGCCAAGTAAAGCCTGAAAATTTAAAAGATCTGGTAAAACCTGATAAAGCTGGTAACTTTGGAGTTTAATTTTAAGTAGTTTTTGATGAAAAAATTCAGAAGCCTTTTGATATTCTAATGACTAAGGTAGATATAAAATAAGGACCATATGGTATTAACCTATTTTACAGAATGCAATTTCTTTTAGATAGTAACCGTGAAGTTTATGTTATTTTCACTCGTTGGGGACGTGTGGGAGAAACAGGTGCTTTCTAAAGAACTCCTTACAAAAACCTAAAAGACGGAGAAAGAGAATTCAAGAAAATATTCAAATAAAAATCTGAAAATGATTGAGATCAAATGCATTAATTCTCTAGCTAAACTAATTCATATTAAGTAAATTTCTAGAAAAAACCTGGAAAATATAGGTTGAATCAATTCTCATATAAAGCAAAAAAAAGCAGTTAAATGATCTAGCCTTTTAATTATGATATTACTTCTATTCTTTGTCCTGAGATTTAAAACTTTATGTAAAGCATAACCGAGGGTAAAATATTCTAGACAGCTATGAAAAGCGAAGGAATCGACACTAAAATGATGAAAATTGAATAATTAACAAAGGAGACAGTTATTGAAGTTAGACAGGTTCTTTAAAATTTAGCATCTCTTATTCCTTAATTGCAAGAAATATCTGAACTTGAAGAGGAAGAATAAAATTAGGAAAAGATTCTGGAATTAAATGAAAAAATTTGTGACGAATCGTCTAAATTCTACGAGTTAATTCCTCACACTGAATTTGCTTTTCAAGCAATACCTCCAATTAACACCGAAAAAATATTATAATAGAAAATGAATATGCTAGAAGTATTAGAAAAAGTTGAGCAAGCTAGAAAAGTTTTGCTAGGTGCTTTGCTAAATATGAATAAAGTAAATCCGTTAGACTACTGTTTTAACTGTCTAAATATCAAACTTGAATGTATTGAAAGAAATGATGAGGAATATAAATTGATACTAAAGTATATTTCTAAATCTATCGATTATTCTGACAAAGTAAAATATATCTTCAAAATACAGAGAAAAGGAGAACTAGAGAGAGTCAAATAATGGGAACATTTAGATAATCATTGACTGTTATGACACGGGACTCGTACTTTTAATCTCATGGGAATCTTGCTTGAAGGTTTAAAAATCGCTCCACCCGAAGCTCCAATTTCTGGATGAATGTTTGGAAAAGGAATCTATCTAGCTGACAAATTTTCAAAATCGCTTAATTATACATCGAAAACTGGAAATCATTTTCTTTTTCTCTGCGAAGCTGCATTAGGTAAAACGTATGAAGTAACTGAATCTTAGTATATGGAAAAACCTCTTTAAGGTTATTAATCAACCTTTTATTTAAGTAAAGAAAGTCCTAATATGAATTAAGCAGTGACTTTACCTAACGGACTTGTCATACCTTGTGGAGACTTAGAAAAGAATTTAAAATAGCATGGAATCTATTAAAATAATGAGTATATACTCTATAATGTATCCTAGTGCAGGATAAGATATATCATTCACTGTGATGATTCAGAATCAGATTGATAGCATTAACTCTTATTTAAACCTTAATTATATCTTTCGAAAGAAAGTTCTATCTCTTTAAAAAATTTTACTTTAATCTCTACTTTTATAATGTCACATAAGCATTAATATATATAGAGTTATTAACTTATCAAGTAAAAGTTAATTTTATGCTTATCTTATATATAAAAAGTCCTAACTTCATTTTTTCCTATTATTCCTTAAAATTTATTTTAGCTACACTATTCTAATATTTATCAAAATCATTTTATCTTAAGGAGCTTAAAAATAAAGCATTTACCAACTTTAAATGCGTAAGTGATAATATATCTCTATTATGCCAATAAAAGATCATTTAGGTTAGAGATAGCAAAGCTGTTTCTTAATCTTCAGCTTTAGTTAGTATATAGCAAATAAATTAGCATTATATAATATTAATTTAATCCAAGATAAGTGTGAATCTAATTAATCCTTATTTAGAATTAACTATGGCATTATTACCTTAACTCTTTAGATAGCTACTAATACAGATATCTGGACTTTTATTCTTCTCCTAAACTACTGCTTTGAATAAGTTAATGGAGATCAGTTTTTTATCTTTATTATACTTCAATAAGTACATATTTCCCTCTAAAGTACTTACAATTTTTGTATCATGTATAGAAAATTCTAGTAATGAAGTTTCTATTCTATTAGTAAAAGTTTAGTTATTTTCAACAATGAAAAGATATAGAAAGAAGATACCATAAATATTTAATATATAATAAACAATAATAAGGAAATACATGCCTAACTATACATTTTAAAGCAGATCTTATTATAAAATCTAACTTTGGTTTATAAAAAATAACACTTTGAGATAAATTACTGAATACTAAAGCCTTCTCTTAATATAGAATTATAAAAGAAGTTAGAAACATTAGAGAAACTAAATAATTTAAATAAACTAATTTTACTGATTTTTAGCTTATGGATAATGAAGACTTTTTAAACTATTTCTACTCTTTAGTTATATTTTAATCAAGCAAAATAATAAATAGCTAATATAATGAAATAAGGTACAGGCCATGCTGATTGATCTAATTATGATTTAAAATACTTCTAAGAGACTGCTGAGGTAAAATGAAAAAATAGTCCAGTAGAACTTATTTAAGTAATATTTAAAATAGAGTGCGGAATATAAACAAGTAATTTTAATAGATTAAGTAAATCTATAATGGATTAAAAGTAAAGTAATTAAAGCTCTAATCATTCTTCTTCATCCTACAGTAGTTCTTGCTCAGATCAAAGTAGTGATGAAGAAGTAATATCTCCATAATTACCTGAGTAAAACTCTAAATCGTTAAAAACTAATTATACGATAACTACGAATTTGGAGAGTTCCATAAGAGATATAAACAGTATTAAGACTGATATATAGGAGATTTATGTAAATTTGTAAGATTAGAAAATAGTGGAGAAGATGGAAGGAATTTGCTAAGCTCTTTCTAATGTTTAGTAAAAGTTGCGTAAAAGTGCCAACAAAGGAATCGATTTTATAGATTCTAAATTAAACTGAGAAGAGTAGTAATTTATTTCTCAATTTTTAGCCTCAAACGAACTCGAAAATTATTCACCTGGCTTAGAAGTATAAAGTCCTCTACTCAAAGAGAGAAGGTTATTTAATCTTGAAATTTCTCCCATTTCTTAAAGTTAAAATAATAGAGACATATCCAGTTTGACTAAGCATATCGGAGCAATTTGAAATTTTGACATATTTCTTTTTGATAACGTAGCTTAGAAGAAGAGTCTGCAGATTATTTCTAAAGAACTGATGTCTTAGTTAGATTTCTTTGGAGTCTTTAAAATAGATCGCTTAATTTCCAGCAATTACTTTTAAAAGATAGAAAATGTAAGATTTCATACAGTCATATTTAAACAACCCATATCACAACGCTAAACATGGTGCTGATGTTTTGCATTCTTGTTTTTTTTTCATATTTCATAGTGAGTTATTCTGCAAACTCAAGAAGAAAGATTTATTAGCAATGATAATAGCAGCTTCAGGACATGATATAGGTCATATGGGTGTTTCTAATAGATTTCTAGTGAATTCAATGAATTAGCTAGCAATAATATGTAAGGATTCATATAGATAATGATAATAGTGTTCTAGAAAACATGCATGCTTGCAAAATTTTTCAAACAATGCAATTAGAAAACTGCAATATCCTTGCAAGTATCAAGTAGGAAGATAAGGCTTATATTAGAAACATTATTATCCAAACTATCCTAAGCACTGATATGAGCAAGCATTTCACTTTTCTTGGTAATTTTAGGAGTAAATTTCTTGGCGTTACGGATTAAATGGATACTGAATAAATGTTCCATCAAGAAAAGCTTGATATACTATCAGCTACTCTAAAAGCTGCTGGTAAGTGTTTAATACAGATATCAGCCATTCGGCGAAAGACTGAAGGATTCATTTTAAATGAACATCACGTATTATAAAGGAATTTTTCTCTTAAGGTGACGAAGAAAAGGCAAGAAATATTCCTCTATCAATGTACTGTGATAGGAATACAACTGATGTAAATAAATCATAAGAAGGATTTCTGAAAAATATTTGTATTCCCTATTTTGAAGCTTATTGCGAATTTTTAAACCAGGAAATTATCAATGAAAACTGTCTTAATTAAGTCAATAAGAATAAACTGCAATGAATTAGGAAATAATAAAAGAAAAAGAAGTCTGATGGAAATGATTATCCAGCTGGAGAATAAAAAGCTAAAGAAAAATAGACAAAATCATAATTTAAAAGGTTTAGTACGTCAAGTGTTAAATAACTTTTTCTAGATAATTTATCCTAATTGCAAATATAAGAAAATAGAAAAAGGGTCTAATCAAACAATTTCAGCTTAAGCATGCAAAGAATAGATTTAGTGAATCCTGACTTAAATTAATTTGAATGTGAAGGTCGCTCAAGAAATAATAGTTTAGCTAGTGAGTCACATTCTCAGTAGAGAACAAGAAATAGTACAATCTCAAACGAAGAGTATATTTAGAACCAGTGGAATACAGCTGTTATTTTCGAAGAACCTCAAGAGCTAGAGTAAATTGAAAGTGTTGAACTGTAATTTAATAAAATGAATATTGCTCTATATAAATGATCGTATTAAAGCTCTTCATATTTCCAAACGATTTATTAAATAAGATTTATATTATAATAAGTTAAAACCTTTTTTTAAGTTACTTATGTTTAACCTATTAAAATAAGTTTATTTCTAATTATACAGTAAGACTACATTTATCCATTAATATCTTATACAACTATAATAAATTGGAAGATAAGCAGACATAAAAGTCTAAATTAGAGAAAATAGTCAAATACTTTTACTATTTAAGCTTTAAATTTCTATTTTAACTCCAATTTTTTTATTTGCTTTCAATCAGCTTTTTTAAGTTACTCATCTCTTATATAAATTTAGAGTTATTTTGAACACTCTAATACTTTAAAGGAAAAGTGCCTTTTAGATGCATAATAGATGTGTAAAACCTTTATTTGATTTACTTACAAAAGCTAATTTTATTAAAACGAAAAAGCGTAATTTGCTTACTAATAATGTAACTGTCTTATTATTCTTAAGGTAATAGTATTTCCTCTAATATTTCTTTCTACTATATATGTATAAATTAAATCTAAATTGACTCTTTAATAGAATACTAGTCACTTAATATAACATGAGAATCACTTAAAACTTAAAATAGTCTTAGTCATTATTTTTTACAACTTATAAGCAATATTAATAGCAAGCTGAGAAGTCCCTAGTATCGACATTCAGTAAAGTATCAACAGTTATAAATAATACTTAAAAATAGTTTGATTATGAAGCTTAAAATGATTATAAAAGAACTAAATGAGAAGTTTCAATTAATTGTCTAATAGAAGGAAGGTATAGAAGTAAGTTAAAGAAAAGGATAAAAGTTGTGTGTATTAATAAAGTAGAGCTAAAGATATATTACTGGATATATTTACACTAGAAATAAATTAATTTCACTATTACTTTTATAAATCTTCAAATGATGCTTCTTAAAAATTCTGCATCTTCTTCACTTAAAAATTTTTTTACTAGACAAGCAACTTAACCAGGCTCCACTTTAAAACAGTAGCAAGAATAATAGCATCTTAGAGAAGTCAATCCCAAAACTCCGAGAACGTAAGCTGCTTGTAAGCATTTAGGAATTGATATTAATTCGTTAGTTAAAAAGAAGCCAGAAGATTTCGATGAACCAGGGTTACCTCAGGAGATAAGAGATCTAAGGTATAATCACTATTTGAAGAATTATAAGTCAGATATAAGAAAAATAGTGAAGTTCAAATTAATAAACTTTGATAACTTCAATACTAATAAGAAAATTGGAATTGCTGATAGATCTTAATACACTGCTAGTGGAAGATCTAAAGTCTTAGAGGAAGAATTCCAAAATAGCAAATCTTTGACGATGAGATCTCTAGAGTTTAGCAGAGGAAAATGTTGAGGAACTTCAAGAGAAAATTTTTGCATTTAAAAATTATTAGAAATCGAAAAAAAGAGGAAAGAAAATGAAAATAAGATTAACCTCAAGCTTTTTAAAACTGAAGAAGCTTTAAAAAGAAAAAATCAGTTAATGAAGGAAATCGCTAATAAACAATCAAAAAAGCATTAAAGCTATTAATAAAAAATCTAAAAAGTCTCAGAAAAAAATTAAAAAGATTAAAAAGAGAAAGCCAAAAAGATGAAAGCTGCTCTTCAGTATTATTAATAAAGATTCAATTAAATGGAAATTTTCATGCAGAATAAGAAAAAAGATATTGAAAAAAGGAATAAATCAAAAGAGCAAAAAAAGAATAAATTTGTAAATGATCAAGATTAGATTGAGGAAGCGTTAATAAAACAGCAGCTTTGTAACATTGAAAGACGACTTCTAAAATCAGCTGAAATAAATGAATATTATAAATTTGAAAGAAAAAAGTAAGCAAATAACACTCTGGTAAAAGTAAGAAGTTTAGACAATTTTGAAAGATTTTAGTAGCAAGAAATGCTGAAAGATATAAAATCAACTAAAATAATTTAGAAGAAAGAATCTTGTGAAATGAAGAAGGAGAAATATGATAAACACATTTAAAAAACTTATGCAGAAAATTGAAATAAAATCCTACTTTCTATCTAAAACGCTAAATTAAGAAGGTAAAAGAGTGATAAAGATATGACGTGAGTTTTAAATTTAGATATAAAAATAAAATTTTAGAAAAGAAGCTTTAAAAGACAGACGCAATAGAGTGCAAAGGATAAATATTCAAACAACAAGATTTGATACGAAAAGAGAAGTAAAGACTTAAAAACCTTGACTTATTTAGAATAAAAGATAGAAGTCAAAAGCTTGATGTAAGTTTTTAAATTTAGGAGGTAAAGAAGAAAAAAATTTTAGAGAAGATAAAGCACGAAGATAGCCGTATTAAAAGCTTTAAATTTTAAATAGAATAGATTAACGCATAAACTAGGTAATCTTTCACTCAGGAAAAATATACAAAACGAAAGGTTATATCAAGAAAAGTTTAATGCATTTTTGAGTCAAGTAAACCATTGTCCAGAAGCTATGCAAAAGTAACAGTTTAATGCAGAGAAATATAGGAGATGGCTAACTCTCTTATAGAATGAAGTTTCGTTTAATTTATATAAACTATTTTTGAACTCTAATTCAATTTGTACAATCATATATAAAGAAATAACTTTATTAAGCTCTATTTCTTTTGCTAACTTCCAAAATTATCATTATTATTTGAAGTATATAAGTGATTCACATTTTAGTTATAAATTTTTTATACGAATAAAAAATTTTCAAACCCTATTAAAAAATATTTTAACTAAAATCTATTTTCATTTTAGAAGCTCAATAAAGTTTATTAAGGACTTCACATTTTAGTTTTTTTATGGCTATTATTTAGTTAAAAAGGAAAACTATAATTACACTTTATTTGTTAAAATTACGATTTTACTAGTAGAAGAAGAAAGACTCTTAGTTATTATCAATCTTCTTCAAAAGTAAATTTAGTCACTTATTCAACTTTATTTTTAATATTTTTCTTAAAAAAAGAGCTATAAATAACTAAAATAGTGATTATCTGCTTTCAATTAATTAAGGTTTAAATTTTAATCCTGGATACTTCTTCATACATTATAGTAATGAGACAACTAAAAAAATGATTATAATAATTGAGTAACTAAAGAGTGTTCGATATATATAATTTAAAAGGAGATTACATAAGTATTGACAGCCAACTTTAATAATATCTTTATTATACTACTATATTCATTTTAAACCTGTAGATATATTATTTACATTTATTTTAATTTAGTTATTTATAAAAAAGCTATATTTTCTTAGAAGAACTTAAGAAAGCCAACCATATTTGCACTTAGACATACATAAAATTAGATTTTAAACTAGTTACTAAAGTTAAAATTATCTTACTAGTTGTATTTATTTAGATGCAGTATAATTGAATCTTATACTTGCATAAGAGTAAAATAAGTATGATATAAGCATAGCTTTACTTATTGCTTTATAATTTTAATTTTATTATCTGTGCATTATATTAAAATAGCTAGTGATAGTAGAGATTTATAAGCTTAATTATCTAAGACTGATATTTATTAACTTGAATGGAGACTTATATTTCTGAAGGTATCTATGTATTTATTTAAATTTATTTATAAAGAGCAAAGTTAATATCTATTTAGCTTAAATAATCTATCATCTATAAATTATCAAATTTTAATATTTATATAGGGCTTTGCTAGTCGGTTATATTCGCTCACTGTTTTTTTTTTTTGTCTTAAATACCTTTTTGTTTTAAATCCAAAGAGAAAAGCAAATTTTTTAAATTTAAAGTTTTGCGAAAGATAATAAAATTAGAACTAAGACTTATTTGATAAAAACTGATGCTAAAGGTAATCGAGAGAAAGTAACTTTAGTTAAAGGAAAAAAGATAGAATCTTAATAAATTAAACTATTAGCTTCATCTTTATTATAGCTATTAATCCAATAAAAAGAATTATAATAATCAGTTTAAATATACCTAAAACTAATAACTTGTTGGCTTAATTACTTAGGTAAATGAACAAGCAGGTCACAAATGAGTAAGATTAATTAAGCTAGCAATCATAAAAATTAAGTTATTTAAACAGTTTTTTTAATCATACAGAGAGATTTAAGTCTAAACAATTGCTAATTTAAAATCTATTTAAATTTAAAATGACTGAAGCAAATATTTCATAATGGGAAAACTTGAATTAAGCCCTGAATTTTACAGAAATTAAAACAAGTAGCTTTTTAAGTAAAATTTAGCTATTGATAACAAATTATATTAGGATACTTTACCTCAACAAGCCTAGAATAAAAGATGATAACTGAATTTGAACTCCTACAGTTTATATCTAGAATTATAATAAAAAAGAAAAATAAATAATTAACATATTATAAATAAAAAGCTAAATAGAAATTTTAGCTTTACATATTTAATTAAATTAGTATCAGCAATTAACAATAATTTTAAAAATACCAGGAAACCCAAAGGTCACACGCACAATTTTAAAATTAAGTCTAAAAAATAAAAAATGTAGTAATTTATAATAGTAATTTTGGAAGAAAAATAAGTAAGTACATAATCTAAAACATTTGTAGGAATAATATATTTAAATAAATAGTATTATCTAAACAGATGATTTAAGAGTAAAATAAGAAATGCTTTGCTATATATTTAATTATACGGATATAATAGAGAAAGATAAAAAATATTTTTTCACATTATATCAGGAGATATCAACTATAAAAAAATTGTGGTAAGAAAACTAATATTGCTAAATAGAATTGCTTAATCAAAATTTTTTGTAGTTTTAGCATTAATATCAACAAATGAAATTAAATATCATTCTAAGTTCTAAAGCATGTAAAAAAGAGCTAAAATACAGGAGCTTTAGAAATTTAATTAAAAATTAAATTTTTTTTATAAAAGCTAGAAAAAGGCTAGGTAAGGTTTAAGGTTCTATTGATTTTAGAAATAAGAATTAGATTAAATATCAAATAATTATTAATTTATTTAAAAAGATAACAAGAAGAAAATTGTAGTGACTTTCTACTGGCAAAGCATACATATAGACATATTAAAATAAAAGAGAATGATTAGATATTTTTTATTTATTAAAAGTTAATTAAACAAGAATTTAAAGACGTTCAAATATTCAAACGAACTATATTAAGGAAATTGTGTTATGTTCTATTAAGGCTTACTAAAAATATTGTAGACAGTGTTAAAAGTAAAATTAAAATAGATCAGTATCTGCTTAAAAAATACTACCAAAGTAAATGAATTTTGATGTAATTTTTTTCATCAGCATCCTGAAAATGGAAAAAATTTAATGCACAATAGTCGTTTAATAAGTATAAAATAATTTTGCATTTATGAAGGTGAACCGTATGGAGAGGCTAAAAATTAATAGATATTAATGAATTAGAAAAATAAAGATGAAATATAAAGAATTAATAATCTATGTGAATGCAAATGAATAATAAATCAGAAGTAGCAGTGCAGATATTTTATTAATGAATGAACTTGAAAAATAGAAAATTTCCTCCAATATTGGTATTTTAGAAATGAACATATATTAAGAACTATTGTAAAAGGAAGACATGTAAGCTTAATTGTATGAGAAGAATTTGATAGTGCAGAAGTCATAAAGTCATATAATAATGGAAAGAATTTATCTATTATTTATAATAAATATAGATGATAATTACAGTTTTGCTACTTATTTGATAATGGAGAATGTTAAGATATCAAAGATTAAATCTAAATATCTTAGTGTAATGCTAAATTATTTCACAATAATTCCTTATATCATTAGATTTCAACTTTAAGGAAATTATCTAATTTGCAAATTTTACTGGATAATAGTTGCTTATTTGCTGATCATAATATAGTCGCTGTTGATTTTATTCTATTTCCATACTCTATTGAAAAAAGATAATGTAAGTAATTTATAAAATTATTAATTTATAAAAAGTAAAAATAGGCTAAATTTTAAGATTCTTTCTACAAACTTATTTCAATTTCTTTTAGATAGATAAAAGATAATCTGTAAGATTAATAAAAATGCATTAAAAGAAGCATGCAGGACAAGTTATATTAAACATATGAATTTATTTCAGATTCAATCTGCAACAAATTCCTTCATTAAGAAATAAATTGAAGCTAAAAGAACTAATTCTGCATAAGAAAAGCTAATATTTAATTTGGAAGAATAAATAGGTAATTTACCTTTAAGAAACAGCAAAGCGAGATTGGAAATATATAAAGCATTACTTATGGAAATTCAAAAATAGTAATACAAAATAAAAATTTCTTAAATTTGTAATTGTTAAAGAAATGTTTTCACATGCTAAAAAAGGATAATAGAAAAATAAATTAAATTAGCTTTAAATAAGAAATATGAAAAATTCATTAATTATGAAAGGATTATGTATTTAACAAATATTCTAGGTTAACTTAATAGTAGATAAAAATAGATATAATTTAAGATATTAATTTAAAAACTTAGGCTACCTCACTCATATTTATAAGGATTTTATATTTTTACTAGAAAATAAGCGCATTTCAAAAAAATTGTGAAATAAGAAAGTCAAAGAATTATAATATTAACTTCGAAACTTCATTAAAAAACTAAAATCAACCAAAATAGAACTTTTTATGGGAATATTGCCTGCTTTAAGTTTTTTAATTATCAGTTAAATAAATCTAATATATACATTAAACCAAAGGAACTAAAAATTAAGAAAAATACTATTAAAAATTGTAAAATATTACTAAAGCTAATTTAGTATCTAACATTCTAAAATCTATAATAAATTAAAGAAAAATAAAAGAGAGTAATTTGCAACTAACTTTTAAGCAAGACTTTGAAATATGAAATAGGAGATCAAGTAAAATATTATTTAAACTTTTTATATTTTTTCAATTGGATTAAATTGTTAAAAAGTATCTGACAAAAGAAAACAAGTTGAGAACAAAAAATAAATAAACTAAATCCTATAAAGAAATTTAATAATTTTTGAAATAATATTACTCTATAAGATTATTTAAATGATTTCGCTCACCTAAGAGCAAAAGTATTTAAATTTAAAAGGTTAAGAACTAATTAATTATTAAATATTCATAAATTTTTTTTAAAAAGTATCTCTTTTCCAGCGAGGGATTATATTATAGTATCGTAGAAATAATTGAAAATTATAAACTCTTTTATTTTAGCAAATAAATTAGTTATAGTTTAAAATTTAAAGGATAGATCACTTATTTAAGATATTAAAAATCAAAATTTTTACTTTAAAGTACATTAATTTAAACCAGACAAACTCCAAATTTGAATCTAAATAAAGTTTTTAGTTTTCTCAAATTTATTAATCATAAAAGATTATCATTCTCTATAGAAACATATATCCATTGAGATTAAAAATTTAATTGATAGGAATCTAATTAAAATACTTGCAAGAAAATACTAATAACGTGTAGATAGAAATTTAAAACTCTATTTTCTGTGCGGAATAAAATAAAAATGATTTAGAATGAAACAAAAGAAAAATCTATTTTCATTAACTTCTATAAATCAACAAAAACGAGTAAAATGAACTCTTTAATATAATAACTATCAATAGCATGAATACTTTAATTTATTTACTATACATAATTTATAAATTCATAACCAAAATTTCTATTTAATAAGTTAAATGAGCAGCTAATTTAAATTAATCTAACACTCTTTTAATGTTCATTCTCCCATAAGTCAATAAATATTTATAATATATATATAATTTTTAAATTATTACTTAAAAATTATGAAAGGAGCAGAAAGAAATTATAAGCTTAAATAAATAGAAAGTAGCATGTTATAGGCTTTTATTATTGAACTTATTTTAATTATATTATTCTAAATAAAACCTTTATGAGATATATTTTTTGTTAAAGACAATAATACTAAAAAATTTTAGAATCAGATACAAAGATTTGATTTAGTTATTATCTAGATATTTAACTCTAATCAGATTCATTCACCTTTTCTTTAAGTGTAAAAAAACCTTCTTGATTTATATAGCTTAATTTAAATTTATTTAAAATAGTTTCTCTAATTTATAAGAGATATGTCTCATAATCATATCCAAATCTCTTAGCTTTCATCCTTCTAAAATTTTCAATAATAAAAGTGCTAAAGCATTTTATGCTTAATTTGAGTTTAAATTATAAAAATGAACTTCAGAACATCTTTGTATTTATTATAAAAGTTAAAAATTAATTAGTTAGTAATTAATTTCTAAGTCTGAAATTTCTAAAATTAAAGTTTAAATGACTTTGTATTAGACTTAAGTTTAGATAATTAAAAGTATTTAAAGTCCTCAAAAGATTTTTTAACCTTGAATAAATTGTCTATTATTGTTTACATAAACCAAAAATAATTATTACCACCCTTTGATGAAGAAATTTTCAATATCTACAAAATATATTTTTTATTCTACAAATTGTTTCCAAGAGCCTTTCATTAGATTCATTTCATAAGAATTCTCAATTAATATTTTATTACAATGTCTTAAATTTAGAATCTTAGATATTCTCTGGAGACATATCTTTTAGAATAAAAATGATTGAATTATACGATAAAATTAGCCTTAAGAAATTCAAATAGGTTTTTATTTTAAGAAGGATCACTATTTAAATAGTTTGAAAATATTTCTTTTAATATAGAAATTTTAAATATAAAGTATTAAAACGCTAATGACTATCAGCTTTGAGAGTATATAGAAAAATAAAAAGTAATATGCTAATAGAAATTGAAATAATATTTGCAAGTAGATATAATGTTTATACTTTAAGAATTAGTTTTCAAACCATTTCACTAGCAGCAAAAAAGTAATTTTGCTATATATGATTTACAAGTAATTATTCAAGTAGCTAAAGAAACGTATTTAAAGATTTAAATTCTATTTTTAACTAACTATACTAATGTCTTTCAAGCTAATATTAATACTTTTTAATGAAATTTTAAAAAGAAAGCTAGAAATAAAAAAAATTATTTATTTCCAAACGAAATGTTTCCGCACTGAATGAGAGTTAACTAATTATACAATCAACATTTTGTGTTTCAATTTAATAAAATTATTCTTATAGTCTTCACAAAGAAAACAGATTCAGAATATGACTACTAAATTTTAACTTGAATTATGAGCAATCGTAATTAAGTTTTTTATCTTTGCAATTTCCCTAAGTTTTCTTATATGATACAAATTTCCAAAAAATAAGCAACTTATATTTATTAAAAAATTAATTTAGAAAATAGTGATTTTTGTATTTAATATCCTTGCTAAATATTTAGAATCTCTATTAATGCTATTTTAATTTCTTATTATACTTAAAATTATTTTTTGCTGAGCTCATTTTTCCTTAAAATTCTAGAAATCTAAATAGCCAATGTATGTGTATATAGGTACAGC
Organism: Loxodes magnus; assembly: GCA_946699065.1. Lineage (NCBI taxonomy): Eukaryota > Ciliophora > Karyorelictea > Loxodida > Loxodidae > Loxodes > Loxodes magnus. Next base: position 284,025 of record CAMPDV010000125.1, on the reverse strand, counting down.
TACTATTATTCTTGAAATTTAAGAATAAAAAAATTCTGACTTTAGAATCTATTTCTAGTTAATGTCTATTAATTTTAATTATAAATTCACAAATGCACATTTCTATTCTAAAAATAGCGAAAAGTTTAAATTAAGTAAAATAAAAAAGAAAGAACCAAGAAGGATTAGATTTAAAGCTTTATCTATATTAAAATTAATGCTTATAATAGCTCTAAATTAAATAACATTTACATTCAAAATTCTCTAAGAGATCCAAACAAGCAAGAAGGAACTAACTTTACTAAAATTCTAAATTGTATAAATTATATAAAGAATAAAGCATCTCATCTTTTTATATTCAAAATAAAAAGCATCTTTTATTATTCAATTAAAAATGCTTTTTTTCCCTTTCAGTAGATACTTAACTTAAGTCTATATTCAGAATCTTTGCTTTCATTCTAAAATAAATAATATGATTTTTCTTTATTATAAACTGACTAAGATGTACATTCACAAAATAATGGTTGAAGATTCTTAATTACTTTTAGTTAATTTTTGAACAAGGAATTATAATCTTTAATTCTCTTGGAATTTCTATAGAAAGCATTTTAAGAAACTCTAGGAATCTCATTAAATTAGCAGAACATATTTATACAAAAATAATTAAAAGTAAAAAAGGATAATTCACTATATAAATTGATAAAGATTAGTCATTTTTTCATATGTTCAAAATAGTTTTCTCTAAACTAAGCATTCATTTTATTAAAATGATAAGATGTTCTTAATTTGTTCTAATAATCATAAAATTTTATTATTCATATCAATTAAAAATCAATTATAGTTTATAATTATTATTTAATGTGATTTAACTTGGAATGGCAATTCTAAATTTAATTAATTAGATTAAATAAATTAGCATTATAATTTTAATTTAAATACCTTTATTTTATAGTTGTATTAAGGAAATTATTCCCTTTTTTTCCATTGTATTTTACTCAATTCTTTAATGTAATTGACTGAATTTTTTCTTATTTAATTGTTAAAAATAGAGAAAAAAAATCTCATTATTCTGATAATTTATAACTTTTTTTATTTTATCTAAGCGTTTAAATCTTATAAAAAATTTTCGGTACTAAGGAAAGACACGCTAAGTAATTAAAGCATATTAAAGATAAATCTATTTAGTTTCAAATTATTTTCTTAGAGTGAATTTTTTTAAGTTTTAGGTAAACCTTCAAGTTTATTATTTTCTACTCATTACTATAAACTGTCAACTGCAAATATTATATAATTGTCTAAACTCACCTAATATTCAAAAATGATTACTTTCTTTATCTGACCATATTCTAATTTGCAAATTGAAAGTTACTGCTAGCTTAAGTGATTTCAAAATGATTCAATTCCCTTTTAATCAAAATAAACATTCTTTTATAATTTAACTTTTGAGCTTATTATTACAATTATTTGGTAATAATTAATACAGAACAGAAACATTTTAAGTAAATACATCTAGAAGATAATTAGAATATTCTCTATTTATTACTTTAAAATAACTTCATAAATAGGAATCTTAGTTTTTTACTTAAACTAGAATAAAGGTAATAGTTACTAGAATAATAATAAAGGGAAATTTTAACCAACTTTGATGGTAACAACCATCGCTTTAAAGTTTCTTCATTTTATTTATTGGAGCTAATATAAACATTTTTTTGTCTGAATCTGGTTAACAATTATGTCTTAGGACTTCGATATGAAACAAACTTTAACTAGATATTTAAAATTTTGTTTAAGGAGGAAATTTTATTAAATTATTCTTGGTTACATAGCAGAACGGAATAGGGATGTAAGTTTAGATGCTAAATTTAGCTTTAAACATTTATTTCAGTTCTAAGTTCTAAATATATAAACCTGGAAAGTTAATAATGAACTATTTAAGAAATTTATAATAAGTGGCTAATAGTAAGTTTATCATAGCTACTATTAAACAGCGAGACATTATGATTAACATTTTATAATAAATTTACAGTTTAAATACTTTAATTTTCTTTCCTTTTATAAAAAATGTCATAGCCAGATTTATAAACCAACTAATTTTAGAACCTTTACTAGCGATTGTTTATGATTATACAACTAAACAAACTAAAAAAATCAAAATTAGATTAGGTGAACTCAGTAATCTGCACTCAGCTGATTCATTTCATTTAAAAGGTTTATTTATTAATTTCCTTAATCAATATAGAGAATGAAGAGCTATGGTAATTTGAAAAAATTAAAGAAGTCTTTGGAGGATTTGTAGTGACTCCCTTATTTTAATAATAGTTTCACAAACTTCTGTTTTTGTTTGTAGTGTGCTCAATTTATATTTCCAGTATATTTGGATGCAGTTTCTGTGTAATTAAAAGTACCAAGCCATCTAATTGAACTATCAACTTTGTCACATGGAATTCGGAAAACTTTAGCCTAGTATTATTCGTTCCAATATTAAAGACTTTAATAACAACAATAGCTTCACCTGAAGAATTCCCAGATGATATAGAATATTTTTCGCAAGCATATACTATTCTATTTGTATGTTCGCTTTTAATGATCTTTCTTATCATAATCTACCAACTAGCTAATTGTTACCTTACAGTTAATGTTTAGCAAGAGATAAAAATATCAAATGACATTTTATTTCACTAGTCATAATAACATTTCATATATTAGCTTCAAACTTTAGCCATAATAACTTTGAACTCGTTCAAGCAAAAATATGCCTTACTTATCTTATACTTGGTTCTTTAAGCAAGAGTTTTATATTAAAAAATGTATTCAGGAACTTGAGCAAATATAATAGTGGAGAAGTGAGATTTCTTCCTTTATTTAGTTAAAATTCTAGTGGCTATTATTATGCTTCTTATAGAAACCAACGATATCAATGTTACCTTTCTTATTTTCTTCGTTCCTTTCCTTTACCAAATTATGAACTTTCTATATCTAAAACGACTATTCTTGTTTATGACTTGCTAATTAAATAATGAACACTAGCCAACAAACTGGATATAAGCTATCAACTTCTACAGGTAAATTTATGCCCTACAAAAAAAATATAATTTAGACCCTTAATATACTGTACTACTTAAGGGTGCTTTAGTAAAGAATTTTGAAAAGCTAGGATCAGAATAAGTATTTGAAGGAATGAAGATCACTAGAAATATTTAAGTTTATAACGAGCATTTAATTACTTTATGCACCTAATTAATTTCTCACATCAACACTAAGCATCATCAAGCCAAATCTTTTATTCTCTTTACTTTATTTTTCATTCTATAGCAGTAAAAGTAATTCCAATTATGCTTTGAGTTACTTAAACAGTTCAGAAATGAAAATCAAAGCTTAGTTTTCAAATTTTATTTATTCCTAGCTGACTAGATTTTAATGACTATAGTATAAGAATAAAAAGAAAAAGCTTTACAAAATATAAGATTAGATCATCATTTAAGAGTATAGGATCAATCAGATTTCATAAAGAATCATTTTGAAAACTAGTTGCTAGATGTAGAGATTTTAATAAACATTTATGAGACTTTTAAAAAATTAAAGAATACAATAAAAGTTATCTTATTTAAATATTTGAAGTTTTGGGAGTAACTCTCCTATGAACTTGTATAAGAATAGTAATTAATCAGTTTAAACAAAGATTTATAAAATTTGTATCAAGAAATAGAATATATTTACGAATAAATAATGACTATGAATCCTTAGTTCTATTAGGCAGACTTTTAGTATGTCGAAGCTTTATCAATAGTTAACTCTGAAGATTCATAAGTTGAAAGCATAATGAAACAAGCAGAAAATAAGAAATTTTCAAATTAAAGAATAAAAATGTTCAGGAAGAACGATTTTATATCGAATTTGTTAGATGATGACATAATGATAATGGTTGTAAATGCAAATGACAACTATAAAATTATTTATGCTAATCACTAAACTTGCTGATCTCTAAAATTTTCAACTTCAGTAATTGAAAACATAACATTTGATTAACTTTGCCCTTTAATTATTTAGAAGCATTTAAAAGCTTACATAGATGATTCTTTAGGAAATGAAATAAAAACAGTACTTCTTACTCAAGATGGCTTTCTTTTTCCGGTGATTTAAATAGCATCTCCGAGGTGGAAAAACTCAAAACTTGAGATTCTTTTTGCTTTTTAGCCCCTAAGCAATACTAAGAATAGTGGTCTTTTGTTAATAGATGAAGAAGGATATATTATAACTTATCAATAGCACTTAGACAGTTTCCTTAGAAACCAATAAGATTCATCTTATCTTTAGATAAATCTGAATGAAATATATCCTAATTACTTATAATATTTGAACTCTAACAAAAGTGTAGCTTTTAATCCTTAAAAATTTCAAAATAGGGAAAAGCAAAAAAGACAACCAAGTATTTAAAGCAATGTATAGGAAATAAAATTTCCAAGTATTAAGTCTTCTTCAAATATAAGGAGTGAAAATTAAGAATAGCAAGATAAGGGCTTTGAGAATGTCTAAATTAATACAAATGAAAGCTTTTACTCATTATTTGGAAATCGTCTACTTCAAATAGTTGTTGTTGGATCCTTCTTTAAGTAACTTTAGATAGAAGAGGATTGCTCACTTAACATCACACTATAGCATAGTCAAATTTCTTCTTAACGCATAGATAGTTCAAAAGAAGAAAAAAAGAGTAAAAAAAGATCATTATATGAATCTTCAATTTCTCATTCAACAGATAGCGATTTAGCATAAATTTAAAGATATAGATAAAGCAAGATTTAGACAACAATGCTTAAGATAAGGAAAATATTTAAAATTACTGGAGTCCTTTTCCTTATTATTTTAATGATTTTTGTTTGGTATTCTTAAATCATAATGAAAGACTCTTTGCAAGTATATGAAAAAAATTACTACGAACTTGAATTACTTCTATCAATAAGTAACTTAACAATAAGTGCACACTGGTTTATTATATCTCTTAAATTTCAATACACTAACATGCTTCCTGACTAGTATTTGTGATAGTTTTAAGATATGAGACATTCTGATGACTTATATATAAATATTCAGACAGAAATCAAAAAAATTTAGAAAGAACTTAATGAAAATATCCTAGATCTGTATAAGCTTTCAAAGTGATTTCCTGATGCTTATAGTAGGGACCTAGTTATTTACATGAAAAGCGTTTTGGACGAAAATGTATAAGCGCAATAAACGACCCTTAATTACATTTAAGCGTGCTAGATCATCAATAGGAACTTTTTTACATTTTCCACCTTAAATAAAGAAAATTTCAGTCGATATAATAATATATTCTTATTCTCTTTTAAAACGAATGGACTAAATACTTTACTAGAAGAAAGCTATCATCTTCTTATGAATAATATAGAAAATCCTGGATAAAACTATGAAGAAATTACTAGAACTTCTATCGTGCTGTTCATCTTTCAGACCCTATTCAATTTATTTCTCTTCTTCTTTATTTATTGTATAGTAATGAAAATAATGAAGTCTAGAAAAAGAATTATACTTTTCTTTGTTAAGGTTGCTAAAATTTATGCTTTAGATTATTGTAAAAAGCTTCAAGAAGAATTTTAATAAAAGCTGTTTAGTTAAGATGCAATGAGCATTGGAGATAATGTTCTTGAAGAGATAAAACAGGAGAACTAAAATTAATAGGAAGCATAGGAAGAATCTAAGTATAGTACTTCTAATATTACTATGAATGAAAAGCAGCAAGAAAATTCTGAAATTTCTAAAATTTTGAAAAAAGATGACAAGAAAAAGAAAAATAGCAAAAAGAATATAATTAAACAAAAGCAGATAAATCTATAAAACATGCTATAGAGTGCTAACGAATGGAAAAGATGAAGTAAATTCTGAATCTTAATTTTCTTATTCATAATGTGCTTCTAAACTTATTATATAGTAGACTTCAACCTTTATCCTCATTACGTTTAAAATTTCGAGAATCGATAGAAAGCTAACTTTTTAATATCTTAGAAGTAAATTTTGCTTCAGTTGTCAATTGTTTCATTAACTGAGCTCTTACTTAATTCTTCCTCTGTAGTTATATATCAAGACACATAATCATTAACTTTGAAATTACTTGATGATTTGGACTAAATAAATAACGAGTACTATTCATTCTTTTAAGATAAACTTTAAGATTTTTCATAGGATTTTTAAAAGTTATATGACTTAACGACAGATTAAGATGCTTGCACTTTTTTCTCAAATTAAGACCTATGCTATAAAATAGCAGATGGAATACTTAAGTAAGGATATCGTTTAGCTTCTATTAGATACACTTAAAATCTCAGAGAAGTTTATTAGGATTTTATGAACTCAGATTAAAGTTTAGAAACTGGATTAAGTCTAATTTAATCTAAAAAATTCACTGAAAGTAAAGTTCTGTAATGATTTTTTTTAACTGAGCTAAATGATCTGATTTAAGAAGAAATTCAAGATAACATCAAGTAAGATTTTAGAGAGGCTAAAGCTTATTGTAACACCTTCAATTCCATACAAACTTTTGTATACGTGATAATCTTCGTAAGTGCTTGAATAATTTTGACTTTTCATTTCAATTCAATTATAAAGGAGCAGAATAATATAATAAAGCTTCTTCCAACTAAATTTATAGTCTATGGCAATCTGAAAAGCGAGTTCATAGATACCATCAAAAGCATGTGATGAAGATGATTAAAACACATTATTTATTATATTTTAGTTTAAATCAATCACTAACCAATAAATCTTTATCAAAGAAAAAAGGTATATTACTTACTACATCACGTTTAGTATTATGATTAAGTTGTTTGAGAATATAGCTTAACCATCTATTAAATGTTGAACAAAAATACTAAAGAATAAAATAGCTTAATTAAGTATCTTTAAGAACTTTATATCAGCAATTATTCTTAAAATACTAGCTTTCTACTATTAACTATTCTTTTACTAGTTAATTAAGTTTAATGCGGCTTTAATTTGCAGGGATATAAATTACATTTTACTAAAGTGAAAACTAATAAATGTCTTTTGATAGTTTTCAAAATCTAAAATTAAGATTATATAAAATTTATGTTTCGAAGGGAATTTCGTGAAAGAACTATCAACTTTGCTATTTTACTTTAAACGCATAATTTCAAATAACTATTTTCAAAGTAGAAACTAGAACTATCTAAATCTAGATTTATTCGAGAACTTCAAAAGTAAGAAATAATTTAATAAGCTTAAATATATAAATTTGGTATGCTTCTTAGTCAATTCTACTAATTCCAAATATGAAGCAAAATATACTAAATATAAAGAGTTACAACTTTATTAACTTCAAATTAGAAAGATATTGCAAATGATCATTACAGAAAACAGTTTAAATTAAGATTTAAAAACTGCCCTATTCATTAAGATTTAAATTCCTTTGGGAGGAAAAAGTAAATATCTATCTTGTACTTAAATCCTCTTTTAAATACAATTAAAGCTATCAAATTAATATTTTAACTTTAAGTTAAAGCAAACTTTTTCTAAGGTTAGATAAGCTAATCTATTTTCTAAAAACTAGATAGAGAAAACTCTTCCTCGATTATCAATGCAAGCTATAAGAAGTAAAATAAGCCATACCAAATTTATAAAATTTTGGAAACAGAATTGCAGAATGAGAACTAGTTTCTAATTTTAGCCAAATCAGGATTAAATTAAGCTAAATATTTTTCATCTTTCCATTAATTAAAATAAACTAAGGCAAAAAAATTAAAGCATCATTATAAGTAAAGTCCAAATTTAAGCAACTTAAAGATAAATATTTTAAATTGATAAAGTTTATTATTAGACTCTAAAAGGAGATATTAATACTTGTAATAATAGAAATTCTTAGATAAATAAATAAAATTATATTAAAGGCTTTTTGAATAAAGTTAATGATATGTTCTTTATCTAAACTAATAAAAGTATATTTTCTATTATTATTAGATCATCAGCTTAGCTCAATTTATCTATTCCTCACATATCCTATTATTAATTTCTATATCTTAGGTAGTCATTTACATTTATGACTTATCTAGTAAATGAAGTAATAAGTAATAATGCTTCTTTAAGGATTTATAGTTAAAGATTCTTAAGTCATATCATTGAAGAGATTGTAGGAAGAGTGATTAAAAGTATTAAAAATTTACATAGATATATTTTAATCATTTTATAAATTAACTCTATAATTGGTCTTATAAACTTTAATTTTGCTAAGATATTTTATATAAACTTTAAGGATTTTGATACTTAAATTTTCATAATCTAAATAAAAAGAATGAATACATATATAAAATTTAAACTTCTCATATGGACAGACAAAAGTCATATATAAATACGAAGAGAGTAGGCTTTTACTTTTTTGAAAAAGCTAATAAAATTTTAATTTAAAATCATAATAAGTAGTAGAGTTAATATCTAAGTGAATATCTAAAGATATATATCTTAAACTTTAAAAGAGATAGGCTAATTTATTTTTTATCTTATTCAATAAAATTGCTAACTATACTGACTTAGCCTATCAATGCTTTTAACTAGTTATATCTCAATTATGTTTTAATTTTTCGGATTATTATAATAAAGCAAAAAATAACTCTTTGATAAAATGTTATTTTTCATAGCTAACCTGATTGACTTTGAATACAACCCATTATTCGATTTAATTTTTGAATGTAAATGTAAAAACTAAACTTAACATATTGCTTGGTATTTTTATCGAAAATAATTGCTTAATACTTGAATATTCTAAAATAGTTCCTATACAAGAAATAACCATTTTAAACTTGCTTAAAATGCCTTTCCTACATCTATTTCTTTCATTATGTTAATTTTGATTGTTAAATTTTGTATTGGTAGTCTATTGTTAGCTCTAAATTGTGATAAGTTTAAAGATTCAAGCTATAATATTTCCAGCTATTAGAATTAGACTTCTTACAAAATAAAAGATGAACTTATTTTTGAATTGTATATAATTATTTAAATGACAGCATCAAGTCTTTTTATAGATAGGAAAGAGAAGATAAAGATACCTAAAATTAACTTGGAACAAATAATTTTAACTGGCAAACATTTCTTTTTAGCTTTAAGGCATTCAAATTAGTTTCCTGGAAATTAAAAGAAATTGCAATCCCAAAAAAATTTCTTTACTTTAATCTTCAGTATAAACTAAATCAAAATATCCAGAAGTAAATATAATTAAATTAGAATGAACAAAGTTTGGTTTTAGCTAGGATTGCAGTAGAAATATTTTGGCCTAAGAATTAGAAATTACTCTAAAAGCTAACACTGCCAAATAAAGATGATTATGCATAATGATATATAATCACAAAAAAAATGTCCTAGTAATTTTTCAAATTAACAAAGTTAAGATTTATTTTACAAAAGCATGAAAAGCTAAATAGATATAAAAATATTTTAATATACATATATAATCCATAATCAAAAGTTTCTTGGTTTATAGTCAGATAGTGGTAAAATGAAGCTTATATTTAATTAAATTTTTTTGGTATGTTTACTGTTTCATAAAGCTAAATTGCAAAATCTTCAATCTATCATTAGATATATTATAATACTTCAAAGCTTATTTTAAGAGCTGTAATTATTCTTTATAATAAATTTAAAGTTAAGATGAAAATTGTGTAAGAATTGTAATTATTAATATTAAAGCATTTAATTCTTAAAATATGATGTTATCTTTTACTTAAAGATTCATATATTCAAATTTGATTATCTTATTTAATTTAGCAAGTAGTAATTACTAAAAGAAAAATAGATCTAAAATACCCCAATTGCGGTAATGCTTTCTTAACTAAATTTTTGATGAAAGCTTTTATAATATATAATTGATTGCTAAACCTTAAAAATATGTTCTTATAGCTAGGATTAAGGCCTAAATTCCTAAGCATAAGACAGCTATAAATAATTAATAGATTAAAATAAAGAATCTTAATATTATAGAATAGTTTCATTTAACTCTTGATAATCAAGTTTGTTGATTTTCTATGATCTTGCATGCCTCCAAGCGAATATTAGCAAACTTTATTAGATCTATTAATTATAACTTAATATCTTATGAATATCATTATTTTAACTATTTGCTATATTTGCTTTAATCCTTAATAAATCTTTCTACAATTGATAAAAATTAATTTATAACTATATTTATACTTATATTATAAGCTAAATATTTTAATTAATCTAAATGCTTAATTAGCATTACTAAGTTACATAGTTAAAAAAGTATAAAGTTTATGCTCAATTAAGCTCTTTAGCTAATTAATAGCTAATAAGATCTATTAAAATTAATTGTAATTGTTGACTTTTAAAATTATGTTAATAAAAGATTTCTATTTGTAAAATTTACTAGTTTAAACGTAGAGCTGTATTTTCATATTTTTACATTTCTTTTATATTTTTCTATCTTTTTTGACAAACCTTAGGCTTAGTAAATTAGCTTAAATTGCTATTTTATAAAAATTATTTTTAAAGTGCTGTCTTAATATAAAGATAAATACTAATGATTATCTTAATCTCTTTTACTCTAAATATTTCTTCAAAGTTGAATAATTATTTGACCTTTTTAAATTTATACTTGAAGCTTTTTCATATAGCAATTAAAAATAGATTCAATTTTAATTAATCTCGTTTTTCAACGATTAAGTTTGGACATCATTTGTATTTAGCACTTTTTATAATATTAATTTAATTTATTCCTCTAAACTACAATTTCATTAATTTTCTTAACTTAAATTTTAGATTTTACTTATAGAAAGCTATTCACTTTTTTCTATCTTTTGCTCTATCCATTAAACTGAAATTAATGAATCTATCTTTTAATAGTTAAGATCTTTCTTTTAAATAGTTACTATATTAGCTTAACATCGTTGAAATATAAAAATAGATGCTATCCCATTATTGATATAGCTAAAGGTTATATTCAGTTATCATTTGAAATAATAAAAACTCTACGGAAAATCATATATTTGAGTAACTTTTCCAATTAAATTAAAATCTCAATAATCAAAAAGCTCTTTATCGTTGGAGGAAAAGCATTATTTTTATTTTTATCAAGTTGTGAATTATAAAAGACGCAATAAAAACACTTTTTCGTTGTATTAACTAAATAAGAGAAATTTCATAGAATATGTATAAAAGCACCTAAAATTGATCTTTTAATTTAAATAGAAAAAATAGAAAGAAGATAAAACTACAAGGAGCTTACTAATACAATTCTACAGAGCATAACTTAATTTAGAACGATAAGTACAAGAATGATATGAAAATTTACTTATGGTAGCTTGTAACTGATACAGTTAATAAGATGCCTGTTTAGAATTAAAAAATTGTTTATGCTTTTTTTTTAGAAATATAGCAAGATTTTAAAACTAAAATTTAATAGATTTCATCAAGAAAAAACGCGAAATAAAATTTAATAAATTAATGTCAAAAAGTTGCGAATTTTATTGAATTATGCTTTCTTTAAATATCTTAATCTATAAATCATTAAAAATATGAATTTGTGGATTGTATGGTCAAAATTATTGAAAAGGCTATGTGTTTTAACATCAAATGGAAATAATTTATAAGCATTACAAAACTAAATGGGAAAGTAAAAAATTAAATAGGCTTTATGGTATTAAAGATAAGAGTAAAAGGAAATTTTTAATAAAATATGCCTTTTCGTAAACACAAAGAAGAAAGAAATATCTTAACCATCTTCAAATACCAACTTGGGAAGTATTGAAAGGATAAGTTTGATAATGTAGCTATTCGAGGAAAAATTTAATTTAAACAGTCCTCAATTTTAAGAAGTTATTTTTTGAACAAAATTTTTCGATAGAATATTGTGATTTTTGTTAAAGCATTGATAAGATAATTAAAAGAAGGCCTTATCTTCGGGTGATAATTTGAAATATCGAAAATGCTTATATGTAAGCTTCAAAATCAAAAGTATTTATTGCAAAAATATTGAATCTGTCATTGTTTTATGTAAAATAAAAAATTCAGCAAATGAAAAGCTCAAATTATTAAAAAATAGTGCTAGATCTGTTTATTTGTTAAGGCTTCTAAAATTAGAGAAACTTCTTAAATAGATGAAGCCTTTAAATAAAATTCCCTGAGAAAATTTGGCAAATAAATTAGGTATATCAAAGAGAATAAGACATGGAGAAATATTTTAGGAGTATATAAAAAAGGATTAATGAAATATCGATTTTCAATATAAAAATGCTCATTGCCTAATATTTTTTAAACTAAATAATAAAAACTCTTTTTAAAATATAATCTTATCTATTTGGGGAGCAGAAAAGGCTTAATTTCTTTCAAAGCTACTGTAAAAGAAAATAGATTTAATGCTTTATAAAAATGAATAAAAGATTAAGCTTTGAAGCAGATAATATTATAAATAATTAAATAAAGAAAAGCTGAAATTAACTTTTTTAAAGATATCCATTCCCTTTCTACAAATAAGAATAATTAATATAAAGATTTCTTATATATATCTTCATTAAAATAGAAATCATAATTAGCTTTCGAAATTATTAGTTCTAAAACTTAAGTTAAAAACCAAAAAAATAGATGAACAATTTTCTTAAGAAAAAATATAAAAATTAAAATTTATTAGTTTAATTTCAAAGCGTAATACTTAAGGGAAAGGAAGATAAATATTTATAAAATTATGAGTTTATTTTAATAAAATAAAAGTTAAAAATTGATTATAGAAAACTTTAAATTTAAAATAAATTAGACTAAATTTAATTAAAAGAATTAAAACTTTTGAAATACTCAATATATTTTTTCTATTTCAAGAAAACGCAAAAGATTGAATCCTCTTATAAAACTTTTAATTTTGTAGTAGATTAAAAAAATTAAAAACTCACTCAAATAAAGAAGAAAATAAATGATATACATAATTTAATTTTATTTAGATTTATAATAAAATAGACAAATAATAATTTTATTAAAAGTTAGTTAATTACCTATATTTTCCTTTTTAAAAAAGTCTTATTAACTTTTAACTAAATTTCATTATTTTTAAGCATTATGCAAATAAAGAGATATAATATAGGTTTACGAAATATATTGTCATAGAACTGTTTAAATAGATAATTTAAAATTAAATGTAGTTAATATATACAATGAATGTGAAATCAAAGATGATATAATTTAAATATAGTAAAGACTATTTGATTATTTCATCAATTTTTATTTTTATAATAATCTGTGTAGAAATGAGAAATTATGAACATTTGATAAGATGTGCTGAAATACCATTAGAGAATATGAATACATCAAACGACTGAATAAAGCAAGAATAATAAATTAAAAATAAAGATAAATTATTTATAGATAAATCTATTAATCTAATATGCAAACTTCAAAATAAATAGATATTTTCTTCTTAATAGCATTTTTATATTATAAAGATTAAGATTTAGTTTATTTGTATAGAATTATATTAAGTTTGCAACATTAACTTATCATACTCTGATCACATAAAATAATTTAAATGAAAAAGATATAAGCACGCTTTCTAATATAGGGCTTTAAAGAATCTCTATAGGTCCTATTCTAAAGAATAAAATAAATTTTGAAGAAGAAATTTTACAAATAGAAAATATAATTATATAACAATCTTACTTGACGTGGATATAAAAAAATGGCATTAACTATGAAATATTCCAAAGATTTAAATCTCTCAATCCCTTATTTTTGAACTGTTCAGTATAGCATTTAAAAATTTTCTTTAAACTTCTTATTTTACCCATCAAAGCTTTACTAAAAAATGATAAAAAAGAATGAAAAAAATAAATTATTTTAACTTAGATTGAATTATACTATTAAAATAAACCTAAAAAATGTAATAAATAGATATAGCAAGATCTATTGCTTTAGTTTCTATTTACAACTTTATATAATTCAATTCTATATTTCAGATTGAGCTTATAAAGTCTATTTAACTTGCCTATCTTCTTTATGACAATTTAGATAGAAGAAAAAGTAGAAAATTCATTATAATAAAATACTCAAATTAAGTTATTCTTAATATTTCTTAACTGCAAAGCTTAGGCTTCTCTGTAAATTTATAAAAGTAAGAATGACTACAAGAACTTTGCTAGAATAAAGAGAAGAAAAAGCAAATTTATTGGTATTAGTAGTTTCTTTAAGAGGATAATAGATAAGAAGAAAAATACGGAATTTATATTAAATAAATAAGGCTAATACTTATTTTAGAAAGAGAGATAAGAATGTCTAAAATTTAGTAGAGTAATTAAATAAAGAATAAAAAGAGTAGATAATTAACTTTAGGACAAACTTGATCTGTTACTTATTAATACTTTAGTTAATGAGCCTTTTTAAATGCTTGAATTCTTTAATCCTTCAAAAATTGATTTTAATTAATTAATAACCATACAGCTATTTTTTCTTAATCATTCAAAAAATAATAAAGTAGATATAAATTAAGATTGTAGTTTTAATTCAAGATTTTTGTAAGTACTAAGTTGTATAATGAATAAATCAAAGCATTTTTATATAAAAAACCATAAGTAACTAGAGACTGTTTGTTTGAAACTAATAGTAGCAAACTTTGAAGTCTAAGTTCTTAATAAAATTTATAAAAAGGAGAAGCTTAAAAATTATTTCAGTTTGAACTGAAATAATTCCAAAAAATCAAAATTTGCCTATCGGAATTGGATTTTTATGGTATTTGATTATATCTCTAATAGCTACAAGAAAGTCATAATAATTTATTACAAGGCTTATTAATCCATCTTAATTTATGAGGCTAGAAGAAAAATTGGTCCTCAGAAATATAGAAACTTCAAATACACTTACTAGCACAACTTTTAGAGCGAGATAAGTAAATTGTTTATTAAAAAGCTTCAGATTACAAGAATTTCTAGCTAAGTTTTATTTCTAAGTAAAGCATTTAAAATTAATAAAATTTACATTTGATATCAATATTCCAATATACTTATATGCAATGGAAAATATATATAATAAGCTTATTTAAAAAAAATGAGCTCAATTTATATGGTTGAATAAAATTAGATTAAAAACATCAAACAAAGCAAATTTATGATTAAAGGTACTTACTAAATGTAAAAAACTTTGAATCTTGGACAAAGAAAGTAAGAAGTTGATCACCTTAAAAATTATAAAATTCATTAGGGTAATCCATTCAGAGAAATTTTAGTTATTTATCTACTTTTCTTATGAATATATCAAAGTAATAAGAAATTAAATAGTTCTTGCTTTCATTAATAAAAATACTGATTTATTAAGGGATTTTTATAAATTTAAGCTTATGATTTAATCACTCACAAGATTTAAAAAAAGTTATATTTACATTTAGTTTAATTAAATTTATTTAACTTCTAAATTAATTTTAAACTCCCAAAAAGAAAATTTGTCTATGGTGATTGACCAGTTAAATTTTCAAGTTCTTCTTTAGTTTTAAATAATAAAACTTAATATTTTAGTGGAAATAATTGTATAATATACCTCTTTAACATTACACAGCAATATCTATAACATGCGAACTTATTTCAAAGATGATTTACATAAACCTTAAATTTCAGTCTTTAGTTCTTAGTCTATTTATCAAAATTCTACTTATATTTTACTTTTTTACCCCTAAATGCTATAAAGCATTTCCTTGGAACTATTATATTTCAAAATTATTAATATGCTATTCTAGTAAATTATAAGCTTTAAAAAAGAAGCTTATAATTCCTTATAAAGCTAGCTATTTTTTATTTTAGCTATCCTTTTCAATATTAATTAAATCTATAAGAGAAAAGAGTCCTAAAATCACGCTGACAAAAATAAATAAAAAAGTTGATTTTAGGAAGATTTTATTTGAAAAGTACATCTTTTTAATCTTGCTAATAAAAGCTATCAAGGTGACTCATATCTAGTAATAAAGAAAACATTATTTCTCAGAAATGTGGTCTATTAAGATTCTAAATCGATAAATAATTTAATATGTTTGTAAGTTGTATAAGAGATAAATTAATTCAATATCTTCTTTATTAAGGAAAGTCTGTATAACATAAAACAGTTGAGAAGTAATTGCAAAAATTTATTAATTTAACTTAATAGAATTAAATGAACCAAAAAACGTACTATATTGGTACAAGATTAAATAGCTGCTCTTATGTGATAATTTACCTAACAAATATTAGGGTTATTTCGAATTGAAATAGTTTGATATTTAAACTTTATATTCCTTAATTTATATAATGTCATAGAAAGGTTAATGATCTAGTAATTTTTAAAACCTTTATTATCGCCTCTTTATGATTATTCAAATCAATAAGTTAAAGAAATAAAAAACTGATCAAACTAAAACCATTATCTGCAGTCAACTGATACACTTCATTTAAGAAATATATTTATTAATCTCTTTGACCAATTTAGAAAGCAAGGACACTTATGAGTTTAATAAAATAAAAGAAATTTTTGGAGGATTGGTAGTTGTACCTTTATTTGATTAATCGCTAGGCTAGCTTCTGTTTCTGTATATAGTGTGCTTAATATATGTTTTCTTACTGTTTTTATGTAGTTTGTATGTAATAAAGTGTAGCAAACCAATCATTTAAATTGTTAATTTAGTCACATGAAATTCAGAAACTTTCCATTTAATTTTATCAATCCCTATAAACATGACACTTATAACCATTTTAGCTTCACCTGAACTATTTCCTGATGACATTTAGTTTTTTTCAAAGAAATACACCATTCTATTTGTATGCTCGATTGTTTCAGCTTTAGTGATAATAATATACCAACTCTTGAATTTCTATCTAACAGTAAACGTTTAGCAAGAAATAAAGATATCAAACGATATTTTATTTCACTAGCCATAGAGGCTTTTCATATAACAGCTAGAAACTTTGAAGATAGTGATACTAAATAGATTCAAGTAGTAGTATGGGTTGCTTATTTTATACTTGGTATTCTAAACAAGAGCTTTGTATTAGAAATTTTATAAAGGAAGTTATGCAAGCATTATAGTAGAAAAGTGAGATTTCTTCCTTTAATTAGTCAAAATGCTAGTGGCAGTCATTATGCTGCTTTTATAAACTGAAGAAGTGAAATTCTTCCTTCTATTGTTATTTATACCTTTACTTTATAAAATAGCAAGTATTATATACTTAAAACGAGTAGAGATTCTGATGGGATTATAGTTAAATAAAGAGAATGATCAAGTTAAATGTATACAAACTATTAACTTCTATAGATAAATACATGCTTTGCAAAAGAGCAGTCATTTAGATCCTAAATACGCTATTCTTCTCAAGGGTGCTTTAGTAAAAAATTTGTAAACGAAATGTTCAGAACAAATTTTCGAAGGGTAGAAGATAACTAAAAATATCTACCTGTATAATGAAAACTTAATATCATAATGTACGAAATTGATTTCTCATCTAAGCAGTAAGAATGAAGAAAAGAAGTCTTTGATTCTGTTTACTTTGTTTTTCATTCTCTAGTAGCAAAAATAATTTCAGTTATGCTTCGAATTACTTAAACAGTTTGGCAACTTAAAGTAGAACTTAGTGTTTAGGTTTTATTTATTCTTAGCAGACTAAATTTTATTGAATATTGTATAAGAGTAAAAAGATAAAGCATTAGAAAGAATAAGAATAAACCACTAACTAAAAATTCTAGATCAGTCAGACTTCATAAAAAATCACTTTGATAGCTAGGTATTAGATGTAGAGTAAATAATTGAAATCAATGAAGCTTACAAAATATTAAAGAACGTTATAAAGCAAATCTAGTTGAAATATCTAATATTCTGGGAAATCCTTTCACATGATCTAATTTAAGAATATAAATTGCTAGTTCTAAACAAAGAAATATAAAATCTCTAGCGATAAATGCTCAATATTTACGATTAAATCATGAATATGAGCCCTTAGTTCTATTAGGCAGATTTTTAATATGCAGAAGCTTTGTCTATATTAAACTCTGAAGATCCTAATGTTGAAAGAATAGTGAAAAGTGCTGAAAATAAGAAGTTTGATAACTAGAAGATAAGAATGTTTAGGAAAAATGATTTGATAACTAATTTACTTGATGAGGATATAATGATAATGGTATTAAACGCTAATGATAACTATAAAATTATTTATGCTAATCACTAGACTAGCTAAGCTCTAAAATTATCCTCTTCGCTAATTGAAAATATAACCTTTGATTAGATTTGTCCCTATATCATCTAAAAGAAATTTAAAAATTACATAGATGATTCCCTAGGAAATGAAGTAAAGACTGTACTTCTTACTCAAGATGGCTTTATCCTTCCTTTAATATAAATAGCAACTCCTCGTTGGAAAAGCTCGAAACTGGAAATAATTTTTGCCTTTTAACCATTTTGCAGCTAAAAGAACAGTTGATTTTTATTATTAGACGAGGAAGGATAGATAGTAAGTTATTAGCAACACCTAGATAGTTTTTTTAGGAAGTAAGAAGGAGCTAGAAATACACAATTAAATATGAATGAAATGTGTCCTAATTTTTAGCAATATTTAAACACTAATAAAAATGTAATTATTAATATATCCAAACAGATCACGAAGAATCGATCCTATAATAAATAATAAATAAATAAAGATGGTATTTAGTAAAAATAAGAATCCAATGAATTGTATTCTCCAAATACTTTTAAACATTTTAGAACTGAAATTCAAAAGAAAACAAGTTCAGATATTGAAATAATATAAATAAATACTAACGAAGGATTTTATGCAGGATTTGAAAATCTTCTTTTCCAGATTATTATTGTAAGCTCTTAATGGAAGGACAATTAGTAAAACTTGACTTTATCATTTAACAATTCCCTATAAAATAGTTCCTTTTCCTCTTTAAATTAAAAAAAATAAAAAGAAACTAAAAATATTAAGAAAAAACTAACATATGAAGGTTCTTGCTATCAGTCAGCTGATAGTGAAATGACTTTTGTTTAAAAATTGAGATAAAATAAAATATAGAAAACTATACTTAAAATAAGATAAATATTTAAAATCACAGGAGTCCTTTTCTTAGGTATTCTAATGCTTTACATTTGATATACAATACCTGTCATGAACAAATCTATGCAAATATACAAAAATAAATACTATGAGCTTGACTTAATTTTATCAATTAGTAACTTAACAATAAGTGCTCACTGATTAATTATTTCTCTCAAATCTTTCTAAACTAACATGTTGCCTGAATAGTACCTGTGGTAATTTTAAGATCATAAATATTCTGATGACTTATATTTAAATCTCTAAGAAGAACTGAAATTAATATAGAAGCAACTGAATGAGAAAATCTTAGATTTGTATAAACTATCAAAGTGACTTACAGAATCTTACAGTGTTAATCTAGTTGTTCACTTGAAAAGCATATTGGATGAAAAAGTAGAAGCATAGATATCAACTCTTAATTACATATAAACATGCTAACTTATTAATAGGAATCTATTTACTTTTTCCACTCTAGATAAAGAAAATTTCAATCAATATAGCAATCAGTTTTTGTTTTCTTTTAGAATGAATGGCCTAAATGCTTTACTAGGAAAGAGTTATAATTTATTAATGAATATAGTAGAAAAGCCAGAATAAAACTACAATCATGTAAAAAGAAATGCTATAATATGAATAAGCTTTCAGACCTTATTTAGCATTCTTTTATTTGTTTTTATCTATTATATCGTTAGAAAAGTTATCCAGTCTAGAAAAAAAATTCTTCTCTTCTTAGTTAAAATTGCTAAGATTTATGCTTCAGACTATTATAAAAAGCTACAAGAAGATTTCTAATCAAAGCTACTAAGTCAAGATGCTTCAAGTATAGAAAATGACATTCTTGAAGAGTTAAAGCAAGAAGAGTAAATTAAATAAAACAGTCAACCAGAAGCTAGACTAAGTAATTCAGATATTAATACAAACGAAAAACAGTAAGATAATAATGATAATTTCTAACTTGCATCTAAAGAAAGCAAATAAATGGGAAAAATTAGTAAAAAGAATATAAAACAAAAAAAGATTTAGAATACACTTTAGAATTAGAATGAATGAAAAAGTTGAACTAAATTTTGAATCTCAGTGTTCTTATTTATAATGAGCATTTAGCTGTTTTATATAGTAGACTTTAATCTTTATCCTACATATATCAAAAACTTTGAAAATCGCTTAAAAGGAGACTTTTTAGTATCTCATAAATAGATACTACTTTAGATTTCAATAACATCGCTGACTGAACTATTGCTAAACTCATCCTCTCAAATTATCTATCAAGACACATAGTCATTAACTCCTTATCTAATTGATGAAATGGAGATAATAAACGAAGAGTGATAGCTATATTTTGAAGATAAGCTATCAATCTTTTCAAAGGATTTTTAATAGTTATACAAATAAACAACAAATTAAGATGCCTGTATTATTTTCGAAGATTAAAACTTATGCTAATAAACAGCAGATGGAGTACTCTAGTAAGGATATCGCTTAGCTACTTCCAAATATGTATAAGATTTAAAAGAACTTTATTAAAATTATATATACTCTGACAAAAGTATAGAAGCTGGCTTAAAAATACTTTAATCAGAAAAGTTCATAGAAAGTAAAATTCTGTTATAGTTCTATTTAACTAAGTTAAACTAATAGTTCTAGTAATAAATCCAAGATAATATTAAATACGATCTTGCTTAAACACAAAGCTATGGTGGCATTTTTAATAATATCCAAACTATCTGATACATAGTGGGATTTATAGTATTCTGAATTGTTTTGACTTAATACTTCAGTTAAATTATAAAAGAGCAGAACAATATACTAAACCTACTTCCTACAAAGTTTATAGTCTATGGAAACTTGAAAAACGAATTCGAAGAAACCATAAAAAAGCTGTGAATAAACACTTTTTAAACTTCTCTAAGATTATTTAGATTATTAATTTCATCATCTATCATTACTTAAATCGGATCTTTATGCTATTTAATTTTTTTAATAATTTAAATACATTCTTTATGAGTTCTTAGAATCACAAGCTTCTGCAAGCTATAATATGATAATTTTATTTAGGATATTAAAATAAGTTGGATAATATATATTGTTATTTAAAGAGAAATATAAGTAAGACTTAACGAAATAACTCTTATCGCTCTAGCTCTGAGATAGATATAGAGTACAACAAAATTATTGAAAAATGTAAAAGTATTTCCTTTTCACAAAAAATAATTAATTATATATAAAAGAGAATTTAGATCAATAGGTTTTCAAACTTCATATCAATTTTTTCTTGAAAGACAATCGAATTTTATTTGTCAAGTTTTATCCTAAACTTTAACTCAACGCTACAGATGAAATTCTTTGCTATGAATTTGTAATGCTATTAATATAACTCTGTATAATTAAAAAAGACATACTTTATATAAACTTGATAATGCTTAGTAAAAAATATCCAATCTTTAAAGATTTCTTAATAAGACTTTGGTATAGTTCTATTTATTTTTTAGATTTTTTTTCACTTTTAAAACTAAAATTAAATTTGAACTCAGACTTTATTCTCATTCTTAATATCTCTTTAGATTCAAACATTTGAATGATATCTTAAACTTCTATTTTTTCCTTTTATAAAGAAACTAAGAGCATTTCATTCTTTATAATTGTCGTTGCAATAATACTATTTTACTTCCTTAAAATTCTTAATCTATCTAGCATTTTAATGTTTTCTTTCCTTTTAGCTGTTTAAATTTCTTATGCTTTTCCTTTATTAAAAGAGAAAATTCTTTCTCTTCTTATTGAGCTTTAAATTGATTTCTTTTTTCAAATTAATTCTCTTAAATTAGTTCTCATAATCAGCAAAAAAGTTAGCGATTTCAAAAAAAGATACAAGCAATTCTTATGAAGAAAGCTTAAGGGGAAATATTTAAGCTATATGAAAATAGGAAGGAGTTTAACCAAATTAGATTACTTAATTATTTAAAGGGCTATTTATTCCTTAATATTCAGTTTATTCATACATGGATAAAATCTTAATCGAATGTTAGAAGTTTAGTTAATATAAAAGAGGAATAACTCAATACAATACTTTTTGCTATATTTTTGCAAGTTTTCTTACTCTTAAAAGAACTCCTAGATTTACTAGGGTGCAAATTTCGGTTTAGAAGAAATATTATTTGGATCTGGTATTTTTAAGCAAAGTTCAAGTTAAAGTAAAAGTGAAAAATCTTAATTAGATAAAAAAGCTAAATTTTAAACTAACGTCATTTTATATGAAAAGACAATTTCTTCATTATATTGATTGTTTAGATGTAAATTTCATATCATAGGAACTAACCACTAAAATATTAATAATACATGTCTTCAAAGTATATAGAATTGCACCTACATAAGTTAATCTCTCATTTATACAATTTTAACATTTTTAAGGAAAAATTTAGAAGTTAATAACATTCCTTCTTGCTTTATTATAAAGAACTAATTGGCATAAATATTTAAGAAAAATTCTTTCCTCATCAAGTTATTTGTTTGAAGATTCTTACAAATTGAAAAAGCAAAATAAGGTGTTCATTGTAGTTTTAGAAGTTTAAAAATAAAGAAAAGATGTTATTAGTTTGGAATCTAGTTAAGAAGCTTGCTTGCTAATAAGTATTTTGGATATAAATATTTAAAATATTAAACATTATTATTGCTTTTTTATTAGTTTTATTCACTATGATATTTTAATGCATTATGAGCTTTTTTATTTATATTTCTATTTGTTTTTCATGCAGTGCAATTTTCTTAGGCTAATGAAATTTAAAATTTATCTTGAGTATGCTAAGAATATTTATTTTAGAGAATTGCCAATTTAAGACTCTTACTTAAATCAGATAAAGTTTGTAGATGGATAAAAAATAAGTATTGATAGCTTTTAAATTAATCATAAAGGTGATTTGTATAATTTAATCTATAAAATAGAAATTAGATTAACAGCAATAAAGAGAAGCTCTAGTTAACTTTCTTCAAAAAATGATAAAATGAAGCAATAAATAGCAGAACGTAAGCATTTTGATGGATAGATATATAGAACAATTTAGAAATAAAAGGATAGCATAAATATAAACAGCTATTTTTAATATATTTTGCTTATAAATTAAAAGAAAAGCATCTAATACTAAAATATTTTAAATAGGAAGTAAAGTTTTATACTGAGAAAAAAGTATGAGAATACATCCGAGAAGTATTGAGTTATAAAAGTAAATGAATTTAATATCAAATATTTAATAATTAGCTGTTTGAATACTAGACAATATTTAAATGAAAAGATATGAGATATCTAACATAAGTAAAATAAATAATTAAAGAAAATCCCTAATTTAAGATTCACTAACGTTTCTTCTGTAAAATTTCCTTATCATTTTTTACTTTCTTTGTTAAAGATCTTCCTTTTTATTTTATTGGAAAGAAGAAATTATATATAATAGTAATTACTATTTGGTGCGTTTATAAAAAGAGTGCAAAAATAATTAGAAAGATTTTATATAAATTATACACTATACACTACAGTACTTAATAGATGTTTTTAAAATTATTATTATTATCATATAAATTTTAAATAGTGCTTACTTTCTATGACTTTTAGTCAGTTCTGATTTTTCCTTTTTAAAGAGATTATATTCATCAACTATTTTTTTATGAAAATAGTTACTATCCCTCCTCCATCACTAAAGTCTCTTCTGTCTTCAATTATTTTTATGGATTCTATTGTTATTTAAGATTTTATAGAAAAAGTAATTTAGTATTCCTGTCAATCTTAGTCTTTTATTTTTTAGATTAATAAGAGTGAAAATTTACTCAGATAAAATTAGACTACTTCTAGCACTCATAGCCTTCATTCTAAGTATTTAAAGTACATATTGTAATAATAAGTATAGAACTAGCTTCCTATTCTAAGTAAGTTTAATTATTAGCATAACTTAGATATTAAAGAAGCAGCATATAGAAACTTAAAGAAAACACTATTGGATATTGAACTAAAAGGTTTGAGTAAATAATAAGTATAGAAGTCTATTTGAAGTTTTGACAATTCCCAAAGCAGCTTTAGTTTCTTTTTTCCATAAATATAATAAAAACTTAAGATAGTAAAACATTAATGAGTGTCTAGTAAAAAGAGACTGCATTTATGTAGTTTTAGGTTTAACTATTGGTATAGTTTATAAACTACTTAAATAGAACTTCTAGAAAGATAAATAAGTAACTATGCTATCTATCTGACTTAGTATTAGCTAAGAGATATAACTCAGAAGAGTTGAAAATTCCTTATAAGAAAAGGCTGGAAATATCCTTAATTAAATGATCTCTAACTAAGAAAAAACTTTGTAAGAAATAGATTACGTCAAACTTCCTTAGATTCGTTCAGAAACTTAGCAATAGTCACTAAAATTTCCTAGTAAACAGGTTAATTATCGGGATCGTTATTTGAGAAAAACAGTAGGGAACGTTTTGCTAAATAGCTCATATAGAGGAAATCCTGCTATTAGCGTTAAATAAACTATAATAAACGAAAGAAACTAGCATCTCTTAGAAGATCCTACATCTTCAGTCACTCACTCTATACTTAGAAATAAATTCGCTTTGAAGTCCTAAGAAATCAAGCTTGGAAGGCCAGTAGGAGGCATAAATTACTAGAGAAAGAAGAAATTCCTAAAACCTTTTAAGTTACACTAAGAGAAAGCTAAGAAAGAGAAGCAAGATAAGCTAAAATAGCTAGATAAAGGAATGTATAATTTGATAAACTAAGGCATTGCTAATAGAAATGAAGATTTATCTCTTATATTCTAATCTGGGGCTCCTACTATCATATCTGCAGCTTCTTAAATGCATAAATGGGATGAGAGGTTTGATAAGCCTGCTGAAATTACTTCTGGAATAGTTCCTTAAAATTTAAAATTTGATCTATAAAAACCTCCTTAAAATTAGATCGTTAAAGTTTAACCTTCTCCTAAAAATGCGAAAGTTGGAGAGCTTTAGTTGGCAATATTCTAACCAGATAAAGAATAGAAATAAAGTTTAGCAGTTTAGACGCTTCAAGATAAATAAAAGAAGGAAGAGCCAAGAGAATTTGATGAGCTTCTAGATACTTACTCACTTCACCATTTTATGATAAGAAAAGGTAAAACTATTGAATAAACACCTGAATTTATCAGCTATAAAAGAATTTTCTGACAAAGATGATAAAAATAATTAAGAGAAGTGTTTTATTCTACAAAATAGAAAAATAAAATTTTAAATTAGACTTAAAATAATTTAAATCCCTTTCAATCCAAAAGATAATTTATAAAGGCCAAATTAGATTTTAAAGATACATTCATCAAATTATTCCAATAATCTTTTAAGATAAGAAGGATAGAACTATCGAGAGTTTATTTTCAAGATTCGATAGATTCGATAGATTTCATATTTACTATTTACAGTTTTCTAACTTTGAAAAGGTTGGAAAATTTTACAATCTTAGATCTGTAAAATACAGCAAATAATATCAATGAACGAATACTTTTAATTAACTTCAGGATTAAAACAATTTTTGGAAGTATTAGTTATGGAGATACGATCAGCATAATCTTTTTATTCATAAGATTAAAAAATCCAAAATTTCTAATTTGAGATACAATAATACAAAATCTTCCAACTATTAAACAAAAAATTTTCGTACTACCAATCATTCATACTCGATTTAATTCAAAACATAAAATAACTATGTAAATATTGAAAATCATATTTCTAAATAAGTTGAATTATTTAGTTTAAATTCAGTATTTTATTAAGTTTTAAACATGAACTTTTCATTGTAGCTTGTGAAGATGAACATTAATAAGAAAATAAAAAATGCTTAAGAAGGCTAAATATAGAGATATTTTAATGTATTATGAAGTTTATTAACGAATTTAACTTTCTTTTAAATATATCGCTGGATAGCTATAAATGCTTTAATAGCATAATTAATTTAATTCTATGCTAAATGAAGAAATATTTAGTATTTTTATATTTCAAGAGTTTTATAGTTTCCAGTCTTAAAGTTGCTACCATCTGAGATAGACATTTGGCTAATTCTCTATTATATTTCCTTTATTAAAACCTTAATTTTTATTTTAAAATCTAGATATAAACGCATGATGAGTTCTTTTGCTATCTTTTAGTTTTAATATAAATAGAATATATGAGAGGATTGAGAAGTGTAGAAAGATTAAAGTTAGCGTTAGTATTTGTTATTCAATAGAAGTTATTGAAATATACATTTAGAAATAAAGTAATTAGGGAATTATTTATCAATAATATGCTTGCGATTAATACAAAATTAGTAACCTTTTTGTGAATTATTTTATAACTTGTAACTAAAATTGAAACTATTGCTTGCTTTTGCTCTATATTTAAGAAATTTTGGAGTATTACTATCTTTTATAAGCTCAACCTTAAATGATTAACCAATTATTATTTTAATGACTAGATCTAATTATTTTATTTCTTCACTTTCTCTTTAATATGATTTTTTTCATAATTTATTAGCTAAAAGTCAAATAAAATCTAAACTAACTCTCTCAATTTTCGTTTTGCAGAATATTTACCTTAGATTTGCTTGTGAATTGGTTATGAATTTTGCAAAATTGGGTTTTTATCTTCAGTGCATATTTAATATTTAAGAGTAAATTCACTTCATAGATAATAATTTTTTATAGCTAAAGGAAGTGAAATCACTTCACACTTATATTTCAATCAGCAAATATTTAGAGAGATTTTTGGGCTCCATTATATATTAAGTGTAGGTAACTAAGATTTTCTCCCCTTCTTAGCAACCTTATCTCCTAAGGAAATATACTAACTATCAAAAAATATCTTCTTTTATTCCTTCTTAGCTCTAGCGTTAAATAGTTCAGTTTAGCTTAAAATTAGTTAATATTAATTCTATTGATACCAAAAGATGATGTTCTTTAAATTTATTGACTTTGTACTAAGAAGTTAAGATATAGAAAATTAGCTTATCTTAGGGTAGGAAATTATAAAGATTAGAGTTAGAAATACTATAACTATGCAGACAAATTCTATAGCTATCTGTTTTTATAATAAGAAAGATATTATGCTTAAAGTTTAGGCATGCTTCAATGAAGGGAGATAAGTATATATTATAATACCTATCTATGCTATTTAAAATTAGATTGCTACTAAATAAGAGAAATGGCATTTTTTAAGCTTGTAACTATCGTACGTTAATAAAGCCATACATAGTTTAGATTTATTTAATTAAAAGGCTGTTCGAAACAGTCTAACTAAGTACTTTAAAATAAACTAGAAGAGAGAAGAAATAAAAGGAAATACATAAAAGCATTTATAAGTTAAAATCCTACGATAAATATTATAAATATTAACTTAGGTTCAAATCTTATTTATTCTTACTATTTCTTTTATATTCTACTTATAAACCATTTTTATTCATCGTCTTTTTATATCAACAAACGATAGAAACTATAAGAGTCTTATAAAAAAGGATATAAAAACAATATAGGACAGTAATGATCTGCATTGATAACTGATTATCGCTATAATACTGCCTTCTAAATATTAACTGAACTTTTAACTTTCTGGTCTATATTTAAGAGAATTGCTTTAACTTATATACTTTAATAAAATTTTAATGAATCAAATGTGCAAATTTTAAGAACAGTAAATTAAACTAAAGAGATTTAATTAAAGGGCAAGTATTTATAATAACTTTAATTTAAAAAAATTCTAAGTTAGTTGAAGTTCAAGATCTATAGTATGCATTTTCAAGTTAGAGAAACTTGGAGTTATATTAAATATGAACTATATGGAAGAAATTTAAGATTAATGCACTTACTATTATATTTATATTTAGCATGTAGGAAGATATCTAACATACAAATAAAGGGTATTCGAATTAAATTAATTATAATTTATTAACATTAAAGCTTTTTTCTTAGCTTAAGGAATAATAATTAAAATAATGAAAGGTAAATTATTTATATTCAATTTTGAATTTATTTATAATAAAAATGTCTCATATAGGACTTTGAACTAATAACTTCCAAAACTTATACTATCGCTTGTACATGCTAATACAGGTTAATAAGCTAAAAAATTAAAAGTTCGATCAAACGAAAATGGTAATTTGCACTCAGCTGATACATTTCATTTAGGTAATCTATTTATTGATTTCCTTGATCCATGTAGAAAGTAGAGATACGTATGAATTCGATAAAATAAAAATAGTTTTTGGAGGACTTGTGGTGATGCCTCTATTTAATAAATCTTTTGGATAGCTTCTCTTTTTATTTATAGTGTGCTCAGTTTACATTTTAATAATATTTGGATGCAATTTCTATGTTATGAAGCGCGGTAAGCCTAGCAACTTGCTTATTAATTTTGCTACCTTTAACTCTTAAAATTTCCATTTAGTATTTTGAATCCCTATTAACATGACATTTATAGCGATATTAGCTTCACCCTAACTATTTCCTGATGATATCTAATATTTTTCAGAGGAATACATTATTCTATTTGTATGCTCACTTGTTATGCTATTTTTGACCGTAATATACCAACTAGCTAATTCGTATTTAACAGTCAACGTCTAACTAGAGATAAAGGTTTCGAATGATATTTTATTTCACTAGTCATAGTCTCATTTCATTAATTAGCTGTACACTTTGATAATAGTAGTACTAAATAGTTTTGAGCAGAAATACGCCTTACTAATCTTATACTTGGGTATATAAGCAAGACTATTGTACTAAAAGCTATATAATGGCACTTATGCTAATATAGTAGTAGAGATGTGAGATTTGTTTCTCTATTTAGTTAAAATCTTAGTAGCAGTTATTATGCTTCTACTAGAAACTCAAGAAATTAAGTTCTTCCTTCTAATTTTATTAGCACCTTTACTCCATAAAATTGGAAACCTTCTTTACCTGAAGAGAGTTGAGTGATTTATGGCTTTGAAGTTAAAAAAAGAAAGCAAGCCAGCTAACTGGCTGCAAACTATTAACTTCTATAGATAAATTCATGCTTTATAGAAGAAATATCATTTAGATCCTAAGATCACCATTCTCCTCAAAGGTTCTCTAGTTAAGAACTTTGAATTAAAGGGCTCTAAATAAATATTTGAAGGGTAAAAAATCACTAAAAACATCTTCCTTTATAACGAAAACTTAATAACTTAATGCACTAAATTACTTAAACACCTCAATTATAAAGATCATGAAGCAAAGTCTTTCATATTGTTTACCTTATTTTTCATATTATAACAGCAAAAGTAATTCTAGTTATGCTTTGAGTTACTAAAACAGTTTGGAAACCAGAAATAAAACTTAGTGTTTAGATTTTATTTATTCTTAGCTGACTAAATTTTAATGAACATAGTACAAGAATAAAAAGATAAAGCTTTACAAAAAATTAGACTAGAACATCAACTAAAAGTACAAGATCAGTCAGACTTCATAAAGAATCACTTTGATAACTAGTTACTAGATGTAGAGGTTATAATCAACATTTATGAGACTTTTAAAAATTTAAAGAACACTATAAAGTCTATTCAACTAAACTATCTGAGGTTTTGGGAGCAGCTTTCACATGAGTTAATATAAGAATATCAGCTACTTATTTTAAATAAACAGCTATAAAATCTATAGCATGAAATGGAAAATATTTATGAATCAATTATGCTTATGAATCCTTAGTTTTACTAAGCAGATTTCTTATATGCTGAAACTCTGGCTATAATGAACTCTGAAGATCCTAAAATTGAAGACATAATAAAAACAGCTGAAAATAAAAAATTAGCTAATTAGAGAATAAAAACGTTTAGGAAAAATGATTTGATAACTAATTTACTTGATGAGGACATAATGATAATAGTTGTTAATGCTAATGACAACTATAAAATTATTTATACTAATCATTAGACAAGTTAAGCACTTAGATTTTCTTCTTCTATAATTGAAAATATATCTTTTGATTAATTATGCCCTTATCATATTCAAAAGCATTTTAAGTAATACATAGACGATTCATTAGGAAATGAAATTAAAACTATACTTCTCACATAAGATGCTTTTCTCCTACCTCTAATTTAAATAGCAACTCCTCGTTGGAAGAATTCCAAGCTTGAGATAATTTTTGCTTTTCAGCCAATGAATAATACAAAGAACAGCGGACTTTTACTAATAGATGAGGAAGATTTTATAATAGCATATTAGCAGCATTTGGATATCTTCTTTGAGAAACGGGAAGGAATTTAAAAGATGCAGATTAATATGAACGATATATGTCCATAATATTAAAGCTATTTAAACTCAAATAAAATTATTAATATTAACTTGTCAAATTAAAATAGAAAGGACCGTTAATTGAAAATACAAAACAGCCCAGACAATTTGAACTAGGAAAAAGAAAGAGTAAGAATAGATTTCTCACCAGGTAAACAGAACCATGAAAGTAAAAAGTAACGTGATTAAATATAATAGAATAAGGAGACCATATAAATAAACACAAATGAAGGATTTTATCCCTCATTTGGAAATTAACTACTTCAAATAGTGATAATTGGATCTTACCTTAAATAGCTTCAAGAGGATTAAGAATGCTCTTTTAATTTTTCCCCTTAGCATACTTATTTTTCTTCAAAGCATATATTAAGCTCATAAGAAAATTAAAAGACTAAATAGAAATCATTATATCAAGCCTCAGTCTATCAATCACCTGATAGTGAAATCGCATTGATACATAGATTAAGGTAAAATAAGATAGGAAGAACATTAAGTAAAATAAAATAGATATTTAAAATTACTGGAGTCATTTTCTTAGGTATTCTTATGCTTTTTATTTGGTATACAATACCTATAATGGCTAACTCACTATAAATATACGAAAATAAATATTATGAACTTGACTTAATTTTATCAGTTAGTAACTTAACTATAAGTGCACATTGGCAAATAATATCTCTCATAACTTTATAAGCTAGTATGTTACCTTAATAATATTTGTGGTAGTTCTAGGGTTAAAAATATTCTGATGACCTATATTTAAATAACTAAGAAGAACTAAAACTGATATAGAAATAACTTAACGAGAATATCTTAGATTTGTATAAACTATCTAAGTGATTCCATGATTCTTATAACAAAGATCTAGTTATTTATATGAAGTCTGCGTTTGATGAAAATGTATAAGCTTAAGCTTCAACTCTAAACTACATATAGACTTGCTAACTGATTAATAGGAACTTGTTTATGTTTTCCACTTTAGATAAGGAAATGTTCTAATAATAAAGCAATATGTACTTGCATTCTTTTAGAGAAAATGGATTGAATACTTTACTGGAATATAATTATAATCTATTAATAGATTTAGTAGAGCAGCCTGAATAAAACTATAACCATGTAAGGAAAAACGCCATAGTATGGCTAACATTTTAGACTTTATTTAGTGTTTCTTTGTTTGTTTATATTTACTTCATTGTAATGAAGGTTATCAAGTCTAGAAAAAGAATAATTCTATTCTTTATTAAAATTGCTAAAATTTATGCCTCAGAGTATTGCAAAAAGCTTCAAGAAGATTTTTAATAAAAGTTGCTAAGTTAAGATGCTTTAAGCTTAGAAAATGATATATTTGATGAGTTTAAATAAGAAGAATAAAGTTAACTGGTAGAGCCTAAATCTAGTACAATTAATGCTACAACAAATGAAAAATAGCAAGATAATTTTGATAGCTCTGTTATTGGATCTAAAGAAAGTAAGTCGTTAAAGAAAATAGCAAAAAGAAACGCTACCAAATAAAAGTAGAGAAACTTTTAGAATGTTCTTTAGAATGTGAATGAATGAAAAAGATGAGGCAAATTTTGGTTTTTATTTTTCCTGTTTGTAATGAGCATTCAGTTATTTTATCTTGTAGATTTTAATCTCTATCCCCATTTTATTAAAAACTTCGAAAATCGCTTGAAAGGAAATTTCCTAATATCGCATAAACAGATTTTGCTATAAATGTCTATTGCTTCCCTGACCGAGCTCTTACTTAACTCTTCCTCTTTAATAATCTACCAAAGCACATAGACTCTAACTCCAGAGTTAATAGATGATTTAGAGCAAATAAATGTAGACTGCTATTCTTACTTTGAGGATAAAATATCTATTTTCTCAAAAGATTTTTAAAAATTATATCACTAAACAACAGATTAAGATGCCTGCATTTTTTTTGAGGATCTTGATCTATGCTATTAAACAGCAGATGGAGCACTTGAGAAAGGATATCGTCTAGCTACTACAAGGTATATATAATATCTTAGAGAACTTTATGAAGATTTTATGTATTCAGACTAAAGTTTAGAAGCAGGCTTGAGAATTCTTTAATCAGACAAGTTCGTTGAAGCAAAAATTTTATAGCAGTTTTATTTGACTAATCTTAACTAAAAATTTCAGAAGCAAATTAAAGATAATATCGAGTAGGATCTAGCTGATTCTGAAAGTTATGGTGGCATATTCAATACCATTCAAACTATCTGATACATATTGGGTTTTATTGGTGTTTGAATAATTTTAACAAAATACTTCAGTTCAATCATAAAGGAATAGAACAATATAATAAAACTACTGCCTACTAAGTTCATTGTTTATGGCAATCTTAAAAGTGAGTTCATAGAGACTATAAAAAACCTGTGAAGTACTCTTATCTTTAATCACTTTTAGAATATGTCTTTCTCATATTTATTAATCAATCCTTATTCTTCTGTTTTCATTAGCTTCCAAATATCCTCTTCTCTTCAAATTATTTTAGAAGTTCTTGAGAACTAGATGCTTATTAATTTCTTCAAAACTGTTAAAGATTTTTTTAGTGGTAATCAAACTACATATTTTAGAGTAATTTAAAGTATCTATATTAAATTAAAGCCACTCTAAAAAAACTGACTAAGTTCACCTATAAACCAAAAAAAGCCTCATAAGGCTAATTCAAAATAAGGGGAAAATGCTTAGTAATATAAGCTTCTAAAAAGTGGGCAACTAACAATCTCCTCATGTAATATTATGCTACATAGCACTTATAAGTATAAAAAGAAGTTTACTCTTTTATTAATATAAATCCATATTATATTCTAATTATCCTGTAGCAAAGAGACTAATTATCACTAAGGAATAAATATACCTTATATGATTAACTCAAGTTTTCTAAATCACTAGATCGGAGAAAGTTAATAACGAAACTAATATAAGTGAAAGAAGAAGATATTGAAGTTACTTTATAGGAAGAGATAAAATGATTAAATAAGACTGTCATTTAATTTAAGAATTAATTAGATTATATAAAGCTAATAAGAATAATCCTTATAAGAGCAGGAGTTTGAGGAAGAGAAGTGAAAATAGGAATTTCTTTGACAAGCTAGATATGATAAAGATTATTTCGATTGGCATTAAAAAATTAAAACTACGTTAAAATCATTTAATAAAGGAAAAAGATATTAATTATAATATCCAAAAGATAAGTATAGACTAATTTAAAATTTAGGTTCGTTAATAATTCAACACTATCTTAGACTATTTTCTAAATTAATAATTAAAGCTCAAATAATCTACTAGAAAGTTTAGCAAAAGTAATTTCTTTAAAACATTTTACTTTAAATCTGAGAAATAATAAACTGGCTATCTTTCAAGTTAAAACCATGTAGTTTAGTCAAAAATAAAAATCATTAGGCATTC
This sequence comes from Loxodes magnus, assembly GCA_946699065.1. Classification (NCBI taxonomy): domain Eukaryota; phylum Ciliophora; class Karyorelictea; order Loxodida; family Loxodidae; genus Loxodes; species Loxodes magnus. The sequence continues at coordinate 250,265 of CAMPDV010000125.1, read as the reverse complement.
GCTTTTTTAACTGGGTTATTAATTTGAAATTAAATCTGATTTATATGACAAATAAACAAATCTTTAGGGATTTAATTTATAAGTAGAGTTGTAAGAGGAAAATATTTTTAAGTTAATGATTTCACTTTTATTACTAAAACTATTCATTTAAATCAAATTCTTAGTGTATGGTATAGAAATAAGAGTGCTATATATTAAGATCTCTAGTCAATAGAAAGCTAAAAGGATAATAAAGTAATTCTTTTTTATTTGAAACATAAATTCATTAAAAGAGAAAATAAAGGAGAGATGATTTTACTTACTAGCAACTTAAAATTTTGATTTTAACTAGTTTATTCAATTATAATAATCTTCAACTTCTTAATTTAAAATCTTATTGAAGAAGTTCAATTAATATCAACTTAGTTTTTTCAATGATATCATTTATTTATTCTATATATGCTTATGTAATTTCCCCAGATTTTGCAGTGTAGTACGCAATAAGTTTTATATAAATATCCTTCTAAACTAATTTTCAAATTAATATTTATGAAAGATCTTTTTACTTTTATGATTTATACCATTTTCATCTAATACCTATACAAATCTATTAGTGAAGCAATCAGTTATTCATATTTAGATATATCTATGTTTATAATATTTAATTAGAGAGAAAGGGCTTTAGTAGCATTAATAATTAGCAATATTAAGGATGATTAAATTTATAATGGTATAAGCATTTAATTTAGCATGTCTAGCAAATAAAAGCAGATTTATTATAAAGCTTTTTAACATAAATGAGCTTTAAACTCCTTTTTACATAGCTAACTTAATTTTGAAATTTACATCTTAGAGCAAAAAGTAGCTTAGATAAACAAATAATTTACATAAAAAATAAAATAAATATTTAGTCTTATGTTATTAATAGAAGATAAAGAGGCTTTAATATTAAGATAATAATAAATAATATATTAGCAACTTAATATCGTAATATTCAATAATCAAACTCTTTAATCAGAAGCAATACTAAATTAATAAAAATACTCTAAATCAATATTTATTATTCAATCAGTTTCATTTAATATCAATATCAATCTCTCTTTGTATTTGAAAGATGCTTTAACCTCTAGAAAGTAATTTATTTTATCCTCAAATTATCTTTATATTAAATAAATTTCAATGATCTACTTTAAAAATTTATTAACTAATACTGAAAAATTTATACTCTAATATCATGGTAAGTAGTTTAATTTATCTTATAAAATGCTTCAAAACGTATAAAATTATTTGAGCATCTAATAATTTTAATGACTCTACATTTCAAGACTTAACTATATGTTTAACTTATTTTGTCTCCCTAAATATTGAAGTAGATCATGTATTACTAATTTATTCCATAATAACTCTTTAAAAGCCAAATTGTAAAAGAAGAGATTCGATTTATCTATTTATTTTCTTTTTTGATACCTTTAAGAACATTCTTATCATCAGATATAGCAACTAAGACTAACTTAATTTTAATATTATTACCTAAGAGATAATTTTAAGTCTCATTTTGAAGATTATAAGTTTATTTAGATTTATTCTCTTGGTATAATTGATATACTTTACATCACTCAATACAATTAAGAATCAGAATCTTTTGTGCCACTATTTAAATAATCTTGATTTTCAGCCCAAATTTTTCCTTTGGTTTGAAATTTAATAAGGAGTTTACTTTGTTAAGATGATTGATCTTAAGGATTCAAGTATAAATCGATGTAAAATTGAATAATATTTGATTTAAACCACTAGCTAGAAAGCATCGTAGTGCATTTAACATTCTTAAGATTATTCTTTATACAATATTGCTATCATTATCTAATCTATAATTAATTTAAGTTAGTAAAGCAAAGATAAAGTTTTCTTTTCTAGATTTAGGCTAGCAAGCAATTATTTATTTCTATTCCATTGCTTTTTTATCATAAGGGCATGTATTATATTTTAGATAAAAAGGTTTAATATCTTTTAATAATCTATAGACACAGTTAGTTATAGAGCAAGTCTACTAATAATCTTATATTAAACTCTTAAATATTAGGATTATCTTTATCCTTACATTAAATTTATGCTTTGTTGAGGCTAAAGGTTTATTAACTTAGGGATTAATGAAAAAGTGTGAAAAATTAAAAAAATTGATAGTAAATGAAATTAATCTGAAGTTCTTCAGTACCATAAATTAAAAAATCTCATGTTGCTTATTTTGTTTATTCACCTTCATGATTTAGTTAACTTTTTGCTGACTAGTCCTTCTAATCCTTTATTTTAACTAGTAACTTAAATCTGGAATAAATTTCGCCGAAAGTAAGTATATCTGACCTAAAAATATTAAATATTACTTTTCAATCGCTTATGAAATGGGAGGAGTTGGACCTGCTTGGTTTAATAAAAATTGTAAGGCATCGCTCATAAGTTTAAAGCACTTTTCATGTGTTGAGTTTATAGTCATAATACCTATAACTCCACTTTACAAGTAATCCGGCATAATGAAAGTGCTCCCTTATTTGAATTCCATATCGAAGGAAATAGATTCAAGTCTGCACATATGGAAAAAGGATTTATATTATACGTTTTGCAAACCAGGATGAATTAAGTAAGGAATTATCATCATACTTCTTGGCTCTTCAAATTTACTTTCTATTTTAAAATCTTTCTTAACTTTCAACTACAGTTTCACCTAATATTAGCTTGTGATAGGATTGAGTGATCCTTACATAAGGAAATCAAAAAATTATATTGCTGATGCAACATCACTCATTTAGCATTTAATATCAATAGCTCAGAATAAAGGATGTGCACCCTCAAAAGAAGTATCTGGAAAACTAACTAAATCTATAGTTACGTATCCAAAAATATCTCTTTCATATAAAACATGCCCAACAGCTTGTATTAAGGATTGAAAATTCTATTTTATAACTTACCATTGCAGGAAGACTTTTTTGTGGAAAAACATAGGCTGCATTAACAAAGTCTCGTACTCTTATTTTATCGCATGCTCCAATGAGTTATACATCACCTGTTGGCTCTAAAGATAATAAATTACCAATTCACATAGCTATAGATGAACTTTATACATCTTAAGGCGAACACAGAGGAGCGCATTCTATCACTCCTCCGTGCTTGCAAAAGTGAGTAATATATTCTCTTCAATTTTTAAATAAATTTGGATGCGCTATTTAAGCTTATTTGGGCAGAGCTTTATGTATTGCATCATATAATTTATCTAACAAAAATTCGTTCAGGGTTATAGATTTTCTTCTTAGATCTTATACCATTTTCAATTTACTAGCATCAAGTGAAGCTGTTCCTCTTCCTTATCTTTCATCATCTATTTTAAATACCCAAGTATCGACTTGTAGGTTATTTGCAATTAATCTAGTGAGATTTTATTCAAATTCAGTTTCATCAAAAATATCAAAAGCGCCAGGCGGAATAGGCACATCAGCTAGTTAAAATATTCTTCGAGATCCTGATTTTGAACTATATAATAATGCTTTATTAGGATCTCCACCCATAATTGGAATATTTAAAAGAACAGCTAACTAGACTTCATTCATTGTAACATTTCCAGGAACCAAATATGTAAATCGATCTTAACTAAGTCTTAAAAGTCTTTTAATTAACATAGGGCTATAAAGCACTTATTATGTTGTTGAAAAATACTGAGGAAAGTGCTTTGCTGCTTCATTTGTTGTAATAACTGTAAATCTTTTTTCAGGCTAATCAACTCCCCCTATTTCTAGTACCTTCTAATAATAGCCTAATACTTCAGGACTTAAATCAATAGTACTTATGTAAATAATATGCACATTTTTATCTTTTAGCCTGAAAAATCGAGTTATCTGAGCATTTTATCTTGAAGTGAAGTGATCAGTTGTGACTCTTTAGAATTCTGGATAAGATCAACTATTTATGTGAATTTCAATTCTAGGTTTAGCCTTTATTTCCACCCAGTCTTACTTTAACTTTTGCTATAATTACTTAAATTGCTCGAACTCTAATTTTCTTTTACTGGCAATTTTTTGTTTTGTCTTTTTTAGGCATATAAATTTCCTAAAGGCATTCTATATCTTAATGGCTTTTGAAATGAACACTTTTAATTTTCGATATGCTCTATGTGCTTTGAACATTCTTCATGCACTCTAAATAGAAATTGCTGCAAATTCTTTACCATGATTTCCTTTAAACATCCTTCCTGGAATTTAAATAAGAGGTAAGATCTCGTTTAAGTTTACTATACAATTTAATATCTAATCAACTTATAGTCTCTAGATATTAAATTCATCCTATGCCAAATGAGCCACTTTTTTGCCATCAATATAAGCTATAGGAATATTCTTAATAGCCAAAAATTATTCAAGCTTCTAAATTACCAGCTTGATGGATGTCCATCTTTGTCAGAAAATTCTTTTATAGCTGATAAATTCAGGTGTTTATTCAATAGTTTTACCTTTTCTTATCATAAAATGGTGAAGTGAGTAAGTATCTAGAAGCTCATCAAATTCTCTTGGCTCTTCCTTCTTTTATTTATCTTGAAGCGTCTAAACTGCTAAACTTTATTTCTATTCTTTATCTGGTTAGAATATTGCCAACTAAAGCTCTCCAACTTTCGCATTTTTAGGAGAAGGTTAAACTTTAACGATCTAATTTTAAGGAGGTTTTTATAGATCAAATTTTAAATTTTAAGGAACTATTCCAGAAGTAATTTCAGCAGGCTTATCAAACCTCTCATCCCATTTATGCATTTAAGAAGCTGCAGATATGATAGTAGGAGCCCCAGATTAGAATATAAGAGATAAATCTTCATTTCTATTAACAATGCCTTAGTTTATCAAATTATACATTCCTTTATCTAGCTATTTTAGCTTATCTTGCTTCTCTTTCTTAGCTTTCTCTTAGTGTAACTTAAAAGGTTTTAGGAATTTCTTCTTTCTCTAGTAATTTATGCCTCCTACTGGCCTTCCAAGCTTGATTTCTTAGGACTTCAAAGCGAATTTATTTCTAAGTATAGAGTGAGTGACTGAAGATGTAGGATCTTCTAAGAGATGCTAGTTTCTTTCGTTTATTATAGTTTATTTAACGCTAATAGCAGGATTTCCTCTATATGAGCTATTTAGCAAAACGTTCCCTACTGTTTTTCTCAAATAACGATCCCGATAATTAACCTGTTTACTAGGAAATTTTAGTGACTATTGCTAAGTTTCTGAACGAATCTAAGGAAGTTTGACGTAATCTATTTCTTACAAAGTTTTTTCTTAGTTAGAGATCATTTAATTAAGGATATTTCCAGCCTTTTCTTATAAGGAGTTTTCAACTCTTCTGAGTCTCTATTTAATTTGATTGATTAGATCTGATTATGGCATATTCTCTATTCCTTCTCTCAATAAATTTAGTTCTTACTTTAGTGAAACAAACAGTTAGCCAACTTCTTCTGCTTCTACCATTTTCTTTAATATTCCAATCTAAAATAAGATTTTTCTGCTATTAGCAGTTATTATTTAAATGCTTAGCCTCTAAATATCTTAGTAGACTACACTATTATGCTTTATAGCTTTAGTATAAGCATTTAGTAATAGATTATCTAATTATGCTGCGTTAATATGGTTCTTTTACGCAATTCACTACTTTTAGCTCTTATGGAGTTAGAAACTAATATTGTAGGTTATTTAGAGATAGAGAATCAAATCTGTGATATAGAGACTGTTAATTATTTTAGTTCTATTGACTATTATAAATGATTTGCTTGCTTGCTAATAAAAGCATTCTATGCTTTTTATTTAAATAGCATAAGGAACTATAAAGCACATTAATGAATAGCATTTAATAAGCTTCTATGATAATACTTGACACTTATAGCTGCTAGCATTGCTATCAGCTTATCTACTAATTAAGTTATTATCTAAAGCTTATACTTATTAGCTTTAGTTGTATTAAAGGCTAAGTACTTAGCCTAGTTTTAATTATACTAGTGTTTGCTTATAAAACAGATAAAGAGCTATATTCAACTTTCAGGCTTATAAATAGAGCTTAAGGTAATTTGTTCTAAATGACAAAAATATAATGTAAGTCTTAAGTTCGCTGATAAAGGAGATGATGATTAATAGACATAGAAACAGTAAAATAGATAAAAAGCTATATGCAGAGATTAATATATAGCAGATAGTAAGTAAAGCTAGCTTTACTAGCATAATTTCTACTATTAGTCTATTAGTAGAGTATAGTATACAATATTAAGTTAAATGTTTTCTTCATATCATAGTTAAAGATTTTTATTGCTTATCTTTTGAAAATAACTAATAATAGTTTGACTATTAATATACTGTGAGAATTGGAGACTAAATAGCAATAAAAATATGTGACAATATCCTAATAGAGTTATTAATTCTAACTTCCTATTATCTAATTTTAATGTACTTAATAACTATTTTAGCAGTTTATTTAAGCTAACTATATTCATAGTAATAACTCAGTTCTTATTAAAAATAACTTATCTTTACTATTTTCAATTAACTAATGTCTGTTTAATATAAAAGCAATCCTAAAATGAAATAATGAGTAAAAGGCTTAAAGAGAATGTTGCAAACTAGTTTAAATTTAGCATTTTCTAGTTAAGATTAGTATTATTGGGATTTACTCTTATACTATTAACTGTTTTATACTTTAACTTTATAATTATTTGATGCCTTTTCAATTTAGCAGTTTAAGTTACTTGCTATGCTTTAATGTACTTTATAGTATTTATATATGCTTCCTTTAAAAGTCTAGTAATACTATAATTATGATACAGTTAGGTATAAAGTGAATAGCTCTTTGTATATACATTTAATATAAAGGCATTATTAAGGTAATGATTTTGTAAATATCTTAATTATTAATCTGTTTGTATTTTAGTAATTAGAAGCATTAGTTAATAGTTCTTACTTTTATATTCCTCATCCTTTACCTAGTTTTATACTCCTAAGCCTATTTAGAAGATATAACTTAAATAAATATTTGGATATTCTTTTTGGTTTATTCTCATTTATAAACTAATAAGAGTAAGGATTCTATTGACTCTACTGACTCTATTGACTCTATTAGCTATAGTAGTTTAGTTATATGTTTTATATTAATATAATCAAAGGTATTAGATTATAGCTTCATAGATAATAGTTATATCTCTTAGCTAATACTAAAGCAGATAGATAGCATAGTTACTTATTTAATCTTTCTAGAAGTTCTATTTAAGTAGTTTATAAACTATACCAATAGTTAAACCTAAAACTACATAAATGCAGTCTCTTTTTACTAGTGTTTTACTTAATCAATTACCATAAATAGCAATAAAACTAGTTCTTTATTAAGATTCTGAATATCTAAAGCTTGTTAGATATTTAAATTAACAGTTTCAAGTAGATATTTAAGAGTAATAAACCCTATATTTCTTAAATAAATGCTTATCTTTTTTCTCTTTTTTACTTTATTTACGAATAACAATATCTAGATGCTATAAAAATAGCTAATATTACTGAAGTAATGCATTTAATTTAAAATAGTTTGGCTTATATCCTGTTTAAGCAGGAATTTAATATATTAAATTTTATTTAAAACTCCTATAGCTTAATAAGTTTCAATCCTTTTAAATCTAACTTAAGTATTACATTTTTGGCGCAAAACAATAAAAAAAATTAAGTAATTAAATGATTAAAAATTACTTTAATCTTAGTACTTTCGGTTAAATCACATCTAGCATGCTTGATTTTAAAATTGATTTATTTTTGTATTAAGATTAAAATATAGCATCTAGTAAAATTTATACTTAATTGATAAATAATTTAATTTTATATGCTGGATTATAATTAAATTATAAGAAAGTATCTGAAGTATTTAAGATAGAATAGCTATAGAGTTATAAAAGTTAGTATTAGTTATGCTTAACTAGTAATATTTTTATAATTTTTAGTATATAATAATGTATAAACTAAATGCTATTAAGCTTATTAAAGGTATGAAGAAATATTTATAATAACATAGTTTAGTTAAAATTCGAAGTTTAGGAATACAAAAGAGCTGTAATAGATTAAATATTTATCTCAAAGCAAATTGCTACTTTGAGTTTAGATTATAGTTAGTAAGAGTAAAAAAGCATTAGTATTTAGAGTGAAACTTGTTTTGAATTCTCTGAGCTTTATATTTTTTATGCTTGCAATTGAAAAAGTTTAGTTTCCATATTCTATTAAACTCTTTACTTTACCTTCTTTTATAAACAAGCTCCTAACGTTTATTTAATACTCCATTTAGATAAGAATGGATAGAGGATAAATTCTAATAATTAAGAGTTATTTTATAACAATTACATTGGATTCTCTTATATGTCTATTATAAGAATTAGATAGTTTAAGCTTTTGCTTAATGAAAAGGAATTTTTGTTCTCATAGAGTAAAATTTCTGGTACATATTCTGCTCTTTTATGCTTTAATGTTTCTTACTAAAACTCCAATATAAAAGACAAATCTGGTACTGTTATAATGCTTAGCAAATACTCTATATTAAAGGTGGAAACTTTTCATTTAAGAGGCTTTTAAAGTAAATTGATACAAAATTAATACTCAAGAATAGGAAAAATATTTTGATAGATAAGATAAGGATTTATACAGATAGCTAGGAAGTATAATTCAAATATAGTAGCCTTTTATTTAAGAAGATTTATAAAAATTTAATACCAATGGGAAGATTTGATGAGCTAATTGAAAGATAATTAATTTCTATAAAATAATTTAAAATTAGAATAAGCTAATTGTCTTTGAAAGCTAAATGCGCTTATAAAACTAAGATAAAGCTCACAATTCTTTAATTAAAAGTACATTTCTTATATTGAATGCAACTTGTAACTAGTAGAATAATGTTGAACAACTTGATAATAAAATAAATAATTAGAATCTTAAGTAATAAATAAATAATAACCCTTAATTTAACAAACTAGAATTTAGATTGAAAGCAGCTTGGAAGTGTAAACTAACTTATAGATTTATTTTAAGATAAAGAAACTTTTAAAAAATAATAAAATGTTAAAGAAACCTAATGAGATTTTAGCTGTCATTTGCAGTTTTATGGCACTAAAAGCATTAATTAAATTTGAAAAATCTATAAAGCACACCTATTAATCCTAAAGTAATAAAAATGTTAGATAATTGGCAAGTAATGATATTAGACTATATAGAAGTAAATCAATAGATGTCTAGTATGGCATTAAAAGATTAAATTAAAAATAGCTATTTCTCTTAAAGAGCCATTTGTTTAAATTTTTAAATAGCGTTATTAGTTAAAGTATAATAGCATTGATTTTTATATAATTAATTATCGCTTTTACAATAACTAACTAGCTTTTTGTATTTAAACAGTAAATTAACCAGATAAGTAACTAATGATAATTAAATTTAATTAGATAAGCATTAATGAAATTTAGTTAATAAAAGGAAGTTAAAATTAATTCACTTTAGTTTAAATTATGATCATCATGATATTTAATTGATAAACTAATTACTTTATTTAAAGATACTAAAGATACTTATGATGCAAAATATAGCACAACAAGTTTCCCTTTATTTGATATTTGCTTTAAACTAAATTACGTTAAAAACAAGCAAATTTTCATATTATAAACTACTATTCATTTGTTTATATTACTCCATTTATCAAAATATGCATCAACAATATGATTACAAAATCGTAGAATATTAGAACGAAATTTTAATTTTAGACTTTAAAATACTAGACTAACTAGATTAAAGAAGAAAACTAAGAGTTTATTACTTTATTTTAATATGAGTAAATAACTTTAACTTTAATAACAGAGGTAAAAAATATACAGTTTGTAGAGAAAATTAACTTTTATGCTGCAAGTTACTTTTTATCTCTTAAAGGTACTAGAACAAAACATTGTTGCTTTAAAGCATTCAGAATTTAAATTACAATAGACTTACCTTATTCTATTAGTATTTATACAAGTTAGATCTGAAATATTCCCATAAGTTGAATGAGCATATTAATTGATGTTCATTACTTTATTTTCTATTTCTTTTCACGTATAAAGTTAAAGAAAAGAGTTCTAAGATGTTAATTGATCTCGCGATTTTTTCAATCTTAAGTTTTTTAATTTTTGTAAAAATGTTTCTGCTTACAAAGCTCTATTAGGCAGGTACTATACTTTAATTTATTAGTTTTTATTAGTTTTATTCTATCAAAAAATAAGTTAATTATTTAATTTAAACATTATATATTTCCTTTATAATAGAATGAGGATATTTTATATTTCATACTTAATCTAGTTAAAAAATATTATGAATGATATTATATTTTTAAGGTATTCATGTTATATAATTCAAATAGCTTCTTCATATCTAGCTAGTAAAATGAAAGCAATAATATAAAATTGTCAGGCCTTTATAGAATATTTTAGCTTCTATTATTTTATTTAAAAATTTTGATTTAACTTTATGCTATTATTCTGAAAGTGAATAATTATAGGATTGTTAGTATTAGATAGCACTTCAATCTTTATCATTTTTGCTTTAATTCTTAAAGAAAACTATTGTTACTCTCATTTAAATAAATAATACTTGCAGAAATTCATTTTGATAATTCAGATTTAATATTCAATTCTTCATTTTAATTTAATTGTCAATTCTCTTTTTTAATATCCTTTATAAAGTTATAAAGATTACATAATAAACATTTAAAAAACTACCTCTAGAGTATACCAATTTATCTTTTAATTTCTTATCTTATAACATTTTTACTTTTGCTTATATTATGACATATATAAGTATGCTAGAAGCCCTTAAAACGCAAAAATTTAAAACTAAATCTAGTTAAAAGTATTTAATATCTCCTTGTCTCAATTAATTTTTAGTAAAGCTTTGCTTCTTATTCTTTATATAATCTTTTTCTATATTTCATATTTTCAAAATTTTATTTGATAAAACTTAAACTAGCAACTAGTCTAATATTCTAATGGATGATTAAACTACTAATTAAGGTTAATTTTTTATAATTTAGTCCTAAAGGTAATTTAGATATAATATTTCATTACTAATAATGTTTAGGTCTCATGATATAGCGTTACTTCGAAGCTGTTTTCGTTTATTATTTATATTTTCTATGCAATTATTTAATAAGACTTATTGTAAATTAATTAACTATCTTAGATTAATTTTTGTTTAGCTTTTACACAATTCTTTGTATGCTAAATTCATTATTTTTCAATGTTCTAAATTGATCAAAAACTTCTACTCCCATGAATTAGCTCAAAACTTAATGCTTTAGTGCAGATAATTATCTATTTAATCTTTATTATCTAAACTCTTTATAATTAAAATCAAAGTTTGGTTTAGCAGAGATTCAAATAATAAATAAGTACTTTGTACTTTCTGATAAACACAGCTTTATACTAATTTTATCCTTTAGAGTCATAAACAATTGTACAGATTTAAATTACTTATAATTACGTTATCATACAAATAGCCACTTATTGAATGCTAAACTTAGTTTTATTAGAAGAATGATTTATTGAAATAAACTAGGCAATATAAGTATAAAGTACTAGGAAAGTGATAATTACCTTTTATAAAAGTAAATCAAAATTAGATTAATAATTAAAGAGAATTGCTAGATAAAAGCCATTCACAAGCATAAATATTCAAGTATTAAGATAAAGGAAATAACCTAGAAGTAAATAGTATGAAATAGTAAGCATATTTTATGCTTTAGCATTTCATATCGTAGTTTATCATATTTATTTAGATTTAAAATTTAAAAACTAAGATTGATTATATTGCTTAAATATTTTTATTAGTAGGTTTATAAGTTAGAATATATATTCGAATACCTTTGCTCTTAAGTTTAGCAGAGTACTAGAGAGTTAAAAACTCTGAAGCACATCTTTAAACTAAAATATTGCAGGTTGAGTCATTAAATCTTCTTTAAAGTAATTTCTTCTTAGTAAGAAAATACAAATGAGGCATATACAAAAAATAAATTTTAAGGTTATTTATATATTAATTATACTAGTTTAGCATATATTCTTTTGATGTAGCTTAAAGCATTAAATTAGTAAACTCTATCTTAAAAAAGATTAACTTTCTAATTATTTTTTAACTTAAATAAGCAACAAATAAATTACTTATGTCATCTTAATTTATCATCTTCTAATTTTGAAAGCTAGTCACTTAACTACTAGTCAATATATTATATTTATCCTTTTAAGATTGTAATTTATATAAATAACTACATTTAACTATAAATCAAAACTAATTATATTTTGAATGCATCTTTTCACCTTAAAGTAGAATTAAGATATAACATGTGGTTTGTTATGCTAAAGAAGTTGTTTTTTTTACAAATGTGCCTTCTTTATTTAACTTTATTAAGAGTTTTATTTCTTAAAATTAATAATTTGATATGAACTAAAAAGGTTTAATAATATCAATGTCACATATTTTTTATGGTTTCTATGAACTCATTTTTAAGGTTGCCGCAGACAATGAATTTACTTGGAAGTAGATTTATAATATTATTCTACTCTTTTACGATTGAACTGAAATAATTTGCCAAAATTATTCAGACACCAATAAAACCTAAAATATATCAGATGGTTTGGATAGTGTTGAATATACCGCCATAACTCTTAACTTCTGCGAGATCTTTTTCGATGTTACCTTCAATTTATTTCTGAAAATTTTCATTAAGGTTAGTCAAAAAGAAAGATTAGAGAATTTTGGTTTCAATGAACTTTTTTGACTAAAGAATTTATAAACCAGCTTCTAAACTTTAGCTAGAAAACATATAATCTTCATACAATTCTCTGAGGTTTTATATATATCTTATAGTAGCTAAATAATAACCTTATTCAAGCACTCCATTTGCAACCTACGTGCATAGATTTTGATCTTTGAAAACTTTACAGGCATCTTTATCTGTTGTTTATTGATACAAAATTTGAAAATCCTCTGAAAAAATAGCAAGTTTATCATCGAAATACGTATAGTAGTCTATGTTTATTTATTCTAATTCATTTATCAATAAGGGAGTTAAAGATTGCGTATTTTAGTAGATCATTTAAGAAGAAGAGTTTAGCAATAGTTCAGTCAGTGAGGTTATTGACATCTAAAGTAGTATTTATTTATGAGACACTAAAAAATCTCCTTTCAAGCGATTTTCAAAGTTCTTAATAGTTTGAGGATAAATGTTAAAGTCAATTATATAAAATATCTGAATGCTCATTATAAACAAGAAAATTAATATTCAAAACTTGCCTCATCTTTTCCACTCATTCTCACTCTAAAGAATGTTCTAAAGCTTTCTTTACTTTTATTTCGCATTTCTTTTCGCTTTTTTTTGTATTTTGCTATCCTTATTAGTGGTGATAGTAAATTCGGTATTATCTTGCTATTTTTCACTTGAAGTAATGTTTGAAGTACTAGATCTAGACTCTACCTAAACATTTTTTTAGATTTATTCTTCCTACTTTAACTCTTCAAGTATATAATTTTCCAAACTTAGCACATCTTAACTTAGCAACTTTTATTAAAAATCTTCTTGAAGCTTTTTGCAATATTCTGAGGCATAAATTTTAGCGATTTTAATAAAGAATAGAATTATTCTTTTTCTAGACTTGATAACTTTCATTACAATGAAGTAAATATAAACAAACAAAGACACACTAAATAAAGTCTAAAATGTTAGCCATACTATGGCGTTTTTCCTTACATGGTTATAGTTTTATTCAGGCTGCTCTACTAAATCTATTAATAGATTATAATTATACTCCAGTAAAGTATTCAATCCATTTTCTCTAAAAGAATGCAAGTACATATTGCTTTATTGTTAGAATAATTCCTTATCTAAAGTGGAAAACATAAACAAGTTCCTATTAATCAGTTAGCATGTCTATATGTAGTTTAGAGTTGAAGCTTAAGCTTATACATTTTCATCAAACGCAGACTTCATATAAATAACTAGATCTTTGTTATAAGAATCATGGAATCACTTAGATAGTTTATACAAATCTAAGATATTCTCGTTAAGTTATTTCTATATCAGTTTGAGATCTTCTTAGTTATTTAAATATAGATCATCATAAGTTCTTTAATCTTCAAATTACCAAAGATATTATTCTGGTAGCATGTTAGTTTAATAAGTTTTAAGAGATATAATTAACCAATGGGCACTTATAGTTAAGTTACTTACTGATAAAATTAAGTCAAGTTCATAATATTTATTTTCGTATATTTATAGTGAGTTAGCCATTATAGGTATTGTATACCAAATAAAAAGCATAAGAATACCTAAGAAAATGACTCCAGTAATTTTAAATGTTTATCTTATGTTACTTAATGTTCTTCCTATCTTATTTTACCTTATTCTATGTATCAATGCGATTTCATTATCTTGTGACTGATAAACTGAGGCTTCATATCTTGACTTTTATTTCCTAATTTTTTCTTCTTACTATATTACTTAATGCTTCGACGAAAAGATGCTATGCTAAGGTGATTGATTAAATGAGCAATCTTACTCAATCTAAAGTTATTTCCAATAAGAACCTACAATAACCAGTGTAAGTAGCTGATTTCCAAACGTTGGATAAAATCCTTCATTCGTATTAATTTGAACAGTCTCATAGTTCTTTTCTTTTTATTCTTTTTTTTAACTATTCTTATGATTTGCAACTTCTGGTGAAGGATGACTAATATCATCTTCAAACTCTTAGCTCTACTTTTCTGGACTATATTATGCCTTTAAATTTCGTTCTTTTTTGAGGGGTTTAGATAAATTAACGGTGATAATTTTGTTAGTATTCAAGTATTAGTAGTATGATGGACATATATCGTTCATATTAATCTGCATCTTTTAAATTCCTTCCCGTTTCTCAAAGAAGATATCCAAATGCTGCTAATATGCTATTATAAAATCTTCCTCATCTATTAGTAAAAGTCCGCTGTTCTTTGTATTATTCATTGGCTGAAAAGCAAAAATTATCTCAAGCTTGGAATTCTTCCAACGAGGAGTTGCTATTTAAATTAGAGGTAGGAGAAAAGCATCTTATGTGAGAAGTATAGTTTTAATTTCATTTCCTAATGAATCGTCTATGTATTACTTAAAATGCTTTTGAATATGATAAGGGCATAATTAATCAAAAGATATATTTTCAATTATAGAAGAAGAAAATCTAAGTGCTTAACTTGTCTAATGATTAGTATAAATAATTTTATAGTTGTCATTAGCATTAACAACTATTATCATTATGTCCTCATCAAGTAAATTAGTTATCAAATCATTTTTCCTAAACGTTTTTATTCTCTAATTAGCTAATTTTTTATTTTCAGCTGTTTTTATTATGTCTTCAATTTTAGGATCTTCAGAGTTCATTATAGCCAGAGTTTCAGCATATAAGAAATCTGCTTAGTAAAACTAAGGATTCATAAGCATAATTGATTCATAAATATTTTCCATTTCATGCTATAGATTTTATAGCTGTTTATTTAAAATAAGTAGCTGATATTCTTATATTAACTCATGTGAAAGCTGCTCCCAAAACCTCAGATAGTTTAGTTGAATAGACTTTATAGTGTTCTTTAAATTTTTAAAAGTCTCATAAATGTTGATTATAACCTCTACATCTAGTAACTAGTTATCAAAGTGATTCTTTATGAAGTCTGACTGATCTTGTACTTTTAGTTGATGTTCTAGTCTAATTTTTTGTAAAGCTTTATCTTTTTATTCTTGTACTATGTTCATTAAAATTTAGTCAGCTAAGAATAAATAAAATCTAAACACTAAGTTTTATTTCTGGTTTCCAAACTGTTTTAGTAACTCAAAGCATAACTAGAATTACTTTTGCTGTTATAATATGAAAAATAAGGTAAACAATATGAAAGACTTTGCTTCATGATCTTTATAATTGAGGTGTTTAAGTAATTTAGTGCATTAAGTTATTAAGTTTTCGTTATAAAGGAAGATGTTTTTAGTGATTTTTTACCCTTCAAATATTTATTTAGAGCCCTTTAATTCAAAGTTCTTAACTAGAGAACCTTTGAGGAGAATGGTGATCTTAGGATCTAAATGATATTTCTTCTATAAAGCATGAATTTATCTATAGAAGTTAATAGTTTGCAGCCAGTTAGCTGGCTTGCTTTCTTTTTTTAACTTCAAAGCCATAAATCACTCAACTCTCTTCAGGTAAAGAAGGTTTCCAATTTTATGGAGTAAAGGTGCTAATAAAATTAGAAGGAAGAACTTAATTTCTTGAGTTTCTAGTAGAAGCATAATAACTGCTACTAAGATTTTAACTAAATAGAGAAACAAATCTCACATCTCTACTACTATATTAGCATAAGTGCCATTATATAGCTTTTAGTACAATAGTCTTGCTTATATACCCAAGTATAAGATTAGTAAGGCGTATTTCTGCTCAAAACTATTTAGTACTACTATTATCAAAGTGTACAGCTAATTAATGAAATGAGACTATGACTAGTGAAATAAAATATCATTCGAAACCTTTATCTCTAGTTAGACGTTGACTGTTAAATACGAATTAGCTAGTTGGTATATTACGGTCAAAAATAGCATAACAAGTGAGCATACAAATAGAATAATGTATTCCTCTGAAAAATATTAGATATCATCAGGAAATAGTTAGGGTGAAGCTAATATCGCTATAAATGTCATGTTAATAGGGATTCAAAATACTAAATGGAAATTTTAAGAGTTAAAGGTAGCAAAATTAATAAGCAAGTTGCTAGGCTTACCGCGCTTCATAACATAGAAATTGCATCCAAATATTATTAAAATGTAAACTGAGCACACTATAAATAAAAAGAGAAGCTATCCAAAAGATTTATTAAATAGAGGCATCACCACAAGTCCTCCAAAAATTATTTTTATTTTATCGAATTCATACGTATCTCTACTTTCTACATGGATCAAGGAAATCAATAAATAGATTACCTAAATGAAATGTATCAGCTGAGTGCAAATTACCATTTTCGTTTGATCGAACTTTTAATTTTTTAGCTTATTAACCTGTATTAGCATGTACAAGCGATAGTATAAGTTTTGGAAGTTATTAGTTCAAAGTCCTATATGAGACATTTTTATTATAAATAAATTCAAAATTGAATATTATTTGTTTATATATTATAAAAATTTAGATAATAAAATGGATATGATAAAGGAGAATAACTTGAACGTTTTTGTTTTGATATAATATAAATTAGATCTTGCTTATTTTGAGTAATGCTATATAAGACTCTTTACATTCCAACTTAATAAATTGAAAGCTTACTAAGGTAAATCTAAACCCTATGCTACCTTTAGATTATCAAATTTCAAAATATTTCCTTTCAGATATTTTTTCCTTGCTTTGCAAAAGTTAGCTATAAATAGAGTAATTGATTTTGATTATATGATATATTGATATATGAATTATACCTTTATTAAAATATACTAGTCTAATTAAGTTTATAATAATTTCAATCCTAATATAAGCTTAAGATTTTATATCTTAGTCATTTATTTAATTTCCTTACTATAACTATTTATTTTTGAAGCTTTTTATATAATACGAAGGGTATAAATATCTCAGCTTAATGCAAAGAAATTTTGTATTTGTGCTTTTTAAGCAAAATACTTATTTTTACCTTTAATTTTCTTTAAAAAATGTTTAATTATTTTTTTGTAATTATTTAGTTAGAAGCTGCATTGAAAAGTAGCATAGTTTACAATATTAAATAAGCTGATGATAGATTAATAAACGATGTATCAGATTACTAGTTTGAAATATTGTAAAAAGGTTTAGAAATCAAAATTCGTAAAAGTTGCAGACTTTAAGTTTCTTTTCTGTCCTTAATGAATTTTAAAATTTGGGACATTCTCAATAGATAATTAAGTTCTATATAGGATATACTAGCTCTTTTTATATTTTTAGTCTTATTATAAAATTTGTTTCTTAACTTATTTAAATCTAATGTCTTAGAGTTATATGAAAACTAAATATTCTTCTAGTTCAAAAGCTATTTTCTTAATAAGATAAAGTGAAGTAATTTACTTCTATGATCTCTTCTTATATAATTCCCCTTTAATTATTATTAAAAAATCATTCTATTTACAAAAAAACCTTATACACCCTTTTTATCATACTAATACATTTTTCAGATACTTTAATTATCAAAAGTTATACTAATTATAGCTTCTGAACTTTTTCGATTTTCATTAAAAAACTAAATTCAAAGTTGAAATAAAATTTAGATTGAGAATTAATCTTTAATACTTCCAGAAAACTCAATTAATCATATATTTACTTTATTCCATTTATCTGATTTTGCTCTTAATAACTATTTCACTATTAAGCATATTCTACTATATCTAATTCAATTATTATCTTATAAGTACTTATCTATTTATTTTATATAAATACCATACAAAATCTAAATCAGCCTTAATAAAAGACTATTTAGATATAATAAACTAACTGAACTTCTTTGTTCTACTTTAAGTTATTTATACATTATATTCAAGGAAAGCTAGTTTCTTGTTACTTAGCTAAGGTTTATGAGAAGATGATATAATTAAAAATCTAAAGAGTTTTTAAATAAAAAGATTTCTAAAGCTAATCAATTTAAACGTATATAAGCATATTTTTAAATTGGAATTACTAGCTTAAAATAGGATTAACTTTGGTAGAAGCAGTTTGAATGATATGACTGAAAGGTGAATAAATACTAAAGTGAATATTGTATTTGAATACTTATAAATCAAAGAGATTTAATTCACTAATTCAATATTTTTTCATTTTTTATTCAGTTTTTTTAGAAGATTGGGAAGAATTTTATTTTTCCATAGTCAAAAACAGAAATAAAAAAAATTGAGTGCTGATATCGAAGTTCTTCCCAGCATCTAATAAAAGGCTACTTTGGCTTCAAAAAGCGTAAAAGACAAGAGAATTAAATAACTTGAAGAATTGGAAATTTTATTGTGAATACTTAATTTCCAAGTAATATATTTACTTCTTTCTACTTATTTTAATTAAATTTTTACATATCATATTTAATTTTTATTTAATAATTATGTTTATAGGGAAATTATTCCAATGTGATTTATTTAAGCTCTGATACTAGGAAATACACCAGTGAAGAATTTAGCAAGAGCTTAGCAAGAGCAGGGAGATAGACTGAGGCTTTAAGAAGCGTTATATTGAATGATGCCATATTTTAAGGTTTCTTAGGATAACACTTCTACACTAGCCCTATAAATGAAAGAATTCTCAAGGGTGCTCGCACTGGGGAGGCTGTGATTTAGGACCTTTTTAAACTTTAAAAATTTATACAAGAGCTCCACGCCATTGTGGTTCTACGCGCTTTATAATTTCAGTTTTTACTCTCCATAACTTTTCAAACTTAAATTCTGAGAAGGCATAAATCCTCAATTTTTTATTTTTATTCATTTAACTGCTTAATATATATGCAAAAGAAGCTAATTTTAGTTGGCAAGCAAACTAAAAGAATTTGATTCTCATACCAGCTTATGACTATCTCAAATCTTAACTATTTAAACTACTCTTTTTCATATCAAATTTCTTCTATATCTAATAACTAAAAGTTGAAATATAATGTATTAATTATAACTCTAAGGACTTAACTTCATACCTAAGCAATATTTAACAATTTATCATTTTTCTCTGTTCTCTAAATCTCATTCATTCAATTTTACTAATTACTTCTAATACCATCTTTACAAATATGCCCTAATCTTACAACTGATTAAAGAATATACAATCAAGTTATCACTAAAAATTCTCATTCCAATCTTAAAACTTACTTCATTATTATAAATTAATATATTAACTAATGCTTTATCTATTTAAATTCCTTTTAAACCATGCAAGGATTATAAATAATTTATTGTTCAGGTTACACTTCTAGTTTATATCATTAAAAAAGACTTAATTATCTTTATTTCATTATCTATATACTAATCCTGATTTATCCTCAATAGTTTTACTTTACATTTATGTATCTTTCTTTTTTAATGCTCATATTTGATTTAAGTTTAAAGAGTTATAAGATCTATAGTTTAATATGGTAATATCCTATACATTGGATCATTTAATAGTTGCTTACTTTATTTTTTATTTTAAATTACTTAAAACTATTTTTCTCTCTTTTACTTTTTAACTTTGAATTCCTTTGATTACTTGCTAATTACTATATAGCCACTACAATTAAATTTTTTGTTTTTGTTGCTAGTTACACGAAGTTCTCTACAGTCGATTGAAGTTTCTTCTTAAACCATGTAAGCTATTTTAAAATTTCTAACTATGATTTTAATAATAATACTATATATACTTTAGGTATTACTAATAAGCAAAAGCTTTCTTATTTGATAAGCTCAATATAAATTGCAGACAATCTTCCTGTCATTTAATAACTAAGATATACAGATGATAATGCTTTATTTACTTTCCCTTTTTAAGCTGCTTAATCATTGATTTGTTGATGTATAAGAGTTTACTTCTTTCGAATAGCTCTAAGTTTTAACTTTTATGCTTCTTTTGGATTAAATAGCATAAGATACCTGATTTGTTTCTTAGTTATAATAGTTAGTTTAAATTAATTAGTATATTTATAATTAAATTTTGTAAGTTAATTAAATGTTATTAACACGATTGTTGATTACCTTCTCATTTCTTTCCCTTTAATCTGGCAGCTTTATCCTGCAGTGCATCTTAACGCTTCTTTCCCGTCTTTTTGGTCTTCTTGCTTTGGGTCTTTATTTTTTCGTTCCATCTAGCTCTTATGATTTTATTCCTTTTCTTAGGTTAGCTTTAATTAATTTAAGATTAAGTAAAGGACAGCCATGTTTAAAACTTCTTACTATGCTCTTAAATCTAATTTCCAAGCTCCTTAAGTCTTTTTTTCTGGTTACTATCATTGGAATTATTTTCAGCAGTTATAATATTTCTAAAAATCAAATCCGTTTCCTAGAGTATTTCTTGTATTTACTTGAGTTACAGCAAACAGTAGTGAAAGTCTAGAACATTTGGTATTTCATAGCTATAAAGAAATTCTTAGATTATCTCTTTAAATGTTGCCGCTATATGATATATTTTTAGTTCTGCCCTGAATTTACTTCACGTCTTATCAACACGTGATTCAATATTATAAGCTGTTAATTCATTATTAGGATCCCATCAAATTTGTTGCGATATCTGACTGAAGGCTACTACTTCGTTAATATTTTGAATCTATTATCGTTTTTTAGTCTTAAGGGATTTCTTATTCTTTAATACCTTTAGCAAAGATCTCGTTACATTAAGTCTAGAAGCAAGTATTTTGCTTTCCCTATAAAAAGCTTTGTCTAAAGCTTGATAATGTTCGTCGAAATCTGTCAAAGTATGAACTCGTTCAATCAGCACTATACTAGAGTCTAAATTAGAGAAGTAGGACAATTTGTCCTTATCCTTTCCAAACTGCTGTCTAAAATTTTGTACATCTTATAAGTTTACTATCTAATTGAATACTGTTTTGCTTTGTGGTATAAATACAATAACTTCATAAATTTTGTTAAACAAATCATAAAGTTCGGCATCGAATTTCTAGTCTGTGAAATTAATAATAGCTGTAATAATCATGATGTAGCTCATTTCTGCTTTCTCCTTAGTGTTTATCTACACTGACAATTCAGCCATTGTTTGAATCCATTCCTTTACATATTTTGGAGAAGATAGCATTGTTACTTTTTCGTGCATTTTAGCTTGACTATTATCTTGAGGATTAAATTCCAAATTAAAGAACTTAGAGTATGAAAAGGGGTAATAAACTCTATTGGCATGAGGTCTTGATAGCAGCATTATCGCTAAGCATCTTTACAAGAAAAGTAGTTTATTGTAAGAGCTGATATAAGCATATTGCACATATTACAAGCAACTTGAAACGAATTCAGACCAACAATTAGTTTGAAGATAAACACTCATGTCAAGTAATAAATTAGCAGTCTTGAAAGAAGAATCATTCTAACACTTAATATCATTAGGACCTTATTTCAAGATGAAAGGTTTAGATTTCTTTCTGATATACTCTTAGAAAATTATTTGCTGATTGCAAGCATGCATAATTTTGAATATTTTCAGTAACTTTGCATCTATAATTTCTTACATATGATTTTCCTAATTTACTGCTTGAACTACTTAATCCCATTCACTTTACCCAATGGCTAGCAGAATTTCTTGCATTTAGTAGTTCTCCTACTTAACATTAAAATCCCATTGAGCGAAAAAGGTTTATAGATAAGGTTTCAGTTACTGAAGTAATTTGTTCTCTGGTGTATTTAAATTTTGGAGTTATTGTCTAAGACCTTCAATTTGATTTTAATATAGTTTAATTTAATGCTTCGTTTTTTCTTCTTTCTAAGATTTTTTTTAAAGCTTCTTGATATTTTGATATATTTCCTGCTTGATGTGAAAGTTTAGAATATTGAACTTTTCCTTAAAAAATAGTAGTTTAGTCTTTTTGTCTTAAGCTAAGTTATCTAATCTTTCTTTGAAGACTATTTCAATTATCATGCTAGTTGATTTATCAACGCTTTAGTTCCTTTTATCTAAAATCAGCTTTTTAAGGATTTGACTCATTTTTTAATTAATTACCTGTATTACAGCTTCAAGTTGTACTATTATATGATTAGCTTCTATATCACATATATATGCTTTAAAACTTGCTTTGCTTTAAACTTTACCTATCATTTTCAGTTGGTCTTCTAGTTTTTGAGTATCTTTTAGTTAGTCATGCTACATGCCTTAATCATTTTCATTCTTACCTTACATAATCTTAATCTCATGAGCTATCCAACTATCTACTTTAACTATACATGCATTATGATAAAGAAGTTCAGTAGACTCACAGCGAGAGATAAGTCTAGCTTAGAAAGCTGACAGAACACCTGCTAAGGCATTTATAAAGTAGCAACTAAAACCTTTGATTGAGTGTTTCCTATTGAGTAATGTAATTATTTAGTTAATGGTGTGAATGAACTATTGGAACTAATCTGATTCCATAGAAATGAGTAACTAACGAACAGTTGGTTTAGATGAAACTCCAAGTAGTATATGTATTATAAAGCAAAATACATCTTAAATCCTTAGAGATATCACTTTAGATTTAAACTCTTAACCCTTTATAAGGGAAATTACTCCTTCACAAGCATGCTTAATGAATTGTATTACTTTCTCCTAATCCTTAGAGTTTTATAAATAAGTCCATAATACACCACTAAAGGCAAAATAGCTTGGAAATTCAGGGATAACTTCGGTATAAAGTCTACTATTTAATCTCCAATTTACAGAATCTAGAGCTATTAGGGCAGCTCTTAAATTAGGAAGTGTTTTAGGAGTTGAAGAGAAAGGCAACCAAGAGAAATCTTATTTAGTGACTGCCTATATGCTTGCCTCATTCACTTAGCCATGAAAAGATTGAAGGAAGGTATATTTATAGTTATCAAAGTCTGCGAAAGTAGAAGTGACACACAGAGCATTTTCATAATCTAACATAAAAACTGTTTTTTTCCAATATCCAAGTAGAATAAGACCTTGATAGCTATAATACCCTAAGTTCTAATCATACTTATCAAGTTTTTCTTTACTGCTTTTGAAGAAAATTGGATTAATCATCTCCAGCACATTATGAAGAGCTACTTAGCTTATAATTGCCATTTCTTAGCTTGGAGCATATCTAATACTTCTTGAGTTATAAACGTGTAGTTTGCTAAACTTGCTAGCGATACTAGCGACATATCTTCCCAAACGTTATGGCAAATGATATCGATTGCATACAATGAGACAAAGCTTAAATAGCTAGAAGTGTTCAAGTGAATCAAGAAGTAAACTTATAAGACCAACGTCAACTTAATCCATATCTACCATATAAGCAAGAGCCTCCCAAGAAGCTTCAAGTTCCGATGTGTTAGTTAAAAGGATTTCTTTACTTCTTAGATTAGTAAGAGATTACCTCACTTCTTTAGAAAACATGGAAACATACTTTATTATCTTCTACATTATTTCATCCTAAACATAAATATCAGCTTTAGTCTTTACTAAGCAACCTTCCAATTATAATGCTGTTGCAAAGGGATTATCTACTAAACTATAGTCAGTGTTTGAAATTTATTTTCCTGATATTATTGATTCAACTACTGAACCAGTTTCAAGCTTTAAAAATTCGCTGGTTTATGAATCGATGTTACTAAACTAATCACAAGCTTCTACAATACTAAATGATTATTCATTTTAAGATCTAGGAGCTGATAATAGCTCAAATGAACTTTATGGATCTATAATTTTAAAAGAACTTTCCGTGATTTTAGATTAGGATTTTTCTTCTTTAGGAGCTTCTTTACTAGTTGCCTATTTTTATTTTTCTATTTATAATTCTTTTTTTTAGGCTTATTTTTTAGTTATCAATTAAGGCATCTATTTCTTTGAATTTTAACATTTTAGCTTTTCTTCCTTATCTGATAATAAATCTTCATCAGTTCCGGTTTCGTCACTTGAGTCTTCACTTATATCTTCTAATAAGAAAACTTTTTTTTATTCTTTTTCTTCTTCTTTTTGTATTTAAGCTTCATGTATTTTTTCTTCCTAACTGGTTTGTATCATTTGCTGCATGAGATCTTCAAGTGCTAAAGGAACATACTTCTCCACTAGTTAAAATTTATCTTCCTTAGTCATTTAATCTGTGTATTTGTCGATTGTCAAAAGCACTTTTTCCCATTATTTAGCCTTTCGATACATGTTAATAGTTTTGAGGTAATCGTTTGCTAGATCGAAGCATTCAGCAGCTTGAATATATTCTTATTGGCATACATATGATTCTCCTGCTTCTAGAAACTTCCCTATGGATTTAAATGAATTAGCAGCTTCTAAAAAGCTTTCAGCTGAAAAGTAGCATCTAGCTGCTTATTTATTAAGTCCTAGACTTGTGAATATTTCAGCTGCGCTGATAAAAAGTGATTTAGCCTTTTTTAGGTCTTTTTTATTTTATTCCTTCTATTATTTAGTTTTATGAGTCTTGTTTTCTAAATCATTTTGATATAAACTAATAATTCTTGTAGCTTCAGTAGCGAATGCATATGATTTAGCTCTTTTGTATAGTGTTTCATCACCAGAGGTTTCAAAGCAAAGCTATGCCTGCTAGTAAAATTCATGCTTCATCATTCTGATTCCTTATTTCTTCCAAGCTTCTTTACTTGTTTTCTAGGCTATTTAGCAGACTTCATATACGTTACCTTCTTGATTTTTAATTTGAAGTTAGCCTTTGCTATCAAATTTGATGTTAGCAATAAGTCCAAGTTAGTTCCAGATATTTAGAATTGCTCCTTCTTTATTCTCATTAAGTTCTTACTCAAAGATAACAAGTCTCTTCCTAGGTCTCGTTATAGCAACATACAAATGCTTTAACTCTGAACATAGCAAGGAATAGTTTTAAGCATTGAAGTTTCTATTTCTCATGTAGAACTTCAGTTTTTCCGATTCTATTGCACTGTTTCCTTCCAATTCTAAGTTCTCTAGATCAATTGCTCCATACTAGCCTTCTTAGTATTACTATGAAACCTCAAGGCTGTTAATTATCTTTCACTAGTCACAAGAAGAGTCCGTAAAAAAATTGAATAGAATCACATCATCAAACTCTAAGCCTTTTGCTTCGTAGATTGTTAAACAAAGTGCACATTTCAACATATCAGGAACTCTTTCCTTTGATTCTTGATCTCTCACTAGAATCACTTAGTCACACCCAAATTCCACTTTCTTATTCTCTTAGTTTTGCTAAGTTACTTCCCTACCAAAGAGAAGATTACAAAGTGCATTAATGTCAGTAACGTACATTGGAGGAACTCCATCAGTATTTGCTTTTTCCTTTGCTAGCCTATCAATAGTTTAAGGGAACATACATTCGATAAAGCCTACTACTGTATTTGCTAAATCTAATATTCTTTAGTGAGATCTAAAGTTAACTGTCAACTGCAGTACATTTGGAATATCTAGCTTATAAAAGTTAAAACTTTGCTGGTACTCTTAAAATAAACTTTTCAGATCACAGAATCTAAATCCTACACCTCTAGCTATCGTTTATGCTGTATCACCTGAGAAAAATAGGTTCTATTCCGTCACTTTGAGAAGTAATAGCAAAGTAGCATGAGTAAGATCTTAAACTTCATCTACCATCATAAAGTGAATTGGCTAACCTTCATATCCATAAAACTGAATTTATTAAAGGATATAATTAACAACATCTTAGAAATCATAAGCCCCCTACATATACTTCCATCTCTCATATCTGCAGAACACTTCAAAGACAGTATTCCTAGACTCTGGTGATAACAAAGAGTTCTTTTTTCCTAGTTCTAAATACATCCATTTAGGAATGCATCTTCCTACATATTTATGAGCTTAAGCATGTCCTTTTATATATGATACTATTTCAGTCCATACTACAATAGGTTTAATAGGACACCAAGCTTAACATCTAGGTTTAAAGAAGTTATTAACAAAGTAGTCATATTCTATTTCAAAACTAATCTTTTAGTTCTTCTATCCTCTTCCTATTCTTTCTTGGTATTTTTTTCTAAATCCCTAATATTTAATTTCTACTTTCTGTTTTTACTAAATGTTGATAAACTCATTCTCCTCCTCGTATTCACTTTCAGAACTGCTACTTAGATCTTAATCCGTTAATTCTTATATAATTTTCCTTTGCTCATCTTTGTAATCTCTAGTAATCATTACTACTCCCTTTACTTCATTATGCCATTCACTATTTCCTCCCATTCCTATTATTTTATTATTTACGTCCCTAGCAAAGAAAGGTCTTTATAAAGTACCATCAATCATCAAAACTAGTCTTCTAATAGTTAAGAACAAAGGAAAACTCTCTTCATTTACTTGTGATAGAGAGTTGATGTTTTTCAAATGCTTAATTTCATCTTCTTCATCATCTCTTTCTACATCACTCTCAGATAATTCTTCTTATTCTGGTAGATTAATAGTAATCTTTTCTTCTTCTTCTTCTACTTAAGATTATTATAGCTATTGCCATTCTTTTTCTTCTTCATTTTACTTTTTTTCTTCCTCTAACTTACGTTTTAGTTCTGCTTCTTCTCTCTTTTTAGCAGCTATTTCTTATTTCCTTTTCAGTTCTTATTTTACTTAGTCTACTAATCTATGATAGTATCTTCTAACTTCATTTGACAAAACTGGACTAGCTGTAGCAAAAATTATATGAAGACCACATGAACTATCTAAATCCTATGCTTCCATTCGTTTCTTTACAGGTTAATCAGATTTCTTTATTTTCATCTAATGAGCTCGATATCTA
The DNA here is from genome assembly GCA_946699065.1 of Loxodes magnus. Lineage (NCBI taxonomy): Eukaryota > Ciliophora > Karyorelictea > Loxodida > Loxodidae > Loxodes > Loxodes magnus. Next base: position 222,846 of record CAMPDV010000125.1, on the reverse strand, counting down.
AAAAGCACTTCAGAGGCAAATAGTCTTAAAACAGCACAGGTAGTTTTTCCAGTACCACTTCTACCTAGTACTAGGACATTTTTAGACTCAGATATGACTTATTTTTACTAGTCTGTTAGTTTAATATGAAAGTTAGGAATTATTTCAAGTAAACTCACAAACCCAGATGTACTTTATTTCTGAGTCATCTACCCAATCAGCATCTTGTTCTCAAGCATTAATTCAGCCATCTTTTCTTTCTAGTATTCTAACTCAACATTTTCACTCACTATCCATCTTCCTTCTTTTAAAACTATACTTTCAGCTTCTTATTAAGATACAAATAAAGGTTAGAAGCTTTTAGGAAGAAGAAGTCCCTTTATGACGTTTGTACAATTTTCATGTGAGTTTTGGGCCTTTTCCCAAGTTTTGAAACTAGAACTGACATCATAATCAGGATGAATGTATCTATCAGAGTCAGTTTTAATTGAATTAATATACATGGATATCATATCTTCAGCTTAAAAAATAGTTTTAGATATATCAATAATCTTCATAACATGCTCGAAATTAAACCTCAATAATTTCTCGTTCTTAACCACAGGATACTTTTACATCATAAACAGACAGGCAATAAACTTACTATTATCAAGCTTTATGTAACACGCAAACATGTTTTTACAAGGACCTATTCAAAGTATTTAACAAGTTACTCCGTTCTTTATAAAGCCTCCTGCTAGTGTGTAAATCTTGTTTAAAGCTTACAATTTTACGAAAGATTAATATCCCTTTAATTTTTGCAAAGCTTTTGGTTCGAATCTAATATCCCACATTGTGGTTTAATAGCTCAAAAGCCTTTTATGTATAACAGATGTAGCTGAATATCAGAAATATTCCGAGCTAGGAACCTTCATTATTAAATCAGGATTCTTAACTTCGAACTCTGAAGGATTGTTACCAGCAAATACGATTATTTCACGAAGATCTCTATAGCGCTTAGCCCATTTAAAATATACATCAGTTCAATGCTTGTAATTCTTCCATTTAGTCCTAGAAAGTTCGAATCTTTGAAACTAAGTTAACAACCAGCCACATGCATTTTCCAAAGCAAGCATTTTAGCTTATATTCAGTCATTTAATTATTATATGTATGGATCAACTTGAACTTTTACAGGTTCAGGAGCTTTCTTTTTAACCATTTTATATAGAACTAACGATCAATTCCTATATATTAGCTTTTACCATTAACAGTATTAATAAGTAGTATCTTACACTAACTGATAAGAATGCTTAGTATATTTACTTTTGATAAACCTATCAATATATCATATTTAATCATACTTTTCATTTTCTTTATACATCTGATCAATAAGGAAGAGAAGAGTTACATCTTTCAGATAATGAAGGATAATAAAAAATGGTAGTATAAGATTGAGATAATAAAGCATAGAGAAAAGACTAGATTTAGTATAACAAAAATGAATATAAGTATGTAATACTTTCTTATTATGTAACTAACATTAATGATATAAAAAGATAAATAGTAACTCTTTAGTTATTTTAACCTAGTATCAGGATAATCAAATATTACAAGAAAGACATCTAATTATAAAACAGCAGTGCATATAATTGGAATATATAGCTTTATTATTTAGACCATTGGACTATTTTCATATCAGTTATAACTTAGCTTTATATAATGCAAATTTGTGTCTTATTTTAGATTTGGAATCAAATGGTTTCCTGTCTAAATGCTTCTTATTTTAGTTGCTTATCAAATTTTATTTATTTTGTAGTTACATCAAGCTACCTTATCTCTCAAATACTCCAATAACTTCGCTTATATCTTTATTGAGAGTTATTAATAAATAGGTGCATTTGTAGAGTTAGTTTTTTGATGATTTAGCTAGTTTTAATACTATTGAGAAAAATCTTAGATAATCCTATCTATTTCATTAAGCAAAGCTTATTAGTTTCTTTCCACTTAAAATGAGTACAGAAATACTCATTTTCTACAGCGAAAGTATTGAAAGCTATTCTTATAGATAGAATAAGTTGGCTATATCTTCAAAATATAGATACATCATCATTACTCAACTATTTTAGATCGAATAACCTTTCTTTAGTTCTCGGTTATTGTATTTCAAGCTCTCCAAAATACTCAAAATAACAATCTTTTTCTTACTAGAATCTAACATCTGATTATGTAACTAAGATATAGTTCAATCAAGTATATTTAGAAAGTGCTAGTTTTAAGTTAAAATCAGCTAAAATATAAAGTTTATAAAATCTAAGAAAAGTGGGCTTTGAAGCTTATGCATCAGTCTGATATTGAAAGCTGAGCATAATAATGAGTAAGTTAAGTATTATGTGCAATAGCATTTAAAGATAGTTAATCATAAGCTCTACTAGCTTATAAAAAGATATATTATAGAAGATAGTTTATTGATTGTGTTACTTTAAAGCTTTTTATTGAGTGAAGTATACAATAGAGGGCAAGAACTGGCATTGAAGATTATTTAGAAACCATTTATTTGAAATATCTTAAGAAGGATACTTTTATGACTACTTTAGTTGCTTAAAAAATGAATTAATTAGATGTCAGTTTTGCCTTTTTAAAGCAAGGTAATTCAATTAATTTTTTCTACCTTTTCTGGACTTTCTGTTCTTCGAATCCTTCACATCCTAATGATATCTCTTCATAAAAGGTTATAAGAATCTAGTTTTGTATTATAATCTTTTTCATTAAGCTTTGCACTATTTCTTTACTTTTGATATCGTTGGAGAGCTACCATTTAACAGTCTCTTCATCAAATCCACATCGAGTGAGCATTAGGTTAAATTCATCTGCTGGCTGATAACCTGGCTTTTCTGTCCAGCATTCAACATCAAATAACTAATTAATTACATCAGGTTCTTCTATCCCTTAGCCAATCTTGAAGAGTATCTATACCATAAACCTAATTTGATGCCAGAGAAAAGAGCCACCTTTTACTCTAAAATACCAAAGCTATGGAAACTTCTCACAGGCAATAACTTCTACTTCTAACACCTCTCTTATAGGGTTCTTAGGCTTTCTAGGATCAGTTTTGCAAAAGTTCTTAAAGTTATGAACTCCTAAATAAAGCTAAGCAGCTTGCTACATTTTTTAAATATCTAACTTGTCCTGAAAAAAGTAATACTTGTATTCTCGCCAAAGGCATGAAAATCTAGCACTGAAATCGTTAGGGACAGAACAGGCTGCAGTAATTCTTATTTCCTGAGGCAGTTTGGAGTTAATGATCTTGCAATAGACTCTCAAATCTTTACTTTCAACTGCTTTTTAAATTTTCTTTACTCTAAGAGACACAACGTTAGCCAAAGAACTTACGCCTTTATCAGTTCTAGCACATCTAGTATATTAGCAAGTTTGTCTTGACTCTATTAGCTACGTCGTAAGTAGAGCTTAAAACAGACAATGTTCAATTGTTTTTTCGGATGACTCCTGGCTAGCAAAACCGGAATAGTCAGTACCAAGGTAGCAAAACCTCAGAGCTATCTAAATAGTATTCTAGTCAACTTACTTCCCATTTAGGTCCTCCTTTGAATTCTCCTCCATTAATTAAGCTAAAATTCAAACTCTAAATAAACCTGATTTTATGAATAGAAACAATCACATTAAAAGCAGTTTTAGTAAAGATAATCAATTTTGATAAGGTATGAAAGATAAGAAACTATAGTGAGGTAATAAGCTATATATTGCATTTTGAAGTAGCATTAAGAACATTAAATGATGATAAGTTTAAAGGGCTAAATTATAGCGATGATTAGTAAAAGAAGGTAGCGAAATGATATTTTCATTAGTGAGAAGTTTAAAATAATTCATGATAAGCCAATTTAAACTTATTTAAAATGGAAAACAAAAATTGCTTCTGGTGTTGTTCAGAACCAACTGCAAAGGAACAGTAAAACGAGTTGAACAATTCAATGATTTCCTCTGAAATGTCAGGATTAGATACTACGAAATAGCACAGTTTTGTCATACTTAATCTCAACTCGCGTTCTTAATTTGTTCATACTGAGCCAGAAATTTCATAGGAAGAAGCAGAGAAAGCTCCTTTGCTTATAATTAAGATTATAGAGGGAGCTTTTATTCAGGCTGGTACTATCTTGGAAATAAATGCATAAGGATATCGTTAAGGATTGAGAAGAAAAAGAGATGGGTTAATATTCTTTGGATCGTAGACTATAGATAGCTAAGGTCAACCTGTTAATGATTTTTTGATACCAAAGCAGGAAATAGGAGTTGGAAATAGACATATGGTGATCAAGTATTAGCGAGAAACAAAAAGCTATCATTTAAAAGATCTTGGAGATGGAACGGGTACGTTTCTCAAAATATCCAGACCGTTGACATTAAAAAGTGGATATATAATTTCGTTTGGTGACAGTCATATGGTAATTCAGCTTTCCGAGTCAGAAAATCTAGCTCTTAAATTTCTGGACGGTCCAAAGATAGATTTGATGTTTGAATTTACGAAATAAGATAAAACAATAACAATAGGAAGAATGGGAGACTGTAAAATTAGATTTGAAGACAATTCCTTAAGTCGCTATTAATGCATGATTAATTATGTTACTGACAGTGGTTGGGTCTTAACAGATGGAGATGGAATGAAATCATCGACTAACGGCACATGGTAATTAATTAATTTATTTAGACTCTTCATCGACGAATTCTTTGAAATTTATGACTAGATGCTTTTCAAAATAGGCCAGACACTGCTATAGTGCTCTTTGAGCTGATGTATTATCTATATACATATTGTAATAAATAACTCTAACTCTCATTTAAACTGCCCTTTTGTTCTATTTTCCATTTTACTTCTCTATCCTATGACATTTTTCTACCTTTATGGCCTTAATCATACTTAATTTACTAAATTAATGCTAATAAGAAGCATATAATTTCAGATTATTGGTTTAGCATTTATTCCATAGAAGTATTTATTTACTAGAGATTCTTTAAGACATATGTAATAAACCATAAAGGGAACATTCATGCTTTAGCAAGCCAAGCAGTATTTGAAGTAGTTTCCCCTTAACCCACTAAGTATAATATACCTATAAGTTATTAAATTATCCATTCTAATAACATAGCAATAGGAAAATACGTATAATGATCCTTAATTACGATCTTACTAGGTTAGTCACAGTTTATTGGAGATTAAACTTCCATCTTCTGAACGTTATTTTTATATTAACATATGAATAAACGGCAAATCTAAGTATTTATAGCAGATTAAAAGCAATGAATTGCTCTATCAAATCAAGCAAATGACCAAAGTATAAGATGAATAAGTATAAGAAAAGTAGATGCTTAAAGATAGTGTAATATGGAGTTATTTCTTATATCTTAGTTAAAAGAATAGAACTGAAATACTAATATACCATTTGCAGTATCAATTCTAGCTTTCAATATTACTCTGCTCCTTTATTTCTGAAATATCACAGCAAGACTATCCTCTATAACTTGCTTTATAAGTATAACTTATAATAAATCCCTGATTTTTAAATAATTTGCCTAATAAATCAACAGCATAAAATCGGAATATCTGCGATTGTTAATACTATCTCATAGTTTAATAAGATTAAAGATAAAATTAATTAGATGGTTCAATAAACATATTGAGAGATGAAAATGATGTACAGCATAAGGTTATATGAACAATACTAATAAGTACATATAGTTATCTTATGATGCTTATAAGTGTCTGATATTACTAGAATTATTCAGCCGCTTTATTACCAATCTATATGAAGAGTAGATAACTGAGACTGTATATCACTAAGTTGTATCAACTAGAATAAGAAAAGGCTAATAAAAGTGATATTTGGTTTCTTGCTATGGAATCTCTGGTTAATATTCTTAAGCCTTTTCGTTTTCTTTATAACTTGACAGAAATTTAAGAAAAGAAGTAAACTTTTCTATTTGATTGTTGCCTAAAGACACTGAAGGTATGGGTCTTGTAGTCTTTTAAATTATAAATTTTAATTAATTTATGGATATAGATTTGCTAAGTTTAGCATTTAAGTATATCTAACAGAGAGGCTAAGGAGATGAAGATGCTGTATAGATTCTTAGTAAGATGGATGTTAAAGAGCGTAAGTAAATAATGCAGCACATATTAGAAGCATGTTTTCGCTTATAAAATACTATCGAAATAAGTGAGCTCATTAGCAAAAGCTCACACATAGAGAAATATATAGGTGTATTGACTGCCTTTAACTGTTTCTTGAGCATTCTAATTGCTTCGATATGGTATAATATATAGATTCTCTGAGATAGCAAGCACTATAGAATCTTTCTTAAGTCTAAGAAATTTTAATAGAGCAATATATTCCCTCTACTTAGTATGACAAGCAGGAGTAAGTGCCAATGCAAGTTGAATTAAGTCCTCCAAAATGAAACATAGAGGAGCTTAAAGCGATCTCAAATAAATATAAAAATCAATATACTGAGTTCAATATTTGCGATAGATGTGGATAGTTAAGTGATGGTAATTGCAAACTTTGCTTCAATAAATGAATTTAAATTTAACTTCGGTCTCGAAAAATTTTATACTAGTTAGTTGAAGATAAGGAACATCACTTTGCTTCGAAACATTGAAGATAAAATAAAAATGAGTTTGAAGACTATTTAGCTTATAAAGTAGAAGGATCTCATTTCTTATAATATAGAATATTTACATATAATAGTCCTCAAAATACAAGACAGTTCTAGTTCTAATTATTTGTTGGGTTTAGCACACTATCTTTCAAACTTTCTTTTAAGCTCATCATGAAACTTTCTTACTTCTTATACTCATATTTAACTTCATTGCGCTCCTTTAGTTGATTCAACTCTTCCACCAGCTTTTAGATCTTTTCCTAAGATTTCTCAATTTCAATCTTGTAAGTTTTATTCAGTTCCTCTCTATATAATAACTTACGTTAACATCTCTGCTTTTTGACTCTGATCAAGAGCCATTCTCAGATTGTCATTAGATTAGCGAGTATGTGAATGTTTTAATTACTCTTATTACAAAGAACTATTTATAGTGATTTCCTTAGTATTCTATATTTTTTCAAGTTCATTAGCACTCTATTAAAGCTCTACTAGCTTTTGCTAATTAATTTCAACTTGTTCATACTTTTACTTTAGCTCATCTGAAAGCTATTAAGCTTTCTACTTAAGTTAGTCATTCTTTACGCTAAGATTTTTGTTTAGAGAGTTCTAAACGTAAGTATTTTCGCATGTATCACATATTCTTCCATGTTCCACTTTTTCATTCTATAGCTTCGGACGTTTTCGTGTGCTATGATCCCCACATACTGACATTCCGCATCATCTACAATGATGTCTATTGATACCTTCTGAAAACTCCTTGTGACAAATAGAGCAAGCCTGACTAAACTCGTAGTTTTGGGTTTCCATTAAAAGTAAAAATTAACCTAAAAATCCTAAATAGTCACTACTATTTAGCCTCTTATACTATTATAAAGCTACTTAAGCTAAAGAAATACCTCAGTTTATTCATTATCTGCTATTACCTTACATAATAATACCAATACTCACTACTAGATATACATAACAGATGATAATTAAAATAACTACCTTCATAGAATATGACTCAGATATTTAAAATTAATGCCTGGAACTCAAATCTATCATCTGATAAAAAGAGACTTAATCCCTGCTAGTTAGATAGGTATTTTATACAGATTAAAGCAGATCTCTAGCTGAGTGTAAAAAGAAAGGAGATTTAAACCTCATAAATGCCTCATTAAATCTAATCATCCTGATATACTTAAACACTTCACTGATAAGCCATCAAACACTAGTTTGAAATAATGGTAAGAAGAAGGGATTCGAAAGCGAAGTAAGCAGCATGCAACTTTAATTTTAATTCCCTTTTCTAGTTGATAGTCTTAAGTATGCTTATAAGAGTAGGTAGATTAGCCTAGCTTTCTTATTAAGTTTATTATTTAAAAATATCTTATGAAAAAGAATCTACTGGGAATAATGTTTTTAATAGGAGCTATTTGCATTTAGTATTGTGGAGGAGCAATTTTCAGACTAAATTATAAAAATAGAATAAGCGTGTAAAGGCTATGCATTTGAATTTCGAGAGCTATTCAGTCAACCAAAATAAGGTGGCTAATGGTAAATTGTAGAAGTAAGAGGTAAAATATAAGAGAAGCAAAGTTGTAGATATATGATAAAGTACTTTATAGCAGCTAAAGCTAAATTTGAGGTTAGAAATAAAAGTTTTACAGTTTAGTTGACCAGCAAATCTAAATTCTACTAAACCATAAAAAATAAGTAACTAAAAATGGTTGGAAGGAATTTAGAATTGTTGGATTTTCATGAAGTTACTATAGGCATTTGGATAAAAGTCAGACATCTTAATTGTAGTGAAGCAGTATGGTTAAACAATATTTTATGGATGCAAAACTATAGACTATTAAGAGAATAATCTGTTGGATGTGGAAAGACTATTGATTATTGAGGATATTCGTTGTATTTAAAGGACAGAAATCTGTTCGTTTCTTTTGGAAACGATTAAGGTTTGATTCAATTTCTAGTTTCAAAGTATTTTCCTTTTGAAATTTTAACTCACATTTCGTTCGCATTTACTGGGTTTGAAGGAAGTTATAACTAAACTTAGTAATTTTGATTCATGTTAAATGGAGAAAAGCATATTGAGGATGAAAACTTGCACATATTGGTCTAGCATGATTCTATATTATCTGTAGGAATTGAATAGTTTAAAAGAAGAATTATTATGAGGAAGAAATTGAGAAAGTTAATTTACTTCTAGATGGATATTTAGATTACTTACTTATAACTGATTCTATACTAAGTAGCCACTAAAATAAAATGATGAATAAAGGAGAGACCATTTCATTGAGTTTGCTTTATTTACTATTATCGAGTAGTTCGTTTGGAGGAAGTATAGAGAAACAAGCTGAACTTATGGAAGTTATAATAAATACTACACGAAGCTTAAAAGCATTTTACATTCAAAGAGCTACAAGGAACTTGGCAATGAGAATAGTTGAAGCTAAGAAAACTTATTTACAGTCCAGAGTTTAAAAAATTTTAGTATAGGCTGAATTAAACGAAGGATTCGCGATTTTGGATGAAATTAATTACAGACTTCTCACTACAAGAGCTATTTATCAGAGTATAACTAGTTAATTTATAGACTCCCTTCGTTTTTTATTCCCATACATATATTAGTATACAAAGCGTATCTATGACAAAGATATTCTTAGAGTCCCTTAATTAAGAAACATAAACAATACTTTGATTTATTATCCTAAGCAGATTATGATACTAGTTTGGCTAATCTAATCTAGAAGTGAAAACAAAGGTTAAATATACTGCATATTTATTAGCATTTTAGATTGATTCTCCTAAAATTAAGGAAATTGATATATTCTTCTACTTAAGAACTTAGAGAATTGATAAGAGCCTTATATATAATTAACTTTACTTTAGGGTATTCAAAGCATAAAGTAGTGATATGCATAGAGCACGATTTCATGCTTAGTAAAGAAAAAAATGATTAGGCTGTTTGGAGTTACGAGTATTGGATGAGAAATCCTTTCCTAGGTATGCAGATAGTATTTATTCCTATATCCTAGCATTACTACAAAAGATATAGTTAGATAGGAATAGATAATGAAGATTAATAGAACTAGACTTATACTTCTTATTAAGCAATGTGAGAATTTTTAATGCCTGATTATGTTTTTCCTGCTTAATTTGAAAATTTTTAATAATATGATTCTTTATCTTCATAAGAAACTTCTTTCTTAAGTAAAATTAGATATGATAAGTAAGCTCCTAGATACCTAAGTAAATAATGTGGTAGGAGTATAATCAAAATTTGAAGAAATTCGCTCAGCCAAACTTTCCTAAGTAACCAGCACTTAATTTAAGTGAAGAGATAAAACTTAAATTAAACACAGCAAGCAAGAAAGAATATGAAGTGCTAAAGATACCTGTGTAGTACCTATTAGGTACCTCTAAAGAGTAAATCATCCAAAATAAGCATAAATTTTTCAAGAATGGTGTTCCAATCAACCCCTTGATCATATTAGACGAGAGGGAATGCAAAAATTCAATATCTAGCACACAATAAATTGAGATGTATACGCAGGGGAAAAAACCGGAGAGAGGAATATGCAAATGGTAATAAGTTAGTATAAAAGATTCGTTTAACTTAATTAGCCTAAAAACCTACATGTTAAATATCTCTACCTGAAATACTATTGAGAAGTATTATGTTAAGGATTTGAATTTAAATTTTTAGTGGTTTTATTAATGAAATTCTTATTTAAATAACCGTACTATAAAGTTAAAGATGCTCGCTAAGATAGCTAGGAATTTTGCCATCGATATTAAAAAGGTGCGCAACATTGGGATTTCGGCCCATATTGATTCAGGAAAGACAACTTTCACTGAAAGAATTCTTTTTTATACTGGCAGAATTGCTGCTGTCCACGAGGTTAAGGGAAGTGATAATGTTGGAGCTAAGATGGACTCTATGGAGTTGGAACGTGAAAGAGGAATTACTATTAAAAGTGCAGCCACTTGCTGTAAATGGAAGAACTATACATTCAATATTATCGATACACCTGGTCATGTTGATTTCACCATTGAAGTTGAAAGAGCCTTAAGAGTTCTTGATGGAGCTATTCTTCTTATATGTGCAGCCTCTGGTGTCTAAAGTCAAACCTTGACTGTAGACAGGTAAATGAGAAGATACAATGTACCAAGACTAATCTTCCTTAATAAACTGGATAGAGCAGGAGCTAATCACAACATGTGCTTAAATGCCCTTAAGCAAAGACTTAACATAAATACTGCTCTTACTTAAATTCCAATAGGTCTTGAGGATGGACATAAGGGAATTGTAGATCTCATTTAATAAAAAGCTTTTGGATTCGAAGGATAATGGGGTATCAATATTGTTGAATAAGAAGTTCCTAAAAACTTAGTAAATGAAATGTAGGAGAGAAGACATCAGTTGATAGAAGCTATAGCTGAAGTAGATGATAAGTTTGCTGAGCTATATTTAGAGAAAGGCATTGAAAGCATATAAGAGCAAGATATTAAAGATGCTATTAGAAGAACAACCATCAATAGATCTTTTGTTCCTATTTTCATGGGATCTGCTTACAAAAACAAAGGAGTGCAATTGGCTCTTGACGCAGTTTGCGATTATTTGCCAGATCCAACTGAAGTAGTGAATACAGCTTATATTAAAGATAAGCCAAATGAAAAAGTAGTTTTGGAAATAAATGACAAAAAACCTTTTGTAGGGTTAGCTTTTAAACTAGAGGAAAATAGATTTGGATAATTGACATACATTAGATGCTACTAAGGAAGGTTAAGAAGAGGAGATGTTATTTATAATTAAAGAGATAGGAAGTAAGTTAGAGTTTCTAGAATGGTACGTATGCATGCTGATGAAATGGAAGAAATCTAAGAAGCTTTCTCAGGTGATATTTTCGCATTGTTCGGAATTGAATGCAACTCAGGTGATACTTTTACTATTGAAAAACAATCTCTTATAAGTCTTGAGGATATGCATGTACCTGAACCAGTTATGTCTCTATCAATTACTCCTGCAAACAAAAAAAGTGAAGGAAATTTCAGAAAAGGACTTCTTAAATTTATAAGAGAAGATCCTACTTTTAAACTTGGAGAAGATGAAGAAAGCAAAGAAACACTAATTAGTGGAATGGGAGAACTTCATCTATAAATCTATGCAGAAAGATTGAAGAGAGAATTCGGTGCTGAAGTCATCTTGGGAGAACCTACTGTCAACTACAGAGAGGTCATCTAGAAGAAAGTTGATTTTGACTATCTCCATAAAAAATAGACTGGAGGTGCAGGCCAATATGCAGGAGTAACTGGCTATCTCGAACCTATTTCTGATGTTGAGGGTGAATATCCTCCAAGTTAGTTTGTCAATAAATGTGTTGGATTAAACTTGAGTCCTGAGTACATTTCATCAATAGAAAAAGCTTTCTATGAAATAGTACATAAAGGACCATAAACTGGATATCCAATTTTAAATTGTAGATACGTACTACTTGATGGTAAAACTCATTCAGTAGACTCTAGTTCTCTTGCCTTTACCACTGCAACAAAAGCTTCTTTCAGATATGCATTTGCAAAAGCAAATCCGTCTATCTTAGAGCCTGTAATGCTTTTAGAAGTAACATGCCCCTTACAATTTTAAAATCAGGTATTAACAGGTATCATTAAAAGAAGAGGCCACATCATTGATACATAAAACATGACAACTTAGTTCATAATTCAAGCAGAAGTACCTTTGGCATAAATGTTCGGTTATAGTTCCGAAATAAGAGGATAAACTCAAGGTTAGGGAGAATTCAGCATGGAGTATGTAAAGCACAAAGAAGTGCAAGCTGATGAACTGGAAATGGTAAGAAGGAGATTCGCAGAAAAGCTTAAGAATAAATGAAACTGCAAATATGACCTTTAATTAATTTAAATCACTTTAACTAAATAACTTAACTCTACTATCATCTCCCCTATCAATCTATATCTATAATTACTTCCAGAATGACATATACAGGGCATATGTTAATTAACTGATTCTATTTTGTAGTCTGTTAATACCCTGATAAGAAAAAGGCACATGCTATTAGATAGCATGCTTTAAATTATGAATCAGCAAGTAAGAAAATGTGAGGTATTTGGAAACTCAGAAAGCAATCTAATAACAATTATGATCTTAAGAAAGTATTTGGAGGTATAAAAATTATAATGAAAGTACGTGAGAAAAGCATAAGAAAATCAAGAAGTAGTTCTAACGCTAGATAGAGTGATTTTCAATCTCTTTCTATAAATAAATTAAGTCTACATTTATAGGATAAAAACTTGATAGGATTATTCTAAAAAGAAATTTGTTGTATATTAAATAGTTAAAAAGCAAAATCAAATCTATATAGTAATCTGATCTGAATTAGAAAGATCTTACATGGATAAATATTAAGAAATAAATTAGGAAATGCGAATGATAGCATTCTGAATGCTCAAATGAAGATTTCATAAGTTGAGCTAAATGGCTTATATCCATCTCAATCTAAACTAAATTTTAAAATTGAGTAATAAAATAAACTTGTATAAGCAATCACAACTACACAAACACATATGCTGCTTTAGTTAGAAACGACTAAAAAGTAATAAATGGAAGTATTTTAATAAGCGTAACATTAACCAAGCAAATTGTTACGATTGAAGAACTAAAGAAAGAAGAGATATAATAAATGAAAGTAATTAACTATGCCTTCTAGGTTAAAATCGGTTAAATGCTTAAATGAAACTTCAGATTAAGAAAAAACAATTTACCTTTACGTTAATAAAGCTATTGTCTATATATCCTTAGATAGTGATAAAGTGAAATGAGTAATACAGATTAAAAGTCCTTTTCAAAGACACATAACCGAGTTTTTTCCTTATATCTGGTAATTCTAAATCCTTCACAACTTTCTTCTTTCATTCCTGTTTTATCTGTAATTTTTACTCTTCTCTTCTTAATTGATCAGATGTATAAAGTAAAGCGAGTTAAGTGATTAAATATGAATAGGTTTATCAAAATGAAATATAATAAGTATACTTATCAGATAGTGTAAGATACTACTTTTTAATACTGTTAATGGTAAAAGCTAATATATAGAAATTATTAGTTATTTCTATATAAAATGGTTAAAAAGAAAGCACCCGCTCCTGTAAAAGAATATGTAGATCCTTATTAAAAACAAATAAATACTCAAACAGAAGCTAAAATAATTGCTTTGTAAGATGCATGTGGCTGGCTGCTAACTTAGTTTTAAAGATTCAAGCTTTCTAGGACCAAATGGAAGAGCTTCAAGCATTGAACTGATGTATATTGCAAATGGGCTAATTTTTATAGAGATCTTCGTGAAATATTCGTGTTTGCTGGTAACAATCCTTCAGAGTTCGAAGTTAGGGATCCTAATTTAATATGGAAAGCCCCCAGCTCAGAATATTTCTGATATTCAGCTACATCTGTTATACACAAAAGGCTTATGGGCACTTAAAACACAATGTGGGATGTTAGATTCGAACCAAAAGCTATGAGGAAAATGATGAGCTATTAGTCTTCCTTAAAACTGTAAGCTTTAAACAAGATTTACACTCTATCAGGAGGCTTTATAAAGAACGGAGTAACTTGTTAAATACTTTGAATAGGTCCTTGCTAGAATATGTTTGCATGTCACGTAATGCTTGACAAGACAAAATATATGGCCATTCTGTTTATGATGTAAAAGTATCCTGTGATTAAGAACGAGAAATTATAGAAATATTAGTTTGAGCATGTTATGAAGATTATTGATATATCTAAAACTATTTTTTAAGCTGAAGATATGATATCCATGTATATTAATTCAATTAAAACTGACTCTGATAGATACATTCATCCTGATTATGATGTCAGTTCTAGTTTCAAAACTTGGGAATAAAGTCAAAACTCACATGAAAATTGTACAAACGTCATAAAGGGACTTCTTCTTCCTAAAAGCTTCTAACCTTTATTTGTATCTTAATAAGAAGCTGAAAGTATAGTCTTAAAAGAAGGAAGATGGATAATTAGTGAAAATGTTGAGTTAGAATAGTAGAAAGAAAAGATGGCTGAATTAATGCTTGAGAACAAGATGCTGCTTGAGTAGCTGACGTAGAAATAAAGTACATCTGGGTTTGTGAGTTTACTTGAAATAATTCCTAACTTTCATATTAAACTAACAGACTAGTAAAAATAAGTCATATCTGAGTCTAAAAATGTCCTAGTACTAGGTAGAAGTGGTACTGGAAAAACTACCTGTGCTGTTTTAAGACTATTTGCCTCTGAAGTGCTTTTTAGATATCGATCTCATTAGATGAAAATAAAGAAATCTGATTAACCTGTAAAGAAACGAATGGAAGCATAGGATTTAGATAGTTCATGTGGTCTTCATATAATTTTTGCTACAGCTAGTCCAGTTTTGTCAAATGAAGTTAGAAGATACTATCATAGATTAGTAGACTAAGTAAAATAAGAACTGAAAAGGAAATAAGAAATAGCTGCTAAAAAGAGAGAAGAAGCAGAACTAAAACGTAAGTTAGAGGAAGAAAAAAAGCAAAATGAAGAAGAAAAAGAATGGCAATAGCTATAATAATCTTAAGTAGAAGAAGAAGAAGGAAAGATTACTATTAATCTACCAGAATAAGAAGAATTATCTGAGAGTGATGTAGAAAGAGATGATGAAGAAGATGAAATCAAGCATTTGAAAAACATCAACTCTCTATCACAAGTAAATGAAGAGAGCTTTCCTCTGTTCTTAACTATTAGAAGACTAGTTTTGATGATTGATGGTACTTTATAAAGACCTTTCTTTGCTAGGGACGTAAATAATAAAATAATAGGAATGGGAGGAAATAGTGAATGGCATAATGAAGTAAAGGGAGTAGTAATGATTACTAGAGATTACAAAGATGAGCAAAGGAAAATTATATAAGAATTAACGGATTAAGATCTAAGTAGCAGTTCTGAAAGTGAATACGAGGAGGAGAATGAGTTTATCAACATTTAGTAAAAACAGAAAGTAGAAATTAAATATTAGGGATTTAGAAAAAAATACCAAGAAAGAATAGGAAGAGGATAGAAGAACTAAAAGATTAGTTTTGAAATAGAATATGACTACTTTGTTAATAACTTCTTTAAACCTAGATGTTAAGCTTGGTGTCCTATTAAACCTATTGTAGTATGGACTGAAATAGTATCATATATAAAAGGACATGCTTAAGCTCATAAATATGTAGGAAGATATATTCCTAAATGGATGTATTTAGAACTAGGAAAAAAGAACTCTTTGTTATCACCAGAGTCTAGGGATACTGTCTTTGAAGTGTTCTGCAGATATGAGAGATGGAAGTATATGTAGGGGGCTTATGATTTCTAAGATGTTGTTAATTATATCCTTTAATAAATTCAGTTTTAGGGATATGAAGGTTAGCCAATTCACTTTATGATGGTAGATGAAGTTTAAGATCTTACTCATGCTACTTTGCTATTACTTCTCAAAGTGACGGAATAGAACCTATTTTTCTCAGGTGATACAGCATAAACGATAGCTAGAGGTGTAGGATTTAGATTCTGTGATCTGAAAAGTTTATTTTAAGAGTACCAGCAAAGTTTTAACTTTTATAAGCTAGATATTCCAAATGTACTGCAGTTGACAGTTAACTTTAGATCTCACTAAAGAATATTAGATTTAGCAAATACAGTAGTAGGCTTTATCGAATGTATGTTCCCTTAAACTATTGATAGGCTAGCAAAGGAAAAAGCAAATACTGATGGAGTTCCTCCAATGTACGTTACTGACATTAATGCACTTTGTAATCTTCTCTTTGGTAGGGAAGTAACTTAGCAAAACTAAGAGAATAAGAAAGTGGAATTTGGGTGTGACTAAGTGATTCTAGTGAGAGATCAAGAATCAAAGGAAAGAGTTCCTGATATGTTGAAATGTGCACTTTGTTTAACAATCTACGAAGCAAAAGGCTTAGAGTTTGATGATGTGATTCTATTCAATTTTTTTACGGACTCTTCTTGTGACTAGTGAAAGATAATTAACAGCCTTGAGGTTTCATAGTAATACTAAGAAGGCTAGTATGGAGCAATTGATCTAGAGAACTTAGAATTGGAAGGAAACAGTGCAATAGAATCGGAAAAACTGAAGTTCTACATGAGAAATAGAAACTTCAATGCTTAAAACTATTCCTTGCTATGTTCAGAGTTAAAGCATTTGTATGTTGCTATAACGAGACCTAGGAAGAGACTTGTTATCTTTGAGTAAGAACTTAATGAGAATAAAGAAGGAGCAATTCTAAATATCTGGAACTAACTTGGACTTATTGCTAACATCAAATTTGATAGCAAAGGCTAACTTCAAATTAAAAATCAAGAAGGTAACGTATATGAAGTCTGCTAAATAGCCTAGAAAACAAGTAAAGAAGCTTGGAAGAAATAAGGAATCAGAATGATGAAGCATGAATTTTACTAGCAGGCATAGCTTTGCTTTGAAACCTCTGGTGATGAAACACTATACAAAAGAGCTAAATCATATGCATTCGCTACTGAAGCTACAAGAATTATTAGTTTATATCAAAATGATTTAGAAAACAAGACTCATAAAACTAAATAATAGAAGGAATAAAATAAAAAAGACCTAAAAAAGGCTAAATCACTTTTTATCAGCGCAGCTGAAATATTCACAAGTCTAGGACTTAATAAATAAGCAGCTAGATGCTACTTTTCAGCTGAAAGCTTTTTAGAAGCTGCTAATTCATTTAAATCCATAGGGAAGTTTCTAGAAGCAGGAGAATCATATGTATGCCAATAAGAATATATTCAAGCTGCTTAATGCTTTGATCTAGCAAACGATTACCTCAAAACTATTAACATGTATCGAAAGGCTAAATAATGGGAAAAAGTGCTTTTGACAATCGACAAATACACAGACTAAATGATTAAGGAAGATAAATTTTAACTAGTGGAGAAGTATGTTCCTTTAGCACTGGAAGATCTCATGCAGCAAATGATACAAACCAGTTAGGAAGAAAAAATACATGAAGCTTAAATACAAAAAGAAGAAGAAAAAGAATAGAAAAAAGTTTTCTTATTAGAAGATATAAGTGAAGACTCAAGTGATGAAACCGGAACTGATGAAGATTTATTATCAGATGAAGAAGAAAAAAATTAAAGCGAAGACTCAGAGACATAAATGCCTTAATTGATAACTTAAGAATAAGCTGAAAAAAAAGAATTATAAATAGAAAAATAAAAATAGGCAACTAGTAAAGAAGCTCCTAAAGAAGAAAAATCCTAATCTAAAATCACGGAAAGTTCTTTTAAAATTGTAGATCCATAAAGTTCATTTGAGCTATTATCAGCTCCTAGATCTTAAAATGAATAATCATTTAGTATTGTAGAAGCTTGTGATTAGTTTAGTAACATCGATTCATAAACCAGCGAATTTTTAAAGCTTGAAACTGGTTCAGTAGTTGAATCAATAATATCAGGAAAATAAATTTCAAACACTGACTATAGTTTAGTAGATAATCCCTTTGCAACAGCATTATAATTGGAAGGTTGCTTAGTAAAGACTAAAGCTGATATTTATGTTTAGGATGAAATAATGTAGAAGATAATAAAGTATGTTTCCATGTTTTCTAAAGAAGTGAGGTAATCTCTTACTAATCTAAGAAGTAAAGAAATCCTTTTAACTAACACATCGGAACTTGAAGCTTCTTGGGAGGCTCTTGCTTATATGGTAGATATGGATTAAGTTGACGTTGGTCTTATAAGTTTACTTCTTGATTCACTTGAACACTTCCAGCTATTTAAGCTTTGTCTCATTGTATGCAATCGATATCATTTGCCATAACGTTTGGGAAGATATGTCGCTAGTATCGCTAGCAAGTTTAGCAAACTACACGTTTATAACTCAAGAAGTATTAGATATGCTCCAAGCTAAGAAATGGCAATTATAAGCTAAGTAGCTCTTCATAATGTGCTGGAGATGATTAATCCAATTTTCTTCAAAAGCAGTAAAGAAAAACTTGATAAGTATGATTAGAACTTAGGGTATTATAGCTATCAAGGTCTTATTCTACTTGGATATTGGAAAA
This sequence comes from Loxodes magnus, assembly GCA_946699065.1. Classification (NCBI taxonomy): domain Eukaryota; phylum Ciliophora; class Karyorelictea; order Loxodida; family Loxodidae; genus Loxodes; species Loxodes magnus. Next base: position 204,110 of record CAMPDV010000125.1, on the reverse strand, counting down.
AAACAGTTTTTATGTTAGATTACGAAAATGCTCTGTGTGTCACTTCTACTTTCGCAGACTTTGATAACTATAAATATATCTTCCTTCAATCTTTTCATGGCTAAGTGAATGAGGCAAGCATATAGGCAGTCACTAAATAAGATTTCTCTTGGTTGCCTTTCTCTTCAACTCCTAAAACACTTCCTAATTTAAGAGCTGCCCTAATAGCTCTAGATTCTGTAAATTGGAGATTAAATAGTAGACTTTATACCGAAGTTATCCCTGAATTTCCAAGCTATTTTGCCTTTAGTGGTGTATTATGGACTTATTTATAAAACTCTAAGGATTAGGAGAAAGTAATACAATTCATTAAGCATGCTTGTGAAGGAGTAGAGTCTCTTTTCAAGGGTTAAGAGTTTAAATCTAAAGTGATATCTCTAAGGATTTAAGATGTATTTTGCTTTATAATACATATACTACTTGGAGCTTCATCTAAGCCAATTGTTCATTAGTTACTCATTTCTATGGAACCAGATTAGTTCCAGTAGTTCATTCACACAATCTCTTAAATAATTACATTACTCAATAGGAAATACTCAATCAAAGGCTTTAGTTGCTACTTTATGAATGCCTTAGCAGGTGTTCTATCAGCTTTCTAAGCTAGACTTATCTCTCGCTGTGAGTCTACTGAACTTCTTTACCATAATGCATGTATAATTAAAGTAGATAGTTGGATAGGCCATGAGATTAAGATTATGTAAGGTAAGAATGATAATGAGAAAGACTAAGATTAACAGAAAGTAGTGAAAAAGGTAGAAGAGTAGCTGTATATGGTTAATTAAGCATTGAGCTTAAGTCAATATAAAGCATATGTATGTGATGTAGATGCTAAGTACATAATAGTGTAAATAGAACAAGTAATACAGATAGTTAATAAGAAAATGACTTAAATCCTTAAAAAGCTGATTCTAGAAAGAAAGCACTAGAACACAAATGAAGCTGGTAGTATGATAAGTGAAATAGTATTCAGTGATAGGTTAGATAGCTTGGCTTAAGATAAGAAGATTAAAGCATTTTTCATTAAGGAAAAATTCAATATTCTGACTTTTCACATCAAACAGGAAATAAAATCCAAACTTAGAAGAATTCGATAAGATGCAGAGGAGGGAGAATAGATGGAGTTTATAGAATAAAAATATGCATAACAGATTAAAGATCTTAGAAAGGAACTGACCAAATACTAAACCTCAGATGATGCTTTGTTCTAGCAACTAAAACCTTACCTCTAAACCTTTTATAACAAATGGGATTTCAATACAAAGTAGAAAACTTCTTAAATATAGGAAATTCTAATATTCATTGGCTAAAACTTATGAGATCAAGTGCTTCAAGCTTAAAGCTAGCAAGCGAATATCCAAGAAATTTTAGATAAGAAACTACTGAAAATATTCAAAATAATGCATGTCTGTGATAGGCAAATAATGTTCTAAGAGTATATCAGAAAGAAATCTAAACCTTTCATTAAGAACTAATGTATTGATGTTATTAAGTGCTAGAATGAGTCTTCTTTCAAGACTGCTAATTTATTACTTGACATGAGTGTTTATCTTCAAACTAATTGTTGGTCAGAGTTCATTTCCACCAGTTTGTAATATGTGCAATATGCTGAGATTAGCGTTCACAATAAACTAATTTTCTTGTAAAGATGCTTAGCGATAATGCTGCTATCAAGACCTCATGCCAAAAGAGTTTATTACCCCTTTTCATATTCTAAGTTCTTTAATTTGGAATTTAATCCTTAAGATAATAGTCAAGCTAAAATGCACGAAAAAGTATCAATGCTATCTTCTCCAAAATATGTAAAGGAATGGATCCAAGAAATGACTAAATTATCTGGATGGATAACAACATAGGATGAAGCAACTATGAGTTATCTCATGATTTTAACAGCTATCATTAACTTCACAGAGCAGAAATTCGATTCCGAACTGTATAATTTACTAATCAACTTTTCAGATATTAAAAGATGGATGAATGAAAGTACCAAAACAGCATTCAATTATATAGTGCATTTATAAGATGTGATAACCTTCAGACAGCAGTTTGGAAAGGATAAGGACAAATTGTCCTACTTCTCTAATTTAGACTCTAGTATAGTGCTGATTGAAAGAGTTCATACTTTAACAGATTTCAATGAAAACTACTAAGCTTTAGATAAAGCTTTTTATAGGGAAAGCAAAATACTTGCTTCTAGAATTAATGTAGCAAGATCTGTACTAAAGTTAATGAAAAATATAAAATCCCTTAAGACTAAAAAACGATAGAAGATTCAAAATATTAACGAAATAGTAGCTTTCAGTCAGATATCTGAACAAATTTTATGGGACCCTAATAATAAACTAACAGCTTATAATATCGAATCACGTGTTGATAAGACGTGGAGTAAATTCAGGGCAGAACTAAAAATATATCACATAGCGGCAACATTTAAAGAGATAATCCAAGAATTTCTTTACTACTATGAAATTCCAAATGTTCTAGACTTTCACTACTGTTTGCTGTAACTCAAGTAAATACAAGAAATACTACAAGAAGCAAACACAATCTTCATAAATATTATAACTGCTGAAAATAATCCCAATGAAAGTAATCAGAAAGATAAACTTCGGGAGCTTGGAAATTAGATTTAAGAGCATAGTAAGAAATTTTATACATGGCTATCCTTTACTTAGTCTTAAATTAAGCAAAGTTAGTCCACTAAGAAGAGTAAAATCATAAGAGCTAGATGGGAGGAAAAATTGAAGGCTATTGGTAAAAAATAAAAGAAGACTAAAAAAGCAGGAAAGAAACGTTAAGATGCATTGTAGGATAAAGCTTCTAAAATAAAGGGAAAAAGTTGAGTAGCTAGACATTAAACATTTTAATAAAAATTATTATTTCTTCTAGATTCTGTATCCAGTAAGACATATAAGCTAACATTCATATTTATATATATTAAGGTATATGTTATTATATAAATCTCACATGAGCTTCAAAAATATGCTAAAAGATTTATTTAAATATATTGTTAAAATATAGGGTTAACAATCATACTTTAAGTACTACCCCTTAAATATCATAAAACCCATAAAGTAAAATAATAATACAAGTGATTCAATTTCTGTTTGGATATATGTTCCATCTAATATCTTAAGCAAATAGCTTTATAGATATTTAATAGCTCTAAATTTTAAAGAGCTTAGCTTTAAATTGGCAAATAATAAAAGATATTAATCATTAAAGGAATTTCTAAGCAACTACTCAAATTTAACTTTTTCTATCATGCTTTTCAATGCTTCTTCAACTTTTTTCAAATACTGTTTTCTTTATTTTATGTCCTTAAGTATTTCCTAGTTCTTAGATACATTTATGGTATTATCAACTTTGAACCAATTTTATGGTTCTTATATTTTTAGATCTAGACTGAATTAAACTTAGTTTTTGACTTTTGAATTTTATCTTTCGATTCTCTTAATGATTATTTCTTTTGTCTAGTCAGCTTAGTTTTCTTACTAATTATTGCTTTTAGCATCTTGCTTGGTTACTGGGTATTTTTAAATTTCCTTACTTTCTAAGTTTCTTATCATTTTATTTAACTTTAGCGCTTTCTTATGAATGCTTTTCTTAGGATTTGCATAATTTTCCTTTGTCATAAGACTTTTTAAGTTATTTTAGCTTTATTTTCATTCAATTAAATTTTTTCTTAGAATCGGAGTTTATTAAACTGATATAGACTATCTTCGTTAAAGCTTAGAAGAGGACTATTATGATATAATAATAGGACTCTCATGCTTCAATTGAGTACTCTCATTCTAGTTTTTTTATTATGTTTACACTTAATCTACAACTTACTTCTCCTGGTTCTTGCTCTAGAAGGTAACTCTTTACTAATCTTTTCTATTTTATGCGTTCTTCATTTTATTACTAAGATTGCCGAATTAAAAGACATCCTTCTTAAAGGAAGAATTATTAGTTCATATGTTTAATAAATTGTTTTGCTGCATCAGATGCTTGTTTACTATGTACCTTCATTTCTTGTACTTTTTCTTTTTAGATTTAGATTTAGCTTTACTATCCTAAATATCATTTTGATAGATTTTCTTCTTTTATTAACTTGCGATTGTCTCTTTAGTATATGAGCTTGATAGCAGTCCTTAGCTTTAATTTGAAATATTAAGATCAGGCAATGATAGATTCCTTTTATTTATCGGATTAGACCCTTTTTCGCTCTCTTTCACTTTCTGCTATTCATCATTTTAATCCCTTTTAGTAGCTTATGATTTTAAAGTTTTAGTTTTGTCTAAATCCCTTTTAGTAGCTTATGACTTTAGAATTTTGGTCTTGTCTAAATCTCTTATAGTAGCTTGTGATTTAAGAGTTTTGGTTTTATTAAGATCCTTTTTGGTAGCTTGTGATTTCAAAATATTATTTTTATTCTAGAATTTTAAATGAGAATATTTAAAGACTCCTGAAACTGATTTTTGGTAGTAGTTTTACAATAGATCAATGTTTTCTTCTTCCTTTGCGCTATTTTTAGTTGAGCTTAGGTTCAAGCTTTAATTAGCCATCTAGGTTTGAATCCTTTTCTCCTAGAATTAATCCTCTGAATTTTGTTTCCTATCAAATAGTTAATTTCTAGCATCTTAATTTGCAAGCACTCTACTCTAAAAAAACATTCCATAATTATTAGTATTTGACTGAGGACTATCGATATCCTCATTTATAATATCCATTATCTCTTTCTTCTTCCTTTCCTATATCTTTAAATCTGACGATTGACGTATCAAATAAGAACTTATCGACATTCTTTGTCTCATGCCTAACGCTCTTTTTTTGAGTATCATTGATTTAGTCTAGTTGATAACGTAATCCTTGACGTTAATTAGTCACTGTTTGTTATTTTTATCGATAATGAAGTCAACTAGTATATGTTTAAGGAAAACTCCCTTGTTAATTACATGCTATATCTAGTACATCAGCTCTTTTACCATTTTTTCTGTCACTAGTTACTTCTACTCTTGCTGTGTAATCACGTAATCATTTTCTCTTTACTTGTCAAATGTTCGAATACAGAACTTCTACCTATCTGTTAGTTCTGCTAATGTTTCGTCTTCTTCATAGTACTAGAAATCATTATAAGAGTAGTGCAGGGAAAAGTTTCGCTATTTGTATAAATCTGATTCTCGTTTAGCGTGTCAAGGATTATTTTTCCAAGGGACTTTGTTAGATATTATGAAATACTCGAATTTGCTTTAGTCTCAGTCATATTTCACTCTCTAGATACTAGCAAATCTGTTCCTCGGTGTTATAAACCTCTGAAATGCAAAATTTAGTTTCTGCATTTTGCAGTAGATAAAGCAGTTGTAAGCATCTTAAGGGGAGTAATAAATTGAGCAAATATCAGAACAGTCTTTCTTCATTTCCTCTGACTTCCTCGGAATTTTCAGAACGACACAAGGAAATGTTTGGGCTTTGCTAGTTCTATTTTCAACATCAGCTAGATTGAGTTACGAAAATGATTCCAGCGTCTTATTGTATTCTTAGGCTTTTTAGCTTTACTAGTTCTGAGAAATTTCCTCAAACTCCTACTAGCTAAACTAGTACTAATTATTCTTCAGCCAAAAATACTTGAAAAGCTAATGAATCTACTCATCAGAAATATTCTGAATAATCTTCACAGTCCCTTTCTGCCTATCAGTGTAAAAGAACATGATGAACTAACTTTTATTAAACGACACGATAGTTTCAGGAATGTTGATGGACATCTAAGACTTATTAGCTATATGAAACAGAGCCTTATAGAAATGCAGCTACTTATAGACTTGGTACTCCTTCATAATATCATCTTCCATATGATATCTTGAGTTATATGATTAAGAATAATAAGATAAAGTGTAGTTAAATGATATCTTATATGAGATACTATTAGAGTATATTTATCAAAATTGGTATTTATTAAATTGAAAGTATTCTAATATCTAGTACTTTAAAGGATAGTCTTACTATATCTATATGATAGTTATATTAATATACCTTCTTAGGAGTCATACTTGTATACTCACGCGTTAAATGCTTTATATAATAATCTTGGTGTTCATTTATGTTCAAACTTTGAAGACTATCTTAATGATTCTAGCTTGAGAGATATAAAAAGCTTTATTTAACTTTCTATATAAGTGATATGCTAAAGTACCTTTTAAACTGATGAAGGTTGTAGTATAGAATATGATCAGGTAGTTTGCTGATAATTGGACCAAAAGAGCAATATTTGAAGCAGATATAGTTCAAAGGTAGGAAGATATTCAGTAGTATTCTAGTTATAAAGCTGCTTTCCTAAGTTAAGCCATCAATCAATAAGCAGTTTTAAAATAAGCATTCTTGGTAATTCAATAAGAATCAATAATGTAGTTTCACAGTCAAAAGAATAAGAAACTAAATATATAAATCAGCAAAATATAGTTGAATAGCTAGTTGAGGTAATATTAAAAGAAGAATATTACTAGAAGTAAAAGCAAGTTAGGGTTTTAAATATGATAAATTAAACGAGAAAGCTAATTAATAATTAACAGAAATGAATAAAGTAATCCCCATACTCAAAAATGATAAACAGAAAGAGATTTATAAAAAGAGGATTCTCGGCTTGGTAGAGTAGCTTCATGGTAAAAGGAATGGGAATAAGAAGCTTGTCTTTTTCCCTTAAAAGGCTGTGCTGGCTTTTTCAAAGATATACAAGAACTTCGCGGAAGCGAAGGAGTGTCATTTTAATTTTTATATAGGTTCGATGCCTAAAAGTTTGATAGGAGATGAGTAGGTGATAAAGTAGATAATGAACATACTATCGTTTATCTTGTTCAAGGATAAAAATAATGAAACTTAATTAAAAATATTTTGTAGTAAAGATTAGTTTTCTAAAGTAGAAAGCTTGATGTTTTAGCTACAACTGAAAACACAAAGGAAGATGAAATGCCAGAAATATTTATTTGATGAAAATGAGTGAATGGAAAATCTAAAAGACTCTGAGGCTTTGGATGATTTACTTGCGAGTAACGACATTAATTTTATAATCCTTAAATTGCTGATCAACTAAGTAGGTGAGATATCAAAATGAAGCTTTTAGGAAATTTCTTTAGAACTTCACTTTAATATAAAAGTAGAAAAAACTGGTAACTAGGCAGATTTAAAGCCTCTTCTTATTGAAGTCAGAAATGCTAGAAAAGGTTAGATGCTAGATATAGTGAAAGAAGAATAATATGATGAAGAGGCAAGTAGTGATTGCTCAGAAGGGAAGCTAATATAAATTCCCTCTTCAGCAATTAAATCTCCAGGTGAATTTTTCACGCATAGGAGATATCACTCGATGACAAAAATCAAAGTTAAGAAAAGCAAGTCTATGCTATAAACTAAAGATAAAAGGTTTGAAAAAAGGAGCTCTTCATTGATGACGAAAGGTCGATTTCGAAAGACAACCAAAAAACGAAAGACCCACAAAATATTTCTTTCAAAAGAACCAAAAATAGATATGTCTCCTTATTTGAATATCTAAGCCTCTGAACAAATTTCAAAGTAGCAATCAGGTAATTTTTAATCAGTAGAAGAGGAAGCAGATTAAGAAGTTATTAGATATGCTAGCAATTGGCAATAAGAAAGCAGATTTATAGAGTAAAAGCAGCAATTAGAAAATAATAATATTACAAAGGAACTAAAATATAAAAGTACTTAGTATAGTTTAAATATAAAGAGTAAGAACAAAACATCTGAACAAAGAATTATAATAAACAAAATAAGCACTTAAAGTAGCCCAAGCAATAGTAGAGTTAGTAAGAAAAAGAATTAAAAGTTTATCCAATGCTTTTAAGAGTAAAACTATCCATAAGATAAATCTTAATATTTAACTGTTTAAAATTAAGCTCAGGATTTATCTCCTTCGAATGTAGAGAATTCGCCAATCAGTCCTGTCATGTGGAAAATAGAATAAATGAAGGAGCAAAGTCCTACGTTGTAACCTAAAATGAACCAGTAGAAGAAATAAGACAAAAGCATAAGTAGCATAAAGTATTAAAGTTTGAATCTAATTAACTATGATTATAACAATGAAAATAAGGAGTAAAAGAAGAATATATCCCTCAATATAATTTAAGAACCTATTTTTAACTACCAGATATTCGAAAATCAGTTCAATGAGATGTATCATCCAAAAAAAGATTATATTTAAGACTAGATGAAGATAGATTTGAATTCTGAGGAGAAAGAGATATTTGAGAAATGGTGTAATTGAAGTTACCAACTCTTAACTAATTTATTAGATTAACTTAATTATTTTTATTAAGTGCTTATTACTAAATATTCAATTAAAAGCCGTTTTGAGATAAGCTATTATAGAACTTTCCTTAATTACTATTTATAAGGAAGGTTAATATTTATTTAAGGTAAAGATATGTTAATGCTTTTGGGTTTTTGATATTAGGATAGTTAATTTTAGCTTTAGTTAAACGGATTTAAAACTGTTATTTAGTTAAAGTAACTAATCTTAAAATTTGTAGTAAAATGGGATGTTAGGTAGGCTTTATGATGAAGGAAGACTTTGTGAAAGGAAACTGATTAATGTTTTTAAAGCATTGAAAAGTAAGAGCGATAAGTTAGATAATAGAAGTAAAAATAAAATTAAGAGATTAAATCAAAAATCTAGAGGTGCATAAGGGTTTTTAAGCGAAATCTGTTCTTCCACACATGCATAAAAGTTTTGCTTGCCAGTACTGAGCATCCATACATTTTGGTCAATCATATCTCTAGCTGTAATTCTTTCTTCAACCCAAGTATAATTGTAGTAGAACTAAAGAGCACAATCCATATTTGTATTGGTATCTTAGCATCATAATCTTTAGGAACTAGAGACATGGTATTTTTCTTCTGTTTTGTAAATATTTGAGCATTCATATTTGGAGTAAAAATAGTGCTAAAAAACAGAGGTTGAAAGCCATTAGTCATAAATGCATTAGATATACTCAATGTGTGTAGAGTAAGTTACAGAAAGCAGAGATAAAGAATCTTATTTTTGAGCCACCTGCTTAGGCTTTTTGTCGACAAAAGCTCTACACTGCTCATTTTAGATAGTTGTTTGTTCACTTGTTACGTTTTAAAAAACAAATTCTTCCTTTTTAGTCAAGCAGTCGACAAATGAGGCTACAAATTCATAATATTCTTCAGATTCATATAGATCATCATCATTAGTAGCCATAGATATATAATCTAAGATATCAAACTCCTTAATTAGATGGCTATAGCATTTTTCACTTATGCAAGTATGAATGCAAGCAAAGTCCTTTAGTTAGTTCCAGTGTTCACATCCCTTTTTGCATTTTTTGTACTTCTCTATATAATTATTGTAAATCTCGAAAAACTCAAGGTAGATACACTTCTAAAACATAAGGATGTAGTCATCAAGCTCAGTATCCCAAATTACTTTATTTACATCTGTATTCTGGATAAGAAACTCATGACAGATTGGTGATTAGCATCTAAGGTAGCACAACTCCTCTAACAATTCGTTTTGTTTCTCCTCACATTTTTCTTCACAGACTTCGATTTTATTATTAAAGTAAGTTAGTTAGACTCTTGACTAGATCCAACACTACCTAAAAAGCTTCTTTCGTATAGGCTTAATTGTATTATAGTAAATGTTTAAGTACTAAATGATCTCTGAAATTTAGACCATATCTCCATAGATATAATCAAAACAAAATTTGTCAGCACACTCCTAAATGCAGAACTCCTTCTTGAAAACAAGACTAGGCTTTAGACCTATTACTCTCTAAGTCTTTTCGCATTCTGGTTTCTAACTGCAGTACTCAGTTGCAAATTACAAGCTCAGTACTTCATTGATGTTAACTCTTTCGATTTCCTCCTATCTTTGTAGTAGGTAGAAATGAATATCCGGGATTTTTCGATTCTTTTCTTAATCAAGGCATGACATAAACTGCTCTTTAAGTCCTAAACGTAAATTAAGTTCGATAAGAGGTTTGAAGTTGAAATTTGATGCGAAATCATCATAAAAGTTATAGAAGCAATTAGGGTTGATGCATTCTAATAGACACAGTTCTCTTTAAATAGACTCAACATCTATGCTTGAATTGTATATCTTGCAGGAGTATTGGGCACATTGCTGTCTTTAGTTCTTATACGATCTTGGGGGTATATCACCATCAACACATTTTATAAAGATATCTTTACGCTAATAAGCTTCTAAAGTTTCTTCCTTCCTATTTTTAAAATATGTAGGAGACTCGTGAGAAAGGAGATCTCCATATACTAGAGTAAAGCACTCTTAGTGGATGCATCTGTGCAAGCACATATCACGTAGTAATACATCAGACCGAGTGAATTCCTTGCACTTGGAGCTTGCACATTTGTCTTTCCTAGCGCTGTAACCTGATTGAATTTGTTGACTGTCTGATATAGAAAGAAGGGTGGAGAGTAGTAGAACAAACAAATATTTATTCATTATATTATTTATCTTTAAATCATTTATTTACCCAATGTCACTACATCTAGCTACACTTTATTACTATCAAGGCATTGCAAACTGTACTTCTACTTACTATCTAATGAGTTTAAATGCTACTTCACTTCGTCCACTAGCTTTTCTCGAAAAATTAAGACTTTATAGCAAACTAGATTTACTCTTTTAAGTAGCTACTTGATATAAATACCCTTTATAAGCATCTAATTTAATTAACTATTTTTTAGTTTCTCAGAAAGCTTAAAGAAGTAAATAAAAGGCTTAGGAAGGAGTAGATGCTTTTAAAGTACTGCTAGGCTTCTTTAACTATCTCTTATATAGTTTATTTTCTTACTAGAGCTAATTGATTTTAACTTACTTTCATTAGCACTAGAAACTAAATTATCGAGAGAACTATCGCCTAATTATAATCTTATTAGTTTCATCTTTACTGTAATGAAAAGCTTTGTTCTGAATTTAGTAATAGATGCTAGTAATAGCACCCTAGTATAATTAAATCTCTTAGAATACTTATATTTAAGTCTTGTTATTCTACCATTGATCTTCTAGCTTAAGGTAATTTAACTTGCTAAAGCGTTTAATATACTTAAAGGGTATGAAAAGCAATAATTTTAAGAAGCTTCTATTGTTCATTTTATAAGTAACTAGGCTTCTGTTATTTAAAAAGCACTCTGAATGGATAATTTTAATCCCTTCTTATACCCTAAAACGCCAGACTTTACTAGAATCTATACTTAATACCTTAATATCAGACTTATACCTTTACTTATCCCTTTAATTAGTCTATCCATTACTAGCAAAAATGCTCATAATTGGAAAGAGGGAATAAAGCCTTCTCTTAAGTAGTATAGCCATACTTAGTAATCCTCCCAGAATACTCTCAATGTCTTATATTCATTTCCCTATAAATTAGCATAAAGAATCTCCCTATCTCTTGTAAGAGAGAGCTAATGAACTTATCTCAATAAAATATGTTCCAAAGTAAATGGAAAAAGCTTCAAAGCTTCTATAATTAGAGGTACTCTTTAGCTAAAAATATGAAGCAAATTAATCTAAATAGCTACCTTAGCAATTAGTATTAAGTACATAGGATTTGATTTGCGTGAGAGCTTACTAAGAAGCTATTTTAGATATATTGGTAGGCATAAAAAAATAAGCTAGGAGTATGATCACACTTCTAGTATAAAAGCTTGACTTAAATTCTACTTAATCATTAGTTTTGATATCTATAAATCCAATATTTAACAAGTCTACATTAGACTTGATAGCGCAGTAGGGATGAGATAGATAGTAGAGAGTATAGAAGAGTGATATAAAGGGTGGTGACTGAAAATAATGATTCATATTTAATTTTATAATTTAAATAAAATGAGTCCCAAGAAAAATCGCTCTGGACAATCCAAAAAGGTAATTACCTAAACTATTGGGAATCTAGAATGCCCAATTACATTCGAAATACCTAATATCAGCATAAACGAAATCAACGAAAAAGATGGAATTTCACTATTGAACAGCTAGATTCTAGCGAAACTGAACAACTAGAGTTATACTTAGATCTAGGTAAAGCAAACTAGTAGAACAACTACCAATCAAAAGAATAATAGCACTAACTAATAAGCTGCCAGTTAGAATCCTGAAGAAAGCGATAACTGGAAAATGGAAATTAACTAAGCTATTCAGCAAATCTGCTAACTCTACTTCCAAAAACTGAAGCGAATTCATGAAGAAAGGATAAAGGATAACAACTACGGTAAAGTGAAAATCTGTAAATTAAAGAGTAATTAAATAGACTAGAAGGCATGTGCTGAAAAATTACAAAAGCTAATTAAGCAAAAAGCACGAGACGAGTCTTTTTCAATCTTCTATAACTAGATTCATTTATTTATAACGGTAAGCTTTCACTTAGAATATTAAAAACTTGATTCACAGCGTGATGAATTAATGGTACTAGAGAGATAAGGTGAAGGAGAAAGAGGAGCAAAAGACAGACGGTCTAACTTTTATAAGTGTTGTGTATGATTCTTATAAAATAATGAAATTAGCTTAGGAAGAAATTAATGAGATCGTTAGTTGTTTGTTCACCTTCGAATCTAACTCAGAGTGTAGTTATAGTAACTTCTCATGTAGTATAATCATAAAGGGAATCTGCTATGAAGAAATATTTTGCAGTAAAAGGCTTCAGGTAAATTTTAACTCAGGGTATCTTATAAGCAATGAAGTAGGAGTCCCAATTTATTTAATTAAAAAAGATGGAAAAGGTATTGAAAATAAATGAAGAGTTGAGGATATAGAAGGAGCTGCTGGATTAAGGTAAAATAATATGATTCGATAGTTATCTGAGTAAGATTCCAGGTATTAGGGAGTATGATCAAATAATGGATTATCAGTTTAAGATAGAACTGGCTGACAGGATACTATACTCTTATCTATTTTCTATCTCCAAGTCTTTCATGAAGATTGACCCTAATAGTCCCCTTTCAAAGAGTGAAGATGAGAATTCTAATTTGAACCTTGAAAATAAATCAGAGAGCAAATAGAAAGAAACTACTATCTGAAATTAGAGTCTAGATGATTTAGTTAGCTATATTAATGGAAATCCTTAGTAGAACAAGCCTAATGGAAGCTAGGATCAATTTATTCCTTTACCTCAGTTGAAAACTAATCCAAGTGATCCTATTTTGCAGTAGGCTTCGAAAAAGAAAAAGAACAAGAAAAAGGTAATTTTTCACACGAATTTTTAGGAAAACAGGAAGGAATAATGCTTTAATCACAGACTGCAATGGTACAAAAATCATTAGACTAAAAAGATTAATCTGAGGAGACGTCAGACTCTGAATTTGAAAAAGAACTAAGAGAGTTTTAGCAAAGACTAGAGTTCCCAGCATAAAAGCTAAACGTCCAGCCAAATCTCAAATAGGAATTTCTCGACAGTTTACGGCTCTAGATCAAAAAACAGACTTCTCCAAACTAGAATTTTACAAAAATTCCACCAAACCAATGAAAATCGTTTGAAAACAGATTTTTTTTGTTTATTAATTGAGATAAGCAATAAATAGCTGATTAAGCTACTAGCCAATATAAACAATCTACATTTAAGATTAACTAAAACTAAGCTACTGGAGATAATCACATACGATTACTCCACTACTTTCATTATATATAAATGTTTCATATTTATCTCACTGAAGTACACCAACTAAGGATAAAAGACAGAACCCCTGGATTTTTCAGTTAATTTATATATATCAAATAATGATTTTCAGTGAATACTGTATCAATAAATGTGGATATGATAACGTTCTTCAGTTCACACGATTTACTATATAAAATCGCTATTTTTAAGTATAATTTTGATTCAAACTAAGTAGCATTTTTAAAGAGATAAAGTAATTGATCTTCATTTATCGTTTTAATCGACTAACATAATTCTCTTACTCCCTACTCCTAAAGTTCTAGTCTATTATAAATATCCTAACCATAAAACTGTACTGCTCTTGCTGCTTTTCTACATTTCATATAAAGAACTTCAGTTTTTATTACCTGTAATCATAAGTAGTTCATTAAAGCATCTTAACCTATATCAAAATACATGAATTACTATGGTGAATAGCAAGTATTAGTAAGATAAGTCTAAGTTGAATATACCTAAGGTACTCTTACTGTGATATACTATAAATTAGCTAAAGGTATTTAAAATGAAAATTTAAAAATCAAATCTACTAACTCCCATCTATTTGTCCAGAGTACAAACACCTAGCTAAACAAGCAGAGCTCAGTCTAACTATAGATCTAACTCCCAAAACTAGCAAGTTTTGAATGATTATTTAGTCAGCAAGCAAATGAGAGACAAATGAGCTTCTTAGTAAGTAAGTCCCTCTAGAAATTTCCTTCTTTCTAACTCCATTAGATCAGCTACTCCTTAAAAGCATTCCAGGAGTTAAGTGTAGATGAGTAGGAATAACTTTTACTAGAACAGCTTATCTAAAATAAGGAAATAAAAGCCTAAAAGAACGGATATGTCTAAATGCTGTAATGATATGTACAATGAGAACTTAAACTAGTTAGTCTCTATTAACCTGGACTCTATATAAAATACAAGCAGATTTGGAAAATAAGTAGTCTCTTTAGATCCAAAAATAAGGATTAAAGATGATTAAACTCAAGCAGATTAAGAAGAAAATCTAATTACTTAAAGAGAAAAGTTCAAGATTCATGTATCCTAACTATATGGATAATCAAACCCATATATGGATTAAAACATGGACGTTATAAATCTAGCTGATAGGCCTCTAATGAACCAGGAACTATTAAAACAGGCCAAAAACTAAATACGAATCTAAGAGGAGGAAAAGAAAAAGGGACAAGCTTTTAATTAGACAAGACTGAATTAAATAAACTAGTCTAAATAATCAATGCATCAGTAAGATTAATCAAGTTCATAATTACTCAACCAAACAGTAGCGAAAACTCCTCTAACTTCAAGTATAATCTAACCTAATTAAAACTTGGGCTAAATTATCTCTCCAATCATGTCTTAAGAGTAGATATTAGCAATCAAATCAGAGCAGCTAGTCAATAGGAGAAATCAGATTATCTCTCCTTCATATGCAACTGCAATGAATTTGAAATATCAGCATCCAATTCACTCTCATGCTCTAAATAGACTTCCTTTACCAGATAAGGTTTTAGAAATACCAGAAACTGAGCTTAAGCACTACCTGAACTAGAAACAGATTAAGGAGAACTAGTAATAAATAAACTTTTAGAAGTCTTCCTCCAGTAATTTCTTAAATAACAGATAAGCTGTCAAATTTAATGAAGAAGCTATGATCTAAGCACTATAAATGGTTAAAGGAGAAGAGCCTCTTAGAGAGGTGGACTTATTATAATTAATGCTTAAACATAAAGGGGAATTAGAAGATACAGAAGATAAGGCAGATTTGGAAGAAATAAGGAGAAAGAGAGACGAGGAAAATAAACTAAAGTCTCTAAACGAATTTTACAATAAAACTGCTTTTCATGTTTTTTGAAAGATTTAGGAAAGCAAAGGGTTCTTTCTTCCAAGTGCTGTGGAGTATGCAACACTTACAAAAATAGAAAAAAAGTTTTATTTATGAGGAGGAACATCATCAAATGATTAAAACGGTATGGCTATATTATATCCAGAAGCAGGATGAAAGTGAGAAAATGTTATAATTTTGAAGTAGTCAAAGCAACCAAAGCCTAGATTTGGGCACACTACTAACTCATGGAGAAACTTCTTGGTTGTATATGGAGGAGTTGGAGGCTTAAAACAGAATAAGAACAAAAGGTAAGCGTCTAAAAGAATATTCCTGTTTGACACAAGATTAAGTTACTGAAGTGACTACTAATTGCAATAATTTCAGCCAGAAGGAAGATACCATCATGGTAGTGCTATAATAGGATGCACTATGGTAGTGTTTGGAGGAATATCTCCAGATGGAAAAATTTAAAAAGATTTGTTCATGATTAACTTAATAGCGTTCAATGCTAATCTACTAAACATACCTTAAGCAGGTCCAAATGATAGTCCTTTTTATCTGCATTCATTCTCTTTTAATGCAGTATACGAAGAATAATTCCTAAATTCAGATATGGAAATAGACTAAATTAAGCCTTAAAGTTAAAATAAACTAAATGAGGGTAATTCAGGAATTTACTTATTTGGAGGAATAAATGATCTAGGAGAGTTTTAGAATAAGGTATGAGTTTTGAAAAGGAATAGGAAACTAAGCTCTTAAGGAGATTAGAGTATTTTTGAGTGATAAAAACCAGATATAAAAGGTAAACCCCCAGCAGCACGAGCTAATCATGCTTCTTGCCTAATTCATATGTACTTAATAATATTTGGAGGAAGAAATACCTAAAACTACAGTAAAGGGTTAAGTTCTATTGAACTTAAAGATCTGCATGTTTTGAACATTGAATTAATGCAATGAGAAGTTATTGTAGTGAAAGGAGATGAACCATCTGCTAGATGAGGGCATACAATAGCAGGATACGAAGAGAACAAAAACAGAATATTATTGTTTGGAGGAATTAACCTAAAAACCTACTGTAAACCTTGCTTATACGTAATGGAAACTCTACCAACAAAGGTTTATAAGCTAAGCAAGGAGTGAGAAAAATAAAAGAAGTTTGATAAAAAAGTAAATAAAACTTAGATAATGTTCAAAAGAGAGTTCAATCGGAAATTAGATTTACCTTATCCATAAATTATACCTACGAGAAAAGAAATTTCAAAAGCTAATGAGAGTTCCAATTAAGAAGGAAGTTAAAGATAAAAGAGTGCTAAATATTAAGCAAATTAATATGCAGAAAATAAGCCAGAAATGTAGCATTTATAAGCAAAGGATATAAACTTGATCAGAAAGATTCTTAATATTAAGCTAGACATAAAAAAGGATAACGACGATCAAGTAAAAAGCGCATTAATTTAATCATCAAGATACTTATGCTTTATTAATTATATCTTAAGTGCTTTTCATCAATTTACAAATCTAAGCTAATTAAGTAAATATTTAAAAGACAGATTAACATAGATGAGAATCAAACCAAGTTATAGCATTTTTTAATACGCTTTTGCATAAATCCTAGCCTGTTATTAAAAAAAGAGAACAGCAATTAATAAAGTCAAAATTTAAGCTATTCAGATATTGCTAATTTCAAACTCTCATTCTAAATTAGAGTCAATATTAAGATAGAAAATTGTAAATATAAAGTAATAATAGAAGAAATAGCTACTAGCAAACTGTCTTATCAAATAGCAAATAAGGATTATACATTTCCTTATGATTATTCATATAATATCAAGCTTTTCTTTAAGTAATCACCAGTCCTTATAAATAAAAATCCACTCTAAGTGTTTTTATTAGCTATCTAAAGTGAAACCCTAAATGAGATAGATATAATACAAGTTAGATATTTCAAGAAGCAATATCTAAACAATTGCATATTTGAAGTTTCTAAGGATTTAATTAGCAGCTATTAGTTAAAAAATTAGGTTTATATTAAAGAGAAAAGAAAGAAGGAAGAACTAATGGAATTAATAAAAAGCATACTCTTCAATAGAATTTTAAGTGAGAAGAATTGAGACAGTAATAGGAAAATTATAATTAATTGAAATTAAAAGATAAGAAGTAAGAGAAGGATTAATAAGAAATAAAAGCTAAGTGCTAGTTAGAGAAATATAAGATATACATATATTTTTTGAAAATGAGGTCTGTAAACTGGAGAATGAAAACAGAAAAAGATTTAATTGAAATCTAAGAGGTAAATATTGAAATTGAAAAAGAGTATTTAATAAAAGAGAAGAAATTTTAAAGAGCTGAAAACAAAAAATGAGGAAACAAGAATCCCAAAGAACTTTATACTAAAACTTAGAGGTAAAAATATCCAATCTATATAGGTAAATTTTTACCATTACATTTTAATTATAGAATCAAACTTTTAAATAGAAAAGATAATTTCAATTATCCCGTTAAATTGTTTCAGTTTATCATTTTATCTTAAATTACATTTCAGCTTTATAAGCTAAAGAGAAGTAAAAAGGATTATAAATAGAGGATAACGGATTGAAGCTAGATAAGGATGTTGAATTTGCTAAATTTCTTATTTTTTAATGGCCAATATTTAAATAAGATACTTTCACGAATTTAGTACTTTTGTACAGAATGAAGTTTCATCTAGAATTTAAATATTTCTATATAAATCAAGACTAATGAAGCACAAAGCCTAAAACAACCTAATATTTTGTAATATCTAGAATCAACTTCCCTTACTTATTTATATCCACCAGCTTCTCTTTTTTAACTCTAAATCTCTTGAAAAATTAGGTCCAGAAATGAGTTCACAATGCTAAAGAGGAACGCTAATTAAATTTTCAACTTCTTACGTTTCTTAACATGGCTATAACAAAATAAAGTTAGCAATCTCCTTTAAAAATATTAGTTAACTCAAGAAAGGGCTATAAATTACTACCTTGCTAAGCATTTTTCTGTAAACTATGGAATAATTAAACTCATAGAATTTCATACGAATTTTGTATGATTAAAAGGAAGAGCAATTTAATCATAAGACCATTGACCAATATATCCTTAAGGACTTGGTATACAAATTGTAAATTCCCAGGCGGGGAATCAGTCTAAATTAAATTTAATGGCTAATAACCTGCAACTCAAGTTATTAGTCTTAGGCTTATTTTAAACCGAACTATACCCTTCTTACGTTTCTAAGCGGTGAATAAGACTCCTCTAATAAATAGACTATATATGAATATCTCACTTTAACTAACTTTGAGTTAATTGAATAAATTAGTCTTAGGATTAAATGTACTTTAAACTGATTTAATTAGAATCTATTTCTTATCAAATATCAGCAGTCTAATGTAAATGTAGAACTGAAAAGAATAATCAAAGGCATGGCTAATAAATACTATAAGAAGTTGTATGAAAAAAGGAAAGAAATCATCAAACTTTATATTAAGCAGGTCTAAGGCTATATATAGCTGAATACCTTTAAGAATAATTGGAACGTAATAAAATCTTCAAAAGTCTAAACTATCAAAATCATTTGCTTCCAAAGTTTGCAAATTATGAAACTATTTAGACTCTAAAGTGAAATAAAATTACATACTGACCAGGAAATTAAAAAAGAACTCAAACACTTAACTATTTAAGAAAAGGCTATGTTAGAATAGTGAATCATAATAAAGTTTTCCTTCAAAAAGGGTAAATTTAGTTTAAAACTATAATTAGTAGAATTTATTTTGTAACTTTGGTATTTAAAGTGAGGGATATGGAAATTATTAAAACTACGTCTATAAATTAGCTATTCATTCAGCAGTGGATAGTGAAAAAAGAGTTTACCTCAGAATATAAAAATTTATTACGAACAGCGTCTATTCAACATATGGACCGAATTCCTTAATTTCTGTGTATCAACTTCTGAAGTTCTTTACTTAGCTCCCTCTAATAGTTTACCCATAAAATTAAAGTTTTATTTTCTAATTCTTTCAATTATTTTCCTTTATTTTTTATAGCAGCTGCTCTCATCTATTTGCTATATAATTTAACGAGAAATTTTGTTAAACCAAATAAAAAAATAAAATGCAAGAAGTTATTTGTAGGTAATGCAACAAAGCCTATGATATGGTGTCTAGAAAGCCTAGAAAATTGGACTGTTTGTGTGTACTTTGCGAGTTATGCTTATAAGAAAACTTATAGCTTCAAAAAACTTTTGAATGTAGAGTTCATAGAGTAGAGATTAAAAGATAAATTGAGGAATTAGAAATAGTTAAGAATGAAGAAGCTTAGAATTAAAATTTAGAGCTGGAGCAAGAAAAAAAGGAACTAGTTCAAGATCTCAACTAAGAGAATGTTTTTGAACTTAACATAAATGAGTAATAGCAAAAAATTTGCTAATATCACAATGAAAAATTTAAGCATTATTGCATTAAAGACAAAGTAAGAGTATGTTTGTTGTGCGCATAATAGGATTAGCATTAAGGACATTAAGTAATAAAACTAAAAAATGCTTTAACACAACTTAGAAATGAGATAAAAAATAATTAGGAATCTTTGTAAGAAAAGTTGAAGTTTGATTCAAGTATAAAAAGGAACAATCACATCAAAAATCTTCTGGATATAAAACTAGAAGAATATAGATAATTAGTAAGTGAGATATAAATTGAATATTAATAAAAAATTCAGCAAATTTGTTAAGAAAAATTAAGCATACAGTATGTTTAGTTTTAAGAACGGTAATAGTAGATTGCATAATTCTCAGAAAGAATTTAGAATATGTAAATGCAGTGAAGCAAGGTTTTCTAAATGAAGGAAGATTTTATTGTTGAATGTGAACAAAAAAAAGAATAAATTTAATAATTTACTTTGCATTTAAATGAGTTTCAAGAAGAATTAATTTTTTATACCTAAGAAGAGTGTAACAAGCTATAGAAACCTCAGAAGCTGGAAAAAATAATTCTGTAAATGCTATTTGAAGAAAGTCAAAACATTTTGATCAAGGAAAAAAATGAAAAAACGATAAAATAAATTTAAAACTAAGAAGTAAAAATTTAGGAATTAAACTAGACAATTAACTTTTAACAAAAGGAAATAAAAAATTTGAATTAAAAACTTAATGAAGAAATTAGAAATTTATAAAATAAGAAGGATTAAAATTAAAATATTGCAAATATAACTTAGAGTTTGGAAGAATTAACTTTAAATAACTTAGCTTTGTCTAACCAAGTTAATCAGATTAATGAATAAAAACAAGAATTATTATAAGAAAAATAAATTTTAACTTTATAAATAGCATTATTGAAAGAATGAAAGTAACAAAAAGAGTAATCTTAGTAAAGCTAAATAAATTTAAATGGAACTCTTAAGAAAGTTTTTTAATAAAATACAGAATGATAAGACGATCCATGAAGATACTTAACAAGGGATTTGTAATTAAAGTGTGAGAATGGACATTGAGCGAAAAAATCATCTTCTTTCTTTTTTAGATTTTTGGGAAATATATATTGTAATAACTGCCATGAGCGTCTCTATCTATCTTCGAAGTAGTAAGATTATACTTGTATCAAATGTGATTTTGATATATGTCAATCCTGCATCGAAAAAATTCTTAAAGTAATATTGAAAATTAATTGAAAACTATTATAATACTTTAAGCTTAAAACATTTAAAATAGTTATTAATTAAACAAAATTATAAAAATGGGAATCGAATACTTTAAGCAAAATTAGTCTCCTGAAAGTTTTGCTTTATCATGAATACTGTGTTTAATTTATTTCTAATTATATGGTAATTAAATAAATAGGCTACCAACATCACAAAAAATAGCAAAACACGCTTAGAGGAAATTTTTGTTGTTGCAAGAGATGAATATAAAATGGAATCTAATTTAGACCCTTTAAATTTTATCAATTCTAATGTGCCTGGTTAATCTTAAAGTTGGTAGCTCGCAAAAGCAAGGGGTCTCTCTTGTAACTCATCGAATTTCTAGACAAACGAACAACTTAATATCAAACTATTATTCACACTTCGAAACTAATTTTTCTTTAATTTAAATATCGGGAAACTTTAAGCACTCAAAAACTAATATAACCTGAAATAATCAAGGAGTTTTTTGGTTCTGCAAATCTTATGGAGGTAATTTGCATTCTAAATTCACTTTCAAAGGAAATTAAGTGTTTAATTTTTTTAATTCTGAAATTCAAAAAATAATTTAAGAAATAGCAGTTCTTCCTTATAAATATTGCTGAGAAAAATCAACTTTAAATTCTGAAGCAACTTTTTATGGGAGAAGAAATCTTTTTTTCTCTAAAGCAATAACTTTTATAAAGTTAGAGTATTTTAGCAATGCAATGAAAATAAAAAAATTATTAAACTTATTTCTCACTTTTATTGACGATTAAATCAAAGAAATTTACTTTAAATAATAAGGTCTTAACAATTAGCCTTTTTAGGGATTAAGGTTAAATTAACCACAAGGTAAAATGATTAAATTCTGAACTAGATTAAATCAAATTATTAATCTTTTATATAAGTACTAAATTATGTGGCTAACTTGTACGAAATTAGAAGATATTATCTTAATAGCTCTTGAAATAGAATTGTCAAATTAGGGAGTTCATATTTAAATGAAAAAGCTAAATATATAATAATAATATTTATTATTAATTTACGTGGATCTACCTTCAATAGGTTAACCACGGCTCATTAAAAACTTTCTCAAATCAGTTACATATTTCCTTCTAGTTTTATCCTGTAATTTCGTTTCTCTTCATATTCTTCATATTCTTCTAATTCTTCTTCCAGTCTTTCCATCATCTATTCATTGATTAAGTTTGAATCTTCCATCTTTAAGTCTTCCCGTAATAATTAAATTATTTGGTTGATTTGGATTTCCTATAATTGCTTTGCTCTTTTTCTATTATCATACTATCTGTAAGTCTTTTTTTTGGCCTTTTATTCTATATTATTTTGAAATTAACAGATAAATTCTTTCCTTGATTTTAATTTTTAATTAGCTTCCTTAGATCCACATATGCTCATTTGAACTGCTTTGTAGTCCTTTACTATTTCTTTGACTCAGTGAAGAATTTTACTTATATATCCCTTTTTCTTATGATCAATATTCTTTTATGATATCTTTTATTACTATTTCAATTTATTCTTTTAACTATATTTTAACCTTCATATTCAATGTTCTAATTTGTAGGTTCCTCATTCTATTTCTATTAATTTAAATTATAATATCTATTATAATCCCTGCTTATTTATATTATTATGCTCTTATAGTTTTTTTCTGCACATGCCTCTTTGTTATTTATATTCTTCCCACATGTTAATAATCGGAATCTCATCTTCTTCTTATCTGCAAAATTTGCCTATCGCTTTTTCTATCAGATGCCCTTTCTTACGTTTCTTTCCTGCTTCTCTAAATTTTGTTTGAAATCTGAATATGTAACAAATTTCTTTTTTTCTGTGTTATCTAAATCTTAAATAGTAAGGTGTATCTTTGATGTCTCATAGCATCCATTTATTGTAGTATTAGAAGCTTATACTCATACTTTATATCCGTTCTATAGATTATTCTCAATTGTGCTATTCAATATGCTCCATTATTATATTATATTATATAAAATGGCTTCATAGAAATAGCAGAGCTTTGAACAAAGCACTTAAAAAGGAAAATAATTACAATGAGTGAAAGTGAGAAATAGTATCTAAGTCATTAAAAGAGTTTATGCTCAAAAACTGATACCTCACTGATAAAGTAGAAAAATTAATAACGTCTTTGCTTGAGAAACAATATTAATCATCATAAGTATAGAAAGCAAACTGGAACAAAGAATTCTTTAAATTTAATAATAAATTCAGGTAACACCATTTTCGTTTTAACGGGATCAATTAGATCCTATGGAAATTGAAAATGAAGCCTCAAATTAAAATAACTAGTAAATTTAAATTAAATAAGTGCTATAGGAACAATAGTTAAAAGAAGAATGAAATGTTATTTGTGCAATAAATAATACCAATGAAAATACTGTTACTAACTAAGCGAAATTTAAAGAAAGAATGAATAAGATATTTTTAAAAAACTATTTAGGATATATCCAACATAAAGCGGAAATATTTATAGAAAAATTTCTTTATCTAAAATCTTAATCCTTGGAGAAATAATTAGGAACGCTACATGCAAAATAAAAACTATTCAGAATATTAAAGGGTGCATTAATGAAGTGCTAAAAGGCCTAACTAAGCCTAGTAGAAATTCATGACAAACTAACGGAGACAAGCTGATAGAATAGGTCAGATGGCGGACTACTAAGACTTTAACAAATTTTTTTTAACTTTAAATTTTAACTTTTATAAAATAAAATAAAATAAAAGGAGAGGAGCAATCCTCCAACTGAAATTTACTTAAACTCTGGAACCAGGAAATACTCCATGGGCGAATAACCGAATAAGAATCTTGGTAGGAGTCAAGAAAAGACAAGACTTACAAAGGAGAGCTAGCAATGTAGAATACTTCAGCAAGGAATCTTTTTTAAATTTAAATGTCTTTCTTAAAAAGCTGCGCTCCATTGATGCACTACGCGCTCTATAATCCTATTTATTTATCATTTTTATTTTTGTCCATTCCATTAATCTTGTGAAATAATCCAATCATTTAGTTGAACTGATTCCTTAACTTTTCTTGAGTAAATTTCGAATATTGATCATTTCTTTTCGATTGATAAAATTTAAATTCATCCAGAGGGACATCTTGATCTATCAATAACTTCCTCATAAACAGTAGCATTTTTTTAATAGGCAATGCTATAATTTTAAATATTTTAATTTATATTCCAGTATTTCAATTTATACACAAAATTAACTATCAATTAAGGCTCTCAATGTTCTTTGTTAAATTATTTCAAATTTGTTGAAGATTTTATTGCCAATAATATCTTCGATAAACGAGATGCATTCACTCTCATATAAAAATATTTGATTAGCGAATGACTTTTATATCATTAATGCATTATAAGAAGTAATTCCTTTCTACATTGCTAACTAATTTTAAATTAATATCTAAGCTTTCTAGCTTTCAAAAATTCTCAACTCTAAATGTACTTGAAAAGAGATATTTTCCTATATTCAGTGGCCAATATATTTGTATTCTTTCACTCTTTCTACTGATATTCCACTTATTTTTATTATTTATTTGTTTTAAGTTTTTCTGCTATTTCATAGTATTCATTTTGTCTTATTCAATATTTACATGCTATATTATTAAGATCATCCTTCTATTATTTTAATCATCTCTTTCATTTAATCAGGATTAGTCATCATAACTATATTATCAGCATATGCTAATGCTCCTTTTATCTATCTTCTATATATAATTTATTTTTAACATTTATACTTATTCCTACCTTAATTTGTCTTAGTTTATTTAGTCGTATATTTACAATTATGTTAAAAGTTCTAGTGAGCAAGTACTTCCTTGTTTTACCCTTCATCTGTTTTAAATTTATCTGATAGTAGATTATTAATTTTTGGCTTTATGTCTTCTTCCCTGTATATCTTAGCTATAAGTTTTATAAGTTATTCAGGTACCCTAACTACATTTAAAATTTGTCATATATCTTTTCTCCTTATGGAGTCAAATGCCTTTTTAATGTCCAAATATTACTAACGTTTCTTAATCTTTTGTATAATGACAGTTTTATGCAGTTCTTAGATTGAAGATCTGCTATGAGCAAGATTTACCTTGTTTTAAGTTATATTATTATTTTTCATCACACCTAGACAGGTATGCTTGATTTAGTCGTATAATCAAAGAGCTATTACCTTTAAGATGTGATTTAGCAGAAAATTAGGCCTATAATTCATAGGATCATCTATTCTTCCTTTTTTGTATAGAAGTGAAATATAGGATTCTTTAGATTCACTTAGGATTTCTCCTTATTCCATTATTTTTTTCACTGGTATTACTGCTAATTTCTCTAATTTATCTCCTCCTGCTCTTATGTTTTCTAAATGTAATATTACCTGGTTCCACTGTTTTTCATTAGGCTTACTTCATTATATAATTTTGGATGCCTTCTATTAATATCAGGATAACATTCTAATTTTTGAATTTTTCTGGTAGCTTGCTTTTTCCATTTTAATACAATTCCTCTCAGCTTTTTTTAATTCTATTGTCTTGCCCATCAATTAGAGTTCATGGTGTACTTTTTCTCTTGTTCAATCATCTTTAAAGTCTTTTCAGATGCTATTTAGATTTCCTTAATTAATAGAGTCTAAATAAATATCTACTTAATTTCTCTTATCTTTTTTCTTATTTTTCTTATCTTTATCTTCTTATCTCTTCCTAATTTCATGATTAATGTTTTTATGTGCTTATCTGATTATTTATTTAACTAATTTTGCTTATATTTTTAATTATTACCTAAATTTATAATTTTCTACTGTATATTCATGCTTTCTTTTTTAATTAGGTATTTATCCACAAGTTTCCTTAGTTCCATCTTTATCATAATCATTTCACTTTCTATATCTATTATCAGCATTCATATTAAAAAAAGATTGAGAGTTGGAACAAAGGTTTTCTTATCGAAAAGATTACTCATAATACTACTGATCAATCTGTCTAAAATTAGCAAACACCAACTAAGATTTAAATGAAAAAATATAGCTAAATATCAGAAGAAAAATAACTACCTGCAAAATTCCTAAAAGAGGTATACATTTAATCAATTAATGAATTTAGACAAGGAATAACTCGTGGAGATTATTTTCGACTACACTGATAAAGTCGAGAATCTCGAGCATTATGTTATCAGTTTATAACAAGATTTATAAGATCATGTGGATGATGAGAAGCCACACACTGAATTTGTTACAAAATAGGATATTAATAACAGATATTAAGAAATAGAATGCGATATTGTTAGACTAGATGAATAAATGGGAATAGACTTTTAAAAATATGAAAATGCCTTTTAGCAAGTTAAAGAAATTAAGCAAAGGTTAGAGAAATTAGAGAGCTAATAGCCATAAAAAAATCGAGATTCAATGATAATAGCAGAACGATCCATGACTTAAGAAAAATACTTCAAAAAATGTGCTACATATGTGGCAGTCAATATCATCTTTGAAGAAGATGCTAGGGAAATAAGGAAATTAGAAAAAATATTTGAAATGAATTGACCATGCTTTATCCTTCCTCGGATGGTTAATTATGACGTAAGAAGACAACTCCAAGACCGTTCGGAAAGCTCGGAAGTGAACTTTGGTGGAGACACTGGGGAGTCCGAGACTCTGTAAAAGGTAATACAGGGGGTTATGGATTTTTTAAGGGAACACTCCATTAACCTTAAAATTTTTTAATTTAATTTAATTATCAGCATTCATACTTTCAACTTCATATTCATTCATTATTAGAACTGTAATCTAGTTTTTTGCTTTTTTAGCTTATAAAAGAGCATTCTTTTCATATCCAATTTTCTCTTCATTGATTAATATCTTTTAGTTAAAATTTCCAGACTAATGATTTAATATAGTTCTGTATCAGTATAATTTAGTATTAATGATATCCAGGATTAGCTATTAATCTACTAGATAATAGTCTATTTTAATCTACATTTTCCTTACATTATTATATAGGTTAGGTCTTAAGATTGTCTTTACATTCTACATAGAATTTCCTTATTTAGTTTAAAAGATATGCTCTGCATTATTCATTTCTTAGAGTATAATGTAGAATACGAGCATTATAATATCCTACTATTATTACCTAGAGACCTTTGCATAAGCAAAGAGATAAAGATAAATTAAGAGCTTAAAGGATAAGTTAATGATATAGATACAAAAATGTCACTTACTATCCTTAAAGCTTATAAAGCATATCTTATATATCTTTAAAGGGTATTTTGAATACCCTTAAGAGCTAGCTTTATACTCTTAATCTTTTATTACCATCTAGAGTCTAAACTCATAAACTAAGTCTCAGAGTTAGTTACTGTGACTACCTTCTTAAACTAGCTCCTATAATCCTGATAGATTAATTAGCAACCTAAGATAAAAGATACTTGATGGTTAGCAAAGTATCTAGCTTTAACTATTTTCAAATAATAAGATAGTAAGGGAATAGTATGAAATAATTAGGTAGATTTGGAATTAAAAATGTCTCTTTTAATAAGTGGAAATAGAAGTAGAACTTAGTAGAATTAGATAAGGAAGGAGCAAGATGTTAAATATAAAACTCAGATATAAAATATCATTCCTTACGTTCCTCTTAAGAAAAATACCCCTCAACCTTAACCTTCTGGTTCTTTAAAAACTAACTAACCTTCTTTAAAATTTTAGAATGCTAGGAGTTTATAAAACTAGGGAGATAAAGTTGGAAGTTTATAAGATAAAATAAGGAACTTTGAGAGAGAGGGAGAGAGTGTGTAGTAAGATAGAAGGGAATCGCCAGAGAGAAAAGGGAATAATGAAAAGGAGGATTAATATGATACAAAGTGTGGCCATTGCAAAGTATTAGGATATCATTGCCATTCTCAGCGTATAACTCCATCTAAATAACAAAGAATTCAAAATAAAACAAATCCATAAGTAAAGTACTAAGAGTAAAATCCCTCACCTAGGAATATCTAGCATTAATAGGTAGAATATAAGCTTGAAGATTTTCATCCCAGACCATAACCAGCAAAAGTAGTAAAATACAACGTAAAATCCTTTCCTAACTATACTAATAGAAGAGATTACTTATAAAAGGATAAAGAGGAATAAATGAATTAAAGGATAAGTAGCAATAGAAAGTATACTTAGTCTCCATTTGAATAAGAGTAAGGATAGCTAGAAGAATATACAAGGAGAAGCTAAACTAAGTTAAGTTAATAGTTTAATAATAACTTTCAGCTATCTTCCCACAGAAATACCTCATAAGAAAAACGATTTCTAAAAACTGAAAAATAAGGATAGACTATTAGTTAAACTCAGTATGAGCCTATGGTAAATTAGAATACGTTCTAAAAGAGTAGAATGCAAAAGATAGAGTAAAGGATATAGGAAGCTAAAGGCTTATTACAAACAGCTAGAGGAATTAATCAAACCTCAAGGTATAAAGATAAAATAAATCAGTAAGAGAATTAGTAAACTAAAGAACAGCCTAAATCAAATAAGCAATCAACAAATTACCTTTCTCCAAGGTAGTATTAAAGTAAGACTCAACGGGTCTGTACTAACTTAGTTGATTAAGAAAATTAATTCCTTAATTAATAAAATTATAAGCTTACAAAAGAGTCACCAGTTAAGAAACTTATTGAAGACGAAAGAGATACAAAATAAAAGTAATCTACAATTCATGAAAGTTAGCTAATAGACGACATAATCTAAGATAAAGTACTTTAAAGGATAAAAAGCGCAGCTAGCTAAATAAATAAAACCGGTTCTGGTAAGTCTTTTAGTATATAGAAATACAAAAGTAAGTAAAGTAACTACATTAAGAGTTAGGTGAAACTAAGAAACTGCTGGAAGTTAGATTAAACCGAGTAAATAGCTTGATGAATGATTTCAAAGCAGATTTAGGTAATTTTTGAATGTCTAGATACGCATAAAAATCTAAAATCTTGAACAAATTTTTCATTTAGCTTACTTTATTATTAATAGGTATGATATTAATAAATGTCTTTCAATACCAATACATTTGCCTTATCATTTCATTATAGAATTAAGATACTTAAATAAGCAAAAGTAATAGGAGGTAATAATCTACTTGATTATATATTGTAAGTGCATAAATACTTGCTTGGCTCATTAGAAGCAAGTCTAAGTAAACGGTGTCATGATTGTAGGTATAAGCTTTAGATTTAACAATCAAATTCCTACAGAGAAAATTTAGTTGGCAATTTAAAAGCCATTATGTTGAAGACTTAATCTAAGCTACAGTAAAATTTGGTTTTAAGCTTATTAAGCTTTGATCTCTAGAAGCAAATTTTAGTTAATAAGTATAGGTAAACAAGAAGGATATTTAATATATTATAGGCTATAATTACAGAATGAAACTGAGTAAATACCTTTAGCATCAGAATAAATTAAGATACACTTATAAAATATAGGCTGTCTAGTAAGCAAGATCATATATACATTCTATAATACATTACAATCATATTTGCATATAATATTGTAATAGCTAAGCTATCAGTTAAATAAATAGAGGAAAAGATCTTAGTTAATATAATAATATGATAAAATAGTATAGAGTAAGAAAACTATATTTTAGAGTAAGCAAGAATCAAAATTGAATAAAGCTAGTAATCTGATGGTCGATACACTATACGTATATATATTTGCTTTATTAAATTGCAGATGTTGGTTGTATTCTGATAAAGTGGATTGATTAAATTGGTATAACTGGCTTGCTTATTAAGATAATCTAAATTAGCCTCATTGTTGGATATTTTCCTATTTTTAATAAGTCTAATTTATTACAAAAGTACTAGTAACTGATAATTGAGCTCTAAGGCTAAACCTTACAAATAAGGTTTATAATATGGATTTTGCAATTCAAATAAGCTTAAAGGTAATCGATCTAAGATGATAGTTTTAAGTTATTGGAGCTTAGTATTTCATAATTAGCAAATCTAGTTGCCCTCTTATCAAAAAGAATAGTATGCACACCTTTCTTCTTTTGCTAGTATTCTACTTTATTGAAGTTGTTAAATCATCTTTGAAAGGATAACAATATGAATTAATAATCTCCTTTTATCTTAATTTACAGTCTATGGAAGAAGAGATTAATGCAGCTCATTAATCCTGATAAACGATAGATCATCTAATTTATCAGAAAAGCTTATAAGTCAATTAAATTACTCAATTAAATGCCTTACACTTCGCTTTAATCCTTACTTTTGTAAATAACTCAATAAAAGATTGCCTTTGTTTAAGTAAAAGCAAGAAATGCAATTAATTTCAGATATATTCAAAACGCTTTAGTTTTTAAGCAGCGGAAACTAGGATAATTATAATCCATTAATCTCGTAACTAAAATCGTATAAAAGAAGGGTTAATATTAGTTAGAAGACTTGGAATAAGAACGCTTTGAAATATTCTGAGTTGGTTGACTTATATATTTATGTTAGAATCTTTGATTTTATATCTGTATAGATGCCCCCAAGTATAATATTATTACTTATTAATCCTTTTACTTATTAACTTATGAAATACATACTCATTCTAGATTCTAACTTGATTCTCTGATTGAAGCTAACTTTCTTGCGCTTGAAGGCGAAAGACTTCTTCTTTTTTACTACCTCCTTGAAGAAAGAGATCTTCCTGTTAAATTCTTAATAATAGTAGGTTCTGCGTACTCTTTTTCACCTCTATCTATCCCTGAAAGGATTTTGTCTGCCTCTACAATAAAATTTTACCTAAAATTCTTGCTCCAATCCCAGCAACTGAATACTTGATGCACACATAATGTAAAGATTAGACTTTAATCCCTTCTTCATTGCTCTTTTACTAAGCCTCTTAGAAAATATTGTTGATAGTATTCTAATCAAGGAACTCTTTATGCTCTTTCTATATAAAGCTAATAAATTCCTCTCTTTACATTATTTCATCCTAATCTTAATCGTAATCAGCAAAAACCTTCTAAATTCTTTCCGCGTCTTTGAATTTCTTAGCTTCATATGCATCAGCAACTGTTTAAAGAAATGTAGCTTTACTAATCATCCATATCTATTTATTTACCTTTTTTGTAGTGAGGTCGGTAATTTTGTCGACAAATTCTTTGTACTATATTTTGCCATTTCCATCAGCATCGATATAGTTCAATAATACATCAAGCTCTTCAATGTTTAAATTTAAGTTAAGTCTCTATTAAACTCCCTCAATAAACTACTCTCTTGATATTTCTCCTCCTGAATCTAGATCAATACATGCAAATATCTGTTGAGGCGTTTTTCCGATTCTAGACATTTTGTAAACGACAACATACATAAGAAAATCAAGTTTTCTCTTTGAAGGAGTTAATCTCGAGCAAATTTCAAGAGTGAAGTCTTTTTCCTTTTCCATTAATTTGTAAACGGTTATGAAAATATCTATCAGTGGAACTTCACCTCCAATTGACTCTTTTTCATACTGAACTTTTCCACTAATATCTCCCGTTCCTTTAGCTTTTTCTGTATTTTGGATTGAGATTTCTAATTATTTTTCCAAGCCTATTTTTTACCGTCTTGGAGTGCTAGTCTAATCTATATATGATCTATTCAGTCTTTCAGGGATTATATTTCCTTCCTAGTTCCTATGCTGCAGATTTCTTCTCTAAAGTATTTCAAAAATCTTATTAAACTCTTATCTCAATCTAATTAGTAAGGTACAACAGATTAGATCTATTGGATCTGGATGATAAATTTGGAGCATTCTGCAGAATAGCTATCCAAAATCTTGCTGCTCATCATGCATTTATTTCAATGCTAGCATCAGTTATAATAGCTACTTATTTGCGATTGTTCGAATTCCATATTATTGCATTAATTAGTCATAAAGGAAGTTAGGCATTGCTCTAGGTTTTATTTTCATTTAGAAGTCTTCCATGTTCTACTTATATTTTAGCTCCATTAGCTACTCAAAAAATTTAAAAACACTTGAATAATTCATTGCTTTTTCTCCTTGCAGTCCCTCTATTGCTTTTATCAGTACATTTTCTTCAAGAGCTATCTACTTTTGAAGTTAAAGTTACTCTACTAAATCTCCTTCCAAAATAATACTGTCATTTGGGCTTTTAATCGTTGATTAAAGATCTTCTAGCAGTTTTTCTAGTTGCTCGTTTTTGCTCTTAAGCTCTGTACATTTACAAGCGAACTTAAACTCTTAAAATTCTTTGATCATATTCCTCTACTTAAGAATGTGCTTTTCCTACTCTTCTGTCTTTATTTTTGCTTATAAAAGCCTTTAGGAAAGATCTTCTATTATCATCTAGCGACAATTACTTTCATATGTGAGATTATTAATCTAATTACTAAGGTAAGTTTTTTCCTTTTCTAAGCAAGTGACAGTTTCTTGTTTATCCGTCATTATTTATTTCAACTACTTAATTATCTCAATCTTTTAGCAAATATCCTAATTTTATTTTTCTTTTATCTGTTCCAGTTTCAATATTTCTTCCATCAAAGTTGTTTTAGTTACTTTGCATTCCTTTGTAGATTCTTCAAGCGATCTGTTTAATCTTGCAGTTTCTAATTCAAACTCCTTTTATAAAGAACTGAATGTTTAACTAAGATCTAATAACTGTAAGCTTTGACTCTCACTTTTGGCTTCAACTTCTTTAAACTTCAACTAAAAATCCTATTTAGTGATTTGTATTTCTTCACCCTTCTAGTTAATAAGTTAGTTTCTCTACTCCTTTAATTCTTAAATCTGGTTCTTTAACTCTTATTCATCTTAATCATATCTCTTAATACACTCCAGTAGCTATTTATCCAGGTTAAATAAATCTCATTCTAGTTTGGTTGCTAACGACTGAAATGTGACGTTTTCTTTCTTCAACTCTGCGTTTTGCAATTTTAGATTCTGATTCTTTGATTTCGCTTTTTTTAACTTTCCCTCTAGCTCACTTTCTTTAACAGTAGAGCTCTAAAGTTTGTTCTTATACTTGAGTATTCTACTCTAGAATTGAATCATATTCTATTCACATAACTTCAATTTGTCTCTGCTCATATTATGGTCTTTAATCTCTTTTTCAAGTTTCTCCTCGAATTCTTTTAAGTTAGCCTATTTATTTTCCATCTCCATACTAAAGAAGGAAATTTTTTCCTTTTTTTTTGCAGATTTATTCTGCAATTTGGCAATAATCTGATTTTACTCATTTTAAAGCTGTTCTTTCTCAGTATTTAGCTGATGGATATTACTTTCAAGCTATTAGATCTTATCATCTTATTTCTTCGTTATAAGCTTCCTGAACGATTATTCTAAGTTGGTTAACCTTTTGTCTTTGTTTCTATTCTCACTTTATAAGCATAGCAGTTTTTCATTTTTCTTATCTATACGCTTTTGCAATTTTTATAACTATTATTCCTTCTCCTCCCAACTTTCTGTCATATCACTCGTGCAGTTCTTAATTTCCTTAATAATATCACTCGTCTATTAATTCTTCTCCCCAATAATTCTTTCTAATTCATTCATCCTCAAATCCAAACTATTGAAACACTGTCTCCTTTTCATCTCAATCTAGCTTTTCAATCCATAGTACTGATGAGAAAGTTCCATGACTTTAGATTTTCTTAATTAGAGAGTATTCCACTGTTCAGAGATAAAGAGATCACTTTCATTTTGAAATTCCATTTTATTTTATATGACTCTCTCATTATTAATTTATACTACTCTCACTACACCCTTTTATAACATCCTATATCTGTTTACTCTTTAGCTTCAGTAACTTACTATTTAAGTACTATAATCAGCCTACCTTTACCTAAACTATGTTATTTACTTCTAGTCAAAAGCTTTTTAGCAGGTTTAAGATGAATCTGTATATTAAGGAACTGACTAGTATGCTAGGGTTGAGAGGATTAGATAAGTAGAAGGGAGTAATTAAAGTGAGTGAAGAGCTATTGGATTAGGTAGCGTGGATAAGCATGTAGCTTAAGGAAAAAAGGAATTAAAGATTTCTTATCAAAATAGGGGAAAAGGAAGTTAGTTAAAAATGCTAAATCTAGATTAATTAAATTAAATGGACAAGAATATTAACAGTAATAAAAGAGACTAGGATGAACACTTTTTTTACCTCCTGCACTAGCTTCCTTATAATATTCCTATCAAAGTGCCTGAAACTATTATAGTAGGCTTTTCCTTCCAAGATCCTATGTATGTTTATACTAGCAAGAAAGGATTACTCAAATTTAAGAAGTTCAATCCCAGCTTTATAGATATCTTCATTGATAAATGGTTCTATATCTCTTAGCTAAGAAGTTAAAGCATACCTTTCGCTATTTTAAAGACATAGCACTAAGGGAATACTCTTATGTTTACTAAATAAGAAGCTGCTCAAAGATGGAAAGAATGTTTCACGGCTTAAAAAGGGGATTTCTGCATGTAGAGGTTCATTTGGTAGAATAAGAAAGCAAGTGTCCTGTAAATAATCTGACGATAAAAGTTTTAGCCTCAATATAAGATAATTACTAACATATATGACTATAAGGGAAGGAGCTAGGAGTATGAAGCAAGATTCAGTATAAAAAAGGAGGATTTTGGATAAAATGAAAATAGTATTTCGAAAAGTGGGGAAAACTAGCTATAGTAAAGCAGAATTGCATCTACTTATTTTATGAATCCCTATTATAGTTATGTGAAGCAGAGATAAGAAATGAGGAGTCTATAACTAGTTAACTAAAATATGTGCTAGAGTAACTAAAAGAAAGTTTTAATAACTGAAGATGACAGAGAGAAGTTTCTTACTTCGAGGGATTAGGCAAGAGAATATTTCACCTTCATGTCTACTGACTACAAAATACCAATCTAAATGATGGATTTAATAGCTTATTTACTTTAACATGAATGCTTACTCTAACTTGAAGCAGTAACAGGAGAGTTTATTTAAGGAAATGATAAACAATGATATTTTTTGAAGATAGATCAGTATTAGGAAAACTTAGTTGAGTGAAGTTAGAAATAGAGAGAAAAAGAAATACCAAACTTACCTTGTGAAAAATGAATAAATCATTGAAAAAACCATGATAAAGTTTAAAAGCAAGAAAAGCATGAATACTGCCAGAGCAATTTCTCAAATTGATTTACTCCTTTAGATTCATAAAGCACTAGGGTAAAGACAAGAAGTAGGAGAATAAATATGGATACAAGTGGAACGTTTGATAATACATCAGTTAAATTTAACACTCTTCAAACAGATATATCATAAGATGAGGATAGTAATTATAAGATAAGGTATTAGAAACAGATTGAAGAATTTTTTCCAAAATAGCGTAAAAAAAATAAAAATTCACATTAAAAGTAAAGATCTAAATCTAAAAGAAAGTAATAATCTAAAATTTAGCAGAGGGAGATTATTTAAGAAGTATAGAAGAAACCAACGGTACCTGTTTTCAGAAAAACTGGGAAATTAGAAAATGAAATTGAAAAGTAACTGTTGAATGCTATAGGAGAGAACTCCAACTTACTAAATCTAAGATCTTGACAGAAGAGAAATTAGCAATAGTAGATACTAACTCCTATCGAATAAAAATTAACTAATCATATATCCTAGAATTTTAGATAATTAAATTCAAATAATGTAAAGACAATTGAATAGGTAAAAAACCTAAAAAAGGAAATAAATTTAAGTATGGGAGTAGATACTGAAGAAGATACTAATTCTAATGAACTTTAGTCTAAAGTAGTAAAAAAAGGATTGTTTGGCTTTTTTGGATAGGAAATAAGGAAAAATATTAAGTAGTAGAAAAAACTTAAGACTTTTAAAGAAAAAATTTCTGATCAGAAAGTGCATGAAGTTTTGACGGGAGTTTGTCAATAACTGGATGACATAAGACAAAATGCAAGAATGTTAAGATAAAAGTTAAATGAAGAATAGAAAAAAGCTGAAAATTAATTTAAGTAATCTTTATCTGGAGGTCAAAGCAATATATTATTCAAAATGGCAAAAGTCTCGAAAAAATTTCCTTTATTGAAAAAAAAGACAATGATTTAAACTACAATGGTTTAAACTTTTATTCATATACTAGTCATTTTTACCTTAACTTTCGCATTTTTTAAATTTAAATACCTCTAATCAAACATCATCAAGTAAAAGAAATCTAGATATCATAGAGTGCTCATAAAACATTCCTCATTATATTATCTAAATGTGCAGTTAAGAATTTTCTTATACTACTTTTTTTGATATTTAAATCTTTAAACTAAATCAACTTTATTATGAAATGGTCAGATTGCTTATTTCAAACACTAATCTATTTACCAATTCCTTCTGCTGTTTTAATAAATGTCTATTATCAAGTATTTATAGTTATATTAATAACCATTTATATTTTCTTTTAAGGTCTAGAAAAAGGACATTTAATTCTTTTAACCTATCAAGCTATTCTTATATCTAGCTAAATATTCTTCTTAGTGGTTGATTAAAATCTCATAAGAAAGTGCTATTTTTACAAGTAATGCTTACCGAAATACTTTCCATCCAAAAATATATAATAAATTATCCTTTCAATATATTTACCTTTAAACATAATTAGACTATAAGAATATAGATATCGTTGTGCTTGCTATAAAGTGTACTTTACATTATAACTTACATATATAAGGCTATTTAATTTCTATCTTCTCTGCTTTATAAGTTAGATTAACTATCTATTTCCTTTTTAATTGTTTGCTTTACTTTTGCTTTTAGATTACCTTTACCTTTTCATTAACTTTCTCTGATGATTGGAGAATATCAATTATCTTAAAAGCTTATTTCGATAATTCAAGAGAATCAGGAAAGAAAATTCAACTAATAGTTTTATCTTTTTTATTTCCTAAAATCAGATTTAATTACTAGTGAACTGATTCGCTTCAAATAGCAACTATCAATTAAACTTTTCCTTACAACTAAATAGTCTAAACTTTTTATCTTTCACTTGTCCTATTATTTTTTAATTAGCTATATAATCTCTTTTCTACTTGTACTGAACCATATATGAATTAATATTATGTAGATTACTTAGTATCTTAAATGGTCTTTTACAAACCTTGCTCACTTAATAAAATACCACCAATATAAAAAATACTTCTTAAACAGCCTTAATAAGATTATTATTATTCCTTATCATAATGAAGGAAACCATAGCTAATCTTTCCTTATTCTTGAGGTAATTCAACTTACTTTTTTTTGTTTTATTGCAGTTTTCCTAAATTATTCTTTTGCTCTTATTTCACTAACATAAGATTTTTGTATAAGTAACCTTGAAAAGTTATTTTTATTCCCTTTTTATATGAATTACTATATTGTAAACTGATGCTTAGTTATACCTTTAAGTATCATAAGTTAGTTAGTAACAGAAGTTGAAGGAATTGATAAGTACATAACTCAGTATGCTATGACTAATATTCTATATTATTAGGGAAGTAATAGATATAGAAAGCTTCTAGTCAGTAGTTGATAATAGTGATTCTTTATTATATTTCTATAAAATGGATTATTATAGATAACCTGAAAAGTATAAATTTAATCTTGTGCAGGATAGAAAAATGAAGCTTTCCTTATTTTAGAAAGCTAAAAATAGAGCTTGAAGTTAAAGTACTAAAAGAATTAAGAGATATTAATTTATTATATAAACCACATTATAATTATCATCCTTACTATGTCTACTACTTTAATCTTGAGGGTAGCATCGCCAAAAATTTGTATTTATAGATGTCTTATCTTTTATCACTTTTTTGATCTGTATGACTTTAGATGTTGTGAACATTATAGATATCTTCAAGAGCTTCCATTAGTGGTTTACTATACTAAAATTACTCTGGATCTTAGTCATGTGGCATCCAGTGGTCTGGATAGTCATCGAGAGCTAGGGTACTCTGCTCAAAAAAATAAGAATCGTCTAAATCTTATTAAGCTTAAATATATGCATGCTTAATGTACTTAACATACTCATTATCTTCCAAATGCTCAAATGATTCATCAATTAACTCCAGAACATTGTCCATGGCATCTTCAAGATCTTCTAGCAAATCTTCTTTTAGATCATAAATTTATTAAGTGTTCTCTTCATAAAGCTATAAGAAATTATGTCAAGTATCATCTACTTCGTCTAGAATTTCGCCTCTATCTTCATCAATATCATCTAAGAAGCTAATGAAAGATTAAGATCCACTTTCAATTGCTTCTTCAATTGCATATTAGTATTTACTTTAACTAATATCTTCATCCACTTCACTACTGTCTATATCAGTATTATTTTAATCGTTGGTTACGTTGTTTGAAGTGTCACTTGAACTTGTACTATTTTCTAAGCCACTTATGAAAGAAATATATTCGTCTACCTTTTCCATTCCAGACTGAACTAAATTGCTGTAACCATCATTAACTTTATCTATGAGACTTTAAAAGAATTCATCTATTTCATTTTCACTATCAAAGCCATCACTCTACACATAATCCATAAAATTTCTATCATAAGTATAATCTTCAAAATTCCAATTTTGCTGGTTTGTATTATCATCGTCTTTGTCAGACCTAGCGCTTACTATTAAAGCGATTCAGAACAAAACCCTCATCATCAGTCTTTTATAAGTATCTTCGTTTTTGAAACGCGACTTAAAAATGATAAAACAACTTTAATTATATTTAAGCTTTTAATTAAAGACTCTAAATGCTTATTTAAATATGCTACTAAACCTCTTACTTTTATATATATCGCTTGAACAGTTTGCATCTTTAATCTCTCATCTAATATGTTTTATCCTTTTTCATTCGGAAGTGTTTTAAGAGCATTATATCACTACTTGGTATTATAACTTATCATTTACTCTTTAATAGACTTAGAAATTTAAAACTTAGAACCTATTTTTTAAGCAGAAGGTATGTGATAATTAAGTTAGCAACTACCTTTCTTTTTTAAAAGGGTGTAATTATTAATCCTATATACAAGCTAATTTAAGTGTGATAGTCAATTGTTGTTAATATCAATACACATATGTAATGCAATAACTAACCCATAGTATAGCTTTACTAAGATAGGCTTGTATGGATGGTGTGAAGATATAAGTGCTTGCAGGTTTAAAGGGAATGTAATCTAATGCTAATACCATATTACTGATGTGAAGTTGGTTTGATTTAAATGAAGAGATTGGTGGTTTTAAAGATCTAATCATTTTCATTTTTATTATTCTCATAAATGATATTTGATTTGGGGAATATTTGGGTCAAAGCTAGCTTAGCAGCTACAGCCGTAGCAGGAACTGGCTTATTAATATGGAAACTCGCTGAGGATGGAAAGGTTTAGTAAGAGGAAGAGCGCTCATTAACTTAGCCAGAAATACTGGATGTAATGAGGGCTCTCTAAATAGATATGCACGGCGCTTTCTTGACCCTAGCAGGTTTTAGCCAATCAATAAAAGAGTAAACAAGGAATCTAATAAGCAAGGAAGATATGAAAGACATTATACGACTTAAAAGCCCCTACTTGCAAATAGTCAAGAATACCCAAGATAGAATCTACCAGAAATATAACGTGAATGATCGTTAAGTTCGCAAGGCTCTTAAACAGTATAAAAATGATGCTCAACTTTCTGAAATTATTTAAGAAATGAAAGTTACTCAGGAAGATGCTTACTCTGGCAAACCTCCCAAACCAAAGGTTTCAATTCCTCCACAGTTAACTAGTGAAAAATTAAAGTAAATATATGAAGAATGGCTCAGAAGAGCAAGGGAATAAATGTCAAATGTACTTGACGAATTACGTTAGAAAGGTGTCGCTATTTCAAGAACAAATCCCGAAGTCAGCAGAGCTCTCTAGGATATTAGATCCGATGCTATTAAAGAAGAATTAATCAGAGAACTATTACCAAACCAAGAAAATCCCTTGCGTTTATTTAATTTAGCTTTACAAAAATATATGGAAGAGTCCAAATAGTTTAGAATAGCAATCGATATGCTTGAGCGAGAACATCAACTATAGAAGTAGATTTTAATAGAAAGCAAAACTAGCACTTAAGAGGAAGCAGAAAAATAGAGCCAAGATAGCGCCTTAAAAAGCCTAATTCTCGAGAAGATGGAAAGCGAAATGTAATGAGAAACTTTTCAATAATTTTTCATTTTATTTTATAAACTTTTTTCTTTAATTTACTATATCTATTATTCATCTTCGCCTAATCTTCTCCTTTATAGCAAGTCTAAATCTCACATTATATTCATTTGCTTCCTATCATAATAAACTAATTTTTAAAGGAATATAAGATAAACAAACCTATAATATATGTACACTTCTAGCTTTATAGTCTAATATTTTCGTATGTTCTTTTAATTTTTATCACTTAAATAAAAGTTTGGAAATTATAAGTAAGGCAAAATAAAGTAAATTATGCTTAGTTAAACTATAGATGCTTTCATCTTTATATTGGAATTCTTTAACAATATGATTATTAGTATCTAGACTAAAACTATTTACTAGTCATTCTGTTTGTCCTTGTATGTTCAATTTTGTGTTAAAAATCCTTTTTTTTTTAATGTATACAGAAGACGATCGCTATGAGTTTCTTCAAGTGATAGGAATTTCTTTGCTCTTCTTCAAATTTCAGCTTCTTTAATTGAAGATTCAAGTTATACAAGAAAAATTATTATCCCTTTTATGTAATTAAGCAGATTGAAGATTAGAGAAATCAGCTTTAAAAATTAAGATTCAGAAAGTTATTCTTTTTAATTAATAATTATAGACAATCCGAAAAATTAAAAGATCAGGCTTATATTAAATATAAGCAATCAGCAGCAATTAATCTAGTAATACTGCATAGTTAAGATAATAAGTAACATTTTTCACCAGAACTGAAAGGCTTCGATGAAACGAATATTTCGTTTTGAAACTTTCTTTCACTACTTCTTTCTTTCTTTCTAACTTACTCTAAATCTTCTTAACTCTTACTTAACTAGTTTTTACTCTACTATGTGTCAGATAATTATTAAAAAAAGAGAAGCAAAAGGGAAGACATTAAAACTTTTTCTCTTAACATTATATTTCTGGAGATATCATTTAGACCGAAACACCTACATATAAGTATTTCTTTCTAAATAAAATTCCAAAAAAGCTCAAACCAAAATTTATTTAGGACTATCAAAATTTTTGCGCTTTCAGTCTATTTTCTGGAAAATATGATATTCAAATAGCTAGTTCTTTCAATATTTTTCGTTTCGAAATATTAAATATTCTAGAACTAGAAGCTTTACGATAAAGTTAGATTAATAAGTTATAAAGCATGAGCTAAATTACTTTATTAACTGACATACTACAAGATTTTAAAGAATCGTATCCTATCAAACTTTAATGAAATGAACTTAAAATAGAATTTTTGATAGATAGTAAATGTATTTTAGAATTGAAGGCTTATATAACGAACTTTCTAGAACGGAATAGTAATAAAGCAATCAAAAGGTAGATTATAAAATGAAAAGGCTTTAATTTTTCAGTCGTAATAAGCTATAATATCTAACTTTTAGTGGTAAAGCTTCTGGTATTAATTTATATTATATGATGCTTAATATAATATTTATATTTGTTAAACTGAATAAATATAACTATACCAAAGGTTGTTGATATAAACTAGTATCTTAACTGGGAATGGAGAAAATGGAAAATCGTAGAATAAGAGTGATGGAGTAGTGACAAGCTTTAGTATCATTTCGAAAGCAAATGCAAATTATTTTTAGTCACTAGAAGCAATTTTGACATTTAAAAGC
Organism: Loxodes magnus; assembly: GCA_946699065.1. Taxonomy (NCBI): domain Eukaryota; phylum Ciliophora; class Karyorelictea; order Loxodida; family Loxodidae; genus Loxodes; species Loxodes magnus. Next base: position 162,106 of record CAMPDV010000125.1, on the reverse strand, counting down.
GTCAAAAAACTTTTCAGTTAAAATTTAAACTTAAAATTATAAATTAGAATCAAAGAAAGCATCGCTAATATACCATATATGTTACCCTTTCATCTTTGCTTATAGTTTTAGAGCTTTAAACAAGGAAATTCAGTATTTGCAAGTAGCAGATAACTTAATACTATTCCTTTTATACAATCAAACTAACAACCTTATAGTTACTAACACATTAATCAAGCCTTTATAATAGTATTATATGATTAACCTATGTAGGCTTAATCTTTAAACCTACATGTGTTGGTATAGTTTAAATCAAATTTGATATGAAAAAATAGTTGTTAATTTTGGTTTTTTCTAGTACTATCTTTAATAATATATGGAAGTTGAACGAGTTTTAATAGCGAAGGAGGATTTTTAATGCTTAGAGGAACTTAGTGATTATTGGATGTAACTTTTCCAGCAAATACTAGATGGCTAGAATATGGGATAGTAAGGGATAGAAAAGAGAAGTTTGCTTATAGTAAAGAAGATGAAAATAGTCCTAGAATGATTAACTAACATAACTAATGGACAAGAGTATATGATATCTACTTAATGATTCTAGTTTAAGATATGAATGAGTTCATTCTATGAGTTATTAAAAAAAACCTAAGGAAGTCCAGAATGATAAGAAAGGAGAGTATTGAAAACAATAGCAAACATAAACAAGCTTTATCCGGTAATTAGAAGTCCTTTTATTCTTTTACCGTTAATAAAGCTTAAAGATAATACAAAGGAGATAAAAAGAAAGCTCTACTATAAATATGAAAATAAAGGCAAATATATCAATATGTAATTGATAGATCGATTGGTATAAGATTTGATGCTAGAGCTATTTTAATATTTAAATTAATGAATATATTAAAGATTACTAAGGTTCAAATTGTTACTAACTGGTAGATAAATAAGACTAATCCAACACAAGGAAAAATCAAGAATACAAGAGACCAATTTCTCCAGTGCTTATAGCTTTTATATGTGAATCTTTGGTTTTTAAGATGATGTTTTGGTCCTTTTATAGTCATATCCAAAGAATTGAGTTAAGGACTGCTTTGAGTATCTATTGATTTATTGAGTGCAACTAAAGAAGGCTCTCGATTGTTACTATCATAATCTTTAAAGGGTCTAGTATTTAAAACATGGACTATGATAGGAGATATGTATAGTACTACAAACCCACAAAACGCTCCTGTCATTGAAATTATTTAGCCGGAATTAGGATAAAATACCGATACTAGTGAAGTGAATAGAGAGGCAAAGAAAGAGAAGTAAACAACGTATTTCTAACTTGGCTCTTAAGTTTAGCTAACAAATTCCAAGTATCACTGAATAAATTACTTACTGAGGTTCTAATTGAATAAAACAGGATTAAATAGACAGGGAATACTTAAGCAATGATCGAAATTCTTATTATGAAAGCCATCAACTCTCCTGAGGCAAACATATCTAAGCAATCTTGCTCTATTTCATCTTAAGGAAATCCATTTCCCACGAAACCAAGATATCCAAGTCCTCCAGTAACTATATAACCTAAAGCTGCGACCAGAAATGATAAACCAATATCCCTGGTGTTTTTCTCTTGGTTTTCATTGCTAGTCATTATTTGAACAATTACGTTATGAATAACATATCCAAAAGAAAGAGAGCATGCACATGTAAGAAAAGTGCTTCATTTGAAAAGTTCTAAATACACTGGCGTATTTTCTCAATCGACAACACAATTTCAGGAATCATAGCACCGCTTTTCAGGTTCAGGCACGGTGTGTAAAGTCCATGTATTTTTAACAGCAGCTCTAAGGCCAATAAAAGATAGAAATCCTATATTAACAAGTAGGAAAATTCCACCAATAGAGCTTAGCACGATATAATATTTCTTATTTCTAGGAATCATACAAAGGAACAATATTATGAATCATATAAATCCAGTTCATCCTCTATTGAAGCTACTCCATTTTAAGTCATCATAATCTTATCCATAAGTTCCTTAATCCCAGTTTCTTATATTTGACATTATATGATATAGAGCGGAGTTTATTAGAGTCTCATAGGCAATAGAAGCACCTATAAAAACTAAATCTCCACTTATCCTCGTAATCCTTCTTCCTCATTTTCCAAGCCAAAGTTATACAACTTCAGGAAAATCTATTTGTCTTGTAGCAACAGTATGTCTTAACACAATGTCACATGAAATAGCATTTAAAACACCAAGAAATACCGTTAAGATAATTCCCAGTATTATTCCAGACTATTAATAGGCTCATGGTTGCATGAAAATAACAGGTCCACTCATAGCATTTCAAATAGAAAAAATGGTAATTATTGAAGACTGAGTTTCCTTTTATAAATCAGTTAAAGTCAATCGTCCAACGAAGACAGAAGAGATTCTCTTTTTCTCAGTGTTATGCTTTTGATCTAAATCTTAATACTGACCCTAAATAGAATTCTATCTACTATTTAGATTTTTTTCAGAACCATGTTCTGACATTTTTAATTAAAAACTTTTTAAACTAATACGATTTAGCTATGCTTTAGTATGTTGAATTATAAAACTTATATTCTATCTATAAAGTCAAGCATAAATTTATTAGGTTTTACTTTATTACCTTTTTATTATATTAAAGGCACTTTATATCTACCTCCTACTTGATTTATTAAACTGAACATTTAAAAGAGCCTTTTTATGACAAACCACTAGTTTTAGTTAAAACTATAGAAGATGATATTGAATAAGCTTTAGTTTTGGTATATAGTTATAAGCTATTGCTACTCTTAGTTAGAGAGACTTTTGCTTCTTAATACCAAGCAGTCGGGAAAAGGTTGATAGCTATATTATAAGAATTTAATCTAATCTGCTAATCTATATAATATTAATAGCTTAAGTTTTTACTCCTGAAATTTACTCCAAAAGCTCCTCGTTTACTTAATTAAATTTACCTCACACTGTGAATTTTATAATACCTGATACTTCAAAATTTGAAAAATACTTCAATTAAAATAAATTTGCATTACTTCTTAAGCTCTTCAGTTTCATTTCTATCTTGAAGCCATTATTTAAACTAGAGACCAAGAATTATATAGCACTTCATTCTGGAGGTTGAACTGAATAGCTTTGATTTTCTATTTTAAAACTGTTTTTCCTTATGAGGTTTCAATTAACAGAGACTAATTCAGTTTCCTATTTTAACTGATTGGTAATTAAAGCCTGGCAAATATACTAACTCCATTTTATTTCACTATTTTACTTCTTTTTCTTTCAATCTCATTCCTTTTTGTAAGGACATATCATTAAGACTAGGAGGTAAATTACTCTTAATGTAATCAAAGTATATCAAATCAGTATAGTAAGCCACTAAAGTATTTTCTTCTTCAATATCTTCAGAAACCTATAGAGACGTAAGTAGTGAAGAGTACTTGATAAGGCTACTAAAGCTGATATGACGCATATATTCTATTCTATAAGAGAGTACCCTTAGGATTTGAGAAGGTTGTATATAATTAAATAAGAATTGGAAAAGGTTTTAATATTGAAGTGAAGATACGTACTAAGATATAATTATAGAAGGTAATAAAAAGGGCAAGGAATAAGTGTGATATTAAATAAAATGGATGATATTATGTTTTCAAGAGCTGGAAAGGCTTCAATACAAACCCTAGCAATGATTAAGTTTAGGGATGATATATTAGCAGGAAGACACATAGAAACAACTAAGTTTCTAAAGTAAAAAAAGTAAGTCAGTTTCAAAAATAAGCTTGAATAGTATATGTAAGATATATTTGATAAGGTTTAGAATGAAATTAGACATAAATAAAACCTTGAAAATATTAAAAATAAGCTTTCAAAGAAGGATAAATAGAAGAACTTTATCTTTAAATTACAGTCAAGAGAAGACTGATACAAGATTAAATAAGATAAGTTTAAAAAGCCTAAGGTAGGGTAGTATGAACTTAACTATGACGCTGTAAAATAAAGAATTCCTAAAACTGATTTCAGCTTAAGAGCTAAAACTGAGTCAAGAGTGTAAAAGCCAGATCTTAATTTATCTGATATAAACCCTTAAAAGTGGAGTAGTCATATACCTTAGATTAGACTAGATTCTAAGTCTAAAAGATCGTTTAATGTAAACACAGTTCATGAAAAAAGATTCGATAAAATTTAGATACCTGAAGTATCTACAAAATCTAAGCATATTTCAACAATTGATATGTAGAAAACGCTAGAGAGGAATTACGTTAAAGAATACAAAGGTCCACTAGGTTATAATGTTAATTGCGATTTTATTAAGCCAAGTTACAAGAGCTTTATAACCTTCGCTAAATAATAAGGCCATGAAGTTAAAAAATAAAAGTCATAATCACCAGATTTTCTAAAATACGATGCTAAGCCAATTGAAAAGTATAAGAAAACTCCTTCTTTTGATAAATAGTGAAGACATCCTGAGTCCGATTTACCTTTGTTTATGACTCCAACAGGAGGCAGAGTTGATTTAGGTAATTTAAGTCAGAAAACAATACAATCAAATTGCTTCAAGAATCAGAATTTCATAGAGCAGGCATCTTTTGCAGATACTTCATATTATGAAATACTAAAGAAAAAAGAAGTCATTAGAAAGTTCAAGCTAAATAAGACTTTTAGCGCTCACAACTAAAGTCGAAACAAAGTGAATCCTGAATATATGCGAGTTCAACTAGATCACATTTGATCCTTTTTTATAATTAATTAAAGTCTAAATAATGCCTTAAAGAATGAATCCCTCCATTATAAAACCTTCTTTATACCTATATTAAAACTAGCAAGTTAATATTAGCAATTATATCATAAAGCAACATAAAAGCAAAACTTAGGTATGCAGATAAGCATTTAAATTAGGTTTAAAGCTTTAATATAAGAAGAGAGCTAAAATACTATTATATTATAAATAAGTTCAGAAACTGATATTTAAGATAAATGCTTTCAATGTTTTTCGTTTGGTTTATCGGCAAAAAAGGAGATAAGCTAAAGGCTTTTAAACTGAAATGTTAAAAGTTTGATAAAGTTCTCTTAACATAATACTATAAAACTGCTAATATCACTTTTCTAGGTATTTTTAGAGTAAGCTTTACCAAAGCAGAATGAAAACTTTCTTAGATCTTAAGCAAATGAAGACAATTTCATTATAGCTGTTATAGTTAACTTATCACTTCTACAAACTTAAGCTAGACCACATAATAACTAAGATCTCTTTACATAAAATGCCTATAACCTAAAAGTCGATTATTTAAAATGGTAAAGGAAAGACTAGAAAACTTAGATTGGTATAACTCTAAAGCAGCAAATTCTAGAGCTACATAAAAGGTTAAATAAGATAAAAGAAAGAACTATAATAATAAACTTAAGTTTGAAAGGTAAAAGTAAACTAAATAAATAAGCAATTGTATACAGATAAAGAAATAGATGTCATAAGGTATAAATGTTACTATATATTAGGTTATTTTTATCCAGGAGAATGTCATATGTATATTAGCATGGTACTTTATTAGTAAGAGAGTAATCATAACTAGGCTAAGGCCCATTTAATATCTGAATTTAAAGGTAGAAATACTTAAAGTTAAGGTATGCAATGCAAGACAAGTTGATAAGAAAAGACAATAAATATACAGAGTTCAAAGTTGATAAGATATAAGAGTGAAATATATGAGTTTAATAGCATAAATGAACAGCGTTGCTTAAATAATAATATAAACTAGATTATTCAAGCACTTGTATGAAATAAATACCATTTCAGTAAAAAAAGAGCTTTAATTTTACTTATTTTAAGCATTAAATAACTAATTTCTAAGCATTAATCGAAATAAAATTAAACAAGTAATAATCAAAAGGAAATGAAAATTAGAAACATGTCAAGTCGATTTCCCCATGTGAATTCTCAAAAATCATCTCCTAATGTTTCCATTATAAGTTACTAAACACTAGATTCGAATAAGAATTTTTCTTTATAAAGGAATGAAGTGTTCTAGAAATAAAGCAACATGCTATAGAGCATTCTGTCTCCTAAAAATGTGAATAATTAATAAATGTAAAAGGCTTAGAGTACGAAGAATATACTAAACTGAAGGAAGTTTAAATCACCTTCTGTAAGTGCTTAGTCGTAAATACTTGAAAAGCTAATAAAATTGGATTTAAACGAACTATAGCAGCCAGAGTTGAAGCATATAAGACTATGCTTGAATAGCTTAGAGTTCCTTGCTAGGTAAGTTTAAGATTATATGAAGTTAGGATGCGATATATGAAAGCATACTGATAAGGATCAAAATAATAATTCAGAAAGCTTTATTTATAGATAAAAGCTAGTTAGCTGAAGATTTATTGGCAATGCTAGAAAGGTCTAATTAAATCTTACTAGACTAAGAAGATTAAATTCCTTACCAAATGGTAGTATAAAAGGTTTAGAAATACTTGATGCATGAAAATACCAAAGTGCAAAAACTGCAAGCCGATTATGCAAAGCAAATACAAGCTCTTAACCAGGATAATGAAATCCTTAAATAGCAAATCAAAAAGCTTGACGAAGAACTGATTGAAATAAAATAGAAACCACAGCCAGATTTCTATGAAATTGAGAAATAAAGGCAAAAGATTAAGTCTCAGCATAAAGAATTAAAGCATCTTAACTAGATTATAGCAGCACATACTTAACATATAAAAGAAATGGACTAGAATGAAATAAAAGATCAGAAGCTAATTCAAAACTTAAAAGAATCTAATAAACAAAATGAACTGAAAATTGTGTAATTATCATAGTAAATCTCGTAACTTTAAAATGAGGTAGATTAAAAATAGAATATAGTCAGTAAGATATCAGATCTTTATGAAAAAGCTATTATAAAGCTATAAAGCTAGATTTAGATTCAAAAAGAGAACGAAGAATTAGTCTTTACGCTCTAAGAACAGATTGAGAAATTAACTAAAAGAGCAGCTGTGAATTTCGAAGAATTGACTCCAAGACCTAATATGTAACAGATTTATAATGATTTTTAGATACTCACTAGTGAAAATTGAGATAAGTAAAGTTTAATAGAAAAATTAAATCACTTTTGTGAATGTATTAAAAGACAGGGGGACATGGGGTAACTTCAAGTAGATAAAACAAGAAGTAGAAGGAAGAAAACATTCATTAAAACCTTAAACCAAATTATCTTCAACTAAAACGAAAGCAAAAACTACATAGCAGAAAGCCAAGACTTAAACCAAAATTCCTTAGAACTAAATATGTAACTTATAAAGTCAGGAGAGTTTTCAAATGAAACAGAGATTAGTAAAAGAAGTGTGCTTAGTCCAGATAAGAAAATTAAGGATTAAAGTAAGGAAGCCATTTAATATGTTTAATTGTAAATCAGTCATAAATATCATAGTATGAACTAATTAATCTCATTAATCACTATCAATCTACTTCATTACCAATAAATTGAGCATTTATGTTATAGGCAATTATTTAATTGCTTAATATAATAGTAATAATAGTCAGAATCAATAAGAAGAAAGGGTATTTAAGTATATACAAATTAAATACTCTAGGTCTAATATGAAAAGCGAATTTAATTGATTTAATAGAGTTGAAAATGACTGATTTAGTTAGGAAATAATATTGAAAATTAATTAAGAAATATTATATCAAGATTCTTCCATTATTTGAGCTTTAAACTTTTCTAGCTTAATTAGAATTTCTTCCATTGTTGGACGTTAAACTCCACTATAGTTCAAACAGGAACTTATTAGTTCTTATAAATACTCATCTATAGTTTCTGGAATTGGGACAGGTTTTTTCTTAAAGATCTGATTAGGAATTATTAAACTTACTTCGTAGTATATTTGATTAGTATTGGCTGAAGAAATATATCCCCAAGGACGTTTATTTGAAAATAACTCAATCATCATGCAACCAAAACTTCAAACATCTACTTCAGGACCTATACTTGCAATCTTTCGATCAAAAAGTTCCGGAGCCATAAATCTGGTAGTGCCAATACAAGTTGTTGTATTTTCCTGAGCATTTTCTCCCTGTAAAAAATTTATAGGTCTTGCTAGTCCAAAATCAGCGATTTTGACGTTATTAGCTCTATCTAATAAGCAGTTTTCTGGTTTTAAATCTCGATGTACAATTGGAGGCTCATTTTAGTGAAGGTATACTAAACCCTTAGCAATTTATATGGTAATTTTAAGTCTATCATGTATATTCAATTTCTTCTTTTTGTTTTTGTGTAAAGCAAAGAATAAAGTATTGTTTTCAAGATACTCAGTAACAAGACATAAATTAGGTCCATCTATACTTACTCCCATTAGTAATAGCAAATGTGGATGCCTCACAGTCATTAGTACATTTAATTCCTTTATAAACTTCTTGAGCTCTTTCCTAGAAGTTGAGTACTCTATTTTAAATTACTTTATAGCTACTTCTGATTATCTCCATTTTCCTCTGTATACTATACATGAAGAGCCTTTATTAATTTACTCAACATAGTCTAGCTCAGAAGACTGAATCACAGGTAGATAGCTTGATTAGCTTTCAAGTTTTTTCTCTAAATAATTTAGCGTGCCTTCTTAATCTAGAATTTAAGCTTAGAACATTGATGACTAATCATTCTTATCACTTGCTTCAGCATGACTATTAACAGCTTATGTAGTGACTTGTTTATTTTTCTGTAATAAGAAGTTCTATATAAGCTATTGAATATCGCAGTTCATATTTTCAATGCATATATCTAGAGGAGTTTTCTGCTCATTGTTCAGTATATCTAAATTCACTTCATTATGCAACAAAATTTCTGCTAGTTTTATATCTCCTCTCAAACAGCAAATATGAAAAGGGGTGTTTCCTTTATCATCCTACTGATTTTTTCAAGCTGGAAAAATTTTAACTTCTTATAACAGCATTTTAACCATCTCGACATGGCCTAATTTAACAGAAATATGTAAGGGAGTTCCATTATATTAAATAGGTGGAATTATTTTACCTTCGTTTTAAAAGAGATACTGGAAAACTTCTACTTACCCATAAATTAATGCAGTGTACATTGGACTTTCACCTAATATACTCAAAGTGTTCTAGTCAATTCCTTACCATTTGACCATTTTTTCTATATTTTTGATATCTCCATTAATAGCGAGCTTTAGCAGGATCTCCCCGTAGTTGATTTCTTCATTGCTTAATTAACTTTCGATATTTTATTTTAGTCTGCTTTATTAATTCTAGTTTTTGCTTGAACTCTTCTTATTACCCATTTTAATGAAAATCTATCCTTATCTATATTGATTCTACAATAAATTAAAATCCAATCTATTACTTTAAAACAGAAAACCCTTAGATGACTTATGAATTAAAGAACCTTCTTAATTATTTTTTTATCCCTATAAACCTAAAAATCTTACTAATTTTTAATATTGCTGCTTCATTTTATTCTCTCTTGGTTACTATATATAGAAGTATTGTAATGAAGGGGCATAATGTGTAACATAATAAATTTTAGTTAAAAAGTGAAAGATTAATAAAACATTAATGGCTAGTTCTTCATTGATTTTTTATACATTGGATAACATCTTGCATAAATAGCTCGTTCAAGTATCTTCTGTTTTCTTCTACGTTCTCTTGCATACTCTTTCTATCACACTCTTCATTTACTGTGCATCTCTTGTCATACTCTCTTATTTTCGCGTATGTTACTGAATCACATAACTAGCTATCGTCGAATGCAGGGAATTACTCTTTGTAGATTTCTTAATTTACTTCACAAGTATTTTCTAAGAAAATTAGGTTTTGTTTATCAGTTCAGCTGAAAGGTTAATAGGAAATAGGCCAGAATTTTCTTTGCTTAATCTTATTATGTTCTGGAGTAGCGTTTAATGGAGCTTCATAAGCTCTCTTTGATTTTCTTTCCTTATTGAATTTATAAAGTTACCCATCAAGAGATTAAGAAGCAAACTATCTCTAAAGCAAATCCTCCTCTAACGTTTAAGGTGCTACTTTAGGATTCTTAGGAGGTTTTTTACTCAAATCTTAGCTGATAATTTCACCGTGTTTTTATTTCAACGGCCTTTACGCCTTGATAGTTTACCTAACCCCTGAAGGATGGAACAAATTCTTATTTTTTTTAGTGTTTTTGCTTTTCTGGCTTGGCTGAGACATTATTATTGCCACCTTAAGATTTAAATGAATTAATAGCATTTTTGAATAAACTTCATATTAGAATCATTTAAATTGAAAGTTTCCATTCTTTTACCATTTTACTATACCTCCTCATAGCTTTCCACTTCCCTAAGCCTTTATAGTTTAATAGCTGTTAAATCATAATACTGTCCTTGTTTAGAAAGTGGTAAAGAAGAGTGATTTTAAAAGACTTTTTGAGGAGAAGCAGTAAAGGTAGATGAACTAGTTGGATATACAACTTATCAAGCTTAAATTTAAAGAGTGAAATAAGGAAGAATCTTAAGCCTTTTATGTATTTCTTAAATTAATAAATTAACTATTAAGAATGTAAGTATAAGGGCTAACTCAGTTTTTTCTATGCCAATAGTATAAGAAAGTCAAACAGAAAAATAAAACTGATCCTCGCCAAACTCTCAAAGGAAGCTGCTTTCTGAAATAGAATCGATTCCAAAAAAAATTTCTAGGCTTAGTTCTGAACTTAGTAAGTATCTAGTTATTAGTAAGCATTTTCTTATTTAATTTCTATTAATTACCCAGTTATTTACTTTTAAGCCTTATTGCTTTATTACTTATTAAGCTTATCAATTCGAGCTACAAGCTAGTTAGGTGATTATGTCTAAAGTGAACCTTCTTAACTTAATTACTTACCTAGTAATCATCCTTTGTACTATAATACCTAAGCTAATCAGTCCAGTATTCTTGAGATAATCCTATGAGTTTATAGCTAGGCATTGTCATAAAGTAATGAACTACTTACTTAGAGTTTAAATACAAGATAAAGGTTTAGGATAGATAATCAAAGAAGGAAGGTTTAAAAGCATTTCCTTTAGATTTAATTTAACGAGTATATAAATGAACTTGCTCAGTATTATCTAATTAGCTAACTTACCCTATTTATTTAGTATCCATACCTTAGTATTCTAAGCAAACCTTCTAGGCAAAAATTAAAATGCTTAGAGCTAATTAATAAGAATAATTAGCTGGATTATAGTATATTAAAGACTATTTCAACTCAAATTACAAATCTTAATTTAAAAGCTAAGATTTATCTAATGGAAAGCTCTTTACACTAACATGAAGTTTTGACTTAATACTAGATATATTATAGCTTTACTAATCTTTCTCCTTGCTAACTTATCACCTTTCTAATACTGCTTCACTTTAAGCTTTTATTATAAGCAAGAACCAAATCTCTACGGTATCTAATAGATCTAAAGTATTATTGAAATGCTGTCTTTTATATATTAAAGCTAATTAACCCTTAGAGGGAATTTACTTGGAAAGATGTTCCCAGTTAATAAATTAAAGCTAAGACAGTATAATGAAGCAAAGGGTATAGATACTTGGCATCAATTTTTTCAAATATGTAAAATATGAAATGCAACTATCTCTTAACTCCATAGTTATTAATACCTTTCCTGATGTCTTAGTTCTGATAAGTAATAGAAACCTTATAATATGGCATTTTATAATAAACCTCTCAGACTTAACTTACATAAGATATATTAGTTGACCGTAATTTATTTATGGCATAAAGGCTTTTGAATGAGGTATTTAATAAGCATATTAATTTCTTAATGTATAAATTTAAACCAAAGTCTGCTTTAGTTTTGCTTATTCAATGTACATTTTCCTGTGCTTTATTTTTCCTTGCTCTTTCCTCGTTTTCCATTTTTTGTAGTAGGTTAAAGACATTTTCTTTTATTGGAATTAGCTCCTTTTGCTCCTCAATTTCTGACATTAAAAAACTTACCTTCATCAAATTAGAAAGTGCTTATCAATTTTTCAAGATTACCCTTGTTTTTTATTACTATTTTTCTGATGACTTCAACATCTCGAATCTAAAGTTTAAGTAAGAATCAGTAGAAAAGCTTAAAACTGACATAGCGAAGCTAAATGCTTTCTTTATCTCTTAGAAAATTCATTACTTTTTTAAAATTTTCCTCTGAACTTGTATAATACATGCCCAGCTCCTCGTTCTTCTCCAACACATGGCTCAAATACTCTAACACCTTCCTAGTAATAAAATACTACCCCAAGTTCATTAATTCATGCAGCTTCTCAAGGATAAATTCCTTGTTTTGGTTAAGAAATTATTACAAAGATTCGAACTAAAATTAAGACAGAATGGTAATAAAAGTCTACATTGACTCACTCAGCACTATAAATGAATTATTCTTAATGTAACTCTACCCACATAGCAAGTCTACGAACTTCCTCTAGCATATCTATTCATGGACTTTATTACTTTTAGTCAGTTCTTACACTAGTGGGGCGAATATCTTTGCGATCTGCTCGTTGCTATGAGATTAAATGCAGAACTCCAAAAGTTCTAAGTGTTTAAGAAAAAAATTTTCAAAGCTTTGGTTCTGGTCTTTCAAGAGCATAATTTACAAGATAGTTAAAAGTTCCTTTTATATTTCATAATCATATTTCTCTATTTCCATCAATATCAACTTATAGACTTCATCCTTCGCTACAAAGTCAATTACATGCTATTGAAAAGTGCTATATTTATGCTTTCCCTCCATAATTTCCCTCATTCTTCAAATATATTTTTCATTATTACTACTTCTCTTCTATTTTTGAGCGCTACTAGATAAGCTTAAGTAAACTCTATTTTCGTAGCAAAAACGTTATGCATTACCTAAGGCACTCTTGTTTCTGGAAAATGCGTCTTAGGTATACTTTAGCTTCATACTTTAACCGTTAAAAGCGCAATTTCCCATTTTTTGTTTTATTGGTTCAAATTAGTAGTTAATTGGCTATTAAAACTAATTTTAAGTAAAACCATATATTATACTTAAAACCTTCATTTAGTTCTTTATCTAACTCATTTAAATTCAACTTCTATTCTTTATATAACTCTTTACTCTTGTCTCTAAACTACCCCTATACTTTACTATCTTACTACCTTTACTCATTATATCCTTTTCTTCCTTTAAACCTTTACTAGAATATTTGCAAACCTTTATTTATTTGGTTTAACCTAGCATTCCAGTCACTTTCTTTATTAATCCTCAATCACTTAAATATAAGTTAAATGCTTATTATAGAATTAAACCTCAGCACTTAATACCCTCATTAAGCCTGTAATATTAACTTTAGCCATTACCACCATAAGCCCTTGATAATTCTTATACTTTAGCTTATAATCTTCGCTTTTCTTTCCTATCTATCCTTAAAGATTCTAGCCAGGCAAGCTTGTATATCTAACTACCTAGCTTTATATAATTTCTTTTAAAGCAATTGTATAGTTTAAGTATTCAAGGAAGGTAAAATAGGGAATTAACTAGCATCAGATATCTATTATTTACCTTTTATAGGTTAACCATATGATCATTTGCTTGATTTACTTAGTAATTAAATCCTCACCTAGTTAAGAATATCTACTGCTCTATAAGGAAAATGTGTATCCAATTAATCTTCTAATCTAGCTATAGTAAAAGCTAGAAAGGAGATACATTTGGCTATTTTTAGAAGTATGAAGTAGGTGCTTAAGATAGATAATAAGAATCCTAAAATTAGAGTTAGTAAATGATTTAAATCAAATAGAAGAGTCTTTTTTAAAGCTAGCTACTTAGTTAATTTCAAATTATATCAATATTAACAGTAAAGGAACTTAATAGATAAGGAGAAGGATATCAGAAAATATTATAGAGACTATTATTTAAAGCCACAGAATGGAAAATATTAAATATATGGGTATGAATTCTAAAAATGGTAGCAACCTGAGCTGATATTAAGAAATAGAGAGATGAAATAGATTAATTAAAGATAAGAGGATTGAAGCTAGACAGGTTAATTATACTTAAAATAGCTAAATTAATTAGATTTCTATATAAACAAAGTCAAATATAATAAAAGAATAATCACTAAAAAGAGTCAAAAAAGACTTATAGCAAACTTATATTTGAATGAAGCTAAGATATCTAAATAAGAAGTAAAGGATGCAATTAAAAAGTAAGCTATTAATTAATAAAATTAGCTGTAATAGAACTAAACACTTACTTAAAGTATCTAGTTAATTAGATTATAAAAGAGTCTTTACTTTGTTACTTATATAAGCTTAATTGAAATAATCACTTAGGAATATAATATCCTATTACTTCTAAAAATAGATCAAAGAGAATAATAAATAAAGTAGTATTAAGAAAATATTGGTAAGCATTAAAGCTGCTTAATCTAGACTATGCTTAAGAAAAGTATTATAATAAGATGAGCTCTTTGCTAAGAGAACAGTAATATGAAAATAGTTGCATCAGAAGAAGTTTATGATATAGTTTAAATAAGAGCTATACATTAAGTTAGAATGGAGATTAAAGGCTTGAGAAATATGAATCAAGCACATTGATGTAGTTATATCTTTAAATTGGCTGAGTAAGAAGTTATTAGAAGTAAATGTACCAGAAGGGTTGAGCTTTAAGTTATCATTTTTCTAATGTAACTTAGAATCTTTGAAGCTTATCTTATTATTAAAAAACTTAGACGATTTAAAAGTAACTCCAGATAAATAGCAGCTTAATTTTTAGTACTTTATTTAGGTTTTTTGATAACATACCTAGAGCATTTTGAATAAGAACTATTAATATATAATAAATAAGCTTCTTATCGTTTAACTAAAGTGAAGCTTATTAAAAATGCACTGAATAAAAATAATTATCAAAGGAAATTAAAATGTCAGATAATAGGGTTACTTAAAGAAAGCAGGCTGAGAATCTTAGGGAATCATATAAGATAAGGAATGAAAAAAGGTAGCATTAACTTAAATTTTTAATAATGGAAATCTAAAGTATATTTAAAATGGAACTGATTTAAAAGAGACCAAAATAAATAAATTAGTTCATAACAAGAGTTTAATTTTAATTGCAACACATCAAAATTAAATCTTTGTAAAGCTTTATAAAGCTAATATTTAATAGATAGAGTTAAGTATATTACCTATCTTCTTCTTATACTCTACGATTTACGCATATAGAAACAAAAAAATTAACTAAAAGAGTTCATTTCATTAAACTTTTGCTAAAAGGAATTAAATGCTTCTCCAATTTCTTCTAAATATATGATCATAAAGATAAAGACGAACAGCAAAATTAATCATGAGGTTTTACATATATAGCAATTTTCTGACTCTTCGTCATTTAGCTGATACTCTTCTAATTAGCATTGCTTCTCTAGGAATTCTTGCTTCTTGCTTTTACTTTGCATCTAATTACTTTTCGATGCCTAGATTGAGTTGAACAACTCATCAAATTCTTTAATTTTTTCCTAGCATTGCTTTTCATAGGGATTGCTCTTTCTATTTTTAAACAAAGGGTTGAACTGGATATTCAACTAAGGAGTCTTCATTAATTTTTGCTTGTCCACAATCTTTTGGTTAACTCATTTGCTCTATTCAATGGATGTTCCTTCTTTCTAAACGTAGTTTTCACTTCCTGCTATTTTATCAATTTGGAGGTTTGACATATTATAATAAAATATAAATTATATCTATTTCCTTATATTTTTACTTACCCTAATACTTTTCATTTTAAACATAAAAATTAAACTTCATTCTTATTCCTACATCTTTAAAACTATTTCCCTTCCATTCTTATAGACTGTCTAACTTCGAAGCCAATTAAAAATCTAATCTCCTTTAGTTGATAATTATCCTTTTATCCTTCTCATTAACAAGCGAATAAGACTCTTCATATGATTATTAGATTATCAAGATGCCTGACTAGTTATGAAAAAACCTAGTTTGATGTAATAAAAATTATCTAACAGTATTTATAGCTTTTATTTTACCTTCTATATATATGAACTTTATACTAGCTTGAGAAGGCTAGAATTTATTATAGAGATGTGCTAATTTCATCCTGCGAATTTAGCAGGTTCGTATTTTTATCTTGCTAATTGCCCTATTTTCATAGTTTGAAACTTGAGCAAATGTCTTATAATTTTTACCACATTTAAGACTAAAGGTTAATCTTTCTATCTCTAGTTTAGTTTCAAGAACTGATTAAATTTGAATACTGAAGATGCTCCAGATCTTCTAGATTTGCTTTAAATTGATTAAGTTGGTTGATTTAGTAAAGGCTGTATCAAGAACTACCTTTATTTATAATACTTAACTTCACATTACTATATTGATAGGAAGCTTTTAATTAGTTAATATTAGAAATAACGTATTTCAGCTTGTTAATTTAAGTCTCTTAGTTCCTTAATATCCTTATACGGAATCTATTTAGAAAGAGTTAGGAGATTTGGCTATGAAGATCTAAACTAGTCTATTAAATCAGAGGAGATGCTAGAAGTTTAGCATAGTAATGAGAGCTGACATTGTAGGATGCAATAAAAATGGTATATCTCTTAACTTTTATTTAGTATCTAGATATTAATTAGATTTACCCTAGTATGCCTATCCTCTTAGACTTCTAAATAGCTTAATTTCTTAAGTATTATCAAGCTAAATTTTATAAGTCTAATTAGTTAAATATTGATAGCTTGTCTGATAAATAAAGCTAAAAAAGATATCAAGTAAAGCAGCGATCAAAGTAAAGTACTAAAATGAAGCATTGGGTCAGTTTGTATAGATTTGAAGTAGATTAATCTAAAGCATGTGGAATTGGTTCTCTCGTTGCTTCAATATATTATCATAGAGCAATTCTTAACTGTATAATAAATCCCTTGAAGGATAGGAAAATGAAGATAGTTATATTCTTTATTTAGTAGTTTGTTAGCTGGTAATTCTGGCTTTCTAAAATGCAGTATCTGTTTAAATATGAACAGAGATATAAGGAAAGCTAGCAAACCTATTATTTAATATAGTCTGCTTGTATATCTAGTTAAATAGCTATACTAACTAAACTAATAAGCTAGTTACTTTATACTAGAAACTATAAACTATTCTCTATTATTCTATCCAATATTTTATATAGATTAGTACTAAATCCTTTAAATAGTATACTTTAATAGCTTAGCATTAACTAGCTTTAATATAGTTAGAAGTACTAGAAAGGATTAAAAGAGAAGAGGGAAAGAGGGAAATAAGAATTAAACCATTAGATTCAGAATCCTAGTTAAGCTTGTCAATAAGCTACTTGCAAATCTTCATTCAGTAGTAGTATAAACTATGAAGAAAGACTAGATCAATGAACTGATAAATACAATAAAAGAGTATATGAAATAATTAATTACTATTAGACTTAATAAAAGCACTTATATGAAACTAAGAAAGAATGAAGATGTACTTTGTAAGGTAAATTGGGTAAGGGAAATGTTTACGCATTTTATATCTCTAATATTGTAGATTTTCACTATATAATTAATACCTTTTAAGCTAAAATAAAAGCAGAGTTTTTTCCCTCTAATTTCAGAAGAATAAAATAAGCCTACCAGATGAATGACTGGAAGAATCCTGACTGACTATTTTAGATTCCAGATAAAAAAATAAAAGAAGGATTTTATTAGAAGTTAATCATTAAGTTAAAGCTTAAAAAAGGACTTTGTAATGATTTTATTTTCCTAGAAGATAATAAATTAAAGTAAGCTTGATATAAAGTTTACCAAAGCAACTATAACTGATCCTAAAGATATCCTATAAGTAGAAAATTAGATAAGCTAAAATTATAAATAAAGTCCATTAATATTAAGTTGTATCTGAATATAACCAAAAGATAGATGTATAAATTAAATGAACAGAAGCAAAGGATATTTATCTGGAAGCTGTGTCTTTATATATTTCCTATTCTTACTTGTCTAAATTGAGTTTTCTTGCCTTATCTTTAAAGGTTTAAATCCATTATGCAAAGATACGAAGCAATAATTAATCTAGATTATTGTATCTGTGATTAAGTTACTTAATTAGTCTTTTAGTTTAAAAGGTAATTCAAAAGTAAACTAGCAAAGACTAATAATAGTATTATAAATAAAGCTTCTAAACACCTATATAGTTTACTATGCTAACCTATTTACCAATTATAGCCTAATAAGCTAGACTACTTCTACAGAGTAAAAAAGATATAATGCCAAAAGATTTGAAATACAAGAATCATCTGCTATCACTAGTTTATACCAAATAACAAGCTGAAGCACATAATCTATACCATTGAGAGTATCTAATGGTAATATCGATAGGTCTGAAATACAAGCATCTTTTATCAAACCGCATTCCTCTTATATTAATCAATCCGCTTATAATAACTCTCTTAAACCCTAATTGGTTACTTATAAGACATTAATAAGAAGTGCTTTAGTAATGATTAGTAAGCTGGTCTATATAATCTTCTTAGTGATCAGGAAGATATAGTAAGAGTATTGTGGGTGTAATTTAAAATATACTGAAATATAGAAAAATGAACAGGTATTTAAAAAAGAGCTCATCCTAAGTCAAGCTATTTCAAACTAAATAAACTTTTTCTTCTTTATCTAAGCCTAGCAGTAGAAATACCTCTCCTGTTAAATATATAATCACTCCTTTAGTCGGAAAAAACTTTAATGCTTCTTTAAAAAACTAAACATAGGAAAGATCAAAAACCAAAGAGATGTTTATAAATAAATAGACTACAGACTCTATGCAGCCTTTTAGGAATTCTTCTACTGCTAAATATGGACATAGAAAAGTTAAGAGTATGAAGCTAGAAACTAATTGCTTAAAGTAAAGCCTAGACTATAATATCTTGAAGGTTATAGACAAACTTAACGAAGAAAAAAAGAAGCAAAGAATCAAAGCAATCTAAAAAAAGAAGCTTTCTATTAAGAATCCTAATGTCTTGAATCAAGAAAAAAGTAACTAATCTAATGTATAATAAGCACGCTAAATACCTAGAATGTTCTAGAACTAAATATTCGATTATTGTTGAGACAACAGTGGAAAAAACATTGAAGTTTAACTAATTGATAATCAGTCGCAGTTAGATTAATAGCCAATTATATACTTTTCAGAGGTTATTAGGAAGTAATAAAAAGAGTATGAAAATAAACTAAAAAGTAGAAAAAAATAAAATTAGTAGCTAAACGTTACTCCTACTAAGGTACCTGATTGGAAGAATGATAAAGGGTTTGATTTTAATTAGTTAGTTAACAAGCTTGGAAATTTCTAATAAATGGGTTTAGATAGTGCTATTAAAATAAATGGCTACAGGGTTTAGTCATAATAGGGAACTGAGAGGAATTAACCAATTAAAGGTGTAAGAAAAAATACTTGAATGCCATAATAGCAGATTAAGCCTAAATTATAAAAATAAAAGGGATTGCAAGTGAAGTCTAAATAGTCTTAAAGACCTTACTCTAATAATTCGTCTCCTAAAAATAAAGGAAATTTGATAGATTTGCATAAGAAGAAAATGTAATAAATTCAAAGATGTCTAAGCAAATAAAATCTTCATGGAGGCTACCTTGACATTGTTAGAAGGATTCACTAAAGATGCCAAAGTATGGCAAGCTAAAGAGACGAAATTTAACAGATGATAAAGAAGAAAAATATAAATGAAAATGAGAAATGAATACCCGCACCAAGTCCACATTCTCCAAATTTAATTAGCCTAAAAGAAGAAACAATTGTTAAATAGGCATAAGATACCTGGAACTCATTTTTACAAGAAATAAATCAGCTTTAAACATGTAAATAACATTCTGGTAATTAATATTGAGTATATTCTAATATAGCAGCTTCAATATTAATCTAAATCTAGTTTCTCATATATATAATCTACATCCAATCTTAATTATATAGCATTCTTAATATTACTTATTTAGCATTTGGTAACCTCTAACTTATTTCAATTCTTCATAAGTTTAATTTCAAAACCAGCTTTATTACTGCGAATATATTATTCTTTAGCTTCTATTAATTTAATTAATTTACTACTTCTATTCATTATTTAGGTGAGCTATAAGAATAACTAGTGTATACTATATATTAACATTAAGGCTATAATTGCTTTTGCAATTCCACTCTTACAACTATCAAGTGCTTCTAGTATTTGATATCTCTCCTTTTCATTACTAATGTAAAAACTAGATCATCAAGCTTTATTTTATTAATGGTTAGATTATAAACAGGCAAATGAAGCTAGTTTGAATGTGAGGCTTGATAGTACATTGTTAGTAGTGGTAGTAAGGTATTAGACTGTGATTTTATATAGTTAATTTAATTATTTTTGATTTGTATGGATTCTAGAAATTCAGTGTAAAGTAACAATTCAAGCTAGTGTAGCTAAGCAGAATTACTTACCATTGAAGAAGCTTTTCTTATGGGTAGTTTATACTTCAAATAATCTGGTGATCTTCCAGTTCATCAAAGTTTTAATTCTTCTAGAAAAAGCTTGATAGTATAAATTTCTGATTGACTTGAGAATGCAAACTTCAAAAATTATAACTTTGATAAAGATTTGCCTAAGAGACTTTAGATGCAGAATGTGAATATGAATGGCTTTGAGGACTACTTTAAAAAGAACTTACTTAGGTATAAAAAATTCAAAAAGCAACTAAGAAGAAAGAGGGTTTAATAGCATGACTAGTAAAACCAATAAGTCTAGACCGAAAAAATCAACCTAGATGTGCCTTAAAGTATTTTCAAAGTTGGATGATTGAACTAAGAAAACTTGAATATATAATAGCTATAAGAGATGCTTGAAATGATTGAATACTAATTAGCTAAGTAAGTCAAATTTAATATCACCAATTTCTTCGACGTCTTAAAGGATTTGCTGTCACTGTAGTTCAAAGTAAACTAGTATATTACAAGAGTTTAAGGAATAAAAAGCCAGCTTAAAATAGTATCTCAAAACGAACTAGCTCCTAGATTGTTCATCATACAGAAGCATACAAAATAAAGAAACTTACAAAAGCTAGTTGCGCTAGTAGCAGAAGTACAAGTTTTTACTCAAAGAATGCCCTAAATATAAGAAAAAGTATTCAAAAAATAGTATGAAAAGGCCATGAAAGAAATAATGGGAAGTCTTAGACTTCTATCTAATATCTAGAACATTAAAAGCATAAGGTAAGCTTTAAAGCAGATTGATTGTACTGGAGTTTTATAACCTATAAGAAAGATTGTGTGAGAACCTGAACTAGGATTTTAGCCAAAACGTGCAGAAAGTAGTAATAGCAGATTGTATAAAGAACTATCATCTTAAGTTCGAGTTAATTGTAGGATCTGATCAAAAGGACTAGATTTAAGAATTTCTATTGAGCGACTTAAACCTTTACAACTTATAAGAAGTAGTCCTTTGTAAAGTCAACCTTAATATACTAAGCAAAGGGTTACAAAAAATCAGAAGTACTCTAGTTTAATCCCTGAAATAAGCTATTTCCCAAGTTTTAAATCCTTTGAAGAAAGGGAAAAAAATAAAATAGCTGGAATTGCAAGATTTTTTCAAACTGCTAAGAATTTATGGCGATATTTACAAAGCTATGCTGATACGTCTTCAGCATCTCAAGCTGATAATTAATTAAGGCTGCTAAGATTATACAAGTCAGCAATAAATTTCTCAATCACTAGCTAGTTAAGAAATAAACGAAGAGGTAAGCTAACTCTTCAACGCCTTTACCTCTCACTTTAAAGCAAAGCTTTCAAGGATTTTATAAAAGAACTAGGACTATATAGACAAGATCAAGCCAAAACAGGTAAGTGTTTAACTTCTAAATAAAGCTAAAAGAGCTTCTCTTAATAGTAGAAGAAATAGTCACTGAAAACATAACAGAAAACCAAAATACTAAGAACAATAAGGAGTTTGCTAATAATATAGAAAAATGTAACTTTTAACTTCAGAGTATATCAAAAAGTTTAAAAAGGCTCATAATTAGGAAATCACCTATTTTTTGGAAGATGATAATTTTTAAGTCTACAAAATTCCTTAGAAAGATTAGGAAAAGATACTGAAATGATAAAAGAAAATGAATAGCAGTAAAAAGGAAAGCTGGCTAAGACCTTTTACTGTCTTTTAATCTGCCTATAGATTTTTTGAGCTTTTAAAACTGTAATTGAAGGTTAAAGAAACTTACTCTTTAGCTGAAATCAACTTAAACTTAATCGAAAACGTTAAATTCTATAACTCAAGAATGACTTAGCTATTTATAGGAGGAGGAGTGTAAATAACTGGTAAACTTAAAGCGATTTCGGCTAAGCATTTATGTCTAAGTATTTCAAGCTTATACTTTGTCAATTTCCAAGTGCAATTCTTATCTAGTCATTTTGCAAGTGGCAATGAAACGTAATAGTACCAAACGATTAAGCAAGATATTTAGTTTCATATTCAGTAGCTAATCTAAATGCTTGTATAAGTATTGACTTAGTCTATAAAGTTCACTATTTAAAAATCTAAAAGCGGAGTAAATTGATCTTTGAGTCCAAATCAATCAGAACTTGAAAGTAAAAATTACTATGCGAATATCATTATAGAAGACATTAAGGATATGTTTGATATTTTGAACCAATACCTTATTGATTAAGAACTTAAAGCTATATTCAATCCATCTTTACAATAAATAGGAGAAGATTTATTAGGACTGTATAGTGGCTAGGATTTAAATGCCTAAGTTGCAAGTAGGTAACTTTTTAATATTAGAGCTAAAAGAGATTTAGAGCTTATTATGATGTAATTTCCTACTCAAATGAAAAACATGCTTGAACAAGATATTTAGCAGTTCAATAGTTAGATGCTTTCATTTATTAGGTCTACCAGTTCCGTTATTAATTGACTTTATATTAATTTATATTTCATTCTTAATCTCACTTCATATGGTTCTAAGAGATCGTTAATTAAAAATCCATACCAAAATCTAGGGCTTTTATTTAGTAAGATGCATTATCATTCTTTTAAGATATCGAAAGTTTACCGCAAATTCTTAAAACCTTATTTAATTTAATAGCCATAAGATCGATATTTGATATTCATAATTTTAAAAATTAAAAGAGATTTAAAAAAATCTGTTTAAATGGGAATTTTTCTTACATTTTTTAAGCAGTAAGCAAAAATTTTGGCTTTCTGATCTTTATTCTTAAAAAGTAGATATCTCATTCTCTTCAAAGTTCCTAGAAGGTATAATTTATCCATATTTCTATATATTGCTTCTTTTATTTTAAGAAAGCTATTAAAATCAAGAACTATATCCTTATAAATTATTTGTCTTAAAGATTTTACATCTTCTAATTATCAGAACAGTAACTAGCTATTTTGGAGTTATTATATTTGAATACCCGAAAAGTTTATTCTCATATAGAATATAATAAAAGCTTTAAAAGTAGCTTTAGAGTATATTTTTATCCTCAATCACTTTTTCTCTTATTATTCATACTATTAAAGGTGTTTAAATGATAAGCACAAAATCTGGAAAATTGATAAAACAAGAATATTATTATTTAGGTATTTAAAAATTTGAAATTTCTCTTATATCGGTATTGACCATTCTACATGCTAATTGCTTTAATTTTTGAAAGAGATTATACACAATCATATTGACTGTAAAGTTTGTCTTATCTATATCATCAACGTATTAAGATCTCTCAAACTAATTCTATATATTTGGTTTCTTCTTAAAGGCCACTAATTCCTTTAGTTTAAAATTCTTAAAGTTGCTTTCTTTCTAATATATCTTAATCTTCCTCCTGTACAATCTTAGTTTCTTCTTATTCCTCATTCTAAAAAAGACTCTTTTTAAATAAATCGAAAGCTTCTTCATCTTCACTTCCTATTTTAGAAGAACTGTCAGAAAGAGATTATTCAGTTTATTAGTTGTTTTGTTAAGTTATTGTTTACACTTCTGCTTTTTCTTCTACAGAGCTACTTTCATCCTTTAATTCTCCTTCATCAACATCTAACTTTACTTTACACAAACTTTTTCTTAGATTCTACACAGTTTAACTTCCAGACTCACTTACATCTAGACTCTAATAGATATTAAGAGTATATATATGTATTACTTATAAAAAAAGTTATAGATTTCTATTTTTAGCTGAATCTTTCAATCTTTAAATATAGTTTAATTATATTTTATTTTCCTAAAAGCAAAAAATTTATAAGCTACCACAATCTAATAACTTTAGTTCTTTTTAATTAAATAAAATAAGCAAATCTAACCTAATTTTGTTATAAGGTTTTACACTATCAATGGTTATTTAGGAGTTATTTTATTATAGTCAGAGGGATTAATTTCATTAGCTTTTTAATCTATAGTAGAATGCTTTTCTTATTCGTGCTGTCATTTTATTCTGTTAACTTTAGTCTAAAAAAATAAAAAAAAATACTTTGAATAAGTTGGACTTAAGATGCTGACATATTTTGGGTAGTTTTAGCTCTTAATGAAAATAATTAATACTAGCACAACTTTTTACATTACGATTCACTATCTCAAACTATTCAAAAACGGTTAGTAAAATTCCAATTTAGATCCCTTTAAAGTTGATTAAGTCTAATAATAAAGCTTTAGGCTTTAATAGTAAACTAAAATGAGACTTAGAAATGCTAAAGTAAATAAGCATTACAAACTTAATACCTAAATGTTAATATCTTTTAAATGCTTTAGCAATAAGATCATTAATATTATTGCAAATCTTATATAATTTCAGTTTAACTTATGAAATAAATCAAGAATAAAGTGCTTCTTCTCATTTGAATAAACATGCTTCATGTAGGAAAACTAAAGAGTGTAATGATACAATATTAAAATTCAAATTACCAATGCAAGATGATAAAATCACTGTGAAGAACTGAGTTGGAATAAGATTTATAATAACTAGTTAATTAATAGCATTTAAATAAAGACTCGTATTAGATTAATATACTTACATTAGTTTAAGAAATTACCTTAATAACAAGATACTCTTTTAAACTGGAAAATTAGCTTTTAAGTATGTAAAAATATGATGAAGCAAAAGGTAGCTATAGTGATATAGTAGCATTGAAATAGTAAATACTACATTTCTTATATTATTAAATTATAGTACTTAGGCTTTAAAAGAATTGAAGAGCAAACAGATTTCTTTAACCTTTCATAATCGTTTTCTTTTACTCAAGAAACACTTAAAAAAACTAAATTGCTTAGTAGGTTAAATTTAGGAGATTGTATAATTTAGAATAAGTAGAACCAAGTTGTTCTGAAAATTGAAGTGCTGTACTTAAATAGCTTCTCAATTTTAAGATAGTAGATAAATCAAATTATCTTGAAATAAAATTAATTAACTTAATCCTAATGTTTTTGCTATATTTTAAAAGTAAATAAGCTTATGTAATAGCATTAAGCAATAAGGTTAAATTTATTCCTGATCGTTTCTAGGATCTGATCATGGAAAATAGAAAGAATGATCAGAATAAAAAATAAGTTATTAGAACTATCATCTCTAATAATTAAATTGAAAGAATGTAATTTAAAAGGTATCATTAGAATCAGAGCTATTGATAAGCAAACTGGCAACAGAGTGTGTGAAATTCTTAATTATTTTAATATTATTTATTTTTAGTCCTGAATCACTCTGAATAAAGATAAGTATTCAATAAATAAAGAAGACTGATTATTAAATATGATTTATTAACTAAAGCTTGCTCTTAGGAAGTAATATACTTAAGTTTCTATAGAATAAGCAAATATAAATATCTTACTAGCTAAATTTAAACAGAATAAAGATGATTTTGAAAAAGAAATTAATTAGAAGAAGCATTTTAAAATTAATAGTAATAAGCATTTGAAGATGAGATTATTAAGATAGTCTTTATATATTTAGAGCTTTTAATAACAGATATAGAAAAAAGGTTTGGAATTAAATTAAGGTTGTCCCTTAGACTTTATTAGATTAGAAGATTTTAAAATTATTCAAGAAAAAAAAATAAAAAATCAACCACAAAAAGAACTATTACTCTATAAAGTTAGATTTACAAGAAGAGAAAAACAAAATATTCCTTTTTATTTTACGAATTTGAAATGAATAGCACTTTAATAAAGATTTTTATTTAGTTACAAAGTATATTTCTTTCAATAATACTTATCTACTTTAAAGACAAATGTTTATTAAGAAAAGCTTTATTGAAATTACATTAAAATTTTTATTTTAAGGATATGTCTCGTTTTGCGCAAAAGGAAAATAAGTCAAATTTGCACCAACAGCAATGGCAGGAAATACAATTTGATTCCTATCTAAAGCACTAAAAGCAATATCAGTTATTATTTAAGGATCCGTGCCTTTAACTATAATGACCATCCATATTAATTTACGTAAGAATGTGATTATTTGCACAAGTTAGTCTCGCACCTTTTCTCTCATCAGCAAATATTACATATATAAAAATTGCAATAGCAGCAATGATATGACATATATGTAAATCCTGAGTAAACGTAACATAAGCTGCATCTTCATCCATTAGTTTAAGTTCCATGTATTTATGAGTAATGATTTGTCATATCCTTTCTTTAAAGTGTATGATTAGCTGAACATCTTAAATTGCTTTGATCATATTAATTTTACTAATTATCTTAAACTTTCATTGTAATATTAGGGCAGTATTTATATTTACATTCCTAGCAGCAAAATGAAAACTTATTTGTAGCTTGACTAGCTCCACATTCAGCACATGTTCAAAGTAAATTTAAAACTTACATATCTACCATGATCAATGCAAGATCATTTCTACATCTAAGAGTTATCCCAACACATTAATCACATAAATCAAATCTGCAGAAACAACAGGGGAAAGAAAATCCAACGTTAAAAAAATTTTGACGGCATTTATCACAAGAAATCCATTCTAATAAACTTCCATGAGAATTTATGTTATGAAAGTAATTAAAAATTCTCTAAGTTGGATGACCATTACTACATAAAATATTTAATTAGTTTAAGACAAGATTAAACAGTCGATTATAGACTAGGAGATAAGCTTTATTATAAAGATACCAAATTTAATTATATTTCAGTAGCTTCCTTGATTTCGGTTTAAGATTGATATAATAAGGCTAAATTAGTCCACTAGTTTGATATTTATCGTAGTTGATTAATCATTTGTGAATTGTTTCAAAAGTTAGTAAAAAACTAATCAACTTCATGTACATCTATGTATTTATCATTGTTCTTATCAACAAAATCTTTAATTTACATTCTTAACTAAGGAGAATCCTGTGAATTTTTCTATTAAAAGCAGCCATATATTAGAGCAGAATAGAAGTTTGTCCAAGGTAAGGCATATTTGTTATTGCTATACTGACTAACAAATATTTGACTTCCTAGTTCTAGCAAGAATTGGCCATTTCATTAAGTTGATTTTAAGTTTAATTGAAGCCTTGTTTTATTCACTCTGGTATTTTTTGAAGCTTTTCATCTAATGATGCCATCATTTTATTTATTACGTCCTAATGCTTTTATTCTCAATATTTAAGAACTTCGATTTTATTTAAGTTAAGCATTATTAACAATTGCTAGGCTAATAAATCAGGATTTCCTTAAGTTTCTTTTAAGGACATAGTTTTAATACCCTCAAATAATGAATTTATATATGGTATATAACATCAAATTGACTTATAAGTTCAATGCTTAATACCACATTTAGATCTGATTCATATAAAATATGCTTTTCATTAAGAAATTTCAAAGTTTTTGAATAACTTCTCGCTGTAAAAATTCATTTTTTTTGTCTCATTTGGATAATTTCTCGAAAATTCCTACTCTTAAGTCAAACTTGTCCATAAGCTTTTAACTACTTTTTCTTAAATTTTAGCTTCTTTTAGTTTACGAAGAGATGGTTCTAGATCTTTAACTCGGGATTTGATATGAGATAAAATTGATTTGCCTCTATTAGCCTAATCACAGATATTCAAAATATTAAAAACTAAAGTAATACAGTTTTATGCAATGCTGGTTGAGTCCATTTTATTAAAGAAGATCTAGTTTCATAATTTAAAATTAACTTAATTGAAGTGATTATTCATTTCAAGATAGCTCAGATTTATATTCCTGGATTTTAGTGGTTTGCATGTATAAAAAAGTCTTATTACGGAGTGAAAAAACTATGCTTATTGATTTAATATCTTAGAACGTTTAATTAATAAACCTCATCAGTCCTAAAAAAGGGAATATAATAGAAAGCTGAAATAAAAAAATGAACCTTTGTATCAGGATTTGTAATATAAATATCTAAAATGATAGAAATCTGGTTATTACTTGAAAGAGGCTATAGTTCCTATAAATGGAAATAGCAAGTAAAATTACAGTTTTTATAGTTACTTACTTTTTGCTAGCTAGAAAGCTAAAAATGTATCAATTATTATATACCAATTCATTCATTTAGATCTTCTTAACTAATAAGTTTAAATCTTTTGAATTAGCGCTTCTTTATTTAAAATTTGTATTTGGTAGTAGATTTAAAGGTTTATAAGTTGAGGAAATGAAATTCAAGACTGGAAATAATAATTATCAATTAGTTAAGATATTATTGCTCTTATTTTAAAAGAGGTAAGATATAAATGCTATCATCTAGCAGGAATGAGATATGATAGTGATTAAGCTAATAGTACTGCATAAAGTTTTAGATTCTAATATTCGTTAGAGCGTTCCAAGAAACTCTTAAATGATATTAAAATTAATTGCTTTTAGGATTATTTATTCTAAAGTATTCTTATACTACTGCTAGCTATTTTTAAATATTTAGTCTAAACTTAGCATTGTAAAAATAATATGAATCTTGTATCTTATAAGTCTTAAATTTATTAATGATAGAAGAGTTCTGCTTTTAGGATATTAGTATATACCCTATTAAGGAACATAGTCAAATTAACTATTTTAAAAATTCAGGAAAATTCTTTATTAAGCAAGTGAACAATAACAGTATTCTCTAATTAGTTAACTAATATAGATTTACATTCTATAATAGTTTAGATTCATCAAATGAATTCTTTCGCATATCTAACTTGAACAAAAAGGGGTTGAAACTTTATTTTAAATGATAAAAGGTAAAAGTTTTATTAGTTTTACTTCAATTCAAACTAAATCAATTAAAAAATGGTTGAAGGTTTCAGGTCAGGCTTCTATACCACCTCTTCCTAAGCCAAAAAGGAAGGAAGCAAGAAACCAAGTCTTAATAATCTTAACAATCTTCTCTATCACAACCTTAACCAACACTGAACTAACAACTTGGAATCTGATAAAACGAACGAAAGTCAACCTTGAAGAATATACACACGGAAACTCCAACATCAAGCGAGAATCTGAGGAAACAGATGAAATCTGTTCTCCACCAGGAGGTATCAGAGTTCAACCTGCTGTCCAGATGAGCATGGAGTAGCTCATCAAAGTGGTACTGAACCTCCAGGAAGAAGTCAAGAGATTGAAGAAGGACAATGATATGCTGATGGCAAAGCTAGACCTAGTAGAAGGAATTGAGTCAAGACTTATGTACTAGGAAAGGGATCTTAACGCCTTTTGGAATATCTCACGAAGTCAGACTAACGAATCCTAAAATTAGCTTTAGAAACAGACTGAACTGGATAACAGACTTGGAAAAGTAGAAGAGAAATTGTAAACTTTAAAGAAAGAGTAAAGCGAAACTGGAGCTATACAAATGGAAATCGAAGCCTAGAAAGAGCAAACAAATCAAGGAAAATAATTCAAAATAAAAAAGAAATGCTTCTGTGTGGAAGCGTAGACATTTTTATTGGAAGTGTTAGAAATTCTAATAGAAATAAAGAAACTATTGGATAAAAGAACAGCAAAAGAAGAAAAAAGAAGAAGAAAAAGAATGAAAAGAATGTATTGCAACCCGGATGGTTCAATATACAAGATTAAGATGGAACCAAGGCAAGTTAAAGTTGGGAAAACCTGGAAAAATCAGAGTTCCCAATCTCGCTAAAATTGGGCGACCCAAACTTTTATATTTCACAGCAGGGAGCATGAACTGTTGTATTCCTGAAAGGGTTGGAAATCTCTAAAAAGGAAAACTTAAAATTAATATTATTATTATTATTCAGACTAAATCTTTTTACTAGATATTAAAATAAAAAATCCTTTATAATTTAATTGTTTCTTATAATTTAGTTAGATTTTTCATTGAATAATTTGATCTTTTTCAATTAATTTATAATGAAAAATATTTTCCTATCAATATAAAACTTTAGTTGCTATCTTTAATTTAGTAAATAAAAAGTTTTTATTTTTCGAATGTTTGAGTAAAATTATTTAAGTGAAGTATACAATCTCAACTGCTTTAAACTTAAAGAAAAGTTTTTCTATTTCCTTCTCATTGCTATAACTATTAGAATTCATAGTTCTAACTTTAACTTAATTAAAATTATTAAATTGACGACTGTTTGATTGTCCTTCTTTCCTTTTCTAGTTATATCCTAAGCTTCTCAAATTTTATTTAATTAGCTATTATTCAAATATTTTATTCTTTGAAATAACTCTAAAAGGAGCTCTTTATTAAGAACCACTTCATATAGTTCTATTTTATTATAGCATATAAATTAACTTTTATGCTAATATATTCATAAAGCTACAAATAAAGTCATAAGATAAATGTTTAATTGAACGTTCTTGCAACCAATACTCTTTATTTAGAGCATATCAATTTAGCTCTTTTTTAATTTTTCCTTAGTAGAAATATCTACATTATATTACTACTAAATATTAAATTATGACTGTTATGTGGTTTATATAGCTCCTTTCTTCTCATTTCAGATATTCAACTATTGTATGATTAAATTCATTTTCATCATAAGAAAAAATGCACTTTAGTTTTATTTTAGTCTGGATAGTCATAAAGTTAAAGTTAAAAAGCTTTGTTAAAGCCTTAGTAGTCAGCCATATGACATATTCTATCAGCTTGTCTCCATTAGTTTGTCTTGAATTTCTACTATGCTTAGTTAGGCGGTGTAGCACTTCATTAGTGCACCATCCTTTAATATTCTGAATAGTTTTGATCTTGCATGTATCGTTCCTAATTATTTATCCAAGGATTAAGATTTGAATTAAAGAATTTTTTTCTATAAATTTTTCCGCTTTATGTTGGATATATCCTAAATAGTTTTCTAAAAATATCTTATTTATTCTTTCTTTAAATTTCGCTTAGTTAGTAGCAGTATTTTCATTGGTGTTATTTATTACACACGTAGCATTTTATTCTTCTTTTAAACTATTATTCCTGTAACACTTATTTAATTTAAATTTACTACTTATTTTAAATAAACGTTTACTGTTTATTTTAATTTGGGGCTTCATTTTCTATTTCCATAGGATCTGATTAATTCTGTTAAATCGAAAATGGCATTACCTGAATTTATTATTAAATTTAAAGAATTCTTTGTTCCAGTTTGTCTTCTATTTCTTATGATTATTAATATTGTTTCTCAAGTAAAGACGTTATTAGTTTTTCTAATTTTTCTACTTTATCAGTGAGGTATCTATTTTTAAACATAAACTCTTTTAATGACTTAGATAATATTTCTATTTGAGTTTGTGTCGGAAGTTTTTTTAATTCTGGATTTCCAAGTGATTAATGTTCGTCATATCAATCATATTTCTCACTTTCACTCATTGTAATTATTTCATTTTTTTATTTTTTAGAGAATTTTCTTGTTTAGATGTTTTGTTCAAAGTTCTGTTATTTCTTAGAAGCCATTTTATATATAATAATATATAATTTTTGTTGTATTATCTTGTTGCTAGCTCTTTATTAAAGGTATTTGATAAAGATTCTTTTCTGTGTATAACATTTAAATGACTGTAAAGATTTATTTAAATGGTTATTGTATTTATATCCTTTATCATCATTAAGGCTAATATTTTAATATTTCTATGTGCTTATGGCTAGTCACTTTTTCCGTTTCTACTTTAAAATACAGAAAGAAGCTAGGACTTATCCGGAATCCGATATAGGAAGACTATTTGAATGCAATTGAAACTAGAAATCTTTTTACTTTTAGTAAGTTAAAAGGATGTTTTAATATTACGGAAATAACACTGATGACCAAACTATGATTTATAATTAACTTTCTTTTGAGAATCTAATTGAAGAAAAATAAAAAACAAATTCTATTAAGAACCAACTATATGATATAGAGACATGCCCACTGCACAGATATTTAGAGAGCAAATTGGAGGACTTTTGAAATTTCCTGAAATAAATTACAATAAAGTAAACAAGGAATATAAAAAAGAAAGCATCTCAAAATTTAAATTACGAACTAATTCTTACAGTTTTCAATATGACTTACATATGCGTCACTATACTGTAAAAAATTACCTCTGTAATGTGGTGGAAAAGACACGTTTAGAATTATCTTAGAATGTGTCAACTATTAGGACATAGTTAGAAATATCTCTGATAAATTTTCTGGAAAACACTTGGAAAAACTAGTAACTTACGATTAACTCTACATAAATTAGCAGTTCACTTCTCATAAATAAATGGATGCAGATCTTCAGATAAAAATTTTTCATAAGAATCTACAAGAAAAAAAAGAATTGAAATTGTAGAACTAAACACAGATAATCGATTGGAGCCTAAAGAAGAACAATAAGAAAGCACAAGAAACAACTGGGAAAGTTGGAAGATGAAAAGAACAATGTTTGAATTTTTTGAACATAATTAAAATGAAAAATCTGATTTATATCAGTAACTTCATTTCATTAACATTTTTATTAAAGAGACTTCTTCTCTATGTGCTTATAGTCTTAATTAACTTATCTACTTATCATTGATGTTTTGATTTCTATTTAATTTTTTGCTAGTTTCATTGAAAGCATCTTATAGTGTCATCATATTATAAATTAAAAATAGAATTATTAGAATTTGAGAATGATATAAGAGTATACATAAGAGATAAGCTTTAACTTTTATCATGTCTTATAATAGAGTCAATAAAGTAAAGCAGTCTTAAGTTTTTATTAAACGTAAGCATTTCTACTCATAGCTAGTAAGGCTTAACTTTACAAGATCTATTCCTTAATACAATCTCTCATTTAAAATCCTTTTGTAAGTAACAACCTCATTTTCATATTAACTCTAATCTTACATTTATAAAGAACTTAATCTATCTACTCTTTTATGGCTTTATATATTACTCCACTAATATTTTTAAATATAACTTGTCATCTATTACTATATTACTTATAATTCAGCATACATCTACCAGATCACCTACAGACTGCCAATGGTTCATCGTCCATTTTATATAACATAATTATCTATAAGATCTTAGATTAATTTAACTATCAAAAGTTAGATTAAGTTAAATAAGCAATAATACTTGAATCAAATTTTATTATATACTTTTAACTATAAACAAGCCTTACTTTCATTTTATTTCTGAGCAGCTAAAATTAATTCCTATTATACAACTTTATTTTACTTAGCTTAAATAAGATTCGCATTATAGTATAAAATATTACAGTATTTTGCTTTCTAATCTATAAATAATAGGAAATAGTCTCTTTTGTAATAATTAAGAGTTTCTTCAAATATATACAAAATTAAATGTTTAGCATTCTTGAAGGTATTTCAACCTATTTCTCGCCATTCTCTTGATTGCTCTAGAGGCTAAATATAAAAGTATGAAAATCTCTATAGCTCTTCTCCTTGCTATGGTTGCTGTCTTTGAATTCTTTTTTACCTAGATGTTAGATTTTTTTTCTTGTAAACTTCCCAGGTTTGTTAAAATATATCTTTCTCTTTCCTTTTAATTTTAATTCTTGCTGTTTCTTCTTTTGTTCTTTAACTACTTTTATTAGTTTCAATATTCTTGCTTGAGACTGAGAAATTTTTAGCTCCTTTTCCTTAGATGCTTTTGAGAGTTACAGTAATAGCATCTTTTTGCTTATCTTTTAGGTTGAAATATTGAGTTATTTTCTCCTTCGATTACCATTGGATTATTCCTTTATTTTTTCAGTTACATTTAAGGAAGCAATTTGTAATGATTTTCTTCTATTTTTTCTAACTTGTTGGATCATTTCTTTCTGTTTCTATTACCAGTTTTGAGATTAACTGCTAAGTCTTGTGAATCATTTCGCAATTAATTAAGGTCTCTTTCTTCGGTCATGAGACTCAATTCTATTTCCTCTGCAAGTTCAACTATTTACGTTAACTTCTTATTTTCATTCTCCAACTTTTTGACTTTTTCATTTAGGTCCAGCTCCACTTTAATCAGTTAATCGTAGCTTATTTATTACTATATGATTGGAAATTTCCGAGCGTATTATATTTTTAGCCTATTTTCCAGGCTTTTCTTCAAAAATGGGAGATTTATCCTGACGGGTGAATTTTTTGTACCCTTTTCCCGGTTCTAGCCTTTCTAGGATGTAGTTAACTCCTGCTTTTTTGGGTCGCAAGGAATCCAGGTTTGAATCCCGACATCTTTTTATATACGAGTTTCTTTAAATAAATTTTCCGATTTGTATCATAATAATTTGTGACCTATTTTAACCTATTATCTCTTTATTTTTATTAACTAAGTTAATTTTTATTTATACCTTTTGTTTCCTTTCCTATTACAAATAGTTTGATTTATTACTTTTACTGATATTTTATGTTTAAGTAATTAAGAATTGTTTTAAAAGGTCTTTCAAAAACTACTTTAAATATAAATTTTTTGTTTTAGTGCATTAAACTATTTCTAACTATACAGTTGCATATATGAATTTACATTTTAATTACTTTTGTTGTATTTAAATGCTTCTTCTATTATTTCGCTAAGTCATCGTAATTTAATTTTACCGTGAGACTTTCTTAAAAGTTGTCCACCTTTATTGTATTAAGATTTGATGACTATTTTACTCAACTATTATTGTTGGCTTGCATATAATTTTATTATAGCGCTATTAAAACCTTTAAGTACTCTCATATAATATTGATTCTTCAAAAAGTCACATTTCTAACTATTCCCAATTTTTTTCTAAATAGAGAAGGAAGTTTTTATGCTATCCTCGCTTTTCAGCATTTTAGTAATTATAATTATATAAAAATAAGTTTATCGTTTGTCTTTAATTGAAAAATAGTTAAGAAGGATACTTTTTTTTACCTAACTTAGAGAATAGTTTCCTTTAATTAAATTTTATATCCAATGAATCTAATATTTTCTTCAATTTGATCAATCAGTCTTAAGATTAAGAAAAAAGGATATTCAAATTAGAGAAAGCAAGAATGAATGTAGCTTTCTCTTTTTTATTAGCTATTTTTAGAAGAAACTATTTGTAAATGATAAAAGACAAAGGAGCAAACTAAAAGTAAGTATATAATAAGCATTGATACTTGTAAGCATTTCTATAGAAATTAAAAATAAAGAATATTTCAGAAGCTATATTTATATTGTTTAGTTATAGCTTTTAATACTTTAAGCCAAATTTTAAATCAGAATGTAAATTTTATTTTAATGTTTAAAATGAGTAGTTTAAGAGATTGATAGCAAATCGTACTATCAAATACTAAAAAAGGAATAAATTTGTGAAGAGGCTGTGATTATTACTTTAAATTAGACTTTATAGAAATAGATTGTTAAGAAGATTTGATTTTAAGGTAAAGGAAATATAAGCTTAATATAGAGAATGTTTTTATTTACTATAAATTTTAAATTTTTCATTTTGCACTTGATTGATTCTATAAGAAGTTGTTTATTACTTCGTCAGTTGCTAAATTCTTTTCCTTAAGAAGTTCAAAGGCTTTATCTCTAATTCTGAAACTTTATTTTGCAATTTCATGGTTATTACCGTTAAATTCTGCTGCATTATTAGCCATTTAGCAAATATCTTATAGAAAGCTTTGTACTTATTGATACTCATCTCTTTTTGATTTTTATCTCATTGTTCCAAGGTCCATTGGTTTTTTAATTATGTCAAAATACTGAGGTACATGCTCCTTTTTTACAGGTTGAATAAAGATTTTAGTTTTATCGAATGCTATTAAACTATCACATATATCTTCGTATTTTCTATCGACTAACTCTCCAGCTAAAGCTCTTTATCTTCTAGAACTTCTTTTTATTTTTGGTTTTGGCTTTTCATAATCACTGATTAGCTCAGGTCTCATGCTTTTTTTAGGAAGTTCTGGCAGATTTTCGTAGTTTATAGTAAATTTTGTTGCTGATACTGGCTTCAAATAACCACTTTATTCAGCCAAATATTGATGATCATCTTCTTCAACATACATTAAGCATTTCTTTCTATTAGTCTACATATGTCCTGGCATTCCACATCTTCCACATATAATTTATCCTTATCCTTTTGCGATTTCTTCTCCTTATTTTAATTTTTAAAGCATAGCTTCTCTCTCTTATTAATCTCTTTCCAGTTTCTTCTTTTATTCTAGCAACTTTCTCTGTTCTCTTGCTTCTTATGGATTCATTGTAGAATATTTCTTTTTGCTTGACTTTATCTTTTAGTTTGACTTTTATTCTTTTTTTTCTAAAATCTGTTTTATCTCATCAGGATCTGTTATAATCTCTGTCTACTCTATAAATTTACCATCAGGTCCCTCTTTTTTCTTCATGATTTTGAGACTTTTTTACTATGGTTGTTCAATTATTTTTTAAACACTTTATTTGGTTTCTTCTTAAAGCCCACTAATTCCTTTAGTTTATAATTCTTCAAGTTTTTTTCTTTCTAATATATCTTAATCTTCCTCCTGTACAACCTTAGTTTCTTCTTATTCCTCATTCTAAAAAAGACTCTTTTTAAATAAATCGAATGCTTCTTCATCTTCACTTCCAATTTTAGAAGAACTGTCAGAAAGAGATTATTCAGTTTATTTGATGTTTTGTTAAGTTATTGTTTACACTTCTGCTTTTTCTTCTTCAGAACTACTTTCATCCTTTAATTCTCCTTTACCAAATATTTCGATTTGAGTTTAAAATATTTGATTTACTTTTTATTGATATTTTTCTTTTTACTCTTGAGTTGTTAATCGAACCCCTCTTGCATATTTTGTCTAACTTCCCTCTTCTCCTTTTTATGCTGCTTAGCTACTCATATACCTAAGCAGAGATACTCGTTCCCATCGAGTAAGAGTATCAATTTTTTCAGCTTTAAATCCATAAGTTAGCAATTTTTCCTTTGTCTACTACATATTGAGCTTTCTTAAATCAGCATCAGTTCCTGTTACGTTTTTATTTGCTGATAGAAATTTAGCGGCTTATTCTTCCATGACATTTTATAATTATTTAATAGGAAGACGAACATAACTAAATCCTCCATTTCCGTTTAATGGATCTCCTATTCCATCTAATTACATTGAACTTTAATTTTATTTAGCTGCCAAAAAATTTTAGCTCAAGTTTCATGGAGTTATTGTAAGTTCTTCTCCAATCATCCTAGCAATGTATTTAACCCATGGATCTTAATTTTCTTTAACTAATTTGTTTATAGCACTGGGAACTTTTTCTAAAGTACTTAATCTTATACCAAGTTCTCTTAGTCTCTATTATCCAACTAACATACTTTCGAACTAACAAATCTATTCAGGTGTAATTAACTCTCTCATTTCCTGATCTGTTGGCATTTTTTTAGAATATCACCATGAATCTTTTCCTTAATCACATTCAAGTTCTTTTAATACTTTTCTTGGCATACTTTCAGAGGTATGCTCAAAAGCTTTGGCTAGTTCAGGATAATAGACTTTCCCTTTATACTTATGCAATTAATGATAGATAAATGCTTTTATTCTATTTCTTTGAAAGTTATTTACGTTTTTTGATTTTGGTGTAAAGACTTCCATTTTTGGCTCTTCTTATCCAACGCAATAGGACCCTTCTAGTGTCTTTAAATAATACTTTATTTCTCCTTTAGAGTTTTTAGTACGAACTAAAAGAAAATCTGTCTTTTCATTTTCCCAGTAATAGCATGGTGCTCTAAACATGTTGTTTTCTACAACAGCTACTCCATTTCCTTCAGGAAGTTATCCTATTAAAGGAAATTTCTACTATTTATCCAAAAATACCACAGCTCCGTTAGGTCCCCATATATCTTGGAAAATG
The DNA here is from genome assembly GCA_946699065.1 of Loxodes magnus. Taxonomy (NCBI): domain Eukaryota; phylum Ciliophora; class Karyorelictea; order Loxodida; family Loxodidae; genus Loxodes; species Loxodes magnus. Next base: position 123,983 of record CAMPDV010000125.1, on the reverse strand, counting down.
ACTATAATCTCGCTATCCTTTCCAGTACCTAACAATTCTGGAAGCCATTCCTGCATTATTTAGAAATAAAGGTTTTTCTTCCACAAACTCAAAAAGTAATAAACTTCCTTCCTTGTTTTTTCCGCTAAGAAGCTTATAGCTGGTAATTTTTTAATGACTTGTCATCATTTCAAATTGCTTTACATTCCCATTAGAACTGAAGCCAGACAAATCTTCTTCCTACTTAGATCCATTATACAAAATCCTAATCTTTTTAAAAGCTTATTACCCTTATATTTCAAATCTAGGCTTATGCATCTTTTATATATCTTCCTCTTTCCACTCCGTTTTTTCGTTAATTCTTTTATGGGCATAGTTAGAATGTAACAATGTTCCTGTAATGGCATTATTGGTTTGTGTAGCTGCTGTTTTTGAAATTTTAGATATTGTAGTGAAAGTTTTGTTTGAAGTAACATCAGAATTGGTATCTTAATTCTCATTTAAAATAGGATTTGGCTCATTTACCTTCTAAAATACCTCTTAAATCTTCTTAATCTTATTCTTCTTAGACTCTTCATCTGAATCTGAAGCTGATTATTCTTTGGTCTTTTCATGCTGCTGCTATTATTATGGTTTATCTTCTTAGAACACCAAATATTAGTTTTCTATTTGTAGATTTTCTTTCTTGAATTACTGGTGAATTTCTAGTTCTTATAATTTCTCAGGTTTCGATATTGAATATTCAACTATTTACTCTCAATCCAAAGCCAAAAAGGGATTTTTATAGTCGTTTTAATTATTTAGCTACAATACATCCTAACTCCTTTTAGAAAACTAGAATATATCTGATTCTTTATGAATTAGGAATATTTGTTAAGCTTCCTTTTTGGTTTCTTCAAGTGGTTCTCCCCAGTACTTCCCATAATTAGTGTTAGGCTTCATAGTGGGTTTTACTTTGTAATAAACCTTAGGATTTTTATCAAGCTCAATATTGATTCTTTTCCTATTACTAAAACTGTCAATTAAGCCTATACCTTATTTATTCTAGTACTATCTTGTCTCTTCATAATAGTATTTTTTATCTCAATTTTCATTCTTTATTTAATAATTTTCTTTCTCATTATGATTACATACCAAAAAGTCTGTGCCTATGACATTTGATTTTAACTAAATTTTTTCGAAATCTTTTCCTTCAAAAATTAAATGCATATTTTCACTGTTTAGCTTTCTTTTCTTGTAAGGGAACTATTTGTTAATGTTTTTTTCCCATTAATCAGTAATTATTCCATAAAACGCGTGCAAGTCTTTTTCTTCTTTCTTTACAGGTTTCTAAACAACTTGCTACTTTATGTACTTCTTTTTAGTTACTACAAAATCAGGATCCAAAAGTAGATCTAGTTGATTTTTCTAATTTACTATCTTTGTCTCCTATTTCTTCTTCTCTAGGAACTCTGATAGTTCATTTTTATATTCTACAACGCTTTATTGGTACTTTTCATAATCTAACCCAGTTCTTTAAATCCTTGATTTCTCCCATTGCAACTTTTATTAATCCCATTACTTTTCAGTTGGTTTGAACATATCACTGAGTCTTAGGAGTTTAGTATTATGCTTTTTGGAAAAGATAGTGGAGATGCTGAAATTTATGAGTTATACATTAATTTCTTTCTCTATATCATCATGATCTGAGAGCTAGTCATCAATAGATTACTAAGAGTGGTTAGAATCAGAAGCTAAAGATTCAATTTCAGAGAAGTCTTCTTAGTCTTATTTTTCTTGCTGAATTTCCTTCTTCCTTTGCTTCTTTTTACCTTACTTTGCCATTTTAACCATTTTAGCTTATTGTTAGGTAATAAATTTGCTTCCTTAAATAGTTAAATTATAATGAGTCTAGCATCATAATTTACTTTAATTAGTTATTTAATTCGCTATATTTCAGTATATCTGAATAATTCTGTCCATCATCAAGAGAATAAAAGCTAATAGATCAAAAATTAGGGATGGTAATATAAAAAGGAAGTACCTTATAAAATAGCTAGGAAGGCTATAAGCTATTCTAATTAGCAAAAATAGTATTAAATCACTTTTCTTTATTATAGCTGCGATGATTTGGAGGATTGCTTAATCTTATTAATTAGAACTATGATTTGCTTTAGAAATATGAAATTAGTATTTTTGCTTTAATTAAGGGAAACTTTGCTCTTTGTAATTATAAGGATGAAAAGAAGGAGAGATAGGTAGTTATAATAGCAAAGTATTTGAAAGTCAAAGAGAAGATAAGGGAGTAATAAATTAGGCCTCTAATTGAAATTCTATAAACTTATGGAAGGTTTAAAGTATTTATAAGGCTAAGAAAAGTAATAGTAGTTATGTATAATTTCAGCAAATTGTTATGGCCTTTAAATAAAAATCTGCTTGTAATTAGGAATTAACTTTGATTATTAGATCACTCAGATTATCTAAGTGGCATAGAAAACATTATTATATAAATTAAGTTACTTCAAATAAGGTGGATGAGTGATATAGAAATTGGTGAAGTAAAATGATGAAGGCTACTGATAAATAAAAAATTAAAGCCTTTATTCTATGTCCTCTCTAATTTTTGTTATGAGTTACTCTAATATAGTTTTTCCATTTTTGAAGAAATAGCTAGGTAAATGAAATTTTTTAAAGATATGCAAACAAAAATTTGGAGAAAAAGCTGATAATTAACTCATGGTGTAGCATATTAATTCTAGATAAATTCCTAGTTAGCAAGCAAAAATAGAAATAGAAAATTTTAGCGGAATAATATTCGCTTCTAGAATTAACTGAGGCGAAATTTAAGAAACGAGATAAAGGCTGCTTAAACTATTTAGCTTTTTGCTTTTTTATATTTAAACAAAAAATTAAATAAATTTGGTAAAAAATTGAAAGATAAAGGATTTAGTTTAGTTAAATAAAGCAATCATATTCAGTAAGGCATAATATATAATACCAAGGAGATATAAAAAATTAAGCTTTTCAGTCAAAGTTTTGCTCTAAAGATACTGATCTCTATCATTTCTACCTTTTAAATAAAACTTCGATATTATACTTTAAGTGCTTCTCATATCCGTTTTCTTAAAGCATGTTTCTTGTTTATATTCTAATGTCCTAATTTTTAAATACAAACGAACACAAAACAATTTTTCTGGGTTTGAGCAATTATACGGATAAATTTAAAGCAGCAAAAATCAAAAGCTGAGATTAAGGTCTAGCAAGTAATGAACTAAGAATCTTAATTTCCATTAAGAAGCTCGCAATCTACTTTTAGGGATAATTTAGAGCGTAAAGTATTATCAAGTTAACTTTAAAACTTAACTTATAGAAATAAAAAGTGCTATTAAATCCTTTTAAACAGCTGATTTATTTATAGCACTTAGTAAATTAAAAAAGCTAAAGTTTTAGTTTATAAAATTAATTCAGCATAAACAAGGATTTTTTATCCTTTATACTTATATGTTATTAGAGCTAATGTCTTACTAAGTCTTCTAATCTTTAGTTTTCATACTATTTATTTCAAATAATTTAACCTAATAAGCTTATTATTCTTATACTCTCGCTATCTATTTTTTATGGTGAAAGGTTTCAATATGTTCTAGATTTGTATCCTCTATAAACTTATTTATCCAAAACTAGAAAAAAAATGTTAAGAAAGCTTTAAAATTATATTTGTATAAGCATCAGTTTAATTGAACCTTTTGATAGCAATAGTCTCTTATCATATAGCAGCAATCATTTCCTATTTATAGCTTTCAAACCCTTCGTTACCTTAACTCTTACTAAAATGAATAGCGTTTTCATATCTACTAGTTCAAAGTGCCTTCAATGCCTATTAGCTAAGTATTTATTAATCTTAATAGACAAATTTATAAGAATTAGCTAGCATTTTATAATTTAAATGTGTTAGATAATTCTTTTAAGAATGATAGTTTGCTAATACACTAATAGCTATAGCTAGTAGTAAGAACTAATTAGAGTAAAGTTAAGACATAATTATCTAAGATAATGAAGCTAGCAATCATTAATTAAGCTAATATTTAGGTAATAAGACTTAAAGTATAACTTATATAGAATTGCTTTGCTCCTAATACTAAATTATTACTTAAGCTGAGCAGACTTTGTCAGATTAGGAGCATTAAACTCCTAAGAGATATGCTATAAGCTTACTACTACCTTTAGTCATATTAATATAGATTTGAATGTCTAATGCTCTTAAACTTTGAATAAGATAAAAACAAATTCGAAGGTTATTTAAGGTCATAAGAACATGGGCTAAATTATCTTTCTAAGGATTGAAATAATTTTAAGAATGGAATAGGTAAGTTAATCATAGAGATTGGTATATCATTTAAATCAAAGCTTGAAGCTAAAAGTGATTTGAACTAAAGCTTACTTATAATAGCAAAGTAGTTTAAATGAATGTGGGTAAATAATAGAGATTTATTAATAAAATACTCATTGAAAACTATTAATTAAGAGGATCATTTCTAATTTAAAAAATAAGCCAAAAGTTGTATTTTTTCTTTTCTTTGCCAATGAGATGCTTAAATAAAGCAATTAGTTTATCTAGCTATCTATTTTAAGATCACTTTATATCCTAAATTTATCTAACGGGATATATAATTCTGCTTGCTTTTATAATTAAAAAGCAATTCTAGCATAAGTATCTGATTGGTGTTCTTAATCTAGCTCTCCTTATATTAAAATTAGACTATTATAATGCAAGAAAAATAATGCTTTTGAAATTTCATGTTTTCAAGATTAATAAAAAAGGTATAAAATCTTGCTTAGTAGTTAGTGATATAATTATAATACAGAAGCTAAGTTTAAATATAGCCATAGCAATGCTTAATTATACTTAGCTAAGTTATTATTTCCTTGTACTTGATATATCTTTCCTTGTAAAGCTCATATTTATGTATCTAGATCTTTAAAAGATGTAAATCCTACCTGCACTTGCTATATCAGTAGCATCTATACTTGATATTTATTAGATATCATTGCTCTATAATATATGCTTTGTTATTTTTATATGTTTGAGGTATTTAATCTCTTTATTTTTTTCAATAATATAGTGAAACTCTTTTATAAATTGATAATCAATATAGAAATAAAAATACAGAGAGGGTCATTTAAAATAATAAGAAAGAAGGGAAAATAGAGAATAGTAGTTGATTAGAGGAAGAATAGATATGCTCTATCTGTGCTTTTTTTGGAGGGATAGAATTTATTAAGCTATAGTTACAAACTAAGATTGAACTTTAAAGGAAAGCTCTTAGTTAAGTTAAAAATATAAAGAATATTCAATAAAAAAGTGCTTAGTTTAGAATAAAGGAGTAACGTAAAAGCTTCAATTAGAGTAGCAAATAGGTAAGCAAGTTAAACTGCAAAATGCTATGATAGAGTCATATAATTTCTAAATAAATAAAGCTATTATAAGCTTAAATAATGAACTAGTAAGTATAATCATTATTTAATAGGTAGATATTAGGTATATAGAGAACAGTTTGGTAGAATAAACTAATAAAAATAAAACTAAGGGAAAAGGATTAAGAGTAGATATTTAAGACTAATAAAATAGAAACAGAATAAGAAAATAAATAATTAACAGAAAGAGATATTAAAAAAGACTTAAAATTAGTATTTTTAAATTATAAATATGACTTCAATGGATATATTGTAATTTTATTAAGAGACAAACAAGCTTATAAAATAAACATTCTTTATAATGATAATTATTCAAAAATAATGCAAGATGAATATATCGATAAATATGGGACTTTTCAATATACTTTCCTAGGAAATAGAGGCAGAAAAAGAATTACGGATTCTAAATTAATTCAGATATCTTTTACTAAGAGTATTTTGAAATTAAATACCTTAACTTTGCAAATTAGGTAACACTGAAATATCTTAATGAAAAGGAGTTACTAGAAAAGCCTTTAAATAAAGAAGTTATAATAGATTATTTGTTGTGAATATTATATGGAATTATATGTATATAAGAATAGCTTATATTTAATGATCATACTCTTCAAATAAAATTAACTTTTATTGTAAAATGTTTTTAAAAGTTTGTAATCAGCTCTTAGATTCTTTCCCTGAATCTTTAAGTAAAGCTTTCCAAAACTCATAAAAGGAATTAACCTTTTGCTGATGTAAGAGTTTACGGAAAACATTGAAGATTCTAGTTGCTCTTGTATGTTCAAAGTGTTGCAATACCTTTTAAAGGTTATCATGTAGCTCTATATTTTTTTGATTTGTTTCTTCGACTTTTCTAGCGAGAACTACTTTTTCACTGTTTAGATTTTAAATTTTCTAAAGGAATTCTTAAGATTACATTTCTTTAGGAGTTTTCCATGTGAAGAAAGACTTTTCGAGTTTCCTTTAATTAATTCTTATCCAGTTTTCATATAAAAGTCTAGCTGCTCCATGCTGCAGTAGTATTTCATACTCATTATTATCTATTTAAGTGCTGAGCTTATCAGCTAGACGACATGGATAGTCAGTTCTATTTATTTTCCAGTGTAAGAATCTAGATCTAACAGATTCTAGTAGCATATTTTATAGATTTTGAACTGCGTACCATCTTAATCTTTCAATTAAAGTGGCTATTGGAACACTTGAAAATAATGGTTCTTATGCGATACGCTCTTAAATCTAAGGATTTATTTTATTTACAGGAGATAGTAAAAAAGGTTGAGGGGTATATCTTTCAGCTAATCTTTAAACATGCTCAGCTACAGGCTCTTCTACCCAATATTTTCCAATATCAGATTTTTCGGCCATATTTTAATCTGACGATGGACGAGCAAAAAGACAAAGATGAAACCAAGCCAATCGCAATTATTTTCGATAAGCGCCATTATAGATTCTTTGAATTTTCTTTTGCATTACTATATGCTTAGGTTCAGCTACTCTACAGTTAGACCTAACGAAAAATTTCCATCTCCAATAGGCACTTTATTCAAATCTAAGTCTGGTGGAGTAAATAATACTAAAGACATATTTCTTAAGAATTCTCCTTTATCTAAGCAATTCGCTATTTTTCCATTTATTGTAAAACCTGCTAATAATTGCTAGCCCGTCTCTGTATTTTAAGTCATTAATCATCATGCTAGACTTAACTTTCTGAATGCACTTAAAGTTATCTACATTAGTCTTGAACTTCTCAAGCCCTCTTTGTTATTTCCTTAGAAGATTCCATAATAACCTCATTAATGATTTTTATTAGTCTTTTGTTTTAAGCAGAGAGGATAGTTTTTAGAAAGCTTTTTTAACACCTAAATGTTGGAACTTCGAAAGTAACAAATAAAGTCTATATATATCATGGTTTTTAGCTCTTTCAGCTTCTCTTTTCGAATGTATAGCTCTAATTCTCCAAGTATGAAAAGCTCCTCTTAAGCCTTTTTCAAAGTTCGAAAAAACTAGAAGTAAAGCATCCTTCATTTTTTAAGAATGCTGAGCTGCCCATCTTTTGAAATATTCCCTTTATTGAACTTCTACTTTATACTTGATTTAAGCTAAGCAGTTATAGATTTTAGAGAACTTTTCTTTATCCTTTAACATTTGTACTTTAGTTCTCCATACTATGAAATAGCTGTTTATCTTCTGAACTGCTTGCTCATGCATATACAAGAAGTATCGCTTCATTAATATTTTAGGGTTTCTCTTCCACATATTGAAGTATTTAGACATGCTTTAGTTATAATAGTATTAATAAGTGTCATAAAGCTTTGCTGCTATACAATTCATCTTATATAATCTCTATGCATCTTTAGCCTTATGATTGAAAACTTAGCATTTCCATTGGTTGAAAGAAGAGGCCAGGCTTCGTTTGAAATTTTAGATAAAGAAGGCTAAAAATTATTTTTTTGCACGTAGTAAAGCATTTTTATGCTTAATAGAGTCAAAAGCTTCTTTAAGTCTTTTTAGGTAAAGATTGTTCAAAAATGGTTAGAGCTTCAAATTTCCTTGCTTCATTAATAACTATTTTATCTTATCCATTTTCTTCTAAGACATAGCATTCATATACATTCTCCATAAAGCATTACTTTACAACAGTCTTTCCTTTAAAACAATATGCACCCAATGATTGAAAGCTTGCTTTAGTTTGTTCTCTTAAAATAATGCAAACCAACGAAGCATCTTTTAAACTGTTTTATTTTAGTTAAACTTCCATCTTTAGAAAGCAATAGCTAAATCCTACATCCTAAGTTTAGCTCTTAGCTTATCTAATTTTAGAATTTCGAAAGCGGAAGAAGCGGCATTTTTGAGAGATTTAGCTACGCTTGCAATGCCACAGAAATTTTTCCACTTGATAAAGCTTTATAAAACCTTCTAATTTTGGACTTAAACAAACTTAAGAATGATTTTTCTCGTTTTCGACTTTAAATTGGTAGCTTTGACTATTTTATCAAAAGCTTCCTTCAACTATTTATTGTAGCTTCTTTCAACTGATTGCTTTAATTCTCTGCTACCTTATATCTTTTTCATTAAATCATTGTTTTATAATTTTCCTACAGAAAGTCTCCATCTTTGGAACCATTTTTCTAGATCATATTATGTCAATCTTTTAAAAAGATTGACTGCTTTCTATTTTAGAATGTCTTCAAGCTTTTCTCTATTTCTGATAAATCCATAATCTTTAATCTTATTAAAGCTTTCTTTTAATCTATCGTTTACTCTTGACAAAATAATTAAAGTGCTTCTAGATTTATTCTGGACTTCCGTTGCTATTTTATCATTAATAATTCTTTATTTCCATCTCTTCACATAATGAGCGAAGTGAATATAAAAGAAGTTTTTTATTTTTTTAGCTGCTTTTTTCTTGTATTTATCTAGATTTGCTTCTTGTTCTATCCTTTTCATTCCTTCACTTTTTAGCTCTCTATATTTATTTTCCACAGGATTAAACATTTATAAAGCTCCTTTCAATTTTCTTTCTTACTTATCATTTTCCTTTCTTTTTTGCACGTAATTTTTCCACATGAGCCAAGTTTTTCCAATGTTCCAGTTAGCAGCTTTAATAATTCTAACAATGCATTTTTTCTTTATTTCATCAGGATTAAACTTTAATTTATCCATACCTGCTTTATACAGTCTTAGTAGCTCTTCAGTTCTATGCTTTTTGAAGTAGCAGTTTATTATATAATATGCTTGCATTCTATTACCATGCTCTTTCATTCTCATCCATAATACGAATTTAGACCATTTATTAAATGCTTACTTTTCACTTGATTAAGAAGCTTAAACTAGTTTATCAATTGTTTTTGCCTTTTTATTTTCAACCCATTGTCTGTAGTGTTGGAAGGCAAAGTATTTCCATTATTAGAAATAATTTTTAAATCTTGCTAAGTAAATGAAGTTGAGCTTAGCTGCCATTTTTTTCTGCATATTTGTCAAAGCAATTTCCCGAGCAAATGCTAAGTATCCTCTTTTCTTTTAGTGGTTTATCACCTTCATCATAAAATTTGTTAAGTTTCTTAAAGCCATAATTTTCTTGGCCTCTTTAGCCTTTTCTTTTTAAACGTAAACTTAAGTCTTCCAGTATAAAAATGCAGTCCCTATGTTCATATCAGCTGCTCTTATAATTTTCTAGATGACGTTCTTAATAACTCGATTAGAATCGTAGTTAAGTTTATTCCATGCCCAAGCATATAAACTTCTTAGCTCATCTGATCTATTTTTCTTGATGTATTATTTTAAGATATATCCAGCTTTTATTTAATTCCCATATTATAGCATTTTTATTGATCCTGACTTTTTTACCCATTTCATAAAGTAAAATTTCAAAGAAGAAGTAAATGCAATTACCATTTTGTCAATGATCCTAGCTTTTCTTTGCTCTTTTAGTTCCTCAGATCTACTGAAAGCTTTTAACTTCCACTTGTTAAACCATTGCTCAATATCAAATTTAGCTGCTCTATTTAATAATCTAATCGCGTTCTTTTTCAATCTTTGATCCTGCAAATCGAATTTTTATTTAGTTCCATATTTCTTAATTTGGTTAAAAGCGTATTCTACATAATTGCTCTTTAAGAAAAAGAAAATTCCATAACTTCCTTGCTATTTTCTTTGAGCTAGTTGAACATTCTTGATTTATTAAGTTTGATTTCTCCATTTTTGAATATACTTTCCTAAATTATCGTTAATATATTAGTTCATACGCTTTAAAAACCTATCTTTCCATGCATCCTTATTTGCCTAATCCTGAATCTTCCTAAATCCCTTTTATAAATAAGCTTTTTATTTCTTATCTAATGGCTCAAACAGTTTTGCTGCTCCTCTGAATTTTTTGTCTCCTTATTCTTTTAATCTCTATTGCATTGCATAATTCCTTCAAACGAGCCAAGATTTTCCGATGTTCCAATTAGCAGCTGCGATCATTCTAACGATGGCTTTCTTTTTAATAGTATCTGGATTCCAGGTCAGCTTTTTCCATACATATTAGTACCATTTATTAATCTCATCTGACTTATGCTTTTTTACATATAGATTCAGGATATAATAAGCTCTGATTCTATCTCCATGTTCTTTCATTTTTCTCCACAAGACATATTTATTCCACTTCACAAACATTTTTTTCTACTAAGATTGAGTTTCCTATATGATTTTGTCAATAACTCTTGCTTTTTTCGATTGCATAAGATCATATAACTTATCAAATGCGTTCAATTTCCACCTATAAAACCAATTTTAAAAGCATTTCTTGTAAAGGAAATGTAATCTCTATGTCATTTTCCTTTACTCTTTCGTTGCAGCTACACCTGAAGCAAAAGCTTTTAACCCTCTCTTTTTCAGAAATAGTATTGTCTTTACTAGTTACGTAGCGATTTTCCCTACCATAAGAGTTTTCTTTTATTCTTTAGCCTTTTCTTTAGAAATTTTAAGTTCAGTTTTCCAGAATAAGAAAGCTAAGCCTAGACTTATGTTAGCTGCTTTTATTATCTTCTAAATACAATGCTTCATAATAGCGTTCTTATCGTGAAGTAGTTTAGCCCATGCCCACCTCTTTAGGCTTGCAATTTCATCAGACCTATTTTTCTTAATGTATGTCTATAAAATATAACCTGCTTTAACTCTCTATCCATGCTCAAATATTCTTGCATTGTACATACATTTTACCCATTTTAAAAAGAGTCTTTTATGGTCACTCATTGTTACTTCAATAAGTCTATCAATAATACGACATTTAAGACTTTCTTATTTTTCCTTAAGCCCCTAAAAAGTGTCCAACTTCCATATCATAAAATGCTTAGCCAGGGATTAGTACCATACAGACATCAATTTATTGAAAATCTTCTATTGCATCTTCGTAAAAATGACTCCTTTAGCTAGTTTTGTTATAGCTGCCTTTTAATTTGAAATAAGCTTTCTTTGTATCAAATTAGCCAAGTAACTGACTCCCATTTATTTCTTCTTCTATTTAATCATTTCCTTATTTTTGAAAAGTTCTAACTTCCATAGGAAAAATGATTTGTTTAATCCCATATTTGCAGCTCTTACCATTTTTTAAAGACACGCTCTCATTATTTTTGAAGGATCAAAATATAGCTTTCTCCATGCCATTCTGAGGTTTAAATTGTCGAAATACTGCATCTATCTCTTGATTCCCTAGATGAGATGCTATCCTGCTTCTATTATTTTTCCATGGTTTAAAAGTCTTTGTCTCCATAAGAAATCTACCCATCGTTAGAATGCCTGCTTCTCTTTAGAAGATTGAGCCCAATTTAACTTGTCAAAAATATTCCTTTACTTCGCTTGCTGAAGTTCAGCGAACTTATCATTTGTGACTTCTCTCCATTTCATGAAAGCTAATTTAAGTTTTCCAAAGTATGAGAAATTAAGTTTATTAATAACTTTCTTTTAAAACTTTGTCAGTGCAACGCCATTAGCAAATGCATTAAATCCAGAACGAAGCATAAAGTTTCTATTCATAGTCATTTACCTCCAAATATTATTAGCACACATTGTCTTTTTAATGTTCCTATCTATTTATTTCTTAGCAAAAACTGCGTATTTCCATCTTTGAAAAGCGTTTTCTTCATTCACTAAGCATGTCCTTAACATCTTTTCAATACAATTTCTGACTGTCTTTGCAGGATCATCTTCTAACTTCTTCCATCCGTATTTTAAGAGATTTATTTTAATGAAGTCGAAGTTTTTTAAGCTATAATGCTTAAACACAAGTATTGCGTTAGCTTTTTACTATTCTCTAAATTTGAATCACTGCACATAGTTTTTCCATTTGATAAAAGCCTTTTATTCTTTCGAAGCAGTTGCGTAAATAAGAGCTTATATGGCTCTTTGCTTCCTACTTTCTATTAATTATTTGGTTTTCTCGAAAGTATTTATTTTCCAAGTCAGAATTGCTCTTTTCAGTTTATCCCAATAAACCTTGTTTAGTTACAGAATTATTTTTTGCTGTGACCTCTTGAAGAAAATCTCTTATCCTATTTTCTTGAGGCCTGTTCTTTTTTAGTCATTCACTCTTTTATCAAGCAAAAAAAATAAGGTATTTAGTGCGTTTTATTATTGCATTCTTCTATCAAATTCTTTATTCATGCGAATTTGAAATTTCCAGATAGAAAAGGCGTGAGATTAATCAAAAGTGGCCTTTTTAATCATGCATATGAATGCTTATCTCATTTTTGCTATAGGATTATGCTTAAGCTTTTCCCAAGCATATTTTTTAAGTTTAAAGTTGATTATATTAAATAGTCCTATGCATCCTCCATTAGTTCTTCCTAGATTTACTTTTAGATTTAACTTTTTGATCTTCTCATTTTGAACTTTCATCTTCCATATTTAGAATGCATCTCGTTTTCTTTTTTCTAGACTCATGAAAATAGCTCTTAAGGCTGATTTTACTCTTGAGTGATCAATATTTTTTAGAGCCATAAAACCAGTTAAGAGTTAAAGGTTGATTTTTGCTTATAGCTTCTAAAGGAGTCTATTAGCGAATTCTTTTTTAAGTACTTGCTTAGAGTTTCTTTCACGGGCATTGTTTAGCCATTTCCATAATATTTTGGAAAGCTGATTATTATATCTCTAGAATATTATTTTCATCTTTTCATTCACGTTTGGCTTACGCTATTTCAAGTTTGAAAAAGCCCAGTAGAGTCTTCTAATCGTAAAGTCAGAAATTCTTATTTTCGCTAGACGAATTTCAAACTCCTTCTGGTAGACGAATTCAGTCAACTATTAGCGGTATTAGTATTCATCTACTCGCTTTGTATTGAGGCATCAGAGCATATAAGCCTATTTTACTTTGTTGAAATAAGCCTAATAAAAGGCACAGCACATTCTTCTGATCATAATATATTAAACATCATCAATTTGTAGAGCATCAAACCCTCATAACTTTCTCTCTCTTATCTTCTTTCTCATCATTTTTTCCAAACTAGCAAATCTTGCCTCAATAATATCACTCTTAGCCAAATCTTATATAATTCATTATTTCCAGCGTTCAAAAGCTTAATGTTCTCCTTTCATAGCTCTAGTTAAAGTATCATTGAGTTTGAGAATTTTATTTGACCTGATTTCATGTAAATGTTGAAGTCTTCATTTCATAATGGCTACCTTTTAGCAAGTTTTCAATAAATTCGTTAAATTCTTCATAGCTTTTTTAATTATTTCACTAGTATCTTTTTCCTATCTTACTGGCTTATAAATTCTTTACATCTTTCTTCCTACAGCAAACTAAAGAGTATTCACCATCTAAAGGATTTTTGCAGTGTAGATGGTTTCTTTTTTTTATTCTTCAATCTTTTGCTATAGAGTTTGCTCGTATTTCCATATCTTTTCCTTATGTAGTACTCCCTTTCATTATTCTAATGCCTGATTCATACCAATTTATGCATTATGCAGAACATGTAAGAGAATTCCAGTTTTTTTCATTCTATTAGCTATTTTAGTTTTATAATACCATCGTAATATAGCTGTAGAGAATAAGTTGTCTTTCACCACTAGCAGTCTCTTTAATGCTCTTTTCATTATTGCATCGGCATCTTTTACTATTAACGGTGGATGGAAGCATTTTCGAACTCTTGAAGCAATTTTCGACTAGAGTATCGAAATTAGCTTCAATACATATGCGGCTTCTTTTACCGCTTCTCCAGTTAAATTTTCAATGGTGCAAATCCTGCCTAACGGAGTTTTAGTTTCCAAATCAAATGGTAATCCTAAAAATCCTTATCCTTCATTCCTTCTAGAAGGAGGACGCTAATGTCTTTTGACCCTTAGATCTTATTTACTTGGCGTAGGATCGTTTTCCGCCATTATAACAAAAATGAAAATTTCCCTTTTAAAGCTTTGATTATAAACAATCATTCACATATATCTCTAATATTTACCTCTCACACCACTTTAAACACCCAAATATCCACTAAACACTTACTTCATTATTAAAAACTCCTACAGTTAAAAAACCTTAATACATAGCAAACGACATTAAGCATATAAAGGCATAGATACGTAATGAAGTGTATGGAGTTAAGATAACCTTCAATCTTAGTCCAAGGATTAAACTACTTCGTTCTGAAATTAAGCAAATAATATAGAAAATAACTTCTCTTAAAAGCTTTATGTAGCTAATACCATTTAACGCTACTTATATCGTTTATCTTTATAACCCTATCCTTTACTTATATTTTGTACTTATTAATATAAACTTTATAACTCATATTTACTTGGCTATTCTGTATCAGTTATTATCCGATCTTTATGAGTATTGTAGTAGGAATTAACTGAAAGCTACAGCAAGTGAAAACTTGGGCAAATTAATTTAAGCTAAAGTGCTTGATAAAAGTGAGGAAGGTTTTTAAACTAGAAGGTAGATTTAGCAATGCTATATATACTTCTCTCATCTCAATTAAAGCATTTAGCTAAAATTTGGTCTTTCTGCCCAAAATTGAACACTAAGTTATGCATTGGATAAACTTAGTATATTCCCATGAGATATCTAGCTACAGTTATTCATGCTTTAACTTCTAATTATTACTTAATGATAGTTTATCTAGTTTAAATAGCTAGAAAACTTATCAGTATCTTAATGATTTAAATAGAGTCAATTAAGTAAACTGAAATAAGCCAATTAAAGTCTTTACCTTCAAAAATAAGTTATCTTTACTAAAGCTGAATAAGCTTCATACAAGAAAAGCTTCTTTCTTTTATAGATAAGAAGGCTTAATAACTTACCTTAGCTATTAATATGATTACTTATTAAATCTAGTCTCTTTGCTTTATCTTTAATAGATATCTAGATTTTATGTATATTCATTAAAGAGTGATAGACTAGTAAAGTTCTATTATTACGCTATTGACTTAAAATATTTTGAAGCGATCACTTTTTAACTGAATAGTTTAAACTTAAAATAAGCCGAATTAGCTATCCTTATGTTTAGCGGTAACAGCTATGCTCTAATTAATCTATAATGTGTAAGTAATTAATCCTATAAGGCTATACTTAAACCCTAGTATTAATAACTTTATTAGATACTTCTAAGCTTTTTATTTTTAATCCCAATAATAGCTTTTCTATTCAAGGTGCTAACTAAAGCAGCTAAGTTTGAATAAGCTTTAGAGATATCAAGCAAGACCTTAATAATATGCTAAGTATGCTTCTATTTAGCTGTTTCAGTTCTATTATATAGTGACTTTTTGTTTCTTTATCTCCTCTTATTACTATATCTACTCATTACCCTATACGCTAATCTTATTCTTCTGAAATAAATTTCCTTTTGAGTATAGAAAGTAAATAAATAACAATCTAAGGAAGGAACTAATAGTATCAGCATCTATATATTAAGATCTACTTGCTAATGAAACAAGTAAGATTGAGAGCTTCTTATACAGAAAGCCTTTCAAGTAGAGATGCAAGAAATGTATCAACTTTACTATTAACTATAGTAATGCTACTCTCCTTTAGCTTCTTTAAAAAGAAGCTAAACTATAAGAGTAAGTATAAGCACCTATCACTAAGCTAAAGTCATTATAAAACTAACCACTTTAACAAAATAGCTTAAAGGGGATTAGTTAGAAGGCATTTAAGGGTTTCAAAAGGAAAAGAATAAATAAAAGTGAAGTAATAATTACTTATTAGGAAGGTTTAAAAGAAAACAACTAACAGCAGCAAAGAGTTTAAACTTAAACTACATATATGTTATTTTAAACAATTATATTAGTTAAAATGGGGAGCTGCTGTGAATAGTCAAGGAAGGAAAATTAATAAGATAATGAAACTGAGGAAAACAAAAAAGATGAACAACAGATCGAATACCTAACTTTTTAGAACGAAGAAGAATAAAAAGAAATTAGCATAAAAGAAACCCATTAAAGATAAAATAGCTAGACAAAGGATTAAATTACTAAGACGGTGTAAAAGCCGTTAACTATTGAGATGGAGCAAATTAAGATTAATTTAAGTGAAGAGTTGATGTCTCTAGAAACTAGTAAATCAAGTTTAAATAATCCTTTGAGGAATTCAGATACTGATAGATCTTCCCTGATTTCATTAAACAGTAGTAAATTGCAAGGTTCTGAAATGCTGTTTTCAAAAAATCTCTCCATTGAAAGTAATGGCGATATGAAAGATTTTAAAGGTAATTATTTTATTAAGTTTGCATACTGGGAAGTAATAATGTGGGTAAAACCAGCTTATGAAATAGATAGAAAGGATTTCCTATACCTAGTAATTATATCCACAGTGAAAAGCCAATATCCCATAAAAAAATAGCAAGATATAAGAAAGTTAAAGTTAGAGTGGAGCTAATTGACATTCCAAGTAACTTATAAATTCAGACTGAGATTATCGTGATTATGAAGATTGTCATGCAATATTTATGATGTTTTCAATTGATGACTAAAGCTCTTTTGAGAAAATTGTAGAAGTAGTTAATGATGATCCTAGCTTCCTTCGAAAGAAAGTACAACTTGTTGGAAACAAATGCGACTTATAGAGAAAAGTCAATTTATAATAAGTTGAAAAATTTGCGAAAGAAAACAACTTTTAGTATGAAGAAGTTTCAGTACTACAAGGAATAAACGTAGATAACATGCTAAAAAAATTCTATAAACATCTAGCTTTTTAATGATCTTATTGGATTTTTCTCTTTCATTTAGTAATCAAACATCCCTTTTTGCATACTAAGCAAATTTCCATACAATTACATATTTATCTAATAATAACATATAAGCTTTATAAATATGCATCCCAATATAAATGTTAACTATATAGACTTGAGTAGTACAGCCATGATGATAATAATTTAATTATCTTAAATGAAACCTAAAATTTCAATAAAAGGCTTAAAATACTTAAGCAAAGATGAAGGAGTTAATCAATATGAGGTATTGATTGCTAGTAGCTATATAAAACTATTTGCAGGGTTATCTTTTAGCCTATCTTCCGTACTTTTTTGAGTATTTTCTTCTGTCTTAGTACCCTTAAATATTTATCCTATTCCCTTATTAAACGCTTATTTAAACTTCTTTTTTATGCTTCATTAGAAAAGACGCAAGCTAATATTAACAGTCCAGCGATTAAATATATTAGGATGGATAACTAACTTTATATTTAAGAATTCATTGAATAAGAAGTGTTTTGGTTTCATTGATCTAGTAAAAACAAGGCTTAGAGTTTTGGATAAAGTAGGCACGTTTAAAAAATAAGTTTAACTAGAAGCCTTTTTAAGTGAATATAGAGGCTAGAAACTTAAAATCCTAGTTGGATAACAAAGCTGTAAATGATGACTTAAGCTTAAAAAGAAAGCATTTAAAGTAATAATTTTAGCTTAAACTATTGACAAATCATTTAAGAAGCTTTAGCTATAAAATGGAAGCTTTGAATGAAAAGGAATATTACAGAAGCTTACTAAGAGACTCTTAACACAATCATATTAACAGAATCCGCTAGTTTGCTGAATTTAGAAAGAAGCATTAAGTTTTTGTTCCCTTTTAAGAAAGCGAAATTTAAGGAAGGCCAAACTCTTCGTTTGTATAAACGCGTCCAAAGACAATTCTATCTAAGAAATTTTGAGCGAAGTATATAAGACCAACATCAAACTAATTTATCAATGAGTAATATACAAAGAAGGATATGTTTACTCTAATTGAAAAATGAAAGGAAAAAAAGGGTAAAGTTACTCATAAGACAATTAGAGCATAATCAGAACATCCTTCTTAATTGAACCTAACAGAACTACCTACTTAAACTCAAACATCTATGAAGAAATATACCTTTTCCTAAGAAGTTTACAGAAATGTATTGAAGATGTAAAATAAAATGCTAGCTGAATAAATTTAGAGCAAGAAATAAAATTTGACGGAGAGACAGTTCTAGTAGTCAGAAGTTATATAGTAACAGAGAAAAAAATTGAAATCAAGAAGATTCAAAATAAATACTTGAAGAAACAATAAGAACTAGGACATTTCTTATGATGCTGAGTTTATTGCAAATGATATTGTAAGTGTGTTTAACTTCAAAAAGCTGACTTTAAACCAAGAAAAGCAATTTAAAAATAGCTAAATTTTAGATATCCAAAGTGGACTTTGAGATGGAACTCAAATTGTATGGTTATAATTGATTAAGTTATATTACAATAGTTAGCTTCATAAATTCCCTCTTTCTCAGAATTTCGCTTTCTGGTATAATTTTTCACGAATTGCTTAAATATATCAACATCAAAATTCTTGCATGCCAATTTATCTTTTAAAGTCTAGATATGTAAAACACCAATGACTCATAAAAGGTGAGCCAAAATATATGGGTTTCATATCTAAATAGTTAATAGGTTAATACTTTTAATCAGCTTTAGCAGGATTAATAGACTTAGATAGTATAAAAGTCAAACTTTAATTTCCCAGTTATTTATAAATTTTGATCAAAGCCTAATATCCTAAAGTTTACCTAATATTTAAATTAGCAGCTTTTTAGTTTCAAATTTAGATAAATCCCCTACTTTAAAATTGAAAGCTTTTGATGTTAGTATATATTTATGCTTTCTCTAAGTAAGCAATAAAAAGACAGAAAAGGATAATAGTATATTAATTAAATAGACTCTATCAGCAAACTTATCTAAGGTTAAGAATACCTTTATTAATAGGTCCTTTTATCCCTAAAAGTATTAATTCAGAATCAAAAGGATTATATTCATATAGCTTATTAGAAATTCAAGCCATGAACAATATTTAAAACCTCTACTAGATATTAAGATGCTATACGTATACATAGCTAGTGAGATATCTTTCTTAATAAAGCTTTTATAAAGCTAATTTTACTAGAGTAGCAATATAGTTAGGCATTAGTTTAATGGTTTATGACTAAATACTAAATAAATTTCCTTTCTCGATTTAAATTTAATTATGTATTACATGAGCAAAAATCTATAAATCATTAGCTTCAAAACTTTTACCGATACCCTTGGATATTTTAAGTTATCCTTAGAAGTAAAAGTAATTACTAGCAATTAATATTATTTTAGTTAGTTAATAAGTGATTTTTAACTTTATTTAAACTGGTAGTTCTTAGGTATGTAAGTGAGAGTTGATTGATAAGTGATGAATAGATAAAGATTCAATAACTAGAAATGAAATATGAAAATTTATAAATTCTTCACGAAAATTGTTTCTTAACGTTCTCCTCTTCAAGCTTCAAAATATCTCCAATCAAATGTCCAGATGGTCTCCTATTATCTAGACTAGGATGTCTTGAAATTTCATTAATTACGTATCTATTATTCTTAGACTTTTTCTTAAAGTCATTGCTATCTTCTGTAAGCTTGAATGAGTTATTCTTTATTTGACTGTTCTATTCAAAATTCCGTAAATCTATTTTTTATAGTTCAGCTGTATAATTAGAGGAAGGTCTTTTTTAAATAGGCTAAATCATTTAAATTTTAGCTGCTTATTATGGCTAAGTTTCTGCGCTTTTAGTTTACAGAAGTTTTAATTTCAGGTAATCTCTAGGAGTTTATCTTACTTGCGTTATATTATCAAACTTTGTAAACTTTTCACTTAATTAAGGAGAATCAGGGAACTCTTGTTGATTTTACGATTCCAATGCCTTTTATTATTCAAATACAATGTTATTTTTCCTAGAGGTTTTAACAGGTTCAAAAGATCATCTCACTTAAGGAGAAACATCCCATACCTACTAGATCTACTCAAATTTTTAGTTTGTATCATTTCTCAGGCTTTTAACTTGCTATTTAATCAAGTCAACTTTCTCCTTCATCACTTTTTTAGGACAATAATTCTTGTCTATTTTGGTAAGTGCTTCGTTTATTTTGTTATCGATCTAAGAATTTATTTCATCCAGTCTTTCCTAGGTTATTTGTATATTTTATATTTCCTGCTTTAAGTTATCCAAACTGGCTTATTTACTTCTTATTTCACTTTCTAATTTAGCGATATTATCTCTTAGTTATTAGTATCAAGCGTGTTATAAACTATCTTACTACTGTAGAATTTATAAAGGAATAATGCTTCCTTAAGAATTGGCCTCTTTCAATTTAGAGTCTAAAAGGATCTGTGACTATTGCTGCTTAATATCCAGCTATATTTGATTGATTTTCTCATCAGTTTCCCTTTAATGATCAGAGATTTTGGTTTGGATTTATTAGCTAATTTGCTCTAACTTCTAGTTATGACTTTCTTTTTACTCTTTTAAAGTCTTCTCTAGCTGATAGACATGCTGCTCAAACTACTAAAACACTTGATTTTTTATTTTGATCAGATCTTCTGCATTTTTATTTTTGAGGTCTTGAATTATAAAATCTAAAGAAGATTTTTGCTCCTAAGAGTCTTACTTAGTTTAGAACTCTACTTTCATCTTTTCTATAAGCTCCTATATCTTTATTTCAGAGTTTATATCTTATTAATCCCAAGCAGATGAGAAGTTATTTGATTGCTGTATTTTCTGATTTAAGTCAATTATCTCAGCTTTAATAGGTATAATTGACTAATTTATATCATCCTTTAGATATTGAGCTTCTTTCTTAGTGAAGTAAATATGTTACAGACTATTTAAATTCTAATCAATTTTATTGCTGAATTTATCAAAATCCTAAGTAGTAAGAAAACTGTTCATTTGCTTTGCTAATTTTTGACATTCTTACTGAATCTGACTGCTAGTATTAGTAACAATATTGTTCATGGTTTTCTTAAATTCGTCTGTCCCTCTCTTTGTTTAAAATTCATTGGCTATTTAATTTTTAAATTCGTCTAATACTTAAGAGTTTGACATCTCTTATCTTCCTCGTTTATCTAGACTGAATTTTTCATAATTTTGAATGTAGAGCTAAGTTATCTTATCGTCTAATTCCTTTTTAAGGCTGGCATAGGTATTTAGTAGATCTTACTTAATATCAAAAATACTTTGATTAGAAGCAAATTCCTTTTATATTTCTTCTTTAAGCACCTTCTATTGATCCGCTATCTTCTGAATCTTTTGATCAGTCCAGCTTTTAGTTTTTTTCTCTAGGCTTTTCCTTAAAGAGTTAATATAGTTTTATAAGCTTTCTTATAGTTATTATCCCTATTGAAAAGTGAAGAACTTCTAGTTTATTTCATTGATTGAATTATAGAACTCCTATTTATCAATGAGTTGCTTTTGCTTTTGTATGATATCTTCTACGCTTAGCCTTAATTATTAAAGCTCTGACATCTTATTTACCACTTCCTTCTTCAAGTTTGCATTCAACGAAACTAGCTTCTGCTCAAGTTCATTAGCGCTCTACTTGGTAAATAGTTTGATATGGCTGTTTTCAAAGCTTTGAATTTGATTTTGCAAAGTTTGCATCTAAAACTCTATTTCTGACAGCTATTAGAATATGACATCCTTGTTAAGCTTTAACTATTAGGCTTCATTTAAATCGGAAGAAATTTGACTCTAAATTTCTTCTTTAGCATTCTGAATCATATAAATCAGCTCATTTTTAGTTTAATTTGAGTTGGAAACTGTTTAGTATTTGGAATCAAACTGCTGCATTATTGCATTGCTTTCCTTCTTATACTTAAGTAGTTTTCCTTTAATATAGCTAAGATTATTGCTCTGCGACTTTTGAATAATATCCAGAAACTCCTTTTTAAATTCAGATAACCCAATGACTTAATTTTGACTAATTCAACCCTCTTAAAAGCATTTATTAGCTTGCAAATCTTCATTTATTTACTCTACTCTCTACTCTATATTCCTCACTTCTATCTATTTATCTCTTTCATTCTGGGAAAGTTAATCAATTCTCTACTGCTATTCATATAAAACAAGCTCTAGGTTCTAAAACAACTTCCTTAAGTTTTCTTCTGAACTCAATTTCAAATTTTCATTTCTGAATTCTCTAAGCTTTTGCATTTTTTATAATGATAATTGAAAATAAAAGAACCTTAATTATAGTGTACTTTATATAAATCTAATGCTTTTCAATATACTCTCTTCACTCTACTCTATGTTTAATTCCTTACTACTGCTATATTTCAACTCACTACGCTACCTTCTTACCTTTGCACTTACTAACCATGTCCTACATTCGTTAGCTGTGTACTTTATTCTAAATTGTATATTAATAAAGCTAGAAGCCTGATTAATTCTAACAAATTCCTTATGATCATAAGCCTTACTACAAACAAGCTTTAGCTAAGTGTAAAATGTAAATGCTTAGTGAATCCATTTTATACCACAAATAATTTGAGATTGGTACGTTTATATGTAAATTAAACTGATCTAAGCACCCTTTTTACTTGATTAACCCTTCATCTAATTTTGCTTTATTAGCTTTCGTTTAATTTCCTATTAAGCTAACTATTTTGATAGCATTAGGTTAATTTTTATAAACAGACTGGAATTTTTTTAATTTGCATTGTTTAGAATATGCTGCCTGTGTATATTAATGCTTTTGGTAGTTAGAGTTAAACTAACTACACTTATATTGACTTAATTTTTGAAAATTCCAATATAAATTACCTTTTTAAACCACTGAACATATGATCATTATATCTACTACCTTATTACCATTTGCTACGCACTACTTAATCTCTTATCTAAGTTAGCAAGACTTGATGTTCTAATATCATATTCATGCTTATATGTTCTATTATCCTAACTAGCTATTAATAAGGTCTAATAAGATACCTTATAAAGCTCATTTAAGGTTTTAAAGCTGTATAATACTCTGTAGTTGGATTGTATTCTGAGTATATAACAAACCTATCCTTTACTAATTATCTTATATATCACACTAATAATATCAAGTAGCTTTTGCTATGCCACTTTACCAGCAATTATAGTGATTCTATTCATAGAGTAGTTATTCAAATTGCTAAAGCTTGATAATCTACCAATGAAATTACTCTAATTGCTGCTTAGCTGATTACTAAGCACTCCTAGAGTGTTAAAAAGAGCTAGAGCAGCTTATTAGTAGAATTTCTTTTATTTGCTTTGATTTTCTCTTTTCATACTTCTGAGTTTTAATCCTTATAATTATCATTTGATAGAACACTTTTTCTTACCAATCTAACTCGCTTAATTAAACGCTTTCAGTTATATTTTCCTTCATAATTTAGACTTTTAATAAACTGATTAAAGACAGTAAGATCAAAACTTGGTAATAAAGCTTTACAAACAGCTTAATAATAAAAGAAGCATTAGTTAGGCTATTTAATAGAGTTAGCTTAACAGAGAAGTAAGCATTAAAGCACTAAATGCCTCAAACTAAAAGCCATTTTACCTATATTTACTTATAAGTAGAAGATACACTCTCAAGGCTTAAATATATAAACTTGACTTGATTGATAAAAAAGACTCGTCAGTTAATAGATGTTAGTCTTTTAAATATTTAACCTCTAAAAATATAATTTCTAGACAGCAAGAAAGTCTATACACTTAATTAAATTTTGAATCTAAATGTTATAATAAGTTAATGGTATCAACTTAGAAACTAGTTAAAGGTATATCTAAGCATTTAGAGGTAAAGAAATGCATATCTGTTTATTCTTATTTCAGTAGCCTATATAACTACTACTCTCTATCCAACCATGTAATTTAACCTATAGCAGACAATAAAGTTATGATCATAACGATGAAAATGAAATGATAGCGTTACCTTTTAAAAAGTCTGAAGACTTAAAAACAATTTTCTGTTAAGTCATAAAGGAGGAGTATTTAGCTGTAAGAAAATGGTAATTAGTATTGATTAAAGGATTAATATATTGACTTAGTATTAATAAACATTAGTAAATTGAATATTAAGGATATACTTCAATAGTTTAAGGACTCATCCTAAGAGCTTAGTAATGGGATTTGAAACAACTATCCTAAATTTTCGCTTGAATGTCTTATCGTATTTCCTATTTAATCAAAGCAGCTTTAAATTTTAATTTTGAAGTTCTAAACAACACTCAGAAAGTGCTTGACTTAATTAAAAGGAAAGAGCTTGACTGAAATACCATCATAGTTTCTCTGAATGTTAGGTTCTTACTGATTTAGTAGTAATATAATTATCAGACTCATAGAAGTCTTTTTCAATCAGGATTTTTTCAGCTTTTTCTCTTCCAACATATAGAAAATTTTCAACGACAAGGACATGGATAATACTTGCAAGGAACTTCAAATTTGCTCTTTAAGTACTTTTAGCTTTTGAGGTGGAAAAGTATAGATTTAGTAGAATTTTATCTACTAGGATCTTAGATATAATAAAGAAGCTTGCTAAAAAGTCTTGTTGGTACTTGTTAGTTGATCTGCATTATTAGTTTACAGTATCTAGTTATTATAAACAGTAATTCGACTCTTTTCAAATGAAGTTAAATAACCTTTAGGGAAAGTCCTGCCTTGTATAAACATACTGTATATAAATACCTTAAGCTAGTTAGGAAAACAGTTAGCTTAATCTGTGATTGCTTATATGATCTATTCACAATATCTCATAAAGAAAACTTATTACTTATTGAACTATTAGTCATTAGATTCTACGAATGCTTTGTCCAGTAGCTTCTCAAAGATTACTAGATGGTTTGCTGTGAGATCTTATATTATGATAAAGCATACCTTCTTAAGTCAATTAACTGCTATTTTTTCATGAAATTATAGAGTCTCTACCAATTCATCTTTATCCTTAAGACAAAGATTGATGCTTTTGAACAACTCGTTGTCGTTTTTAAATATTTCTTTGCATCTTGTGAGATAAAAAGTCACTTTTTGCTAATTGTTTAGTTCTTAATTGCTTTAGTTTTCTTTTGAACCAAGTGTGTTCTACTTTTGAAATGACTTAATATGCTACCTCTTTAGCATTTTATCTTTTTGAAAATCAAGAATTAAGCTATTTTCCTTTTATTTCTAACTTAGAAATTCTGAATCTTCTTCATCATTTTCTTCCTCATAGTCATTATTAGTAATTAAATCGTTTTATTTTATATAGTCTGCAAATCAATTAGGAGTTAATTAATTTTCTACTGTCTTTTTGAACTGTCTCTTAATGATAGAAGGAGAAGTAAAAATAGGACTTTGTACTTCACTTTGCTTAGCTTTTTAGCATTTAATCCTTTTTTTGGTTTATGGAGTTCTTATCTTACTTCTAGCTTATTATTTAGGCTATAATTTACTAGAGGAATTTACTTCTTTTGGAGATTCTTAATTTCTTTAATCTTTTGTACCATTCTAACTATCCGAATGTGCTTCTTCATTTATAGAACAATCTTCATTTTCATTTCCCTAATGCTAACTCTTAATTTAGAGAAGACTGTTTAGAATTGAGTCTCCAATATTTGGAGCAGTAGTTTAAAAATTTTCAGATTTTTGATCAATTTACTCCTTTTAGTGTCTTTTAAGTTAGCCTTCTTTATATGAATCTTACACTTTTTCAGTCTATACTTTTACCTTCTAGCTCTTAATAATGTTAACCTTTTTGACCTTTTAACAATGTCTTTTGTTATTAACTTTGTTAGATGCTATAAATTTCTCATATTAAAGCTCAATTTTAGGATCTAATTTGCTTTGACTTAAATCCACTGATTTGTTTCCCTTTTGGCTTTTAGTAAGACATTTTTTTTTACTTTTCTTGCTTTTTATTTTCTTAGCATTGTACTATTAATCAGTTTAGATGATCTATGATGAGTTAAGCATACCAAAACTAGCACTATTAGAACTTCGATTGGTACTAAGATTATAATTTTGACTGGTACTTGAAACTGATATCTCTTTTTCTGAATCCTTATCTTATAAATATTTTCAATTAGGTTGTTCATACTCCGTAAATCAAAAAGAGCAGGAGCCTATATCTAGGTTTTCGCAGTATTTGCTTAATTATATTTCTATCTATTTGATACTCAATTCTTATCTTTGCAACCTCTATTTCCCTTTTAATTTATCCTTATAGGTATAAATAGAAGGACTATCTTCCTATATTTATCTTCAACCTCCTTTTATTTTTGTTCCTTCTTACGGGTTCTTTTTTCCTTTTTAATCAACATCTTAAAAAAGAGTCGAAATAATTGAAGGTAGTTAGACTTTCTTATGACTAGGTTAAGTTTGTAGCGATAATTAGTAATCTCAACTCTTATTGATATAGTCTTAATACTGCTTTTACTCCTAACTCTAATCAAGCAGATTTTCCTTATCTCTCTAATTCAATTACTTATTACCTTAAATATCTCCTTCTTACTAGGTCATCTAGAAGTTTGAATTTTACAAATTGGCGTAAAATTCTGTTTGTGTACTTTAAGCAAAATCCAATGATTTTGCAGCAAGTTTAGATTTAATTTACCTTTATTATTATTCATTTGGAAAAGCATCAAGCATTGCTTTTACTTACCTTTTGCCTTATAAAACCTAATTTTTCGATTTGATATAGCACTACTTAGTGGCGTTAATTTATCTTTCTAAAAATTAATCTTCTGAAACTATTTTTTGAGTCATATTATTTATCCTTAATACTTAACTTTAAACGGTTTTTAAATTCACGCACTCTTTCATATCACTAGCTCTAAGACACCCACTTTTCATCATCTTACTACTATTTATTTCTCTCTCTCATTCCTATTTACTAGCCCCTGAAGATTCAGTAATATACCAACTAACTTATAATAGAAGTGAATTAAAAACTGGCATAATAATATCTTAATATAAGTGTATTTATTTAACAGTCTGCATTTAACTACTTGATACACTTTCTTATTAGCTGCCTACAAGAAAGTTTAACTCTATATGCTTTTGCTTTAGTATAAAGCTAATAAATCTTCCTAGTACTAGCTTTATAACTACTTCCATTGCTCTTATTTATAAGCTACTCTTGACTTTGCTTTGTTATACTCAAGCTTTAGTAAGTCTTTAATAGCAAAAATAGGGATTAAAGGTATATTTTATAGTATTTTGCTTCTATACTTTTACCTCTTTGACTTAGTTTGATTATAAATGAAATACTATTAGATTCTATTAAATCAAGTCTAAACAAGGAAGTCTAATTTAGATAGAATGACTAGAGCTTCTGACTGGAAATATTTGACGAATTAAGAAATGGAAATTCTAATTAGCTAGTTTAACTAGGAGCTAGCTTGTAGAGATTAGATCACTTAGTAATTAAATTAAAACCCTACTCTAAGCAATTTCAATGCTTCTTAAGAACTATAAACTAGCTAAGTAGCTTAATCTATAAAGTAGAGCCAGATAGGATAAAGCTGAGATAGTGATCAGTAGCAGGATAATAGAGATACTGGTACAAACTAGCAATTGCTGAAGCAAACTAGCACCAATTAAAATAGAGAACGATCTATAGAACAAATGAGTCAGTTGCTATAAGTTAATAATGAATTCAATTCTTAAATAGAGAGCTAAACAAAAGCTTAACTTCTAGAAAAGAACTGCATTAAATCTTAAATAAGTCTTCCCTTTAGCTATGTGAAAGTATACAAGTGTATCCCTTGCAATATACTTCTAACCAATGTATAGATAAAAAATCATTGTAAGTAAAAACAGCATAAACTAAGTACACTGAACTACAAACTAAGAAACTTAGAAATTAGAATTGAAAATAGTTGAAGTCTTAATTTGATATTAATTAATAGACTAAATTCATCTACTAAGTTTATCTTTATATGCAACACTAAATGGTATTATTGAGCTTCCATATATCCTTCTTATCCTACTATGATTTGCTTATACTTTATGGCATTAAAATAATAGTGAATGTAAACTCCTATCATTTAAGATAAGCTATTTTATTAGATTAGCTTAGTCACTTACTTTTTTATCTTAATAGCTTAAGCTAGAAAAATAGAGAATGACAGCTTAAAGAAAGTTAAAGCCCAGAAGCTATAAATCATCTATTAGTCATTACCTATAAGCTGTTGTTCTAATTTCAAATTCAAAGCTGCTCTCCTTATTTACTTCCTTCACTTATTATATTTTTATCTTAAGCTTATCATAAATTTATCCATTTTTAGCTGTTTTGCTGATAAGAGCAAATTATAATTTTGATGGAGTATATGAAAGGCTATGTAAGACTTGCTAATATGAAATATAGAATATGATAGTTATATGAAGTGCTAAAAGCGGAGCTTTAGATAATTTTCAAGGTTTAAGTAATTCTAATTAGTAGCATAGGCAATGTATGGGGATATAATCTAACCCTTTCAAAATAAAAGCTAATCTTTGATAATAGCTATTATATATATAGTTAGTAGCATCTACAATCAGTCTTAGTTCATTTTTACGAATGCAATCATACTAAACTAACTGAGAAGCTATACTCTCTTATATCAAAAGGGTATAAGAGCTTCTTGTCTATACCTTTATCTTATTATTTATTGCTTTTATCTCTTTTTATTCTAACATAGTAAAAATATCTTAAACGTACTTAATTCCATAAACAATTAGCAAAGCAAGGGTTATAATATTAGAAGGGTAGTTTATGTTGTATCCAATAATTTAATAGAAGTGGATAATAAATCTAGAAGGATTTTGAGATACTCAGGTAAATCTCTTTTCTATCTGGTCTAAATAAATTAACTAAAGACTTAGATTAATTAATAGATACAGCAATCTTAACTTAATGGCTTGCTAATCTTTAAGGTAACTACAGTTGTATTGACCTATTGAAGCATTTAAGTCTTTCACACAAGCTATAAATTCCTTTACACGTTGTATAGCTTTTTAGCTTTATATTTACAACCTTCATCAATATCCATATTCTAATCTAACCCTTCTAACTATCTAGTAGTTAGTCTAGTATAAGAATCTATAGAAGCTAAAGGCATAGACAGAGTATATAGGTAGAGGTATGTGTAAGAGTGATAGATGTGATGAATAAATAGAAATAAGTTAAAATAAGATGGATTATTCGCTAATCAAATGCCCAGCTTGTGACAACTTCTATGACGAAGACTTCCATCTGCCTAAAACTCTTAACTGTGGACATACCGTTTGCTATTCTTGTATAGACTAGCTAGATCAATATGATATCTCCTTCTGCTGTATTTCTCAAGCAAATACAGCTGATAAGAATAAACTGAATACCAACTTTTTAGTTCTAGACTATATTAAGAAGATGTAGCAGATAAATGCTAGCTAAGAAGAAGAGACTTTCTAGTACTAGTAGTAATATAGGTAGTTCACTCCAACTAAAGTAACTAAGCAGTCCAAAAAAATTAAAAAATACGACTAAAGCGAAAAGATGCCTGGAAACCTTTCACCTTAATAAAGGCTTTTAAACTAGAGTCAGAATATTAGTAAAGTAAAGCAAATAGAAACTAAGTAACTGCCAACTGAAAATATGCAGTAGATAACTGCAAATGTAGTCCACTTATAGAAAAACCTAGAGTCTGAAAAATAAATCTACATGACATCTATTGAAAAGAGAATAGAAGGTATTGAGTAAATGCTACTCAATAAAAGAGACGAGTCTAATGAAATTAGTTTAGTAGTCTAGGAAAAAAATCAGTAGATTGTAAACCTAGAAGGCTAGCTACAGAAATAGCAGTAGGAGCTACAACTAAAGAAAGAAAAAATCAAGAATCTTAAGTAAATCATACAAGAAAGAGAAAAGGAAACAGAGCAGGTTAAAATGATCAGTCAAAGCTAAGATTAAAAAATTCAGATTGTTGAGTAAGAAAATTTAGATCTGAAACAACAAATAACTAAGCTTAAGTAATAAATGTCTAAACTAAGTCAGGAAATTACAACTAAGGATTCTGCTTCTCAAAGTATGGATATAAGACTTAAAAACAGCGAGAAGGAAGCGAAAAAGTGATAAGAAAAGCTGAACTTGCTTAAAGAATAATAGTGACTCGAGTCTGAAAAGAATAAGAATCTAATACTGGAGTAAGATGAGTATATCTCTCAATTAGAAGCAAAATAGCTCTAGTATCAAAATCAAATTGAGCAATATGAGCATAGAATCACTATTCTAGCTGAAGAAAATAAATAAGAAGAAGAAATAAAGAAAAACTACCAGCTTTAAAAATTGAATGAAGTATAATCATAAGAAATCGAAAGACTTACTAGAGAAAACGTAGAAAAGAGCGAA
Organism: Loxodes magnus; assembly: GCA_946699065.1. Classification (NCBI taxonomy): domain Eukaryota; phylum Ciliophora; class Karyorelictea; order Loxodida; family Loxodidae; genus Loxodes; species Loxodes magnus. Next base: position 93,468 of record CAMPDV010000125.1, on the reverse strand, counting down.
TAGTTTAACAATATTGATAAAATGATGAAAGATCTATTATTCTAAAAAGAGATAGTTTAGTAGAAGCTATTAAGAAGTGATCTTGAATTGAAAAAGTAAAAAGAGGCTAATCAAGAATTGCTGAAAGCTAAATAAGAAGCAAATCTAAAAGATTAGACTTAATAGCTTCAAGCTTTGAAAGAGGAAATTTAGAACTTAAAGTTTTAGCTTTAGGATCTTTCATAAGACAATAGGTATCTCAAATAAATGAATACTTAATATGAAGAAAACAAATAAAAGCAGGAATAGTATATATATCGCCTAGAAAACGAAATAGATGCCTTTTAAAAGCAAAATGAAAGCGTAAAAGTATCAGAATCCTAAGAAAACCAAATTGCTAAGTTAAATAATGAAATTAGATTCTTAAAAGAATAACTTCAAGAGGTAACTGAAAAATGCTAATGTAAGCAAATAGATGAAGAATTCATGTTGTTGCTTCAATTTTTATATGAAGTTAAATTGGTGGTTGCTAAAAATGCAATTAACTAGTTACCAAGTGAATTCTTGCAGAATCCCAAAATGATGAGTGATAACGAAACTTCAATGGTGGGAAAAATTTAGGTAGTAGTTTTGCAACTGAAGTAAATAATATCAGCTCTAAAAGAGAAATAATAAGGGGAATTAGATTATAGCCAAGGTAGAATATAACCTCAGTAAGAAAGATTCAATACATTCTCTAATGAAAAGTTTCACGAGCAAATGGAAAATAAGCAGAGACAGCCATCTTATTAATTCAAGAATGAATAGAAACAGACTGAATGGAGTCCTTACCAGTAAAAAGATATAAGTGAAGTTATACGAAAAAGAAGAAATTAAAGTCCAGTATTAACATAAAGGCAAAATGAAATGGGTAATCCAAACTATTAGCAGTAAAAGATAATGATGGACGTTTAGCAGCAAGATTAGTATGATTTTGCTACTAAAAGAAAAGATTTCAATCGTTTGAAAGAATAAATAAGAGAAAGTAAGTTTATGTGATGAGCTACAGTTATTATATTTATATTTCAATTTTTATTTATATTCATAACTAAAATTAACATTCGCACTTAAGAGTCCAAAATTATCTTATTATACTTAATCAAGTCTATCACATTTGAGCAAACCCACTATTCTCTTTAAGTCATCGAGTTAACTAAAGGCTAAAATAAAATTTCCAACTATCTTATACCAAGCTATTTTCACACCCTCTATTAGGGATAATAAATCCCTAGAGATTAGAAATATATACTAGAACAATATATTGGTCTGAACTATACCATAATATTTAGATTGGGATCATAATTTTTACTAGCGAAACAAGAAATACCAAAAGCAATATATAGTAAATAGTATTTTACTTATTTGGAAAAAAAGACTTCATACATACCGAACGCCATAAGGTATATAGAATATATCTAATCATACCTAAAATTTTGTATAATACAGTATTATTGCTATTGCCTCTATTAAGGTGTATAAGTTACCTTCATTTAATTAGTTTAATATCATTAGTGGATATCCAGGTAATCCTTTCTATTTCAGGATATATAAGTAACTAAAATTTGAAGCTAGAAGAAATAAGATTAGATATACATATCACTTATATAGATATGTTATCATTAATGTCTTAATTATATAGCAGTAAAGGATTTAGAGCATAAAACTTAAATGCTGAATAGCTTTTTTTATTCCTTTAAATTTGATGATTTCAAGAATAAAATTTTGAGCTATTTTACTTAATAGAATTCATTAAAAGTCGTTGAATGGATTTATAAAGCTCACTTGGTAGTGAAAGATAGCTTTTAGATGGTGATTGCAGTTCTGAGCAAGATTAGTATTTAGACTTGAATAATTGAATAGTTTTGATAACGGTTTCTAGTGTTTCTATAGTTTCTTCGATATTTATGATATTTACTATTTTATGGATTAGGGAACTAAGAAACTTTCAGAACTCTTTTATAGTGAATCTTTAGATATGTGATTTAATGCTTTCAATTGGAATGATATTTGAACCTTTGATTAAGGAAGTGTAGTTTTTTTGTATGACTTAAGCCTTCTTTATTTCTTATTTCTCTCTAAGTTCTTTTTGTTGGTCTATTTGTGTGAGTTATAGATTGTATCTCAAAATTTGCTCAGATGCTAGTTCTTGCATTAAACCAGTATCTGCACAAAATCTTCACTTATATAAGAAATACTTCTGAGCTTTCGCTTATATACTACCTTTATACCCTGCATCATATCCTATATTAAACGATAATTATGGTATAACGGATGATGGTTGATGCTGAATTTAAAGTAAAGCAAGTAAAGGAAGATAAGGCTTAATTAGAATATACGTTCTATATGGTCCATACATACTATCACTCATACTGATTTGCTATTTGTATAGAAAATGTATGCTTAAACTCTATAACATATAGGATGACCCTCAAATTATGGAATTAGATGAGGAGATTCAGTAGAAAATAAGATAAAAGACTTCCTATCTTCTGAAATATCCCTTTATTTTGCTAGTTACTTGGACACCACTTTGCATCATTCGTATAATTGAAATTTATGCATGTGTCCCTAAGATTATATCAGGCTTCGCTTTGAGTATGGCTTCAGCTTAAGGTTTTTTAAATGCACTAGTTTATGGTTCTTATGAAGAAGTGTTTACAAAAATAAGGAATAAGATTAAGCGTTATAATTAGTAAGATAATTAAGTTGACTAAATAATGAGTTCAGTACTACTTAGATCATCTGCGGATTCAGGATTTAATAACAGTGTTATTAACTCCAATAGATTCTAGATCTGAAAATAGAACCTTAAGTTATATCTAAGTGCTTTTACTTATTAATCTTTTACCCTCATATGCTTTTTTTATATCTTTTTAATATCTCAGTAAATTCCGTTATTACCTACTATGAAAACAAATCCATCAATTGATCTAATTTCTCAAAAATAAAAGCAAGGTTGGAGTAAAAAAAGGATTGAATTACTTAGCTATAAATTACATCAACTACAATCTTCAAATGTAGTAGAATCTATTGTTACTTTAACTACTTAGAAGCTAATAGTCACTTTATCCTATATTTCTTTTTGCTTAGCTTTAATATTCAAATATAATCAATTAAATCTCCATATAGTCGTATTTTATTTGCTACATTTAAAAAGAAGATTCCACTCTTAGAATTACGAATTGACATATAAATTTTGAAGCTATTGTTTTGATTATAAGGTAATTAGTAAAGTAGTATATATGTTAAGTATTCGTTAAGTGAATTTAATAAAATCAATCCTATTATAGTAGACAAAGAGTCTTCTACTCATTTACTCTACAGCTTTATTATTCCCTACCTATTGCTATACCCAGTTGTAATAAAATCTTCTGTCTCTAGCCAAGTTAGTCTAACTTAATACCTAATTATATCATATATAATAAGTAGCAAATTCTAGTTTAATAGAGTAAGAAATTGAGTAAATTAGTATAGTATCTAGTAGAATTAAAATTAGAGTATTATCTACTGCTTTTAGTACTAAGCGCTATTTTATTTATTATTCTTTAGTAAAAATTATTAATCTAAGTATAATGTTCATTCATCTCAAACCTATACTCTAAAGGTTTTAACCTAGAACTTGCTAATACTGAACTGGAATCCGTTTTCAGATACTTGTACTTCTTATGATGTTATGTTCTCTAAACCATCGCAATGGAACACTTTTTTAACTTGAATACTGTTCATTAGTTTGATCTTAACGTTGGAATAGTTTCCTCCATAAGTTTCATAAACTCTGATCACAATTTCCTTTACCTATTCATTTTGGTTCTAGCTTTCGTGTAAGTATTTAACACAAGAAAGTCTAACATTTGGGTTACTTATTTCTAAGAAATGCTAGTTTTGGTTAATTTTACCATTAGAAGTAAAAAGAACTGGAATGTTGAACTATTTGGCAGTTTGTACTATGTTAAGCTTCTAAATTTGTCCATTATGAGGATAAATTGCATAATCAAAGGTATGAGTTCCCATGTCAGCTATTTCACTTGGAGATTTACTTGATCTAAGTAAAGTCAATTCTAGAGCTCCAAAATGAATGTTATATCCATATTTGCAGTTATTCATCAAACTTACTCCATAATTTGCTTAGGATAGATCTGCCCAAGTGTGTCCACATGTTTCAAATTTAGCAGCATCCCACTATGTATTGAAGTGCGTTGGTCGGCTAAGCATTCCAAATTAGATTTCGAAGTTAGCTTGGTCAGAATTAATAACAGTTGGAAACTTGACTTTTAAGCATTTATGAGTTTCATGCCATTCTACTTCATTTTTAAAAGTGATATAAGGATGAATGGCAGAAATGATAATGTTTTACTTAATTCTAGATTCATTAGAAATCTTATAGCTGAATTATAAGTTTATTATCAATTATCCTTACTCTAATATTTTATGTTCAACCATTTCATCTACTGAACTTCCCATATTCAAGTGATAGGCTTCGATATCCCAAGCATCCCAATATAGACCGATATCTTCGTATAAATTGAATACATTTCCTTATCCTTTTATTAGGTTTTCTTCAAATTCGCTGTTTAATAATCTTAGATAGGTAACTCTACCATTCTAGTTAATTATGGTTTCAAAGTATTGGTTCTTAATCAAATATTCTTATTCTTTTTACTAGAATTGAATTGGAGTTATGTCTTGAATCAAGAAGTCTGAAGCATTATATACTCCTAGTCCTGGAAGCTTAACTGCATAGTAGTTTGTTTCATTGAATTTTTACAAAGCTTATGCTCCATTAATCTAAATGTTTGTCTTAATTACTTAAACGTTCTCTCCGTCAGTACTGTTAAACACTACTATATTGCTTTAATCTTTTTGCGTTCCTTCATCAAGTAGACTTTATATTTCCTACTAAACCATATCTAAATTTTTCTATAGCATAGGTAAAACCTCTTCATATACTTCTTTTATACATGTTCCTGGAAGAACGTCATGGAACTGTGCACATAATAACTCTTTCCAATAATTTTCGTAGTTTTATGATAACTATTTTTGGTTAAAGACTGATAGAATTTCAAGATTGACTAGTTGAATTTCAAGCTACCTATTTAGTTTTTTAAGTAACGACTATGTAGTATAAGTTCCTCTATGCAGTTCGAAATATAGTTCTCCAATCCATTAAGGCAGCTTCTAAATATTCTGGACAAGGTTTTCGAAAACTTTTTCGATATGATCAGATTATACATTTGGTAACCCTTGGATGCTTTTTAGTCTTTTCAATCTTTCTAACATTTCTGCGATTGGTCCACCACCACCATCTCCATGACCATAAAGAAGCAAAGATTTTTGCGTTACTCCTGATTATGCATTATTTTAAATACTATCGATTATTTCTTTTGCATAGCATTATGAATTATAGGTATCAGAAGGAGGAAAATGAGCAATAACTTATGTTCCATCAATTCCTTACCAAACAAAGCTTTTATGTGGAAATTTGTTAATTAAATTCCAACTCAATTTTTAAGTTAAGAAATACTCAATTCCGCAATGCTTCATTATTTAAGGTAACTAAGCACTATATCCAAAAGTATCTGGCATGAAGAAGCATTTACAGTAATTTCCGAAATGCTTTTTGAAAAAATGCTAGCCATATAAGAATTATCTAACCATTGCTTCCCCGTTTGGAATATTACCATCAAACTCTACCCAAGTTCCACCTACAGGTAAAAATCTTGGCTAATTTTGTATTTTCTTGAATACTTCTGGTTGGTATTTCAATAGTCATTCATATTGCTAAGCTTAGCTGGCAGTGAATAATAGATCAGGATATATGTTCATTAGTTCTAACTAAGAAGACCATGATCTAATGACTTTTCTCTTAGTTTATTAATAATCCCATAACCATGCTGTATCTATATGGCAGTGACCTAAAGAAATCACAGTATGATAGTTTTCACTTGGATTTTTCAACCTATAAAACTCTTCGCTTACTTTCTTTGCAATAGGATAAGTTTCTCTCTTTCCAACTCTGATAATATCACTCATTTCATTTGCCTTATAAAGTGCTTCTGTTTATCTCATATTTTACTCTAAAGCCACTTGCTTTATTATATAATAATCCCAATATAAATCAAAGGCTAATCTGTCAAATATAGCTACATGGCATTAGGATACTTGATACTTCTTTGTTTCAGCTGGGTGTATAGGATGAATTCCTTCTACTAGTCCAAAATCACCCATACAAACCATCTCAACCCAAAACTCGCATCTAGTGAGTTCTCTAAAGTTTTTCCTGTATAAGATATAAAATTTCCTTAAGTTTCCACCTCCACAAAAACCTGTTAATGCAACACCATTTGCATCAAACAGAGTTGCTTCAGTTTCTGAACACCAAATGAAATGTATTTCTTTTTAGTTATCCTATTCAACTTAATCTATATATTCCTATGGTATTTCTATGCTTATTTTAAACCAAAAAGCACACCATCCTGGTCCAAAATCTAGATTCTAATTTAACTGAATTTCCGTCAGTTGAAGCTATTTAACTTGGTCAACGTTAAGGATTTCATTCTAGGCAGTTGACACTAAAATTTATTTAGCAGGTTACGAAGAAAGGTAAAACTGAGAATCTAAGTTAATTTTCTAAGACTTAGGATAAGATTTTCCACTTTCCAGCAGATCTAGTCTCTCTTTACTTAACCTTTCCGAAAACCACATTTTAAAAATAAGTAAATCTATTAAAATTAAATTCGTGGTACTTAAAGCAAAAGCAGGATTAGCTAATTTAATGTCTGAAGTCTATAATAGAAATGATCATTCTTTATCAAGCTGATTATGCTATTAATCAATCTTAACTAAGGCTTTAAATTTAAACTTAATATGTCATTAAAGTTATCCAAGGCATAGGCTTATTTTCTTAAGACTCTAATCAAACAAGATGAGCTTAGTTTTTATAAATAGAGGGTAAAAAGATTCTGGAACAAGAGTAATAAAAATGTAAAAGACGTAAGATAGCTTTGATTATGCTTATCTAGTATTTAATTAAATTAAGTCCAACTTACTAATTTCCTTTTAAGAAAAGAACAGTCAAGAGATTAATTAAATCACTCACTATTAATATAAAACCATTTCAATTTTAAGATCCAAATAAATGATTAGATACTAGGATTATTCCATACTATAGAAATCCTATCACCTTTAATAGACTCAATAATGGTTTAATTTAAAGCACTTTTGATTAGTTGAACTAATAAAGTTTAATTTGATTTGCTAAATCCAAATACTTTGAAAGCAACTGATATTGAAACAAGTAATGAGAAAGACTATATATACTAAAAGCTTTGATCTTTTCATATATCCAATAATAAATTTTATAGATGACAATTCATTATTTTACTTCTTATGCACTGTTTGATAGATATATACATATTCTATCCTAACTTTAAATAATGACTTAGTTTCTTATCTTATACTAAGAAAGCTATTTATTTGATATGCTGACTAGATAGTTATGATTGATTAAGCTTAAGATAAAAACTATTTATTTATCAAATTAAAGTTTACTTTGTATTGATTCAATTCATTTGTGATTCCTAAGTTTTGATATTTTCGAATTCTTCAATGCTTTTTATTTCTGTTGCGAAAATTTCATGCAATTTATTAATGGCACTCGCATGATAGTGCATCTAAGCTGAAATAAAATGTTGCAGCATAACAGTGAAATCTTGTAATTTCTATGTTTCAAAATTGCCAAATTTATTTTCAGTGAATACGATTTCCTACTGTAACTGTTACTCCTTATTCTTGATGTTATTCTAAAGCTAGCTAATTTTAGTTTAGTTTGCTCCTTATTAATTTTATAGTTTAGTCAGTTACTTTACTTCTAAATTCTTTTCTTACTGTAATTTCTAAGTTTGCTTTATTTAATCCTTAAACTGCTTTATTTTCTAAGGGTATGATTCAATCATATACTAGCATGTTTTTTTAATATGCTCCACAGAATTTTAATGAGCGAATTCTATATCCGAAATTTTTTGTGCATAGCAACTAAGTAATTTTTTGAACTATTCTGAAATTTCTTACTATGATATCAATTTCCAAATTTCAGCGAAGTCATTTCTAGCCTTTATCATTTTTTCTTCGCTTTTAATAATCTTTTTAAACAGCTTTTTCCATTTTTCTATCTTACTCAATTCATTTTCTAGGTTTTCAGAGAATGTTCTATTCTATTCTTGCTCCATTTTACAATTAGCCTCTAGCTTTATTTATTTAAAGCCTTTAATTTAGTCTTTAAGTCAAAAAGCACTTTTTTAATACCTTAATTGAACTTTTATTATTTACTTGTCCTCGTTTGCTTCGAACAAGAGTTACTACTGCTTAATGATAAAAATGATAATTCAAGATAAAAGACTAAGAGCAAAGTATCGAGACACCTTGTTCTCTAATAATGCATCTCTAGTACTATAACCAAAAATAGGGGATTAAAGGATAAACTAAGTTAAAAGTCTAGCCAATTAGTATTTAGTTAATCAACATATTCCATTAGATCTTATCCCTACTTTTCCAAAACAGTTGAAAGGAAAACTGGTTTAAGTCAAAAGTTAACTGTCTTTAACTAGACTAAGTTATAAATTGAGAAAATTTGATTGAAGATAAATAGTCAATCAATAGCTACTTTTTTGGAATATCTATAGTTCTGAATGTGAAAATCAACATATTAGTAAAGTAGTAATCACCAAGAAATAACCTTTCAAATTTAGAATCTAAAAGCTTATTTTTGATTAAGTTACTTCCACTCTAAAATCTAATTAAAACTAGTTAAGGTAAAAGGTAGCTAAAAAGATAAAGCATAATAAAACTACAAAAGTCAATATCTTTAATAGCCTGATAATAATATACTAAATGCTTACGTTTATTAAAATAGGTATATTAAGGAGCTAATATTTAGACTAATATATTCTAAAAGGGTATAAAACTCATTTAGCATGAAAATGGCATTAAATTGGAAATTTTGTTTACAGCTATTTTAATGGATAATTGTCTTTAAGTTCCAATCTCCAGTATAATCTTTAAATGCTAACTTTTGGATAATTTTTTTCGTATTATCTTTAAAATAACTAAGCGCTTTATAAGGAGTTTCTAGGGTTATACAAGTTTAGATAAAGCTAAATTTACGATACATATAGATTGTTAAGTAAGAGATCAATTAATTCGATTTTTTACTTGTGTAAAGTAACTTTAATACCATAATTATATAATGTAAGTGATGCTAGAAGACTATTTATTTACATTTATCAAGTCTTAATATTGAATATTCTAATGGTACTTATGAAAAAAAAGGTGAGTTAGTAGAACGGAATCATTATATTAATAAATTAAGTATTCTTCTTTCAGGAAAGGCTAAAGTGATGTTCTTTTATTTTATTTGGAGAGGAATTATTACTTTCACTTCCTTTATCATTTGACATAAAGCTTTAACTAAAGTAAAAATTGGCTTAATCTGTTTAAGGTTCCATCATGTAAACAAAGTCTTAAAACGTTATTTTTCCATCTGAAGTTACATCATTAATCATTTATTCTACTTCCTGGTCACTTACTTTTTTAGCCAACCTTTTAAGAGCTTACTTCAAATTTTCTTTGGTTATAAATCCTGACTTCTACTTGTCAAAAAAATTAAAAGCGCCCCATAATTTTTCTTCATCCATATATATCTTACTATGCAAAGAGGCAGCAATAAATTCAGTATACATTAGCTTTCCACTACTCATTCAACTTAGTGATTAAAACAATTTCTATATTTCGTCACACACATTGAAATATCCATTTTCTTGCATTGCTTTTTCAAGTTCCTAAACACTAATAAAGCCTGTCTTGTCTTTATCAATAGAGTTAAATATCTTGTTTAGTTATTGAATTTCCTTAACTTATAAAGTTCTGACTATAACGTTCATAACTTCTTTTTTAAGCCTCACATCAGCTCTATACTCTCTTAGGTTTTCAAATATTTGGCGAGGTATTTTGCAATTTTATTATTGAGAGTTCTAAATTCAGTGGTGGTTTAAAACGTTATTCAAGGTAATTCTTTTCTTCGGATCTTTTTATAGCATTTGTATTATTAGATCTTTAGCGTCTTAGCTTACTATCTCTCAGCATTTCCCAAAAAACTCTAGTTTACCATTTAACACTCTTCTATATACTTCTCCTGAAGTTTAACCTCCAAATGGTAAATTTCCACTAAGAAGAGCGTATAGAATTATTCCAAGAGATCATATATCACATTCTTTACCATACCCTTGAGATTTGTTTGCTTGTATTACTTCTGGTGCTACATAGAGAGGAGTCCCCACTATTGTTTTGAGGACTTTTCGGTTTTTTTGAAATCTGTTAGAAAGACCAAAATCTATAAGTTTGATTTCAGCGTCTTAATCCTTAGTATCAAACATAAAGTTTTCAGGTTTTAAATCTCGATGAACTATTTAGTTTATATGTAGGTGCTAAACAGCACTCACCATCTTAGTAAACAATAAAGCTGCTTCTTTTTCGGTAAAGACTCCTTTACTAACAATTCTATCTAGCAGTTCTCCTCCTTCACATAACTCCATTACAATATGAAAGTATTTCTCATCATCATAAGCTTCGTAAACTTTTATTATATTAGGATGATCAACTTAAACTAGTAGCTCCACTTCTCTTTTTAAAAATTCTAGGTTATTCTTTAGATTTGCCTTTGCTATAGTCTTAACAGCATAGCTCCTTTAGTGTGTACTTTCATACTCAAATGGTATTCTATGCTATACCTTTCTCACAGTGCCAAATTTTCCATGACCTATTACTTCACCAAATTTATAATCCAGCCATATATCTTTACATCAAATAAGCTTACCTTTTGTCAAAACAAACCCAGATAGCGAGTATTTATTAGAAGTTAATTTAACTAGCTATAAGTTCTCTATCTAGTCAAGTTAAATTTTCATTTCTTCTGAAGTTCTTAGCTTCTTACTGGCGTTTGCTGATAACAAAGGGGCTTATATTAAAGCTTTTCTAGGTTACATGATAAACTTTTAAAATATTTCAAAGGTAATCTATTAATTACTCCCTATTTCTGAAATTAACTCCCTTACTTAGCAAGCGCTTAATTATTTCCCTAGCAGAGAAAGGCTTCATTATAGACTTTCCTTTTAGATTATTTCACGATCTTTGCTAAACTACTTAAAGGCTAAAAATAGCTACTCTTCTTTTAGTTGAGTAAAGTCATATACAGCTGAGATAAACTCAGAGTAGCTTATTTTATCTTCAAATAAATCAATTAGGTTCATTATTTCGCTACGACACAGCTTTATACCTACTTTCTTCATTTCAGATTACAAAATTTGTACGTTAATTTTGCTTTCACTCACAGGATTGAGATATAAATAAGCTCCATTTAAATGAACCAAATCTTAACTATCATATCCAACATTCTTGAAGATAAACTTGAGAGCTTCTTTTTTAAATGGATGTTCAAGCTTAAATTCATATAAGTTTTAGAAGATACTCTTCTCTATCTACACTTTATTTTAGACTTGAAACCATTCATGCTCTATAATCATCTATAAGCTAAATCTTTCATCTGGATCTTTTGATAATAAGTTTTCTATTAACGATTTTACCTCAACACTAACGTATTCTCAGCATTGATAGTTCATATCAATGTCATTTTCAATTATAGCTTTATGAACATCTTACTCCTTATCTGAAAAAGGGTGCTTCCCACTAATCATTTAGTTGAGTAAAATTCCCAATTATCATATTTCGCTTTTATTGGAGTAGATTTATGTAGTAATATACTCTGGAGGGAAGTTTACTTATTAGGCATATACTTAAATTTAGCCGTTGTCAGTTTAAACTTATCAAGTGTTAATCATCTTAACCTCCCCTGTAGCTTTATTTAGTATAAATGAATCGGCACAAATATTTGTATGTATCAAATTTTTGGAGCGTAAGTGCAATAATGAATTCACTACTTGCATAAAAACTGGAAGCGCATTTCATTCAGTAAATTTATTCTCTTTATTAATTATCTCTTATATACTCAATCCTTAGCAGAACTCAGTAACCAAGTGTAACTAGAATGCATCTTCGTAACTTCTAAACAGCTTGCAAATATTAGGATGATCTAGGCCTGATATAATTTGCAGTTCGTTATTTAGCTGCTTTATTTAATTGTTCTAGATATATTGATTCTCTGTTTACTTTGTAAAGGATTTCACTATAAACTTAATTGATGGATTATCACATCGTATTTAAGCCTCACGTATCGCTACATTTTCATATTCTTTTATCAGATTTCCTAAAACAAAATCTTGCTTGATATCTAATTTAAACCTTACCTTTTTAAAGAGTAGTAGAATGAGTTTATTGTTCAGATAATATAAATAAATCATTTTCACTTTCACTTCCACTGCTGGCAGATTGAGTAATCTATATATCATAATTTTCCATGCTTATTTAACTTATTTTATAGAATGAACTATAATTAGACTATTTTAGCTTATCTATATATATCTCTTATTCAAATACTATTATTTTTGGTTATTTTATTGTATCTCCTTATTCAACATCAATAATACCTCTTCCTTCACTTTTTAATACGCTATTTTTTTAAGTTTACTCAAGGGAGTTATTAGACTAATATGCTGGCTTAAATGTTTAAAGCTAGCTAAAGGGATTATTATGGTCTATTTCATTCTGAGTATAAATCATAATAGCTTTATACTTTTAGTTAGTAAGCGAAGCTTATTTACTTTAAGTTACTTAACTAGGGTAATTAATCTAGTGCTTACGTTTCGTTTTTTATTAGCTCATTAACTTATCAATATTAGTAGCATAGCAGGCTATTATATGTTATTTAGGTTAGTGAATATTAAACCTTTTAGAACAGAGATTTAGGAAATAACTACCCTTTTTCCCTTTGGCGAATTACTTAAGTTTAAATATTTGTAGCGAAAGTTTAAACTTAGTCCTAAAAGTAAAATCATAAGCTAAGATAAGCTTGGATATTATAGTTAAGCACATCCTAGTTAGTTTGTTATTAACTTATCTCTTTTAATAGCAGTTTATATGATATGGTATGATAAGACACTATGAATAAAATGAAGAGGAAGCATTTAAATTAGCCTTTGATTATCTTAGTGTATTTTTGGGTATAAATAGTGCAAAATATGTGATGATTGCATTGTCTATTGTACTATTAATTATCAAAATGATATTTTAAACCTCCATGTTAAGTATATCTCTACTTGATTAAACCTTCTTATATCTAAACTGTTTATAGTAAGAATATAGAAAGATACAGTGTGTCTAGGTTTTAAAGCATCGTATTATTAATATAGGCTATAGTATCTATTTTAATATCTAGATTTGATCCTTATCTTACCCTTTTTCTAGAGTTCTTATAACTTCAGTAGTTTGCTATAAATATATGACAGTAAGTTGTACGAAACTAGACTTGAAGTATTATTAACATACAGTATTTAAATGCTTAACTAGGATTGCATTCTATTAGTAATAGCTGCAAGTAAAACCTTAACGTATAAATTACCTGCAATAGGTTTTAAGTCAATTCTTTACTTTACTGGCAAAAATTGAATATCAATTTGGAGTATAATAGTAATTTAAGGAGAGGAAGGGAGTGATTAATTAGGTAATTGACTTAAAATATAGAAATGGAAGTCAAAGAGTAAAGTAAAATAAGAAATTAATGAGGAGTGCTATAAATTTAATTTCACCTATTTTAATTGCTATTCTACTAAGGGAATGTTATTCCTGTTTGCTGTCTTTAGTTATCTAGCAAATTTTAAATCTACCCTTGCATTTTTTCTGAATAGTAAACTTTTGCTTCTCTATGTTCTTATATTATAGCACAGCAATGACAGCACCAATGAGCACAGACATCGTTTATGCAACCTCCTTAAATTCCCATTACACTTCTAATTTTTCCTCTGTTAACAGGATAGCAAATACATGGAAATAAAAAGACACAACAAGATCTCAAGCAAGGACTATTATCTTATATTAACTGAAAACTACTAAAAGTTATCCAACAGCTGGTAATATAAGGACAACATAATAAAAAGCAACAAAGGATAGGCTCTTCACAACATCCACACAGTCTATGAGTCCACTATTTTGATTGTGACATTTATTTATTAGCCTTCCTAGTTAAAATATACTTACTTATCCATAAAATGAAAGTAAAGCTTCTTTATCTTATTAATTAAAGCTACTCTAGCATTAGTTTTGTCTCAGATACTCTTATCTATCAGTCTCTCCATCTAATTCCTTTATTACTTTTATGAAGTTTCTTTCTATTTAATTGTTTATGACTGCAATGAAAATAGCTTGACTTTAATATTTCCCTGAGTTTGATAGCTAAATAATTAAGGAAATTAACAGGCAAAGTAAAATGAAAAGGTATTAAACTTAGAGAGTTCTTTAGGAAAACTAAAGAGCTAAAAGGGCATCTGAATTTATTACTATGACAGTAAGGCGCTTTTTTTTATGATTTGGCCTAAATTCCAAATACTTAAAGCACCAACCTGATAAATAACTCACTTGAACTTAATATTTCATGATACTAAGTCACTTGCTTAAAGAAGAACTAAAATAGTATCTTACTATAAGAAAAAATATAGTGATACACAAAGGAATTTAAGAAAACAAATAGACAAAAAGGATCAATGCACTTCATTTCTTACCCCTTCTTTATTAAACCTCAGAACAATGTAAATGGATTAGAAAGTGTTAGGAATATCTTCTATAAAAGCATCTAGCATGGGTACATTAAACTAAACTGCATTAACATATTATTTTGTAAAGGTTAATATTATAGACTTAGTAATTTCAGAACTTTAATATACTTAAATTAAATTCTATTATTAAAGCTTTAGTCTAATCAAGAATTTACTTCATTTAGATTTCAGAATCTTACTGCAGTTTTTTATAAAATAACTATATCTAAGATAGTAGAATTATGGATAATAGCGATAATTCCTTACTTATATCAAAGGTAAATGTTTCCATTTCTTTATTACTTTGGAACTTTATTTTTGCTGTTTAGTTATTTAAATGGGTCGAATGCTGGTTAATTGAGCAATAATTAGTAAGAGCTAAATTTATCTGAAGGAAATTGTAGTGATAAAGTATAAACATTAAAGCAAGTTAATCTAGCAGCTTTGAAATGATCTTTATACTTCGTTATATTGGAGGCATATAACTCTTTTAGTTGCCAAAAGTTTACAATTTATCATGAAAACAAACATAGAATTCAATTATATCTAATATAAGAGTTCTTTTGATAAAATCAGCTTTTATAGTAGGAACTTTTATTTGACTACTGCCAAAATTACTAAATTAAATAAAAGGGAGATTGTAATTATACTGAAAGATACCTTTATTCTCTAAATAACTGAGAGGTATTATTAAGATAAAGCTTGATTATTGTATCTTATATAAATTAAAGGTAAAGGTATTTAAAATGTTAGAACAGTGTAGAAAACTAAAAAGAGTTCCTAGTTGAATCAAAGGTATAAAAAAGTTAGATGGAATTGAAATAATTAGTAAAGCTTATAAGTTAAAAAAGCAGTTAGAGTAAAATAATGATGATATTGGGATTAATTGGTGAAAGATTTATCTTGTTAAGCTTGTAAGAAAATTGTAAGCGAGATATTCAAAAAATATTGAGTGTTATCTAAACAAAAATCTGAAGTTGGAAAATGTAATGAAAGTTCGTTTTTAATAAGAACGTAAAGCTTATAATATTTATCTTGCTGTATTTCTTTATATTCTTAAGAAATAATGTGAGCATAGCCTTTACAAAATTTATTAGCATAAGTAAATCCAGAGAAAATGGGATTAAGTAATAGAATTTCGCTAAGTGTGTAAAAGTTTTAGTAAATGCGGGAAATAATAAGATAGTTAGTTTTTAAATAAGATGAGATAGTTTTTTATATGGGAGTTAATACAAAATCAGGTTTGGGTTTAGTTTAAAAAGCCTTTTTATAAAAGATAATTAATGAAAATTAATAATGAAAGACAAGCTTTAAACAAATCTAATTATGCTCAATGTCAAAATACGAAGAATGTTTGAATGGAGATATAGCTAACTTAATTAATAAAAATAAAGGTAGTATTATAACCTAAATAGGAATGCTAAATTTCATAAGAAAAACATCTAAAACAGATAGATAGAATAAATCTATTTTATAATGTATGAAATAGCATATTTGTTCTAATCACTTTATTACTCTTTTATCACATTACAATCATAATTATTAAGCTAACTTATAAAAATGTAAATTCACCTATTTTAAGCAAATAAAAAGACTTGACATGCTATTCCTTATTTTCATCTTAGAACACACATTCTTTCGGAAGCTTTTCCAATTAGTATTGAATCTTTATCATTTCGTAATTTTCCTATCTTCTGTATATGAGAAGATATAAAAAGCAGCCTTTTTTATATGTTCTTGAAAATAATTCCATCTATGTAGCAAATCTGCCTGTAATGTTCATTTCTTATTAGTTTTACTTTTTTTATATTTATTTGACGGAGAAATGGTAAAATTAAATTTAATATCACAGATAGATAACTCTACAGATATAAGTCCATACAAAGCTTTCACGAAAGAATAATTAAATTTAGATAAAACTAGAAAAAAATTGGAGAAAAGATAGTTAAAACCATAAGCTGCAAACTTAAAGTAGGAGAAAAGAAGAAAAGATTAAGGGTTTTCAAAATTAAGAAGCTAAACTAAAAATTAAGCTTCAAAGGATTCAAGTAAAAAGGGATATCAAAAATACTATTCAAGATGTAAAGTTATTAAGTCTAGCTCTAACTAGCCTTTAATTTTATCGAAAGATCATTTATATAAAACTAAGTTTTTTCTTTATATTTGCATTAACTAAAAAAATACTTGAATAGTCTCAAAGAAATTTTTTGAAATAAAGAAGAAAAAATTGAAAAAAAAGGTAAAGAAATACTCTATTTTTTATAGCTTTAAAGCTAAAAAATAAACTTTAAGTTAGAAAATTATAAACTAAACTTTTAATTTAAGCATTTTGGAAAGCAGAAAAAAGAAACTAAATATGTCTTTTTAATAAAATTTTATGATAAAAGTAGGTAATTACTTCATTAAATAATTGAGTTAAATGATTCAACAAAAAAGCTGATTATATTTAGTAAAAACGTTACTGGAGTTTAAGCTTCAAACTAAATAAGATAATAATTCTATTCAAGAGGTTATCAAATCTTATTCAAAAATTGTAGCAAAAAGGCATATAAATACGATATTTAAATTTGAAAAATTTAAATAGTTTTATAAAATTGAGATTGCGCTTATATATATACAACATATACATAGATAGCTTATTGTTAAAATTAATATTTAATCTAAAATATTTATTTTTTATTCAATATATTAATTAATAGGGAGGAACAATCCACTTACTGAAACTGAATTAAACTCTGGTACCAGGAAATACCCCATGGACAAAGAACTGAAAAAGAATCTTGATAGGAGTCAAGAGAAGACAAGATTGAAGAGGCATCAAGAAGCTTTAATGGTGAAAGATGCCAGATATTAAGGCCTCTAAAGGTAGCATTCCATTCAGGCCTTATAAAAGAAAAGTTTCACAAGGGAATGCTAGCACTTTGAAAGACTTCAGCAAGGAACTTTTGTCACTTCAAAAATCTTTATTAAAGATCTGAGTGCCATTGAGGTGCTACTCGCTCTAAATTCTTATTTATTAAAAGTAAATAAAATTATGAACATATAGTTTCAAATATAATTAGAATTATAATTTTGCATGTTATAACCATACTTTTGTTAAGATATTAAAGCAAATAAAAAAACTTAAAATTTACTAGAATTATGTTAAATAATTCCATTTATCCTTAGTTTAAATCTGAACTCTTTTAGTTATTTTATAATTTTCCATTTTTCTAAGATTTATTGAGTAGTTTTTAGGTTAAGCTTAATCAGAAAATTAATTAACTAAATTTCTTTTTAATTCAACTTTTTCTACTGAAAAAAGCCAACTAAAATTAATTTTCGTTCTCTTTTATAAAAATGGACATCATCAAATTTGTTTGTAAACAGATTTAAAGAAAGTATAATAGAAACTATTTCCTTGCTTAATGGCAATAATAAATATTGTCCGCTTCTAAAATTTTTAATTTTTCTTGTTTTCTTTATTAATTATTAAGAAAAAGACTGAATGAATAAGATTTTTGAAGATTAAAAAATTATGAGAAGTCATAAAGAATGGATAGTTAATTTAAATATTAAGTAGTCAACAAAGAAATAAATGGTGTGATTAAAATAATTGGTAATTAAGAATGGAGTAATCTGTTCACCTCTCAAGAACTAAGTTAGAAACTTCAGACCTATAGAGATATTATAACCAAAAAAAGAAGTTGATTACTCTAAATTAGACCAAATGTAAAGGTTTTTTCTAAAAATAGGAAAAATAAATTTAGAAAAGATATAGGAAAAATAAACCAAAAACTGGTTGTACTGTAAAGAAAATTACTTTATATTACACAAGATTTGAGCTTGAAAGAACTAATGATAAGAAAGTAATAAAGAACGAGGAGATAATTAACTTTGAATTACGGAACTGGGTATACAAATAGAAAATATCAGTAAAAATTTAGATAATTATTAGTGGTAACTTCTTCACAAAAAAGGATTTTTAATTTCATCCAGATAAATTAAATAGTAAAGGGTACTATTTAAAGCCAAAATTTAGCAAACATTTTATTTTGCTATTATTTTAATTAAAATATAGATCAGAATATAAATGAACTACAAAATATAATAGAGATAGGAACTAGAAAGAATACAAAGTATTAGAAAAATGAAAATCTTTATTATTAATACTTTAATTCATTGAGTAAAGTAACCTATTATTTAATTTGAAAGACTTTAAACCAACGATATAAGTGCTTAAATATTTATTGATTACTTTTGATCTCTCTTTAAACATAATATAAAGCTATATCTAACAAATGTAAATGGTTTTTTATCTTTAAAAAAAGATTAATAAAAACTTCAAAACTTCTATTAGAATATATTATTAAGGAATCAGTCTTCTATCTTTTAATAGATATTATCATGATAAACTTGAGTATTGCTTTGATAATCAAGAAATATGAAGTTGCTTGATTTAAATATTTTAGGATATCTAACCTTTCACCATGCTGCTCTAAATACCTCTTTAATGGACATAATAAAGATATTAACTTAGTTAGTTTCTACGAATAGGGACTGTTATAAATAATTCATGTATTCTCTATAAACAAATATTTCAAGCTTTTATTATGGTTAGATAATAGTCCAGACACGTTCAATCAAAATTTTGAATCTTACTAGGAGCATTTCTAAGGTTTTGAATATACTCAGACAATTCAAAATATTCCCAAATTTCTTTTCATTATAATAAAGAAATATTTAGATACTTTCAGATAATTTTATTCATTTAAAGGAGCAAATTTTAAAAAAAAAGCACTGACTAAGATAACTTTATGCTTTATAAATAAGGAAATAACAATAAAACAGTTTCGGTTATAAATTAAGTTTAATTATTTTAAAAAAAAATGACTATCTATGAGAGGAAAATAACAAAATAACCATATAATTAGCAATTTTAAAAAGAGGAAATAATTTAATAAGTGCTTATAATTTTAATATAATGTATTCAAACTTTTATTAATATTCTTAATACTTGGATAACAATAAAATCACTTGAAGAAGTTCAAATTTTAGATAGTAATTTTGTATAATGGTTAAGAGAATTATACTAAGATATTTAAATTTTTAAGTTATTAAGAATGTCTCAATTTACGCAAGAGGAACATAAATCATATTTGCACCAACAACAATGCCAGGAATTTCCTGTGTTTTACTGATTAAAGCATAATTGGCAGTACCAACTATTTGATAACGATCCATGTTTTTTACTATAATGTTGATCCATATTAACTTGCATAAGAGAATGATTTTTTTAACATATCAACTTCACTCTAAATTTCTTATTGGCACAGATATTACATAAATCAAATTTGCATTAGCAACAATGATAAGAAATGCCTAAAGACTATTAGTAGTTTTCACATAAATCACAGATTCATTCATTAAAATTCAATTTATGCTTTTTAGTATAATGATCAGCCATATCGATTAATCGAAGATTATGATTGGCTGAGCATCTTAAATTGTTTTGGTTAGATTAATTTGATAAATTAATCTTAATTTTTAGAGAACAGGTGACACAGTATTTACGGTTACAATCACCGCAACAAAATGAAAACTAATTTGTACCTTGATTAAGTCCACAATTATCACAGGCAAAAAGGTTGTTGGAACTTCACATATCTACTAACTTCAATAAATGATTATTGTTACATTTAATAGTAATTCCAGCACATTAATCACACAAATCATATTTACATAAGCAGCAATGAAAAGAGAAACCAACATTAGAAAGACTTTAGCGACATTTATCACAAGTACTCCATTCTTAGTTACTTCCATGAGAATGTATATAATGACCATGATTAAAAATTCTTTAAGTTTGATGATGCTTTTAACAAAAAATATTGTTTGTCGTTTCAATCGTGGAAATAGCAGTCGATTAAACAGCAGAATATTGACTTTATTTTAAAGATTCATAGTTATTCTCTATTTCATTATCTTCTTCGATTGCACCTTAAGACTGCCGCATTTATTGAGAATCCGAAATCTAAAGGTTTGATATATTTTGCAATTTTTTGATTATTTGTGTGTTATTTCAAACATTGGTAAAAAATTAATCAACTTCATTTACATCTATGAAATCATCGCCATCCTTATCAATTAAATCTTTAATTTGCTCTCTTAACTATTGAGAATCCTATAAATTTCTCTGTTAAAGAAAGTTTAATCTTAGACCAGAATAGAAGTTAGTCCAAGGTAAAGCGAAATTATTATTGTAATACTAGCCAACAAAAAAATTGGCATCCTAATTCTTGCATTGAGAGACTCTTTTATTTAAGTTATCTTAAATTTGATCGAAACCTTATTGTATCATCTTTTTTATTACTTCGAGTTTTTCATCAAAATTGGCAATCATTTTAATTATAATTTCTTCATGGTTTTCATTCCAATATTGCTTAACTTTCTTTTTATCTTTTCTTAAAATTTTTGCTAAGTTTTCGAGTTTTTAATCAAGTTTCCTTTGATCAATATTCAAAGCAATATTTTTAATTTCCTTAAGTAAATAATTTATTTATTAATCCTAGTGTTACAAAAGGTTTTGTAAATCAATGACTTGATTATTTAAACCGGCATTTATTTCTAAACTAAGATCCATTTCACAATGAGTCAATTTAGCATTAAGCACAAAAAATGTTTGCGAATCCTTGCTTATATTCCATAATCTCTTTAATAAATTGCGCTTTGATAGTTTTTCAACACTCAACTTTACTTCACACAAGCTTTTTCTTAAGTTTCAAATTGCTTGACTTTCTTTCTTAGCTTAATCTACTTATAGTATGAGATCAATATCATTATTCGAAGTAGTGCTCAGTGTATAATGCTATTGCTACTCAATCATCCCATCTTTTATTTTGCTTTATTTACTAATGATATTCATATAAATCTTTCTGCTTTAGTTAGGTTTTTTGGTTTGGTATTAGATAGTAAAAATTAAGTAGAATGAAGTTTGTAGAGTGAAAGAGAAGCCTGTTAGTTAGTGCTTGAATATTCATCTTGGATATATAAGGAATCGTATTGCCATGAAAAGATTGACTATCATTTAAGCTAATAATGCTTCTTATTTAAGAGACATAAATTTATCTTGTTCATAACTAGATTTAATTCTTCCAAATTTCTTAGATAGTAAGATTAGATTTTTCAAATAGAAGAATAAGTATTTGAATGCTTAAACTGCTCTAAAGTTAGATTTATAATCTTAATAGCTATAAGTAAACCAAACTAATAAATATTATCCCCGTTGCTCTCATTTTAAAAGAGCTTATCCAGATAGGTATTATTTTTATAGTCTGATTTGAATCTTAATTTCTTGTAATATCTGTATATATTTGAATGAAATATGCATAACTAATAAAAAAGAAAAGCATTATAAAGTAATCTTTAGGATGAATATAAGAAAGGCTATTTTGACAAAGTTTATACAAGCAGAAACCTATTAACTGTAATTATACAATCAGGTTATATAATTAAGAAACTTACATATATGGAGCTAAGTTCAATTTAAAAATGGTTTAGCACTCTCTTATAATACCTCTTTATCATAAAACTTATTCCCAACTACCTTAAATAAATAAATTAAATTCTTCAATTAATTTATTTACAAATCTTACTACGTTAGTAGGAAATCGTTATAATATTGATTAGACTGATTGTATTACCTAAAGTTTAAGCTCTCTTAATACTGATAAAATAAACAGCTATTTAGCTTATTAAATCTCTGTCCTTTTAATACTAAAATAGTCAATTAAAAAATTCTAAATTTTAAGGTATCATTACACAATAAATGCCACTCTTTATTCTAATGTTGATTAAGCTATAAAAAAGAACCACTAGTGCTTCATAGTAATTTCCTTAATTTAAATTTCTCAGCTTTTTTTTCAGATCTGTTTAACTTTTGATAAGGTAATTAAAGGCTGTGAACATTCTATGTACACTTAACTATTAACTATTAGAGTGAAATAAAATAAATATGCTTTAGTTTCTTATGATGAATATCATTTTCTTACATGGTTTCAGATAAATAATGATAGTAATTAATATCGAAAAGAGTTAATGACAAAAGTTGACCTTATTATCAAATATAATAGATATTTAATATATAACTAGAGACAAAAGAGACCATTAATTCAAATTGCTTCTGATGAAAATTATTGTAGATTTTATTAAAATAAGATAAGTTTTCTGTCCAATATACTTTTATGAAGATCATATAATTTTATTAAAATGATAAGGAATATATATTTAAATTAGCTTTATCATAAGTATAATAAAAGTTACTTTGTTTATAAGACTTAAGAAGACACTGAACAAAGATAATAATTACCTTGCTTTTTAAATTTTTAACATTAAAGCTTTTTAAATGATTTTATAACATATTTATATGCTACTTGACTTACATCCATAATGTATTTAGTCTATCAACTTTTAAAGTGTCTATCTTTGGTCATTGAATTATACTATCTTAATAATGATTATTATATAAGCTTCTTAAATTGCTTCATTTAGATCAATATGCTTTTTGAATATAAACATTATATTTTAGTGTTATTTTGTCTTTTCCATATATTTAATAGCTTAATACTTATTGTAATTATCTTAGTATCATTTGTAATAATAATACAATATTTGAATATTACTCTATACTTACTTTATTTGTTAAAAGCTCCAAATTTCAACCACCAAAGAGATTTTTTCTATTGAATCATTTTTAATTTTGCTTGTATTTCTATAGAAGCTAGTTGAATCTTTTTTATTTTCAAGTTTTATGCTTAAATATTTTAAATCTGATGAGCAACTTTTTAAAGTTGGTCTGCATTCTTTCAGATGATTTTAAAAGTCAAATTTCTTTAATAAAGATTTATTCTAGCAAGTTACAAAAATGAAGATTTCCATATAATTCAGCATTGATAAAACTTATTAAAATAAACCACTTTGATACGAATGCTTTGCATTGATTTAGGTTTTATTCTCTTTTATTCATTCTACTCATTCTTTTTCGTTTATTGAGCGAATAGTTATCTCTTTTAGTAATTACTAAAGTAACAATTTTATATTATTCTTCTATTATAAATTTAAGCTCTTATGAAGTACTTTATTGATCCAAATGTTTATTATTCCAAACTAGAATCTGGTATTATTATCATATTACTCCACTTGAACTGAAGCTTTATAAGAATCCTCTAATTTTATCTTTTTCTAATATTTTAAACTGCCTTAAATGATCTTATGCCCTTCCATTAAGATATTTAATATTAAGGAAACTTATACCCTTTAGATTATCTTTCTTCTCTTATTTAGTTTTGAATAGCTTACATTTTTCAATACTAGGGCAATGAAATTATCGCTAGTTAAATAGATAGGGTAAAAAGTTGTATTGCTTAATTTTTAGAATTGCTGCTAATCTATACAGCCTCTTAGAATTCAACTTACTAAGAAGTAAATTTCCTTTAGCTTTTATAACTTTTTTGAAAATAGAAAGTAGTAATGGAATGTCTTAATAACTATAGCAGTCCTTAATAATGATTAGTTAAATCTAATATAATAGTTAGCATTTGCTTCTTTCAGTCTTTTCAAGTTCTTCAATCATTTTTTATTTAAATTTATAGCTTTCGTTTCTTTCTAATCTTACGCATTAGAGTCTTTTTAAAATTCAGTAAGCATATCTTTATTTTAAAAGGCATTAATAATAAAATTATCACTAAGTGTAATTATTATTTCAATCTAATGCAAGACTCTATCAAAATTCTCCTAGAAGGTTACTTATTATTAAATTAATCTATTTATACCTAGAAGTATGAAGATATAGCTAGTTGAATTAAATTTTATGCTATACAGACTTTTATTGGTTGATGTATCTAACCTATTGTTATTATTTCATTTGTAAATAGAAAATTTCTATTTTCATAAATTATAAAAAAGCTTAAAATCCTACTATAAACTTGTCTTGTTTATAATGACTTATTATAATCTTATTTTAAACTCTATTCTATAAAATTATGATAGCTTTCATTATCTTATAAGCTCTTTCCATTCTATTTATTTTACTTTTATTCTGACTATAAATGAACATCATAAATCAAACGCCTAAATTTCTTAAAAATATATAAAGATTTCTTCCTACCTTAAAATTATAAATTCAGCTATTGAGAAATAAGTGCTTTATTTTAAATTCTTGGTAATAATAAGTATAGTATCATTAGCTATTATAGTTTATTGCTTCTAGAATATTGGCAGTCTTATAATAATCTCCTCTATTTTAAAGTTATATTAATGCTTTTATATCTAGCTATTGTAAACTTTGTTTTCAGTTTGTAGTTTAATGAAATATTTCTTCTTTATAAGTTAGTAATTTTTTGCTTTGGCTTCTATTAATTTAGAATGTTTAGCAATTTGTTAGAATTAAAGGTGCAAGTTAAAAGAATAAAATGATTTTAGGTTTGAGAAAATCATTTTATCTTAAGATTAAAATTGAATAATATTGGACCTTGATATCATATTTTCAATTAGCTTATCTATGTATTTGGTTTTACTTTGACAGATAAATTTAGCTTGATGCATTTTACTTCTTTTGGAGGAACTAGTATTTGATACTTAAAATCCTCCAAGTCAGGAATTTTGCGTTTTGCTAGGATAATTTCAAAAGTTTCTTTTTCTTCTTCAACTAAATATTGAATTAAATTACTTCCTTATTAGCTAATTTAAAATTGACTTCCCTCAGTTAACTAAACCTTATGCTATTTTCTCTTTATCATTCTAAAGAAATGTAATAATATAAGCTAGGAGTAATAAAGAAAAAGATATATGCAATATTGCATTATAATACCAAAAGAAGCAATATAGTAGAGACTAGTTTATATATTCCAGATATATTTAATAACTACTCATTTTCTTAAAATCAGGATAATATAAAAATACTCTGAAAGGATATTTTAGTTAGAGCAATAGCCTTTATAAATGAAAGTCAATTTTATCCTATTTATTCCAATCTCATGCTAATTTAGTTTTATATCGATTAGAACATTTTAAGTGTATGGATAGAATTAGGTATCTTAGAGGGTTTAAGACTTATTCTTATCTAAAGGTATTAGATAGTTTTCTTTAGTTAAACTTATCCAGATATTTTTGTATAAGACCCATTATATGCTCGTCTTAAAGTTACAAGAGTCAAAAGCAATTAGAAATCTAGAGCTTTTATCTTAAATTCAGTTCATATGTATACTAACTTGCCATCTCTTAAATTATAGATTTTAGGATATCAAGAAATAAAATTATGCCAAACCAATGAAAAAGTTTGTGTGGCTTATATTTAGGTGTAAATTAAGGAGAGCTTAAGGAAGTAAATAGTTCTGAGGGAAAAAGCAGAAGTGTTAGCATATCTTAATAAAACTTCAAATGAACTGATTAATCTCTTTTGACAGTTCTTCTAAAATAGGAAGTGAAGTGAAGAAAATTTTGATTTAATTAAAAAGAGTCTTTTCTTAGATTGAAGAATAAGAGGAAACTAAAACTGTACAAGAGGCAGATTTAGATATTTTAGAAAGAAAAAAACTTGAAGAATTATAAAACTAAAGGAATTAATGGCCTATAAGAAGAAACAAAATAAAGCATTAAAAAATAGTAAAAATCATAGTTTAAAATCTCTTGAAATCATGAAAAAAAGAGGAATCTGATGGTAAATTTATATAATAACAGAAACTATAGCAAACTTTGATAAGATAAAGCAAGTTTTAGAAGAAACTGAACAAAAGTTAAATAAAAGTTAAAATCAAGCAAAAAGAAATATTCTAAAATCAATCCATAAGAAGCTAGAGAATAGAGAAAGTTATTAAAATAAAAGAAGAAACTGTAAAGAGATTAATAAGAAAGAGAAGCTATGATTTAAAAATTTTATAGGGAGAATAAATCGCAAAAGGATGAGGTAAATTATATGTGGAAGATATAGAATGAAATATGTCAATTAAAAGAAAGAAATATGTTGTGGAAGATGAAACTCACTAATTGGCTGAATTAAGTGTTTTTTTAAGTTATAATCGGTAACGAAATTTACTATAAACTCGGAAAATCTACCAGAACTTTCTAAAAAATAATGAGATTTGGGTTAATCAGTTATTATGAAAAAATAAACCAAAATAAAAAAAAATCTAAAGATAAAGATCCTTAGCTAAAGAGCTAATTTTATTAAATGATACGAAGAAGAAAGTGATAAAACAAAAATTTTTATTCAATTTATAAATAGAGTATTTTCTTCAGTATTTGGAAATAATTAGAAAACAAATGAATCTTGGAACGAGGAGAATGAAGGTGAAAAAGATCGAATATAAAAAATATAAAGCTTTCTAGAAGATATTTATAAAATAGCTAACGAGGCAACAGAATTTGCCGATTAACCACAAAATTGAGAAATAAAGTTATAAAATCAGAGATTATACCTTTGAACTTTTCAAGGAAAAGAGATTAGGAACTGATGAAGTAATCAGAAGTTTCTTATAGAATCATTCAAGTGCAAAATCTAAAAATTCAAAATTAGCAGTAAATAAAATTTTCTCTATAATAAGCTTTCTATATTCCTCTTACTTTAAAAAGGAATCTTTTTAGATAAAGTATATTCATAAAATCTAATTTAAAGTTAATTACCAAAACATCTTCAAAAATAAAAAAAATTTAGTAGGAATACTCTACTTCAAGTTTATGTTAGGTATTAAAAATTTAGATGCAGCAATTATGAAGTGATTTTGAAATGGGATGAGCTAAAAGAGAATTTTTGCAGATATTATTAGATTAAAGAGATATAGAAATATGCTAATATTTAGTTTAAATTAAACAATTAAATTTAGTATCTTTACCACTTTTTAAAGCTAAATCTAAAAAATCTAAGATATTTCTAATATCTTAGTGCTATAAATCTACATACTGCTTTAACATATCAGCTAATTTATGAACTTACCTTATATGAGATATAATAATAGATTAATAACTTTAGCAAGATTATATATATATTAATGAATAGCTTTATAATAATGATAGTTAAAAGGACCACTCTATATTAATAATAGTAAAGTCTTAACTATGTTTGAAAGAATATATTAACAAATTGGTTTATTTAAAGATCTTGGTTTATATCATTAAGGCATTAGTAAGATATGAATGAGGATTAATTAAATAAAAAATACTAAAGACAAAAATATTAAGTCTTAGGAATTTGCTATGATATCGAAAAATTAATACCAGTTATCTTTCAAATCTAGAAATAAATAATTAATTAATTAGTTGGTAGTAAAAGAATCTTTTAGTTAGTTAAAGATATGTTTTTATATCATATAAGCGAACATAGAAAGATATTTAGGTATAATTCAGATTTAATTTTAAAGTTATTATACCTAGGAAAGGAAATATAGAGATATAGATTGCTTTCTGAATATTAACTTTGATTTAATCTTCCAAGATTTAGATATACATCAAAGAGTGATACTTATTACTAAGAAAATAGTTCCTTTCCATTTAAATTAGAAAGAGATTAAGTTAGAACAAAGAAATTTATAAATTTACGCTAAATGTAATCAAAATTGGAATAGGATAAAAACTAGAAGAATACTCAACTTAATCAAACAGGAAATTTTTTATAGGATTTAAATTAATAGAAAAATGCTAGAAAAGTTCAGAATTAGCAGGATAAAAATTTATAGTAAATGCGATCAGAATAGTGAAATGCTTACCATATGAAGCTCGAATATAATATGAAATGGAAGCCTTCAAAGACGGTTAAATTCTATCTAAATGAAAAGTCAGAAAATGCTAAATGTATACTAAAATATTAAGAATTCAAAACTTTTAATAATTATCATATTGTAACTATTTGCGTTTCCTAAGTAAATTATTCTTTCGTAATTCTTATAAGACTTAACTAGCATAAATGAATTTTGCGATAAGTGTATATTTTGTTAGTTTGACTAACACTAAGAGGATTAAATTTGTAGCAAGATGTGGTAATTCAAATTAAAAAGATTTCATAGAATAAAGCTGTCTATAATAGTTAATCTTAACTAATAGTATCTTAATATGAAATTTTCGCTAAGATTTTTAAATATTTTTAAGATATGATAAATGTTCTACCTTGTAAGATATTAAATTTTGGTTTTATATCGTGTATGAAATAGTAAATTTGTTCTAAATTGAGACCTTTTAATGTTGTCACTACAGTCTTTTAATATATTGAAGAAAGCTAAATTTCTGAAACCTTTCTGATATTTTTTAATTGAGTTAAGTCACTTCTGCTTTATTTTCATTTCATAATAAATATTTTTTAAACTTCTAGTCCATTTATCTTGGATTATATACCTCTCAAGCTTTCTTTTTATTTACTCAGAAAGTGATAATTTCTGTTTTGTTATTCATTTTAATGCTAAAATTTAAATCTTTTCGAAAAAAATCTAACTGGAAATATCTATTTCTTAAATCAATTTTCTAGTTAAATACTAGTAGACAATTCATATTAATCAACTAAGGTATACTCTAAAGCTAGACCAATTATCTATTTCTTAACTGTTAATATCTCACATAATGTATTTCAGGAATTCACATAATAGCAGCTTATAAAAATGTCTAAGATACCAGATTTATAACTCTAGATTCTTTCCATAATAAGAATTTTACTAAAAGTAATGACAGAATTGCAGAGCAATTCCTTTACTTGTATATGCTTAATATTCCCTTTAAGTTAAATACTGAGTAGTGAAACTAATAATTAGCTCTAGGAAGATAAATGTTTTATCTAAAAATTGAACTTACTATCTTTGTGATAGCTCGAATGAAACCCAGTTTCTATAAGTTAAAATAATAATTTTAACACAATCATTTATAGGAAAAAGTAATAAGTGAAACTTAAATAACTCTAATACAATCATTAAAGGAAAGAAATTATATTTAATCAAAAAAACTAAATTTTGCTCTATTTATTAAATAAAAGCTTTAAATCTAGTTTAATACATAATATCTTTATAAGCTTTCAAAAGATCTGAGAAGATTATATAGTTTAGTAATCCTCTTAGCTTTAAGCAAAATATTTGGAAATAATACCCAAAGTTTTATAAGGATAGTTTGTTCTTTTATTTTAGTAAGAATAAATTTGAAAATAGCATCTATAATAAAATGAGTATTGAGAAGTTAAATACTCTAATAGCTTCAATCTTGTTATATTTTGCTGACTAAATATAACTTCTAATCTCTTATTAAGTTAAGATTTTAAAGCTAATAAAATAAGCAAGTTTCAAACAGCCTATCTAAAAAATGATTCTTCAAAAGAGAATTTAAATTTAAGAAGTTTATCTTTTAGGTTAGAAATGTAACTATTTTTGGATTTGATGTGATCTAAAAACCATAGGAATCTTTACTAATAAGTAAATTCTTCTAAAGATTTACTTAAGATCTAAGAAAGCGTTAATATAAAAAGAAATTATTAGCAATATACAAAAATCTTAAATGGATATTCACGCTAAATTTCTATATAAAACTATCTCATAACACTGAAATAAAAAGTCTATTGCTTTTTGAAAAAAAAGTTACAAACTACACACAGTAAATTTAAATTAACCATGACTAAAATAAGCAGATGCCAATATTATTATTAAATAAGAAGTTAAATAAAAAAGTTTATATTCAAAAGCTTTGAAGATTGAAGAGTTTTAGATAAACTTTAAAATGTTAAAACTTAAATTAGCTTTCTTTTGGTTCTTTGAAGAAGAATAAATGATCTATAAAAAATAAGCTTTATTATAGTACTCTTTGATGAGAATACTACCATGTTTCTTTAGCACGTAAAATTTAGCTTGGCATTGTTTTATTTAGAACCTAAGTATTAATAAAAAAACTGAGTAATAAAGACTCATATCTATTTAAATAATTTACACTTATCTTGTATCTTTTAGAAAAATGTTATAGAGGAAGATATAGTAATCATAGCTAATTAAGTAACTACAAAGAAGAAATCATATTTTTACCCTTTTAGAATTAAAGTAGAGCTTATTTCAGTTAATCATAAAACAAATAATCTTCTCTTGATATTTATTATTCCAAGATTAGCAAGTTAAGAGATTGATAATCCTGAATACTATTAAGATAATAATTATTATGATATTTAGAAATGTTTATACCTCTTTAGGGATATTAAAGGAAAAATTTTGAAATAGATCAAAAAAAATAAATTTATACTAGTAAATAAAATTGAATACTTCTCTTAAAAAGGAAATAGTGTCATCAATAATTATATGACTTAACTTAAATTAAATTGATGTTTCTTAGCATTTTAAAGAAAATAAATAAATAAATAAAGATATAAATCTAATTATTAACTAGAAATTACAACACTTTAGTACATTTTTAATTTTTGGAAGCTATATAATATCTTTCTCAATCTATTAGCTATAGAAATAGAAAGCATCATACATTCGTTTAGTTTTTTATTATTTTTACTAAGAAAATTTATTAATCATTAATAATTTAATTTGATGCTGATGCTTGCTAAGTTCTTTCCATGTTGAATTCTCTGGGTAGCTTCTTAGTGGATAATTAGCTTCTGCAAATAAAATCCACTATAAGTGCTTGAAGGATATCTAATATTCATAGACTTAAACTTCTACCAAGTTTGAAAATTTTCAAGATAAATTTCTTCAAGATTTGTGATTTAGTCAAAAAGCTCTTTAAGTTATATATATAAGCAGGCAAATCTAGCGCCTTTTTTGATAATTTAAGAGAAAACATATTTAATATAATTTAAATTTTTTAACTATCAAATAAATGTCTCACTTTGCGCACTAGGAGCATAAATCATATTTACACCAACAACAATGCCAAGAACTGCCTGTTATTCCCTGATCTTTAAAACATTTACTACAGTACCAATTATCAGTTAGGGATCCATGAATTTTACTATAGTGTTGATTCATATTAGCTTTCATAAGTGAATGATTATTTGAACAAGTTAGTTTCACTCCATATTTCTTATTAGCACAGAAATTACATATATCATACTTGCATTAGCAGCAATGATACGAAATATCTGAAAGTCCTGAGTATTCTTTACACACACTACATCTTCATCCGTTAGTTTAAGATCCGTGGTTTTTAATATAATGATTAGTCATATCAATCTTGTTAAGTACGTGATTGGCTTAGCACATTAGATTAATTTCGTTAAACTAATTTTACTGACTACTTTAAATTTTCGTAGAGCAGTTAATGCAGCATTTATAATTACACTCTTAGCAACAAAAAGAAAACTGATTTATTTCATGATTAAATCCACATTCATTACATACCCAAAGCAATTTTAAAGCTCAGGTATCTATTAAATTCAAAGCATGATTATTTTTACATCTTAGAACTATTCCAACACATTAATCACATAAATCGAATTTGCATTTACAACAGTGGAAAGAAAATCCAACGTTGAAAAGATTTTAATGGCATTTATCACAAGAACTTCATTCTAAAATACTCCCATGAGAATATATATAATGCCCGTAATTGAAAATCCTTTAAATTTGATGACCATTACTACACTTAATATTATTGATATCTAATGGTACAGATAAAGTAGGATTTAAAGAAGAAGGAGGTAGACTTTGATTTAAAGATTCCAAATTAAATTCTATAGTACTAGCTTCTTCGATTGCTGCTTTAGTTTCATATTATTATTGAGGCTATCATTTCTATTACATGGATATTTACTTGAACTAATTCATTATTTGTGGGTTTTTTCAAATGTTAGTAAAGAACTAATCAACTTCAGATACATCTATCGAATTGTCGCTGTTCTTATCAACTAAAATTTTGATTTATTTTCTTAACTCAAAAGAATCCTGTAAATTAACTTTTTGAAAACATCCATGTACTAGAGCAGCATAGAAATTTGTCCATGATAAGGCAAAATTGTTATTGAAATAAGTACTAACAAAATATTTGGCTTCTTCATTCTTGCAAAGAGAGCACATTTTGTTGAGCTGATTTTAGATTTGGCTGAAACCTTGTTGTATCTATTCTGATATTTTCTAGAGTTTTGTATCAAGATTTGCAATCATTTTGAATAATATCTCTTCATGCTTTTAATACCAATATTATAGAACTTCCTAAGTATCTTTTTTAAAAGCGATTGCTAGTTATTAGACTGCCAAATTAGGATTACCCTGAATTTCTTTTAAAGAAATACTTTTGATATCTTAAAGTAATCGATTGATGTATTAATCTTAGTTTTGCAGCTGTCTTTGCACATCATCTAGCTTAATCTTAAGCTCTATACTTAAAACTAAATTTAGATCCATTTCACATTAAGTCAGTTTTTCATTGAGCTCCTTCAAGGTTTATGAATCATTACTTGCATTCCAAATTTTACTTAGCTTATTTCTCTTTTACAGTTTTTAAGCAAAGGAATAAATATCACACAAATTTTTACGAATGTTATGAAGGGCTGGAATTTCTTATTTACTTTATTATAGATTTTTAAGAGAAGGTTCGAGAGCCTATGTGCGAGTCTATATATAAGCAAAAACTTCAGAATTGCTTTCCACATCTTGACAGATCTTTACGACCTTAGCGACTACTGAAAGGCAGGTTTACAGAAGGGATAATGTATCCATTTTATCCATATAAAATTAAATTTTTTCTTTTATAAAGTAAATCTAGAGATATAACTAAAGCCTATAAGACTGTTGTAACTATATTAACAGCTAAGAATTTTAATCTGGGAGTATTAAAATAGTTTTAGTATAAGAGCTTGATATTCAAAGCATAGTTGAAGTAAACTGATATTGGATTGCTATAAACCTATTTTATTCAATAGCTCTCTTTAAAAAATTACATTTTTTGCTTATATAAATCCTAGTTCTGTATTTATGTATATTGGGAATTTAAATTCAATGAAAAAGTGAGATTTTATAAGGATTTTTAGTGAAATTAAAGCGAAGAATTCCTTTTTTCGAGATTTACATTAAATGATAGAAAGTTGATAATCATTAGAGAGAAATTATACCTATAAATGAAAAGCAACTAGATTCAATTAAATTATCCCAACATTTCTTATTTTTTGCTTCTTTAAAAAGATGAAATATTTATTGCTTTTCCTTCTTTATATTTTTCATAGATCTAGCACTTCTTGCTTAATAGACTTATCTCATAAAAAAGAAGATAAAGCATTAGAATCATTTTTAATAGTATACAGATTTAAAGCTTTATAAATTAAATTCTAAAGATTTATAATAAAAAGCATGATTATCTATTAAACTAAATACTTTACTCTAGTGATAAAGGATATTCTCAAACTAGTTATTATTATATGCTCTGGATTCTTAAGTTTAAATTATAAATTCTGACTTATAAATTAGAAATAAATATATACTAAAATAGAGAAAATTAGGAAATTATAGATCGTTATTAAGAAAACTCCCAAAAGTATGTGTTACCATATCTCAAAAAGCTTATAAATCTATAGACTAAAGTAATTTAAAGTATATATAATAGCTTAGGAACTATTATTTTAGCATTTAGCTAAGTTTTAATATGCTTTGATATTTCTATTTCTCGTCTTTATAAATGTACAGTTTCTCAAGCTGCTTAGGTAAGTTAACTGAGTAAAAGCTTTATATAGTAATTATTCTTTGCTTTTTATTAATAGGAATGCATTTTATTTATAGTTAAGCTGATAGTACTAAATAAATGAGGCTTATCTAGATTTATCCTATAAGGTCTCTTTAAGAAGTTTATTAGTATATAATTCTTAATGGTAAGGTTCTTAAATCAAGCTACTATCAATTTTATTCAATCTAATCTGCTTATTTTAAAACAAACGGTAAACCAAAGTAAGTCTCAGCTAAATATTATAAAAGTAGCAGAGTCTTATTTTTATACTACTAAAGAGGTTAAATGGGAAGAAGAAATGCATTTGGAGTATGCTGAGATATTTCATACTAATAAACTATTATTAAAGCTTTAAATTTCGATAATTCAAATCCGTTTAATTCTAAGTAAGTCATTTCAATATAATTAGCTTCCTTAAGTTAAAATATATTAAGCAACTTCAATATTTTGGTTTTATATGAGAAGACAATTTTCTTTAATAGAAAAAGTAAAAGAAAGCTTTAATTTTCTATTTAAAAGAGAAAAAGAACAAAAACTAACTTTATCTTAGTTAAAGCTCAATTCAGTATTTGGTATTAGCGCTTAGTCCAAAGCTAAATTATTTTTAAGCTTTATCTTTAAAAATTATTAGTTTTGATATTAAATAAAGCAAAGTTATTTCTAATATACTTATAAGCAAGAAAGAAATTATATGATAATAAGCTTCAAATATTCTATTTTCTTCTTTTATAAATATAACAAATAAGCTTCTTGATTATAGAAGTAGGATTTCATTTTAGTCAAGTAATATTTGTTATTATTTAAAACCAATTTGAACAATTTTAATATAACTAGTCTAACTTCTTTAACTAATATAAGCTAAGCATTCATTTTTTATAATTCTATAGTTCTTCTTAAAAACCTTTTTGCTAGTTCTTTTTATATCCTTTTGTTAAGTGATAAGATAAATGTTAAAAAGATAGCGTCTCTTTCTTGAAGATCTTTACAAAACTTAATAAAATTTAAAACTCTTTGATTGGTAAAACTTAAGAATGAGCTACATTCATTGATTTACTTCTTTTTGTTTCTGTAATTCCTACTAACTTTCTTAGTAGATCACATCCCTCTCTTTCTATAATTATCTGACTAGCATTTCAATGCTTTCCTTTATTTAAAAAGGCATATTTTTCGAAATCGTTCATGAGAGATTAAAATTGAATATATACCAAATAGTAACTTAAGTCTTATCTTTAAATTAGTTTAAAGCTAGCTATAACTATAGAAAACCTTTAATAGTCTCTTTTCCTAATAAAGGAAACTCACTTAAACTAACATCTCAAATCTATAATACAAAAGATTCTATATTAAGTAAAGCTTGCAGCATTAAAAGATTATCTTTGCTTGCTAAATTTCTAAATAGCCTGTGCATAATTAATTTAGAAGTTTGTGAAATTTAGAATTGCTAAAACAATAAGCTGCTTAGCTTTTTTCCTATATTATATGCACTAACTAAGTTTTTAAAGCTCAGCAAATCTTAATGATTTGTTTAGTAAAACTTCTTTTTAGAACTAATTGGTCTATCAATTTTCTTATCTTTAAAATAAAGAATTTCTTTAAAAATGCTGCTTATTTAGATAATTAACTTATGATTATTATTAAATTATATAGATTCATTAAATTTACCTTACTAGTAAGTCAAATTACTTTGCTTTTATTATTTTGATTTAAAAGAAAATACTCTTGAAGCTTATAAAAGATCTTATGGTGAGCTTTATCCTTCTAAATAACTGAGACTCTTCAATATTAAAACTGATAAGCCTTTGATTGTCTTAAAATAAATATGCTCATTCTAAATTTATGGGCTTCGTTTAAAAAACTATGTTAATTATACTTCTTCAGTAAAGATAAAAAAGCTAAAATTGATCTAATTTTGAATATATCAATTTTAAGCTTTTGCAAAAGCTTTTTGGTATTAGTTAAGAGAGTAACTTTATTATATAATCATGATCAGTTTTAGAACATTAGATAGAATAAGATTAATCCCTTTATCAAATCCTTCATTAAACTTATATTCCTCTTAATTTACGATCTCCTTTATTTAAACTCCTTTTGGTATCTTTAACTTAGTTTTAATTACTCAATTTTAAATTACAAAGAAGCCAAAACTTTATAATCTGATATTACCTCTAAGATCAATATTCAGTTATTTTAGTTAAGTACTTCCAGAGTTTCCTTTATTCCTTTGACTTATTAATCTATGGTTATTGCTTTTATTAACGATTATATTTAAAACCTAGCAATACCATCAAAAAAATCTTCGTTATTATTTTTTTTCCTTTTTCTTACGTAATTCATAAATAATATAGTTACATTTCTAGGAAAATGGGTAAATATAATATCATTAATGGGCGTTAGATTCAAATGTTTTCATAACTGTTGGTATCTACTTTTCTCACTCCTTTAGCGAGAGTTTTTTTTAATTTTATCTTTAAAAATTTTTTCATTATTTCATATTCCGAAGTATGAAAAATAGGCAAAAATATAGAATTGTAGGAAAGATAAAAAATATAGGTGAAATGAGCTTAAGAAGCAAGTTAATGTCTTAAGTATTAAATAGCGTCAAATTCCAAGCATAGGATAATCTAATTTATAGCTATACTAAGAATACTATGTTCTACTATACTTAGATATTTGACTAAACTAGTTTAGTACTCAAAAGACAGCTTATATCTTTCATATTGGTTTATCTACTTTATACACTTAATTATTAACTGAACTTATTTAAGATTAAAAGAATTGGTATTAATAATATGGATCCAATTAGTGTTTTGTAAACTTGCATTTCAATTGTTAAAAAGATTTCAGAAGCTTGTCAAGCAGCAACTGGTAATCGCGAACTCTTTGTTTATATATAATCTCGTTCATAGGCTCTCTTGCCCTCCCTCTAAAAACTAGATGCAGGTAAAGTTGGTAGTTAAGCTATTCAAAATATGAGAAAATGTTTATGTGAAGTATAGTCCTGTGTCGAAAAACTTTAAAAACGTGGTAAATTAAGTAAGATTTGGAATGCAAGTAATGATTCATAAACCTTGAAGGAACTTAATGAAAAACTGACTTAGTGTGAAGCTGATCTAAATTTAGTTTTAAATACTTAGCTTAAGATTCAGCTCGATGATATCCAAATAATGATACAAAAATAAGATTAATACATCAATCGACTGCTTTAAGATATTAAAAGTATTTCTTTAAAAGAAATTCCAGGTAATCCTGATTTTGTAGTTCAACAATTAGCAACTGTTTTCAACAAAGATAATTAGGAAGTTCTATAATATTGGCATTAAAAGCATGAAGACATTGTGAATAACTTAATTGCAAATCTTGATGCAAAACTCTAACAAATATCAGATCAAATACAACAAGGTTTCAACCAAATCTAAGACCAACTCAACAAAATGTGCTCTCTTTGCAAGAATGAAGAAGCTAAATAATTTGTTAGAACTTATTTCAATAACAATTTTTCTTTACCATGGACAAGCTTCTACGCTGCTCTAGTACATGGATGCTTTTAAAAGAAAAATGTATAGGAGTCTCCTAAACTGAGAGAATAACTCAAACTTTTAGTTGATAAGAACAATGATGATACGATAGATGTATCTGAAGTTGATTAATTCTTTACTAACGTTTGAAACAATCCACAATCATTAAATTAGTTAAAATAAATATAAAACTAATAGACATAATAACCACAATAACAGAATCAATCTCAAGCTACATTCGAAGAAGATAGTTTAATTGAATTTAATCTAGAATCTTTAAAATAATGTCTACCTTCTGTTCCTTAGTCTACAGCGCCTTCCATACCATAAACTATTAATAATATTATATGTAGTAAAGGTCATCCAACTAAAAGAATTTTCATGTTTGAACATTATTAAAATATTCATGGAAATAATACATAATGGGGTTCTTGTGATAAATGTGCTCAAAAACTTTCTAGTGTTGGATTTTCATTCCATTGCTGTAGTTGTAAATATGATTTGTGCGATTAGTGTGCTGAGATAACTCTTAAATGCAAAAAAAATCATACTTTGAAGCTAGTGGATATGTAATAAACTAGTACAATTTGGAATTGTGATGATTGTGGAGCTAATCAAGAGTTAAATAGATTTTCATTTGGTTGTCGCGTTTGTAATTATGATCGTTGTGTTAATTGTTCTTCGAAAGCTAAGAATAGAAATTAAAATGAATCAAACCAAAGCAATTTAATATGCTCAGCCAATCATGGTCTTTAAAGAACTGATATGACTAATCATTACTCTCAAAGACATGGAACTTCAACTAACGGATGAAGATGTAATTTATGTAGAGTTCATTAAGGATCTTCAGGTATTTCTTATCATTGTTGCTAATGCAAGTTCGATATGTGTGGTGTTTGTGCTAAAAAGAATTCTGGAGTAACATTGTCTTGCTAAAATAGTCATGCTTTAATGTAAGTTAACATGGATAAGCATTATAGCAAAAAACATGGATCTTCAACCAATAGTTGGTACTGCAATTAATGTTTAAGAAGTCAAGGTTCAACTGGTACTTCCTGGCATTGTTGTTGGTGTAAGTATGATTTATGTTCCTCTTGCGCAAATTGAGAAAAATTTCAGTAACTTTAAAATTATAAATTTATCTTAAAATAAATTATAATAAACAAGCATAAGTAAAACTAAATGAATGCAATTTGCATCTTTTCTAGTAATTTTAATTAAAAGCGTTAATTAGCGATCAATGTGTTGCATTAATGGTCATAAAAATTTGTTAAAGTACTTTCTCTTCTCCTAGTTCATAAGATAAAACTACTTATTAGTCTTTTATTCTCTAATATATAGAATTTTATAGAAAAATAATTTAACTTGACTTAATTCTCTATTTATCTTAAATTTTCAAAAAAGATCTAACTTTATAAAGGCTTTCTTATTGATAGCCATTCTGTTATTGTCTATTATTTAAATTCTATTTTTCATAAGAATAACTTAAATATTCTTTGATTTGTAATCTTTAAGATTTCAACTAGAAATAACTTTATCTTTTTAATTAATAAATACAGCTTTCCTAAGCAAATTTATAGGTAAGCTTTATCAACTTTTATACATTTTTATTTTAGTTGATTTGAGTTTTTAACTCGTACGTTTTAGATTAAGGTATCAAGTTAGAATCTTCAAATTAAATAGAAAGCTTAGTTGAGCAAAAGATATCTGCCTTTCTTAATTCTATTTCCTTTTGAGTTTTTTTATAATCTTCATTTATTAAGAATTCTTGAAGCATTTTCTTATAAAGGGTTTTAGCCTGGTTATTTATGTTTCTTTACAATCTCTTTTAATATAAAACTTTTAAATATCAATGACAATTTGATCATAAGGTAATTTTTAAGTTACTGATTCTTCGAGTAAAAAACTAATTTTCTGAGGCTCATTTGTTTTACTCTGAAAACAACTTTGAATGTTTATGCCTTTTTATATCTTTTAACTATACTAACCTTTCTTCCCGTTCCCATCCCTGTTATTATCTTAAATAATGATAAACTATAGAAAGCTGTAGAAAGAAAATTAGATTAAAGCCTAATATAAAACATGATTCTGCTACTAGCTAAGGTTTCTTCCACTAAGCAATTATTATTTTCAATTTACTCTTATATAGTTTATCTTTTCGGTACCACAAATCTAAAATTATTTTGTAGCTTAAGCAGTTATAAATGACTAAATATAGTGATAATGTAAATGTTCTAATTAAATGAATAAGTAAAGAAATAAAGGAATAAATAATAGAAATTAGATTAACTAATTTTAAGCAATATTGATAATAATCCTCTTATATCCAGTTATACCTTATATTGCTATTCATTTATATAATTTAAATACTAGCTGCATGTTAAATGATCCCTTCATTATGCTAATGTTAAAATTAATGCTTTAGTCCTTGTTTTTAATCAATTCTTGTAGAGCAATCAAACTTTTGTTGAGTTAGAACTATAAATCAACTATTGAAGATGCAGTTTAAAATTCAATCCTTTGATATTATAGATTATAATACTAGAAGTTAATTTGAGTTATCATTAGAATAAGCTAAGTTTATCCTTTAATCTCTTGAGAAAATTATTTTCCTCTGAAGAGATTTAATTTTATTGAATTTTATAGTTAACTAGTCTTTTAATGAAATGAAGCTAATGACAATGCTTGTAGTAAATTTGCATGAGCTATAGAATTAAGGATTAATTATAGTTCATTAATATAATATACCATAGCACATATCAAATATACATTTTTATTTTTCTTGATATCTTAAGAAGAAAATATTATCTTAAGTTTATAGTTTGTTCTTTATACCTAGTTGGTGATTAATCCCCCTTGAATCTTTGTCTCTACCAGTCTTCTCTTTTCAAGGGTTTTCCAAACAGTTCTAAAATTTTTCATTTCGAGAAGTAATAAAATAAGAATTTTTATTTTGTCACTCTCAAGGTAAATGTATCAATGATAAAAAGAAGTTCAACTTTTACTTTTGACTTATATTTCTCAATACGGAGCTAACTTTTATTACAATTTTGTTATCATAATCTTGTAATAAAAGTAGAAATACTAGCATAATTAATACTAAGCAATTTATCTTTCTATATAATAAAATTATAATGAATTCCTAATTAACTTCTTTAAAATTTCGATTACACTAAAAAAATGGATATTTTTACTTCAGTTCGTACTAAATTTTTCGGTCTTTTTATTAATATTCCTTTACAGATTTTTTTTCTTAATTATACGCTTATAAATTGATTTATAAATAAAATAAATTAATTAATTGAATTAGCGTGGTACCACCATTGTTTAGTTCACTACGAAAAAATAAAACAATAAAATTTAATTATTAATAATAGGCTGGAAATGTTTCTAGCTTCATCTGGTCTCTTTACTTATTGTCTTCTTCTCTCCGTTTTTATAATCAACATTTATTTTTTTCACTCAACAAATTCTTGTAATTCTTCCAAAGGCTGGAGTTAGAAGAATTAGAGAACATTCCAATATTAGTGTCAAAGGACTTAATAGGTTAATTCTTCTAAATAATAATTATTTTTGATCTCAGTCATATCTTTGTTGTTTTATATTTCCTGATAAGAATAGCGACATATAACATCAGGAAAACTCTGAGATCTGGATTTTGGTTCTCTAGTCGACCTCTCGTACCGATAGAGAGAACCCTCAAACAAGTAAGGCTTATCATACAATGGGCCCGTCCTTACTTGCTTGTGGTTGCATCTATTGCAAGAGCACTTGCAATGCAGACATGACTGCACCGGATTATCTACTCGGTCGACTAGAAACCAGAATCCATTAAAAAATGAACACATATAATAAATGTATTTATAATTTATGGTCATATTTAAAGGTGTTAAAGCTTTGTCTTTACTAATTCTCTTCTTTAATAAAAATATGAAATTCTTTCTCTTATAATATAAAGCAAAAGATGTCAGATCCTTTTTTCCTTAGAACTTTTTAACCTTACTATATTACTCATTCATAAATTACTTATTAAAGAAATTTAACTTAATTACTTATATAGTGTCATAACTATATTATAGGAATATGTTTTACTTTATACTCTTTTTCATACTTATTAACTCTTAATCAGCTCATCCTTTTACCACTCTCTCGTTCTATTATCATTATTTACTCTTATATCATATATATACCGCATTCTACTCATTCAG
The DNA here is from genome assembly GCA_946699065.1 of Loxodes magnus. NCBI lineage: Eukaryota > Ciliophora > Karyorelictea > Loxodida > Loxodidae > Loxodes > Loxodes magnus. The sequence goes on along the minus strand of CAMPDV010000125.1, from coordinate 51,327 downwards.
ATGAGCACTACTCCACATTCATACCCAATTATTCTTAAATATACCGTTATATCAAAACGTTGATGTAAAATTACAAGGAAAACTTTTCTCCATCCTTTATTATTACCTTATTATCATATACAATTGTTTACTTAAGGTAATCATTCTTATCCCATACATAAACAAATTAATTCTCATCCATATACACACTTGCTAATGATGCTGCTTATTAAGGTAACTCTTACTCACATCATTATCATTCATTCATAATTATGCTATATTATTGAATCTTATTTGTAACTTTTTTACTACTGGTATTATTCTCACACTATATTTTTCCACCAGCACTCACAAGTTTTCACTTTAAGCGTAAATAGTATTAAGGTGTATTGGATTTATATGCTATTTTATTTATACCGTAGTGTTAGTATTAACATCATAAACCTCACAATGATCATAGTAGTTATAATACTAATGGAATTAGGACTTTGAAGTTGTGTCCATTCTTCCTATTATATAAATATAATTATTAAAGTCATATCCCAACTAAGTAACTGATTCTCTTGGCTTTATTAAATTGGTTTATAAGTTAATTTCATTTTCTCTTATCTGTAATATTTTAGTGAGGTATGTACTATTTTTATAACCTCCCACTTAAATTATATTGTCATCAACTATCTAATATGTTGAAGATCAATTAGTAGTTATAGGTGTCATTTTAAATACAGTATTGTAATTATATTATTTGTTTTAATTATCTATCAAATAGCTCTAGATCTTATTAGTATCAAAGAATATTCTCTTATATATTTTTAACTAATCCGCTTTATTAGTCTTTCTCGTTTTTATTCTATTCTATTATGATGGAGTTTATATTATCTTACTACATTCATTCTTTCCTAGCTATTACCTTTAACATATAAGTCTGATTTTTTAATTTTATTATTGCTTTAATTATTTTAAAGGATCTTACCTCTCATTCTTCAGTTCAACTTTAGATATTTTTTCCTTCTCTAAGAATAGTTACACTTATTTAAAAAAATTATCTCTTTCTAGCCTTATTTTTTAAAGCTTATCTTATAATTACTTTATTTCGTTGGGGCTTGAGACAAGTTCTTATTGGTTAGAAAGATCCTCAACTTATTAACTTTTGTCTATAATATTTATAGCAGAGTCTCATATCTAATTTTTTGAGTAGAATTACCTTAACTCACTTGAATAGTATTTTAACCTTATTCCAACACCCAATTAAATTAATTCTAAGGCTTCTAATTTGCTTTCTTAATTTACATATCCAATAATTATAATTATTCATTCATATCCTTATATTGCTAAAGCTTTCTTTGCTGAATATTTATATCTTTTTCTTTCTAAGCTATTTGCAACTATGATTTTAGATTCTATATTTATTAAAAATAATCATAATTTTATTAAGTTAATCTGTAGATTTAATTTTCTTAATCTTTTATTTATTACTTTAACTATTAGACTAATAGTTAGGATTCTTATCTTAGTTTTTCTTATAAGCAAATTTATAGCTAGCTTTCTATCTACAGCTCCTATATAATTAACTAATATTATTTGATTTAATTCTATTATCTGACATTTTATTAGTGAATCTACTATAATTAGGACTGTTCTATAAGTTTATTAAGGTTGTAGTTTGTATATTCTCTTAGCTTTAATAATCTATTTATATTTTGTCATAATCTTAGTAATTTTCGATAAGCATTTCTTATATCTAGAGCTCAAGTTGATCTAACTTTTTCTTTTTGTCTTCACATTTATAAAAAGTGTCTTCTTTTATCTAACTGATAGTCTCTACCTATTGGATTATTTAGTTATAGTAGTCTTAGGTCTATTTAATATTTTATATTTACTACTCCATTTAGATTTATTTGTTGCTTATTACCTCTTAGCAAACTAACTCAACTTTTTGCAATGTTTATTATTAAATCTAGACCATTTATACTTTTCTAACAACCTATTCTTTCTTAATTTACTTTGAATGCTTACTCAATATTGTTCTATAATGTTTTAATCTTTCCCTAATGTCTCTTAAGCTTCGTTATACTAAACTTTTTAATTTCAAAACTACTTCCTAATTAATACATTTGTTTCCTAGATGTATTGTTGATTCACAGTATATGCAGATTCTTTGGCTTCTTATATGCAATATAAATTAGATTAGTACTAGTAGATCAAGCAGTTATCCTAATTTTTAGCTGACTACTCTTCAAAAATACTAAAGCTTACGATTTATATTTCTTCAAATGGTCTTTCAGTAACTCTGTTAAGATTGCCACAATTGAACTTTCTTTTAATATATTGTACACCTTTTTCAAGCCTTTCTCACAGTAAATACATCTACAATCTAATTTTCTAGGTCTTCTTTCTCCTTAATTAAACTCTTCTTTACATGCCTCACAAAAGAAGCAAATTTAGATTAAAATAATACCTTTATATCCCTTATTAAGACTTTGCTGACTAATATCAATCACTTCTTCCTTTTAGAATATAAACATAAAATGGAAGAATAAACTTTAGGGTTTCTAATTATGCTTGCTTTTTGTATTATTTGGAAAATAAGAAAAGAAGAGTGGGGATAACTTGGATTATGCTATGGCTTATTTGGACTATAAATAAAGAGTAGTTATATTTACTAAATCTAAGGAATTTCTTGTATCTAGCTAAGCATAATTATGATTATTATAGGGGTAGAAATCAAGAATAATAATCTGAAAGCTTTAAATGAATTTCAGGTAAATATTAAAAAGAAGAAAGGAAAAGTTTCGGTAATATAAGAAGCTAACTTAGATAAGGTTTAGAAATAACTAAGTTGATTTCTTATACTAAGTAGAATATGAGGTAAAACAACTTTAAGTACTAGTAGCATTCTTAAATTAACTAATTAACACAAAATTTAAAAGTTGAGTGGTAATAAAAAAGCAAACTTTATTCCAAAAAACTTAAGAAATGATAGATTTGGCAAAATAGTAAGTATTTTGATCTTACGGATCATTTGTTAAAAACTATTCCAGCTAATAAAATACCTAAATTGCTTCTACGAAGCTTTTCTTCTTCCTTTTTCTAGGTTTAATCCTCATATATATTAAAGATATAGGCAAATGTTTCCTATTTTCTTCTATCTTTTTTTACTTTAGCGTTTAATTATTTAAAGCGAAAATTGACCTAGTCTTTGATTTTCAAACCAAAGTTCATTACAACCATTTGGAAGTATAAAAGACAAGTTATATTTAAAGAACTATAAATTATTCAAATGCAGCGTAATTATCGCAATTACGTAAAAAAGAATTTATTTTTGCCCTGTTTAAAGTAATTTAAATTGGATGAAGAAATAGACTATATATAACTAACCTAAGCTGGGAATTATATTCAGGCATTCCTACTAAAAATTATATGTTAAAGCTTGAATTGTTTAGAGTATTTAGGAGATTTATCATTCAAGCAAATATACAAACATAAAGATCAAATTTTTTTGGTTAACTAAAACCGTAATTAGTTAGCAATAAAGCACTTGAAATTGAAGCATAAAAAATCCGGTGCGAAGAAATTTGAAGAATTAGATTTTCAAATAAATAAAATGTCTAATCTTTTAAAATAAATTGAGTCTTCTCGAGAAGTAATGTAGTAATGCATCGATTAGATTAAAGATTTGAGAAACAGCTAAACGGATTTATTAAAGAAAAATCAAGAATTGGAAAAAAAAAATAAATAGCTTACAAAGATAGTTTAATAGTATTAAAACTAGAAAAATTAAGAGTAAGTTGTACTAGATCAAAATACAGAATTGAGATAAGATTTAACCAATATTAATCAGTAACTACAAGAAATTTCAGCGTAGAAAGCATTTTTAACATCGAAGCTAGAAACAGCTAATGCATAGATTTAGCAGCTGCTTTTACAAAAAAAAGATCATAATGGCTAAGCATTAGCTTCGCACAAGTAATTTTAAACTCCAGAAAACATAAACATTATAAAGGATTACGAGAGATATTATAATTATGATCTTAGTAAAAATAAAAAATATTGCATTTACGAGCTATGGAATGGTTCTTAACTACTTTACTTAGGATAAGATACTTTATAAAAAAAACGGATAGGAAGACATAAATAAGACACACAAAAATTTTTAAACTAAATCGAGACGTATAGCAGTAATAAAAAATAGAATATTTCTTATCCGGAATAGCCGTTTCATCATTAAATTGCTTTAAGATAACTAAAATAATAACTGAAAATTAGTAATCTTCAGTATCAAATTTATCCGTACGAATACGATAAAAACTAAATTAGCGCGCTAGAACGTTTTTTGATATAATAGCGGAAACCATTGTTAAATGTTGCACACAACTAGCAATAACTTACTCCATCAAAGAAATGCTGGCAATGTATAGAAGATCAATAAAATAATTCATCACTAAAATAATGTACACATTACATAAAATGCTAAATATGTGATGAAATTATAAAATCTATGAACAAATTCGACAAACATTATGCATAGTGTTGCAGAAAACAGCATTAAGCAACGCAATACTCTTACAAAAACGATAACTTCGTAAATACTCAAGAACTACTCAAAAATATTTGGTTTTGATTTTTTTGTCAAATGTAAAACTAAAAATATAAAATTATATTAATGGCAGAAAAATTTTCGTACGAGGCCGATATAATTACAAATTCTGATATTTTATTATATATTTTGTGCAATGCTGAGTTTAAAATAGCTTATGCTAGAATTGAATACTATAAAACTACAAAAAAAATTTAGCTATTCGTTTCTTACTGATTTGCTTTTTGATAACAAAAAGTTATGAATATCACTTCATCATCTTAAATTACATATAAATATTAACTAGACTCCTTTTCAAGTTTTATAGTAGCATTATTTTTTTAAAACTCGTAAAGTTTATTTTCAGTCTAATATTTTCTTGCAGCTTTAATTTCTTCATTTACATATTCTCCTAGCTAGACTTTTTTAGTTGACTAAAAATGCAGATTCTTCTTCTTTTCTTTTTGATCCGAAAATTCTTAAATAAACATGATAATTAAATCTTGCTGAACTACTGTCTACTTTATTGCTTATTTATGATTTTCAAAATTTTGCTAGCAAAAATATTGTATCTGATTTAACTTACATTTATTAGCAAAAAGATATCCAGCTTTATTAAAAAGAAAATATAAATTGTTAATCAATTGGTTATTAAAGTAATACATTAACAGCATTCCAATCTCTTTAACCAAAGTACTATAAAAGATGTATATAAATAAATTAAAATCAACTGAAAAGAGTTTTTCGTTAAGATCAGTGACAAGAAATATAATTAAAAAATTCATGAAGAGTTTTTTACCACCTCCTCAGAACAGGAGATAAAACCAGAAGCACATATTCTCACCACGTTTTCTTCAACTTAATGCTCTTCTTAATAAAAATAACCAGAACTATCTAATAGATTAGAAGAAATTATAAAAAATGCTAAATTCTACAAATTAAAATAAAGTGATTTCTTCCATCAAAGGATAAGTAAGAACTGAGATAAAAATTAAAAACAGTAAAGTTAACAGCTCTCAATACCTCCATTGAAAACTGAAAAAAGAGACAACTCAACTGAATCGCTGAAAAGAATAATGAAGAAATAAAAAATAAAGGAAGCAGGTAAAGTATGATAATTCAATATAGATTCTATTACCTTTGATTTAGATAATATTGAAATAGAACAAATGGACTCTTAGTAGATGAAACAGCTGATTTATCAAATTATTAAAAACATACAAAAACTCGAAGAAGAATTAAACTCCCAGAAGGAAGAAATTCTTGTAATAAGTCAGGATTTTATAAATCATAAAAATGATGATGAAGTCCATATGGTAGACAGAAGAACTAAAGCCGGAGTTTATGAGAAAATGGCAAATTTAGAGAATGATATCTGAATAATTTAAGAGCAAGGCGAGAAAAGCTGAGTAAGATTAGATTCAAGACTCAAATTAATAGAAGAAAGCCTGCTAAAGCCTACATAAGGAACTCTAATGGAAATAGAGAAACAAGAAAAGACATTTCCTAGAGCAAGAAAAAGATGCTACATTTGCAACAGCACTTGACATTTATGAAAAGAATGCTCCCAATAGAAATAAATAAAAATGAATATCCGGAGAAATGTTAACTAATAGCAACTAAAGTAACAAGTGACAGAATTCTTCCCATCAAGAAATGGAAAAATCTGGAAGAAAAAATAAATTCTCAACTCAGATTATATAAAAGAGAGAAATCAAGGAAAAGTACAATACAAAAACAGAACATGCAAGTACGGAAATTTTATAGATTTAAAACTTCAATTAAGCCGGAAGGCGAACAGTTATTTTAATGAAATTAATTAATGAGATAAATCCTGTGAATGTATGAAATAGAAGATTCATGTTGATTTAAAGAATATTTAAACTGATATAATATTTTAAAATGCTTCTTCATTAACGTAATTAAAGGCAAACTAAATTTTGCTTAATCAGAAATACTTAAATTTAACAATGAGATTAGGTATCATTAATAGCAATTTGGAGTAGATTACATTTATTAATAATTTTAATAAATTAACTAGCAAAAAGTATATATATAAATGGAATTAAAAAAGTATATGCTTTGAATTAATATCTAAAAAATTAAAATTAGGAGCTCAATAATCAAGACTTTATGCTTAGAAAATAAATTTTAAATTTAAATATTCAGATATAAATTTAGCAGTAGAAGAAATATGAGTAATGCATGAATTTTTAGGTTGAATTATAGTAAAAAGATTTAAATTAGAAGTTTAAAAGTAAAATGAAATTTAAAAGATTTTACATATATATAAATAAATTAGATTATAGAGCGTGTACCATTCTCGTTGGTGCGCAGCTCTGTAAATTAATTTTATTTTATGTCGAAAAATAAAATTCTATGGATCTCTCTATCCTTGCTTTCTCTTCCTGCAGTACGTCCCTGTAATTTTTCATTCCAAAGCATAGGAAACTATATGCAACTACGGGTACATCTTTTCCCGACTTATGATGAAGAAGATTTTCTCCTGGTATTCAGAGTTCTCCAGCTTTCGAATCTTCCTTCTCTTGTTATTGATTTCTCTTTCTCCAATTTATCCTCCGTCCACGCTCATTTTTTAGTTGTCTAGCTGGACCTCCAAGCATCCGAAGGAAAGGGCTTTCCATCCTATTTAAAATATTTTTTATAATAATTGTAATCTAAACAAAAGTAAATGTTAGTATGCAATCTAATCACAACTTGAAAATTAATGGATTAAAATCAAATTTATTTAATCAGATGTATTAGTCAAATAAAAATAAGAAGCCTTATGCAAGGAAGTTACATAAACAAAAATTATAAGTGAAGTAAAATAAAATGCCCTTGCACATGCCAAGAAAAAACAGTTAATATAATAAAGATGTAGTAGAATAATCAATCTTGTTAGTCAGAATTACTTGATTAAAATTTCATAATATAGTAGGAAAAATAATGTTGAATGAGAAATATATTAGCTCAAACTGAATTTATTTCTAATAGAACTTCTTGAGGTACTATAACTGATAATTGCCACCTGTTTAACATCTAATTATTAGACATATAAAAATAAAAAATAATATAAAAGGAATTAAAACTACAGGATGCTTACAATACTTTGAATATCTAATATATTTATTAATAGGAAAAGACTATAGAGCAGGAAAAGGATAATTTTATGAGTGTATAAAAGCTTGACCAAGAAGAAAAGAATTAGAAATGAAAATTAGTAAGATATGTAAGAAAAAATAAATTAAGCTTGCAATAAAGATCTAATAAAGCGTAGATAGATAGAAGACAGAAGAACAAGAGTTAGCATTGAGGAAAGTGAGGAAGATATGTAACTAATAAGAGAAAAATTTCTATTACCTGAAGGCTTACTTGAAGAAACGGACATATATTGAGATATGTAAAGAGCTGCGCACCAACGAGGTGCTACGCGCTCTATAATCAAATTTATTTATTTATTTAATCAAAAACTAGAAATCTGAAAATGAAAAAAAACTCGATGCTTGTGATAAGATATCAGAACTATAAAAACGGAAGTAAGAAATTTTTAAATAATAATTTTAGAAAATTTAAAATGAAATACAGGAACTAAAAAAGTAAAGAATTGTGAACTTTATTATAAATAAATAAATTTGATTATAGAGCGCGTAGCACTCTAATTGGCGCGCAGCTTTTTAAAAAAAATGTTTCATACTGACAAGAATGTTTGTTACTGATAAAATTATCAGATACTGGTAGACCTTGTTCAATAATGGTATAATTATTCAGTACTGATAAAAATGTTCAATACTGATATAATTTAAGAATACTCGTAATATTTTCTACTTGTTAGAGGTCAAGGACATGGCAGGATTGTGTCTCATTGCATCACCAAAGCAGAGGACGACATGTGTCAGATATGGGTACTTAAACTCGCTACCTCTGATGAAGCTCGCAATATTATTTCTTTTTCGTTCCAGAATTAAATCTAAACTAAGCCAGTGCCGAAGGTCAAAGAATCTTATGCCTCGAGGCCAAACCAAAGCAGAGGAAGACATAAAGTCGATTATGGGTATTTAACTTCCCCAACCTCTGATGAAGATGACCTTGTTGTTCACCTTCGAACAACTATGGCGGTTAAAAAAATATAATATAATTAAAAAAAATTTACTAGTAGATTTTTCTTAATTTATAACAAAAAATAATTAAGCTTCTGTTCCCTCTTTGAATAGTATAAAATTGAAAAAAATTGAAAAAAAGTAATTGGAGAGAAGCATAATTGAGCTAAGAAATACCTAGTCTAATATAGTAAGATGATTATCTGTAAAATATAAAAATTGATAATTTAATTTAAAGAAATACAATTTCAGAAGTGAGTAATTCATCTAGTTTTAATGGTAAAAGCAGAACCTCTTTACTACTAAAGAAGATAGATTCGTTACTTTATCTTGTTGGCTAAATAGTGTTACATGTGATGAAAATCCTGTTTAAATAAAAATAGACAAACAATTAATGGAAGAATATTATACAGTGACTTTATTCATAATTATTTGCTATAGAAATTCAATATAATAAGAACCGAACTTGCTACATATTTAAGCTAAAATTGGTTAAAAATTTCTTTTCATTTACAATCTAGGGCTTAAAGAAGGATTTAATTTAGATATTAAAATAGGGCATATTAATACAAATTCAATATGTAGTAAATAAATAGAACTATATTAGGGTATTCTCAATCCTAATATAAGATTATAGAGCTTACTACAAAAATTTAGGTAAAGGAGGAGGCGTATGTCTGATTATAAAAGAAGAATTCAATAGTACTGAAGAAAATAATATAATTGATGCATCCTAGAATCGATTTATCACAGCCAAACTGGACAATATATTCCTTATGTCCTGCTACATATAGGATAACAGTAAAAATGAGATTATGAAAGAGCAATTATATGCCTATATTAATATGCTACTTAATCAATTCCCAAATAGTCCACATATTCTGATAGGATATTTCAATGCTCTCTTATAAATCCCAGAAATGACTATGATAATACGAATAGGTTTTAGGAATTCCTTATTCAGAATGATTTTAAAATAGTTAATGATATGATGAGCAACACTTGCATACATAAAGGAACAGGATTTATGTATTGCAATAGTTTTATTGTAATAAACAATCACCTGAGTATTAATCAATTGGCAAATTTTTAGGTTTACTATAACTAACTATTTACGGTAAACTTTCTTTTCAACATAATTCTAAACCAGTACATAATTACCTAAAGAAAATATAAAATTAACAGGTTACAAGACCTAATTGACAGATAAAGATATTAGGAATCTTTTTTTGAAACTAATAAAGAATTTTTCCAAATAGATAGAGATAATTTAAAGGATTAATACTAGTGTATTAAACTAACATATAAAATAAGGCAAATAAAACATTAGGCTCATTTATTCCAGATCCAAAATATAGAAAACTTACAAAAAATCTCACAAAAAAGTATATTGAAGTTAAAAGAGCTAATTAAATATATAAAGAAACAAATGCTTAATTTGGAAGAATCAAATAATAAGTCATTAACCTTCATAATAAAGCCAGCAAGTTGTGGAAAAATTTTGAACGTCACCTGTGAAAATTTAAGAAAAATAAAGCAAAGAAAAAATTTTTCCTTCTCAATGAAAATCATAAAGATATGTTTTCACAAGCTAAAAATATTCTTAACCCTAAACAGAGAATAAGATGAATTTTAACGAAAAGAAATAAGAAAATTTTGTGAATTCTTGAGAAAATTTAGTGTTCAACAAACATTTAAACTTGAAATAATAAAAAATTGACTTTAGCAACTAAAGAATAAATTAAATATATAAAAATATTTAGAAATTTTTAGCTAATCATTTTCATACTTATAAGGTTTTGAAATTTTCACTTTAAAACAAATTTAAGAAATCATAAAAGAAATCCCAAATGGTAAAGGGGCAGGCCTAGATAAAATCAATGGAGAGTTGCTGAAGTATGCATGAGATTATCTTACAATGAAACTATACTCTTCTCTCAATAATTTGCTTAGATTTGGTAGAATACCTGATGAGCTTAACAATTCAGTAATAATTCCAATATTTAAAAAGGGTAATCAAGATGAATGAGCAAATTTGCGTCCAATTTCGCTTATCAATACTATATTGAAATTATATGATAAAGCTCTAGCAAAAGATTATACTATATAATCTACTAATGAAACTTATCAAACCCAAATCAGATGGGATTCATGAAGAAAAGATAAACAACTCAGTAGATTCGGCATTTCAAACCTTTGTGTAGACTTTTAACTCTTCCAAAAGTTTAATTTGGAGGTGAGCAGTTTCTTGAAGCACATAAAAAGGAATTTCTTCTGTAACGAACAAAATAGAATCAAGTTTACAATTCATCTCAAGGAAAGCATTCTAATCATCAGGATCCACATTTAACGAATCGTATTATATTTATCTGAATTGAATACCCTTCAAGCACATTATGGCTCTGAGATTATTCAAATTCTTTTACAAAATAAGAAGAGAAAGTATTGATTAGCCACAATCAAAAATAGATGCACTTATTTAAAATAATTGAAAAGAAAGAAATAAGTATTTTGATGACTTAAAAAGCATGGTTGCATATTATAATATTCAATTGGATAACTCATAATATAATTGCAACTTAAAGTCATTTATTAAGCATTTATAAATGTAAATTTAGCATAAATTTTATGCAATTACAACCTAAAGATTTAATAGAATACATACTGCTAAAATATATACTGAATAATTTCAAATCTATCTATTTGCAGGAATTAACTATACTAAACTGAACAAATCATATAGAAGAGAAATTATAGATATATAAGCTCAGAACTCAATAATTCAATTTCCAAAAAGATCATTAAGACTGTTATTACCCTATTAATAACCCTTAGTGCCTCTGTGGAGATTACGACACCTTTTGAGTATATAATAGAATGCAACTACTGTTCAGACATTAGGGAATGACTAAAGCATAAGATTGATAATAATGAAATAAAACTTTTATTCTTTATGATTCATTTTATATAAATATGTTTCCTATCAATCAAGCAGTAGAGAAAGATTTACAAATCAAACTATTTCACCGATTGCTACTTGATCGAAGAATGGAACTATTCAAAATAGAAAAGAAGGCATAATAAGAAATTGTATAGATAAGAAAGGCTGATGAAGAGGAAGTGATGTGATTAAACTTTTAAATTTAAATGTCTTTAATTGGAAGAAGAAATTCTCACGATTAAAGATGTCAAAAATCATTTTAGTTTAAATATTAATATTAATATTAAACAAAAAATGCATTCAATTATAATCTTTCTCTTGCTTTTATTACGACTATAAATAGTTCTGCTGAATTCCATTGCTAATATTTTTAAATATCTATTTGCTATATTTAAATTTATAAGCTTCTTTAACAACATCCTTTTCTTATAAGTTTCCCTCTAGTTTAATTTAAATATAAGTAAATATTATTACTTTATAATCTCAACTTTTTTTTATACTTTGATATTATCATATAATCAAACTATCTTTTTGTAAAAAGTTTCAATTTAAATTTTAAATAAAAAACAAAATATTTTGCTATTATATTTGATTTGAAAAATTATTTAAACACTCATAAATTTATTATTGATAATTAAATCTTATCCGTTACTCAAAGATAAAACAATCAACTATCTTATTTTTTAATCTTTTAAATTAACACTTAAATTTAGATAGAATTTATTTCTTTCAAATACTCTCATTCTCTTCCAACTCAATTCTCTTCCATTCTTTAAGCTTATTATTACTTCCCTTTATATCATACATATATAAAGAATTTTATTCTTTTTTTCAATCACTACTCCACATCAATACTCTATTATTTGACTAGATAGCGTTATATCAAAATACTGTTTCTGATTATGGATATTTCTCTCCATCCTATATTATTACCTTGTTATCATAGATACTTGTTTATTATAGATTATTTTAATTGTCCCATATATATATTGCTTCATTCTCATAAACTTACACACTTCCTAATCGAAAGGCTGGCTTAGGCAATATTAACTCACATTTATGTCACTCATTCTGTATGATATCATATTAAGTTATCTGATTAGTAGCTTGAAATTAATCATTATCATAAAGCATCTATTTATATCCACCAAACACATATAATCTTTCTCATTATACTTATACCGCATTAAATGCAATCAAATCTTTGCAAGGTGCTAATTATTTTGTAGTGTTTTTATTAATGTCATAAAGCTCACTTTAATTATAATTATTGAAATATAAATGCGACTAAGAATACGAACTAGGATCTATACCCCCTACTATATATAAAAAATTATAATTGTCATATCCCAACTATGATATATATCTTGGCTATATTAGATTTGCTTATTAATGAATTTCTCTATTCTTAATCTATAATATATTATTTAAATACGTTTTCTCGTATTTTCCTCCCACTTAAATAATACTTTCATCGTCTATCTAATATGTTGATGATCAATTATATGATATAGACGTCATATTAGGTACATTATTATAGTTGTACTAATTATTAGCATTTTCTATCTAATAATTCTAGATTTTATTTGAATTGCAACATATTCGTGGATATCTAGTTAACTAAATTGCCTTAAAATTCTTTCTCTTTCTTATATAGTATTATTACAAAGGAACTTATATTATCTCATTCCAGCCACCATTTTATATCTTTTCAACAAATCGCATCAATTACTAATTATCTTATTCTAATTGCTTTATCCATTTACAATAGTCTTTATTAATGCTTTCCAACTTAAAATTGGAAACTTTCAGCTCCTCATTTTAATTAATCATAATCTGGATTTAGGTTTATAAGTTTACTCCCTCAATAGTTTTTTTTAAAAACTAAGACTGCAGTTCTTATATTTAAAATTACTTGGATTCGATTTCTTTTTGAATCTAATATAACTGCTATTATAACATTTATTTATCTTTTTCTTATTACACTGATTTTCTACTATCCTCATCTTCATTTTTATTTGAGATATTATTTTATTATTTAAATATATTCAGCTAATTAATGAGATCCTATATTATTTTGTCTTTAATTGTGTTCTATTTAGTTTAGTCAGTTATTTTCTACATAAGAATGAACTTTTCTTAGATAATTTATATTCTGTCTTAATTCAATTCTTATTTAGCTTACTCTTAAAAATCTTATTGATCTTATTTTATTTACTAGCTTTATTCTAATTTTTCATCCTTATAATTCAACTTATAATATATTCCAGTCTCTTTTTACTAAGATTTTGCATCGTTTTCTTTCTTAATTAATTGTATTTGCATGTTTTAGTCCTACATAGTTTTATCCCCGTTTTTGCTTTATCTAATAAGATTTTTTATTAAACTTTCTTAGCTTGAAAGTTATTAGCTCAGTTTTTGGATTAGAATTTATTTTACTTATTATTGATTTACCTTTTTATGGATTTATTCTTAAAGTTCTATATTCTACACCTAATTGGATATTTACTTCTATTTTATTTAGCTTCCATTTTAAATATTATCCTCTTAAACCTATTTAACCTAAATCTATTCCAGTAGTTTATTAAAAAATGTATCTTTCATGTCTTATTAGCTTCAATTGTCTTAGTGAATCTTCTCTAACTCTTAAGAAATGCTTAATAACTTTTCCTATATCTTAATCTATAGCTAATTCACCTAAATTTTTTTATCCTCACATTAATTTATGGTATCTTCCTACATCTAACTTATACTCTCTATTTAGTCACTTAACTGGCATAAATAGTCTTAAGCTTGCTTCAAATACTAAGTCTACTTTTCCAACTATACTTATCATTTATTTACAACCTCCTTGGAACTTATATCAATCTTTTGCTTTATCTCCATTATAATCTAGATCATTTTATTTCTACTATCAATCTAATCTTTTTTAATCTGTTTCTAATGTTGAATCAAGTCTGTCTTATTCTATTCTATTTTTTCCTTTATTTCTCTTATGTTAGATATTATAAAGCTCTTTAATAACGGAACTATACCTTCCTAACTTACACATTTATGTCCTAAATACTAGGATTACCCACACTAAGTACATATTCTTTAATTTTCCTATTCCAAAGATATAATTTATTACTACTAATCAAGTAATCGGATATCTTCTGGAATTTGCGTTTATTCCTTTTAAAAATCAAAGCTAATGCTTTCCCATATACCAACAGACCTTTCAGTAATGACAGAATGCTTGCTACATATGAACTTTTTACTAAGATTGTAAATTATTTTTAAGCATCCCTCACATAAAAAACATCCACAATCCAACCTTCTAGATTTCCTATCTTTTTAGCTGAGTTCTTCTTCACATGTCTCACACTTAAAAGACTGCATTCTTCTTTATAAATTTAATAATTAATAGCATATAAATTCCCCAAACGAAGCCAATAAAAAATGATAATAATTTAATAAATTATCTAATAAGCTAATTTTATAGCTAAGTTACTTCTATCATCTACATGTATTATCACTTTTAAAAGCTTTCCATAAATGGAGGATTTTCCCTTAAGATTAAATTTATGGTAACTTATATAAGAAAATAATAGATTAGATGTAAAGGGAAAGGGCTTAAATCTATTGAATAGTGCTGTTATATACTTCTTAAACTATTAAAGTAAATTGACTATTAAGTCTTAATTTTCATGCTTCAGTTTAATTAACTAAGAGTATAAAGACAAATAGAGCAAGTAAAATAAGTTTGAGGAATGCTTATAAGGCTAGAATTTAAGCAAATTATTAAGAAAAAACTTAAGTTTTTATAATATAAAAGATTAGAATAGCAAAGAATCTAATAGTAGTTGCTCTACTTACTTGAATCAGATAAATTCAAGCAAAATTAAATAATTCTTTGTTGTTAAATCTGGAAAATATTCATTTTAGTATTTATCTTGGAAACCGAAGATAATGTTTGTCCAATGAAAATATTTAAGGGACAGTTTTATAATACTTGGTAAATCTCTATTATTTACCGTTTTTACATAACTAAGTTATTAGAATTCATTCGATGACTTTTATCTTAGAATTTTCATGTTATTTTCTTAAGAAATATAAAGTGAATCATTTTAGTTTTTATAACATCTATTGCTTTTATGGAGTTAAATTTATTATATATAATCTAATTCCTTTCAGACAAAGAGCATTATAAATTGTATAAATATCTACTTAGTATTTTTAAGAAATTAAGTACTTTCTCCTGAATATATTTTATTACAGATAGACGATGAAATTTGATCCTTATTTTTTTCTTTTTTTTTGATAAAAATTCCTTTGCAAAATTCAAATAAATGACAAGTTTATAGACTTGAATTATATCTTTACTTATTAACCTACTATTTATCTTTCTTCGTTAATCTTCTTATTTCTTTATTAATTTAAAGTTACTTCAATCTTTGCTTATTATTTTGGATCTCTGAACGGTTTTTTTTTTCAAATTTTTATTAGATTTGACTCTAATTTTCTGTACTAGTAATTCTAAAATTGTAGCTATCTCAATTCTTTAGGAAAAACTTGAGTAAAATTAAATAGGCAAACCTTGTGAAATTTAAGTATTGATTGAAAGCTAATAAACTGCTTAGATACTTTCATGTATCCTTTCTAGATATCTAATTAAATAAAAAACTAAGCTTATCTCATAATCCTTATGTCTCTATTTTCTGATCGAAATATTTAAATAAAAAGCTGATTAAGCTTCAGTACTATTTCAGTCATCTTAACTTTAATCCTAGCATTATTTCCTCAATTCATGTATCCTTAGTAGTTTTACCTTTAAACTTTTCATAAATTTTATAAAAGGTTCACTTTTATATTTTCCAAAAACTTTCAATTTCTGAACATTTTGAAGTAAAAATAGATTTCTTTGATAGTCTAAAATCTTTTTTAATTGAATGCGTTTAAATGAATAGCAGCCACCAAATTATCATTCTCAAACATCTTGAAAGCATCTTAAATTGTTCAAACTTATATAGTTTTTTCAATATGCATCATCTGAATATTCCAATCAAACTTTTTTCAAGTCAATGGTAATTTAATTCTTCCTTGATTACTAAGAATCATTCAAATACAATTAATTTCTTTAGACTGTCATGAAAAACATACTAATATCTAGATAGTTCTTCAAATCATTTAATCTACTATGTTGTTTTACTCTTTCAGCTCATACTTTTGCTCCTTCTTAACTAATTTTTTCAATTTTTTCTAGGTTTTTACTAATTTCACTGAACTTCAATCTTTCATCTCCTCTCACACTAATCTAAATCCTCTGAAGTGGTCTGATTTTCTAATAACTAACTCTAAATATCTACAATTTACTCTAATAGTTGTAACTAAAGATTTATGCCTGTAACTTAAGCAATATATTCCATTTTCTTACTATAGCTAGCTATCTAAATTAATAATATAGTAACTGTAAGCTTCTTAGTTAAGAGATGTCATTTAGAACTATTTTAATATAAGGCTAATATTTTAATAGCTAAGGATGATAATATAACTAAGAGTTATTCATAAGAGTAATCTCTAGTAGCTTTCAAACCAATTACTTAATATATAAGCTTGTAGATAATTATAATGAACTATCTATAAACAAATAAGAAAATAAGATTGGAACTAATTATAAGCTTTTCAATCTTAAGTTAGTCTAAGCAGTATATTGGCTTGATAGCGATTAGCTATAGCAATGATAATTATAAAGAAACCATAAATAGAAAATAAAGACCATAATTCTGTATTATTAGACTTATACCAACCAGAAGTTTCAAGAAGCTAGAAATTTGAGGAATATATTTGTAGAAACTATTAAAAGTTAAAGCTTAAGTACTTGATAAAGAACTGTAAATAACTAAAATTAATAGTTTGGAATAAAAAATAGAAACTTTGATTATAAGTCGCTATAATCACGTTGCTCTTTCTTTAAAAGAAAGTTCCTTTTTTTATAGATAAATATACTTGCTTAATCTTAGAAATTACAAAGTTAACTAAGCTAAATTTTGGAAAATAGTTATCTTTAAATAAAGGTAAATAATTGAAAATAGTTCAGAAACATTTGATTGAATAGCTTTTTTAAAATGATTACTTTATCTTTCGGGGTTATTAACATGATATAAAGTCATTTTGGTCTAAAATTAAATAATTGGAATCTTTACTAGAATAAAAATAGCTTAATTAAGAGTTATATCCTAAAGTTTATTTAAATAAGCAAATATTTTAATGTGGAAATAAGGTAGAAAAAGTGTATTTTTATAACTAAATAAGAGTTAAATAAGTATTATGTTTTCAATCAGTTGAAAATAGCAAGACTAAAAATGCTTCAAATAAATCGGGTATTTATTGTTAATTCTCTTGATAGCATTCTTAACGTAATATATTGATGAAATTTCTGCCAGTTTAATAGATTTGAGATATTAGTTTGCTTATATGCTTTGATTGTTTATTAGTAACTTAAAAATTTATAATTTATATTAATGTTCACTAAATAATTACAGAAATCTAAATAGATTGCTTTACTATTTATTTATTATCCAACATCAAATTCATCATTTTTCTTTATAGTTATTTAAGCAAAAAGAAACCTAATTACATTTATTCCGCTAACTTTATCCTTTATCTACTTTCTTATCCCTTTTATCTAAACCTACTATCTTTCATTTATCTTAGATGACTATAATGAAAGAACGTATAATTTTCGCTTGAAAACTAGATTTCAAATCTCTTGAATTTGCTTCTCAGAGTTTGTTAGAATTGTAAATATATTATTTGCTTAATCAATTGCCTGAAACATGTTTTATCCATTAGAGCATATCAATTTAATAGTAATCATTCTGAGAATAAGTTTTAAGAATATGAATTTTCAAAATTGTTTGAAAATAGATAAAGCATAATTACACCTTAAGAGAATCTGAGCGAAAGTGACCTAGAAATGAAATAGCAGTATTGCAATTTTATATAATAAATAAAGTATCAAGGTCAAGAATAAATATTGCCTTATCTCTGAAGCTTCTTTTTATTTTCAATCTATGAATCAAAAAAAGTGAATGAACTTATAAAAAATATCTTAAATTTTGTGTATGCTTCTCACTTAGAAACCTTTATAATGAAAAAATGATAGTGAAAATACTTCAAAATATATAGAAAAGAATCTTTTTAAAAATAGATAAATAAAACTGCTAGATGATTGTACTTATATAGATTTACAAAAGTATCTAAGAGTATAGTCTGTTTTACTTTAATCAAAACCAAAATCGGATTGAGAATAAAGAGAAAATTGCTATTTAGAAATATTTAGTTTCTCAACTGAACTTTTTAGCTTCAGAGGAATACAAATCTAAACGATCTTAGGAGTTAATAGTAGTCGAATAATTAATCTTGTAAGAATAAGCATTTTATGTTTATAGACCATTGGTCTATATGAATATCTAATATAGAACATTTTAGTTTGTTTCCTTCTTGATAATTGTAATAACTCAATCTTCAATAGTATTCTAATAATTTTGATATTTATCATTGATGGTACACAATCTAGTCGTTTAATACTTTTAATCTAGTGGTATTATTTATATAAATTTAAGTTTCACAAGCATAGGGTTTAGTTATGTAAAATTATAACATCAAAAAAGAAAAGCTTGAAATACCTAGATACAACTATAATTTCAAATTTCAGTTTTATTATCTAAGAAGATATTAACATGAAGTAATAAACCATTTTTATTCAGAAAATAATTCATAGATATAATCAAAATTCTTAGATTCTAACCAATGAAAATCATATTTTTGCTATTCTAGTACAAATCGCTACTAGATATATTAAACACTTAAGTTCGTAAAAAATAAGCTTAGAGCTATAATGTACAATATCTGAATTTATTAGTGAAAGCGTTTTAGTAAGAATTTAGATTGTACATAAGTAGGATAAATTTGTTTAAGTTTTGAGTTAGATTTTATTTAAATCCTATGATAAAGCATATCTTAAAGAAAAAAGCATAAATAAGGATTTATTATTTGGAGATGATTTAATAGTTAAATAAGCAAATTAACTAGAATAGACCATTTGATTTTATTTGATTTATAAGAGTCTTTTCTTGTATATATAATAATTCTCAACCGCTTATTTACAACTCTCAGTGATAAAGTTATATTTATAATGAAGGTAGAAAAATTATGCTTTTCAAATAAAAAGCTAGATGAGGGATAATAAAGTTTATAAATTTTTGAAAATGCATAAATTAAAGGTCGCATAGCTCAGCTGGTTAGAGCGCTGTGCTAATAACGCAGAGGTCGTGAGTTCGAGACTCACTGTGACCATTTTTTATCAAGCGCTAAACTATAAATAAAACTAGAAGTATTAAACTACCTGAAACTATTAATCTTTACATTCTTAATTATTCGTTCAACTCTTACTAGATAGACTGCTAATTTAAAGTTGGATTTAAATTTATTTAGCTATAGATAATAAGCAGTACCATAGTATATATAAAATGAGAGATTGTAAAGATAAGGACTAAATATCATTTTTATTTATTTAATCATTTTATTTCTAAATCTAAAAAAATTAAATACTCTAGAGGCTAAATATAAAAATCTGAAAATCTCTACAACTCTTCTCCTTATCATGCATGTTGCCCTTTAATTCTTCTTTCACGTAGATGCTAGATGTCTTTTTTCTTGTAAATTTCCCTAAATTTGCTCCAATAAAGCTTTTCTCTTTCTCTTAATAGATTTAGTTGTTAATATCTCTTCTTTTTGCTTTCCATTTACTTCTATTAATTTAAATATTCTTACTTGAAATTGAGAAATTGCTAGCATCTTTTCCACAGATACTTTTGAGAATTACAATAATAACATCTTCTTGCCTGTCGTTTAGATTAAAATCTTGAGCTATTTCACCTTCAATTATCATTCATTCCTTTTATCTTGCAATCCCATTTATTGCTGTAATTTGTACTGATTTTCTTCTATTTTTTCTAATTTGTTGATTAGCTTTTTCTGCTTCTATTGCTAGTTTTGAGATTAACTGCTCTAGTCTTGTGAAATATTTCAAAATGCATTAAGATCTCTTTCTTAGGTCATGAGTCTCGATTCTATTTCCTCTGCAAATTCAAATTTTTCCATTAAATTCTTATTGTCTTTCTTCAACTTTTTGACCTCTTCCTTGAAATCAAGCACCAATTTAATCAGCTAATCATGGCTTAGTTACTACGTGGTGAGATTCGAGTCTTCCGATTGCATTATATTTTTAGCCTATTTCATAGGCATTTTTTCAGAGGTGGGAGACTCATCTTGATAAATTCCATTTTTGGTACCCTTTCCTAGTCCTAGCCTTTCTTAGATGTTGTTAACTCCTGCCTTTTTGGAGCCGCAAGGATTCCTGACATCTTTTTTTACTGCATCTATATATATAATTAGGAATATAATAGTAGCATTAAGACTTTTACGAAATATGTTAAAAGTAAGATTCAACATTAATTTTATAAAGTAACCACTTAAAGGTTAAAAAGGATGCCCACTGCAAAGTTGCTTATAGAATACCTAGAGAAGCAATATTAATTCCCATAAATTACCTATCCATAATTAAATAAATAGTATCGAAAGGAAATAATTAGTATATACAAGATGAGACATAAAGCTACAACTTTCGAAAAAACCTTCAAGATAGACATTATTCTATCAAGAATCCCCACTGCATTTGCGGAGAATTTGATAAGTTTGGGCATATTCTGGAATGCGATTGCTATTTAGATAGGAGAGAATGGTTAATAGCAAAGATTGGATAATGCGATAATAGAAGATTAATGACCTATGACCAAAATTATATCAATTAATTTACAAAAAAACAAATTAGAATATATTGATCTGCAAATTAAAATTTTCCAAAGGATGTTGCTTAAAAGAAGATTAGAATTATTTGAATCGGAAAAAGATGACTGATTAGAAAATTCTGCAACTAAGAGAGAAGAAATTAAAAATAAAGAAAAAAAATGAAGAGAATGAGGAAGAGAAAGAGGAGGAAGAAGAACATGAAGAGTAAAAGGAAGAATAGAAAGAATAAACTGATGAACAAGATGATCAAGCTGAAGAAGAGGAAGATGAAAGTGTGAAAAAATGAAAAAATGAAAAACACTATAACATCTTGAATTGAAGGAAGCAATTCCAACAATGAAAAGATGTCACAAGACTATTTAGGTTAAATTTAAAATCTTTTAGTACTTGATATTATCATTTATTTATGAATTTAAGAGTTTAAGAGTTTAATTTTTTTTCAAATATTATAAATGGAATCATAGATGAATTAGGATTACATAATCTAAGCTTCTAAGATTTAAAAGACATAAGAGATAGCTAAGGGTGGTTTTGGAGTTGTTTACAAAGGTTTGTTGTAAGGAAGAACAGTAATAGCGATTAAAGAGTTTTATAATTAAAGCTTATCTTAGGCAGCTAAGCTAGATATGGAATAAGAGTTATCGATAGCATAAAAAATGCATCACCCTAATATAGTATCTTTATATGGTTACTGTTCTTAACCTTTGTGTTTGATATTGGAATATTTGCCTTAGAATTTATATTAGTTTATAAATAATAAGGAAGAGTTTTCATGGGAAATACGTTATAGTATAAGTTTGGATATTGTGATAGGCTTAGAGTATATTCACGAGAAAAATATTATTCACAGAGATCTTAAGAGTAACAATATATTGCTAGATAAAGATTTAAGAGCTAAAATAACGGATTTCGGTTTATCAAAAGTGAGAATTGAATCTAAATCCCTCGAATCTAAAACTTAGGTGGGCAACATTCGTTGGATGGCTCCTGAATTGATGTGTTTAAAGCCTAAGTACAGCAAGTAATCTGATATATTCTCATTAGGAATCGTCTTTTGGGAAATAGCAGCTCGTAAAGTACCCTACTAGGATGCTGATGAATTGTCTATAAGAGAATGTGTGAGAGTTGGAGAAAGAGAGGAGATTCCTGAGGAATGTCCTCAAGATTACTAAATCTTAATCGAAAAATGTTGGTCTTAAAATCCAAAAGATAGAGCCACATTGGAAACTGTCTAAAACATACTGCTAGATAGCTTAAAAAAAATTGAAGACTAAGTGCCTATATAAGATCCTGCAGTAATGAAATCTTCCGCTTATAAAGAAAGCTAACAAACTCATTAAGCAGAAGAAGCAAAAGCTTTCACATAACCTTATGTTAATTATTAAATAGCTTACGACTAAAGATAAGGTAAATATTTAATTTATAGATAAAATATTAACAGGACACAAGGGAAGAGTTTATTCGGTAGTTATCTCTCCAGACAACAACTTTATCATATCGGGAAGTGTTGATCGAACTGTAAAAATATGAGATTTTTTAAGTGGCGACTGTAAGAGAACTTTGACGGGACATGAAGGTTAAGTAAGTTCCATTGCATTAACCGGTGACTAGAAATGAATCGTATCGGGTAGCTTTGATCGAACTGTAAAAATATGAGATTTTTTAAGTGGTGATTGTAAGAGAACTTTGACGGGACATAAGTATGGAGTATGATCCGTTGCGATAACTGGTGATTAGAAATGAATCTTATCGGGAGGTGGTGATGGAACTGTAAAAATATGAGATTTTTTAAATGGTGACTGTAAGAGAACTTTGACGGGACATGAGCATGGAGTAAAATCTGTTGCGATAACTTGTGACTAGTAATGAATCGTATCGGGTAGTTTCGATCGAACTGTAAAAATATGAGATTTTTTAAGTAGTGACTGTAAGAGAACTTTGACGGGGCATGAAGGTTAAGTAAGTTCCATTGCAATATCTGGGGACTAGAAATGAATTGTATCAGGAAGTTGCGACGGAACTTTGAAGATATGAAATTTCTCAACTGGACAATGCATTAGAAGCCTAACTGGTCATTCAGGAATAGTATGAAGTGTTTAGATAAATAATGATTCTAGTTTTATAATTTCTGGATCTGCTGATAAATAAATCAAGATATGGAAATTTAGTACGGGTGAATGTATTTAAACTCTTTCAGGGCATGAAGATGAAATAGAATCTATAGCTCTAAGTATGGATAACAAATAAATCGTATCTGGAGCTGATGATAATACAGTACGAATATGGAAGCTAGCAGATTGATGCTATAGATTTTTAGACTTTAATTTTTCAATTTAAGTAGTTAATCCCAAATTAAGTAAGCTCTATTAAGTATCTTAAGAGTCATAAAGTATTAAAAGTATATTAATTGATTAAAAGGATATTTTCGAAAGTTTGAAGAAAATAAAAGAGTTTGAATTTTTTTATATTGATGCATTCTATATTTTAGAAAGATAAAATCAAAATATTTTCTGAATTGAGATTTTATTGTGTGAGTAATAAGATAGAAGAATAATATTTTTTAAAGGTAAAGCAGATTAAATCAAAAATTTATGTAATTTTATAAGCTTTTAGAAATTCCAGTATTTACCGATTAAATTTTTTAATAAGGAAGTTGTTTTTTTCAAGTTAAGTAAGGTTTTTTTCGACAAATTTTTAACAAAATTTTAGAGGATTTTTGCTCATTTTTTACACTTGTTGGTTTTTATGCTGAAAATTGAAATTATGATGAGTATAAATAAAAAAATTAATTTAAGGAAAATATTATTTTTCAAGTGCAAAAAATTTTAGTAATTTTAAAAATTAAAACAGCACCTAAGAAATAACAGACTTCTCCAAAAATCTATAAATTATCCTGATCTTTCTAAAGATTTCTATTCATTACAATTGAATTAGAAGCCATCAAAAAAAGTTTAAGATCTTAAACAAATAACGCAATATCTTATGCTAATCATCAAAAATCTTAAAAATGATTAGAATCCTAAGCAACAATTAAAGTAACAGACATTTTTTAAGAAATGGAAAGATAGATCATTCAAATCGAAAAGAATTTAAAAGTGAATTTTTGTCAGAGGATCAGATAACTGAAATAAATCAAACTTTACTCATTATCGAATCCAGAATTAAAAGGAGAACAGAATCCATCTTTTGGCTTCTCATATTAGAAAAAAGAAGTTGATAATGTAAAAATATGAACTTAAGTAAACCAATGCTACAGATTCAGAGAAAATAATGATAAGAAACAAAAAGAGGAATTTAAAACCTATTTAAGATTTATTGCACACCAAATGGAACTGTATTAGAAAAAATATTTTAATCTTATTTAGAAGCTCCAAAGATTAAAGACGCACTGAGACGATTTAGGCAAGAAAATTAGAATTTTTTTTCCATACGATAGCAAGAGGAAAAAAAGAAATTTATAAGGATCTACGACCTGAAAAAAGCAGAAAAGTACGATAGTGAAGATTTCTGAAAAAAATTCTATGAGCTCAAATATATGGAAAATAAACTAAAGATGAAACCACAATAATAAACTATAATATACTTAGTTATGTTAAAGTATATAAAATTAAATTTATAATAATTATTTATTATTTTAATATAAAGGAAAATAAAATTACTAAAGAGATAATTAAAAAATTAATGTCTTTATGTATTTAAGAAAAAAATCGTTTTACTTATTTATTGCAATGTGGGTAATTTATTGGACGGACTAAAATTTAAATTTTCGGAATAAATTAAAATAGTTTGGAATAAAAATTATATAAATGATTTTTAGTTTAAATCAGATTTGCAAAATTTTTGTTTTAATTTCAAAAAAAAATTACGAATTAAAACTTTTAAAATGTTTATATAATCCATTTTAATGAAAACAATTAAAAAGTCAAGTTTAAATTGGTATGTTTTCTTATAATAAATTAATGATATCGTAAAATTTAAAGAAAAGAGATGAGGATTAAATAAGGTAAAAAAAGTGAAAATTAAAAAAAAAAGTTTTTCTAAGCTTTACAGTAGATAAAGTTTTGAGAATGGGTTGGTATCTTATTTTGAGAAAAATAATTTATAAAAAGCGTAACTTTTTTAAGAGTAAAATGAATGAAAAAAGATAAATTTTAAATAAGAAATTATTAAAAGGTTTAAAAATTGTAGAAATATGCTTTAAATTCAACAAAAAGTATAAATAAGATTACAAGGATTTTTTAATTCTTCTGTAATCAGATAAAATAAACAAAAATTTTAGAAAATAATTATAGATTTAAATAGTGATTACATATTATATTTAAAGTATTAAAATATTGCAAGAATAAAAAAGCTTTAAAATCTAATCATTGCTTTTTTTCTATCAGGTGTTTTCATTATTAAAACTTTTGGTATAATGAAAGAAAAATGAATAGTAATATTTTGGAAAAGTTAATTTATTATAAAATAAAGTAGTATCTTTTAACGATTCAAATGATTATTTCTATTTTTATATAATTTGGTATTTTGAGTTAATAAATCAAGTTGCTAAATGTACCATTGCTTAGCAATTCTATCAAGCTTATTTTTCTTAAGTTTTTAAGGATTTCTCAGTTGACTTCTTTTAATAATAATCTAGCCTATAATTTACAATGTCAATAACTCAAAAAGAAAGTTTTAGATAATAATATAAGCAAAAAAAAGCCAGTTTTTAAGCAAATAAAGCTACTAATATAAATACTTCAGCCTTATCTATTACTCAACCTTTTATTATGCAAATAGATGATACTAGACATAAGAAACTTAAAATATGCTAGAATTCATTTTTGGAAACGCCTCATAGACCAACTGAAGTGGAAGTTCAGTAGATACTGAAAAAATTGTAAGTCTTAGCACGATTATTAGGATTTCAAATGTGAAATGATTTTTTGAATTAAAAGATCAAGATTGAGCTTAAAAACAAAGGAGATCAAAAACAAGTAGATTCTGATCTACATTATATGTAGAACAAACAGTGGCAAACTATATTATAGACAGACCCACTATAATCAATTATTAGTTAAAGTATAGATCCTTAATTTAGGTCTAAGAAAAGGCGCTTGATATATAATATTAAATGGGATATAAACTGGAGGAGATTGATAAATAAATCAATTAAATTCCTTAAATGTTTTATCTTCATTTTTCTCAATTATAGTATCAAATAGAAAACTTTAAGTAAAGCAGACAGTAAAATAAGAAATTATTTAAGGAGTCAATTGAAAACAGGGAATCATACTTTTGGAAATTGAGTCAAATGACTAACAAAGATTACCGAGCAATGAAATTCTAAGCCTTTAGTAAAAGAAGAGACTTTTTAAGAATAAAGGATATAAAGATCAATTTTAACTTTACGTTATAGCAAATTAAAACTTTGGTTAGAACATATATCTGGTCGAAAAATGATTTAGAAACTATTTATTTGGGATAAAAATATTAATTATCACAATTTGATTATAGCTTTATTATATAATAAAACGGATGTCGGCTGAGATGATTCAATAAACCTAGGTTAATATAAATAAGTTTTAGAGTGTTTTTATAAGTCCTTCAAAAAGATCATCATCAAATAAAGCCTATGCTTATTAAGGAGATATTTGAAATAGGTGGATAAAGATGAAGGGTAGTGGGGATGTATAATAATGGTTTTAGTTTATAATAAGTTGAAGGCGAAGCTTTAAAAATAAATTAGATTTAAATGAGTAAATTTCGAGAAGAAGCGAATTTTTTCAGCTTGAATATTAAAATAAACCAGAATAGAACTTCTTTAGAAAGTAAGAATGGATTTTTTTGAATAAATTAAGCTAATATAAAAAAGAAATCGAATACTATAATGCAATTTTAAATCTATATCTGAATTTTACATAAAGGAGGTTAGATCGAAACAATAAAAATTTGGCTATTAACAAAAGAATAGTTTTAGGCCTAAACTCAACTTCAACTTTTTGAAATATAATAAAACAACAAAAGATTAAAATTAATAAGAGTGAGAAATAGTAGCGGCTCGACTAGCAAAATGAAAAATATGCAATCTATTGTAAGGTAAATTAATGGTGATTACATATTTCTTAGATCTTGATAATAAAAATTCTAAAAACTTCTTTACTTCTAAGATTTAAAATGGCTCTATTTTTGAATCTATTATGCAGCTTATCATAATGCTTAATACTTATTTTTCAGAAAACTCGCTGACTGAGTATTTTGATCTTCAGCTGACATTCAAAAAAAATTTAAACGAAATTAATACAATTGCCAAGATTAAAAATATCTGTTATCAGCTATTTTCAGAAATTTTCTCTTTTATAATTCTAATTAATAACTGAAGAAATCAAAAAAACGAATAGAATCAAGGCCAAATGTATTTGTAAAGCAGAGTTTTATCCCTTTTCCATCGTTATATGGCTTATTATAAGTAGACTTGGCTGAATATTTAGAGTAAACTAAAGCAAGATTAAGTTCCTCTTAGGAGGAAATAAAATTTTATTTATCAAAAATTAGAAGAAAAAAGCTTGAGCTTATATAAGGGAAATAATTAAATGAAAAGATATAGTATTACTAGCTGGATTGTTTCCTTTAAAATATAGATTTCAGCTTAATTGGAAGTAGATAATATATATATTTGAAAGATTTTAAGCGTTATATTTATGAAAATTTATTAAGAATACAGAGATGAGGATTATACTTATATGCTCAGCACTCAAATTTTTAGCAATTCTAACCAAGATCTTAAAGAATTTGGCCTTTACAGATTTAGTTTCAGCTTGATTAGATTTTAGCTTATCTAACTATATTATAAACTTGAAGTTAATTAATTAGTAAGTAAGCTTTGTTGTTGCTTCTTATAGTTCTAATATAAACTAGATAGTAGTTTCTGAACTTTTATAATAAATAAATAAATTTGATTATAGAGCGCGTAGCACTCTCGTTGGTGCGCAGCTCTTTAAAAAAAATGTTTCATACTGACAAGAATGCTTGTTACTGATAAAATGATCAGATACTGATAGACCTTGTTCAATAATGGTATAATTATTCAGTACTGATAAAAATGTTCAATACTGATATAATTTTAGAATACTCGTAATCTTTAATACTTGCTGGAGGTCCAAGGACATGGCAGGATTGTGTCTCATTGCATCACCAAAGCAGAGGACGACATGTGTCAATTATGGGTACTTAAATTCCCCACCTCTGATGAAGCTCGCAATATTATTTCTTTTTCGTTTCAGAATTAAAAATAAACGAAACCAAGTCAAGCCAACGTCGAAGGTCTAAGAATCTCATGTCTCGAGGCCAAACCAAAGCAGAGGAAGACATAAAGTCGATTATGGGTACTTAACTTCCCCAACCTCTGATGAAGATGACCTTGTTGTTCACCTTCGAACAACTATGGCGGTTTCAAAGAAAAATAGATAATAATATTTATTTTAGTTAATTTAAATATATAATACTTAAATGATATCTCAGATATCTTTTAATTTTTTTTAATTTCATTTATTCAGTTTGCTTTTTACAATCCTTTGATTGAAATTTAGGCAAATAATTAGTTTTACAATATTCTTTTTCCTTTGCTTATTCTTTGAACTGCAAAAACCCAAAAAACTCAGCTCAATCGAGAACATGTTATTCTTAACTTTTGCATTTAGTGATATTTTTCAGCCTTATAACATTTTAAGGCTAGTTTAGTGAAATTGCTAAAAGATCTTTTAATGCCGTAACTGTTTAGAGCGTCGGGTTGTGCAATCGGAAAGGAGTTTCCGGTCCAAAAACTTTTTTAGTTGAAATTAATAATAATTGAAAAGATTGTGGGAGCTGAGAATGACCTTCGTGACAACATTTTCTGGTTTTATGGCTAGGAACAAGTTCCTTTCCTGTCGCTGAGAAAGTCCCTGGTCAGAGTCATTTTCTGAAAGGAACACTGTCTTTGAGATTATCCGCTCTTGGTAGGAGCTTGAAGCCTGGCTGCTCATAGCAATGGAGCTCCCTAGCAGTTATGCCTGGAGCACAACAGGATATCCCCGTTACTCCATAAAAAGAGAGCATCGGGTCGTGCAATCGGAAAGGAGTTTCTCGTCCAAAAACTTTTTTAGTTGAAATTAATTAATAAATAAAGCCGTAACTGTTGTATATTTATTTTACTTCCTAGTATGTAAGAAGTTTCAAAGTAAAGTAATTCCTAGTAGCATGCAAATTTATCTGTCTTGTAGAGTACTTTTATTTATCTTAATGTAATGGACACTTTTTAACTTTCGGCTTTTTTTATCCTACTTGATCTAGTTATGCAATTATTGGAATTCAGTCTTCTTGACTTCCTCTCATCAAAATAAATTTCTCACTTTGTTTATTTTTGTTTTGTGCCTTTACTTTTGTGGTTATTAAATGCTTTTTACTCTCTACATCGAGTTCATTTTTAAAATAAGGCAGAGGATATAGATATACTATGTTGACAGCTAGTGAATATAACCTAGAGAATTTGCAAGTACAGATAAAGTAAAAAAATTTTCTTTGTTTGAGTTTTTGAGATAGAATCACTAAAATGAAGAAAGGATTTTAAAATGGAGTCTTCAAATCTTGTTTCCGGCTTCCTCTTGGGCAAAGCAGAGAAAAAAATCCTAGAGATATCTCAGTCTAAGTAAAAAAATAAGAATTTTCTTCTCATTAATAAACCTAAACAATAACCCAACAGTTCGATAAATACTTCCTGAGTTAATAAAAGGAAAATATTCTAATGTATTATCAGGAAAAGAACTAATATCTAAAATTTTCAAAAAACGAATCTTTAGTCAACAACTGATGTTTATAATTTTTAACCTCAAAGAAAATGATATGGCACTTAAAAAGAAATATCGAAAATTAGAGATTTATAAGAATGAAGATAAGACAATTTGGAGATGAGAATGATCAGTTAGGAGAGAAAACCCCAAGCATATTGAAATATTTAGACTGAATTGAGGTAAGAAACAGTAAAACTTGTAGATATAGTATAAAACAAGAGATGAATCTCCAAAAATTTTAGAGTATTACAGTGTACAAAAAATTTATACCAGATAGGATGGAAATTGAATACTCAGAGGCAGCTACTTAATAATTTTGTTGATATGTAAGAAAAGAT
Organism: Loxodes magnus; assembly: GCA_946699065.1. Classification (NCBI taxonomy): domain Eukaryota; phylum Ciliophora; class Karyorelictea; order Loxodida; family Loxodidae; genus Loxodes; species Loxodes magnus. The sequence continues at coordinate 20,731 of CAMPDV010000125.1, read as the reverse complement.
GCTATAACTGCTAGAGTTGTGACATTTATACAAGAGATGCTAAGAAAGGAAAAATTAAAGAAGAAATATTGAAAATAAGAATAAGAAAAATTCAAAAGACATTATTGTGATTAATAAAGAGACATTAACTGAAGGAAATGAAGCGTAGCATTTACTTTGATTATTACAAAACTAAGAAAAAAATGATGAAACAGAATTGATTCAAGAGAAAAGAAAAATTCAAGATGAAGGAGTTTTGTAAATAAAAAACATAATTGTGCTTTAGACTAACAGGCACTGCTAAAATTTTAATTGTAATAAATAAATATAACTAAATGAGTTATAAAAGAAGTCCATAATATATTAATCACTTAGACTTAAGATAAATAAAGGATTGAATGTGTGAAAAACGCTTCTATAGAAGATTTGAATTATCTTATCTTTATTTTCACAATATACAAAAGAGAGTAATACAAACTCTCAACTATAAAAAGTAATCAAAAATTCTAGCTAGTTTTAATGCATCTGATAAAATAATTATTGCTTATTTTTATCATCATTTTATAATTCATTTTATGAAATACATGAAATATAATACATGAAATATAATAAATGAAAATGTGATTTAAAATAAAATGAAGAAAAAATGTTAAAAGGTGCCAAAGGATAATATTATTCGTAAGTAACAAAATATTAAGTTAAATCACAACAATAGCTTAGTCTAAAAAAATTAATAAAACTATCTAAATATTAATTAAAATAATGCATCGAGTTAAGAATACACTTTTTATTTATTAAAAATTAAAAGAAGTTATAAATAAAAAATTTCTTTATAAATTACAAAAATACTATCTATGAAAAAGAAAATATTAATCGAAAGCAATATAGAAAAAGTTAAAAATTTAGAAACAAGTAAAGTTTGGGATTTCCAGACTGGAAACTGTATTAGGACATGAAGTGGACATTCCTCTTATGTTAATTCGGTTGCGATCTCCAATGATCAGAAGTTCATTATCTCCGGAAGTTCAGATAACTCTATCAAAGTCTGGGATTTCCAGACTGGAAACTGTATCAGGACATTAAGTGGACATTCCTCTTATGTTAATTCGATCTCCAATGATCAGAAGTTCATTATCTCCGGAAGTCTCTATCAATCTGGGATTTCCAGACTGGAAACTGTATTAGGACAAGTGGACATTCCTCTTTTGTTATTCGGTGGCGATCTCCAATGATCAGAAGTTCATTATCTGAAGTGCAGATAACTCTATCAAAGTCTGGGATTTCCAGACTGGAAACTGTATTAGGACATTAAGTGGACATTCCTCTTATGTTATTTCGGTGGCGATCTCCAATGATCAGAAGTTCATTATCTCCGGAAGTGCAGATAACTCTATCAAAGTCTGGGATTTCCAGACTGGAAACTGTATTAGGACATTAAGTGGACATTCCTCTTATGTTAATTCGGTGGCGATCTCCAATGATCAGAAGTTCATTATCTCCGGAAGTTGAGATAACTCTATCAAAGTCTGGGATTTCCAGACTGGAAACTGTATTAGGACATTAAGTGGACATTCCTCTTATGTTTATTCGGTTGCGATCTCCAATGATCAGAAGTTCATTATCTCCGGAAGTCGAGATAACTCTATCAAAGTCTGGGATTTCCAGACTGGAAACTGTATTAGGACATGAAGTGGACATTCCTCTTATGTTTATTCGGTGGCGATCTCCAATGATCAGAAGTTCATTATCTCCGGAAGTTGAGATAACTCTATCAAAGTCTGGGATTTCCAGACTGGAAACTGTATTAGGACATTAAGTGGACATTCCTCTTATGTTATTCGGTTGCGATCTCCAATGATCAGAAGTTCATTATCTCCGGAAGTGCAGATAACTCTATCAAAGTCTGGGATTTCCAGACTGGAAACTGTATTAGGACATTAAGTGGACATTCCTCTTATGTTAGTTCGGTGGCGATCTCCAATGATCAGAAGTTCATTATCTCCGGAAGTTCAGATAACTCTATCAAAGTCTGGGATTTCCAGACTGGAAACTGTATTAGGACATGAAGTGGACATTCCTCTTATGTTAATTCGGTGGCGATCTCCAATGATCAGAAGTTCATTATCTCCGGAAGTTGAGATAACTCTATCAAAGTCTGGGATTTCCAGACTGGAAACTGTATTAGGACATTAAGTGGACATTCCTCTTATGTTTATTCGGTGGCGATCTCCAATGATCAGAAGTTCATTATCTCCGGAAGTCGAGATAACTCTATCAAAGTCTGGGATTTCCAGACTGGAAACTGTATTAGGACATGAAGTGGACATTCCTCTTATGTTTATTCGGTGGCGATCTCCAATGATCAGAAGTTCATTATCTCCGGAAGTTGAGATAACTCTATCAAAGTCTGGGATTTCCAGACTGGAAACTGTATTAGGACATGAAGTGGACATTCCTCTTATGTTAGTTCGGTGGCGATCTCCAATGATCAGAAGTTCATTATCTCCGGAAGTCGAGATAACTCTATCAAAGTCTGGGATTTCCAGACTGGAAACTGTATTAGGACATGAAGTGGACATTCCTCTTATGTTTATTCGGTGGCGATCTCCAATGATCAGAAGTTCATTATCTCCGGAAGTGAGATAACTCTATCAAAGTCTGGGATTTCCAGACTGGAATCTGTATTAGGACATGAAGTGGACATTCCTCTTATGTTAATTCGGTGGCGATCTCCAATGATCAGAAGTTCATTATCTCCGGAAGTGAGATAACTCTATCAAAGTCTGGGATTTCCAGACTGGAAACTGTATTAGGACATGAAGTGGACATTCCTCTTATGTTAATTCGGTGGCGATCTCCAATGATCAGAAGTTCATTATCTCCGGAAGTTCAGATAACTCTATCAAAGTCTGGGATTTCCAGACTGGAAACTGTATTAGGACATGAAGTGGACATTCCTCTTATGTTATTCGGTTGCGATCTCCAATGATCAGAAGTTCATTATCTCCGGAAGTGCAGATAACTCTATCAAAGTCTGGGATTTCCAGACTGGAAACTGTATTAGGACATTAAGTGGACATTCCTCTTATGTTAATTCGGTGGCGATCTCCAATGATCAGAAGTTCATTATCTCCGGAAGTTGAGATAACTCTATCAAAGTCTGGGATTTCCAGACTGGAAACTGTATTAGGACATTAAGTGGACATTCCTCTTATGTTAATTCGGTGGCGATCTCCAATGATCAGAAGTTCATTATCTCCGGAAGTGCAGATAACTCTATCAAAGTCTGGGATTTCCAGACTGGAAACTGTATTAGGACATGAAGTGGACATTCCTCTTTTGTTAATTCGGTGGCGATCTCCAATGATCAGAAGTTCATTATCTCCGGAAGTGCAGATAACTCTATCAAAGTCTGGGATTTCCAGACTGGAAACTGTATTAGGACATGAAGTGGACATTCCTCTTATGTTAGTTCGGTGGCGATCTCCAATGATCAGAAGTTCATTATCTCCGGAAGTTGAGATAACTCTATCAAAGTCTGGGATTTCCAGACTGGAAACTGTATTAGGACATGAAGTGGACATTCCTCTTATGTTAATTCGGTGGCGATCTCCAATGATCAGAAGTTCATTATCTCCGGAAGTTGAGATAACTCTATCAAAGTCTGGGATTTCCAGACTGGAAACTGTATTAGGACATGAAGTGGACATTCCTCTTTTGTTAATTCGGTGCGATCTCCAATGATCAGAAGTTCATTATCTCCGGAAGTTGAGATAACTCTATCAAAGTCTGGGATTTCCAGACTGGAAACTGTATTAGGACATGAAGTGGACATTCCTCTTATGTTAATTCGGTGGCGATCTCCAATGATCAGAAGTTCATTATCTCCGGAAGTTGAGATAACTCTATCAAAGTCTGGGATTTCCAGACTGGAAACTGTATTAGGACATGAAGTGGACATTCCTCTTATGTTAATTCGGTGGCGATCTCCAATGATCAGAAGTTCATTATCTCCGGAAGTTGAGATAACTCTATCAAAGTCTGGGATTTCCAGACTGGAAACTGTATTAGGACATTAAGTGGACATTCCTCTTATGTTAGTTCGGTGGCGATCTCCAATGATCAGAAGTTCATTATCTCCGGAAGTTGAGATAACTCTATCAAAGTCTGGGATTTCCAGACTGGAAACTGTATTAGGACATTAAGTGGACATTCCTCTTATGTTATTCGGTGGCGATCTCCAATGATCAGAAGTTCATTATCTCCGGAAGTTGAGATAACTCTATCAAAGTCTGGGATTTCCAGACTGGAAACTGTATTAGGACATTAAGTGGACATTCCTCTTATGTTAATTCGGTGGCGATCTCCAATGATCAGAAGTTCATTATCTCCGGAAGTGAGATAACTCTATCAAAGTCTGGGATTTCCAGACTGGAAACTGTATTAGGACATTAAGTGGACATTCCTCTTATGTTATTCGGTTGCGATCTCCAATGATCAGAAGTTCATTATCTCCGGAAGTGAGATAACTCTATCAAAGTCTGGGATTTCCAGACTGGAAACTGTATTAGGACATGAAGTGGACATTCCTCTGGAGTTAGTTCGGTGGCGATCTCCAATGATCAGAAGTTCATTATCTCCGGAAGTTGAGATAACTCTATCAAAGTCTGGGATTTCCAGACTGGAAACTGTATTAGGACATTAAGTGGACATTCCTCTTAGTTAGTTCGGTGGCGATCTCCAATGATCAGAAGTTCATTATCTCCGGAAGTGCAGATAACTCTATCAAAGTCTGGGATTTCCAGACTGGAAACTGTATTAGGACATGAAGTGGACATTCCTCTTATGTTAGTTCGGTGGCGATCTCCAATGATCAGAAGTTCATTATCTCCGGAAGTGAGATAACTCTATCAAAGTCTGGGATTTCCAGACTGGAAACTGTATTAGGACATGAAGTGGACATTCCTCTTTTGTTAATTCGGTGGCGATCTCCAATGATCAGAAGTTCATTATCTCCGGAAGTTGAGATAACTCTATCAAAGTCTGGGATTTCCAGACTGGAAACTGTATTAGGACATTAAGTGGACATTCCTCTTAGTTAGTTCGGTTGCGATCTCCAATGATCAGAAGTTCATTATCTCCGGAAGTTGAGATAACTCTATCAAAGTCTGGGATTTCCAGACTGGAAACTGTATTAGGACATGAAGTGGACATTCCTCTTATGTTAGTTCGGTTGCGATCTCCAATGATCAGAAGTTCATTATCTCCGGAAGTGCAGATAACTCTATCAAAGTCTGGGATTTCCAGACTGGAAACTGTATTAGGACATGAAGTGGACATTCCTCTTTTGTTAGTTCGGTGGCGATCTCCAATGATCAGAAGTTCATTATCTCCGGAAGTGAGATAACTCTATCAAAGTCTGGGATTTCCAGACTGGAAACTGTATTAGGACATGAAGTGGACATTCCTCTGGAGTTAGTTCGGTGGCGATCTCCAATGATCAGAAGTTCATTATCTCCGGAAGTGAGATAACTCTATCAAAGTCTGGGATTTCCAGACTGGAAACTGTATTAGGACATGAAGTGGACATTCCTCTTTTGTTAATTCGGTGGCGATCTCCAATGATCAGAAGTTCATTATCTCCGGAAGTGAGATAACTCTATCAAAGTCTGGGATTTCCAGACTGGAAACTGTATTAGGACATGAAGTGGACATTCCTCTTATGTTAGTTCGGTTGCGATCTCCAATGATCAGAAGTTCATTATCTCCGGAAGTGCAGATAACTCTATCAAAGTCTGGGATTTCCAGACTGGAAACTGTATTAGGACATTAAGTGGACATTACTCTGGAGTTAGTTCGGTGGCGATCTCCAATGATCAGAAGTTCATTATCTCCGGAAGTGAGATAACTCTATCAAAGTCTGGGATTTCCAGACTGGAAACTGTATTAGGACATGAAGTGGACATTCCTCTTATGTTAATTCGGTGGCGATCTCCAATGATCAGAAGTTCATTATCTCCGGAAGTGCAGATAACTCTATCAAAGTCTGGGATTTCCAGACTGGAAACTGTATTAGGACATGAAGTGGACATTCCTCTTTTGTTAATTCGGTGGCGATCTCCAATGATCAGAAGTTCATTATCTCCGGAAGTGCAGATAACTCTATCAAAGTCTGGGATTTCCAGACTGGAAACTGTATTAGGACATGAAGTGGACATTCCTCTTATGTTAGTTCGGTGGCGATCTCCAATGATCAGAAGTTCATTATCTCCGGAAGTTGAGATAACTCTATCAAAGTCTGGGATTTCCAGACTGGAATCTGTATTAGGACATGAAGTGGACATTCCTCTGGAGTTAGTTCGGTGACGATCTCCAATGATCAGAAGTTCATTATCTCCGGAAGTTGAGATAACTCTATCAAAGTCTGGGATTTCCAGACTGGAATCTGTATTAGGACATGAAGTGGACATTCATCTTTTGTTAGTTATGTGACGATCTCCAATGATCAGAAGTTCATTATCTCCGGAAGTTGAGATAACTCTATCAAAGTCTGGGATTTCCAGACTGGAAACTGTATTAGGACATGAAGTGGACATTCCTCTGGAGTTAGTTCGGTTGCGATCTCCAATGATCAGAAGTTCATTATCTCCGGAAGTGCAGATAACTCTATCAAAGTCTGGGATTTCCAGACTGGAAACTGTATTAGGACATGAAGTGGACATTCCTCTTATGTTAGTTCGGTGGCGATCTCCAATGATCAGAAGTTCATTATCTCCGGAAGTGATGATAACTCTATCAAAGTCTGGGATTTCCAGACTGGAAACTGTATTAGGACATGAAGTGGACATTCCTCTTTTGTTAATTCGGTGGCGATCTCCAATGATCAGAAGTTCATTATCTCCGGAAGTGAGATAACTCTATCAAAGTCTGGGATTTCCAGACTGGAAACTGTATTAGGACATGAAGTGGACATTCCTCTTTTGTTAATTCGGTGGCGATCTCCAATGATCAGAAGTTCATTATCTCCGGAAGTTGAGATAACTCTATCAAAGTCTGGGATTTCCAGACTGGAAACTGTATTAGGACATGAAGTGGACATTCCTCTTAGTTAGTTCGGTGGCGATCTCCAATGATCAGAAGTTCATTATCTCCGGAAGTTGAGATAACTCTATCAAAGTCTGGGATTTCCAGACTGGAAACTGTATTAGGACATGAAGTGGACATTCCTCTTATGTTAGTTCGGTGGCGATCTCCAATGATCAGAAGTTCATTATCTCCGGAAGTTGAGATAACTCTATCAAAGTCTGGGATTTCCAGACTGGAAACTGTATTAGGACATTAAGTGGACATTACTCTGGAGTTAGTTCGGTTGCGATCTCCAATGATCAGAAGTTCATTATCTCCGGAAGTTGAGATAACTCTATCAAAGTCTGGGATTTCCAGACTGGAAACTGTATTAGGACATGAAGTGGACATTCCTCTGGAGTTAGTTCGGTGGCGATCTCCAATGATCAGAAGTTCATTATCTCCGGAAGTTGAGATAACTCTATCAAAGTCTGGGATTTCCAGACTGGAAACTGTATTAGGACATGAAGTGGACATTCCTCTTATGTTAATTCGGTGGCGATCTCCAATGATCAGAAGTTCATTATCTCCGGAAGTTGAGATAACTCTATCAAAGTCTGGGATTTCCAGACTGGAAACTGTATTAGGACATGAAGTGGACATTCCTCTTATGTTAATTCGGTTGCGATCTCCAATGATCAGAAGTTCATTATCTCCGGAAGTGAGATAACTCTATCAAAGTCTGGGATTTCCAGACTGGAAACTGTATTAGGACATGAAGTGGACATTCCTCTTTTGTTAATTCGGTGGCGATCTCCAATGATCAGAAGTTCATTATCTCCGGAAGTTGAGATAACTCTATCAAAGTCTGGGATTTCCAGACTGGAAACTGTATTAGGACATTAAGTGGACATTCCTCTGGAGTTAGTTCGGTTGCGATCTCCAATGATCAGAAGTTCATTATCTCCGGAAGTTGAGATAACTCTATCAAAGTCTGGGATTTCCAGACTGGAAACTGTATTAGGACATTAAGTGGACATTCCTCTTTTGTTAGTTCGGTGGCGATCTCCAATGATCAGAAGTTCATTATCTCCGGAAGTTGAGATAACTCTATCAAAGTCTGGGATTTCCAGACTGGAAACTGTATTAGGACATGAAGTGGACATTCCTCTTATGTTAATTCGGTGGCGATCTCCAATGATCAGAAGTTCATTATCTCCGGAAGTTGAGATAACTCTATCAAAGTCTGGGATTTCCAGACTGGAAACTGTATTAGGACATGAAGTGGACATTCCTCTTTTGTTAGTTCGGTGACGATCTCCAATGATCAGAAGTTCATTATCTCCGGAAGTTGAGATAACTCTATCAAAGTCTGGGATTTCCAGACTGGAAACTGTATTAGGACATGAAGTGGACATTCCTCTGGAGTTAGTTCGGTTGCGATCTCCAATGATCAGAAGTTCATTATCTCCGGAAGTGAGATAACTCTATCAAAGTCTGGGATTTCCAGACTGGAAACTGTATTAGGACATTAAGTGGACATTCCTCTTATGTTAGTTCGGTGGCGATCTCCAATGATCAGAAGTTCATTATCTCCGGAAGTTGAGATAACTCTATCAAAGTCTGGGATTTCCAGACTGGAAACTGTATTAGGACATTAAGTGGACATTACTCTCGGTTGCGATCTCCAATGATCAGAAGTTCATTATCTCCGGAAGTTGAGATAACTCTATCAAAGTCTGGGATTTCCAGACTGGAAACTGTATTAGGACATGAAGTGGACATTCCTCTTTTGTTAGTTCGGTGGCGATCTCCAATGATCAGAAGTTCATTATCTCCGGAAGTGAGATAACTCTATCAAAGTCTGGGATTTCCAGACTGGAAACTGTATTAGGACATGAAGTGGACATTCCTCTTTTGTTAATTCGGTGGCGATCTCCAATGATCAGAAGTTCATTATCTCCGGAAGTTGAGATAACTCTATCAAAGTCTGGGATTTCCAGACTGGAAACTGTATTAGGACATGAAGTGGACATTCCTCTTGTTAGTTATTCGGTGGCGATCTCCAATGATCAGAAGTTCATTATCTCCGGAAGTTGAGATAACTCTATCAAAGTCTGGGATTTCCAGACTGGAAACTGTATTAGGACATGAAGTGGACATTCCTCTTTTGTTAATTCGGTGGCGATCTCCAATGATCAGAAGTTCATTATCTCCGGAAGTGCAGATAACTCTATCAAAGTCTGGGATTTCCAGACTGGAAACTGTATTAGGACATGAAGTGGACATTCCTCTTATGTTAGTTCGGTGGCGATCTCCAATGATCAGAAGTTCATTATCTCCGGAAGTTGAGATAACTCTATCAAAGTCTGGGATTTCCAGACTGGAAACTGTATTAGGACATGAAGTGGACATTCCTCTTATGTTAGTTCGGTGGCGATCTCCAATGATCAGAAGTTCATTATCTCCGGAAGTTGAGATAACTCTATCAAAGTCTGGGATTTCCAGACTGGAAACTGTATTAGGACATTAAGTGGACATTACTCTGGAGTTAGTTCGGTTGCGATCTCCAATGATCAGAAGTTCATTATCTCCGGAAGTGCAGATAACTCTATCAGAGTCTGGGATTTCCAGACTGGAAACTGTATTAGGACATGAAGTGGACATTCCTCTTTTGTTAATTCGGTGGCGATCTCCAATGATCTCAAGTTCATTATCTCCGGAAGTGATGATAACTCTATCAAAGTCTGGGATTTCCAGACTGGAAACTGTATTAGGACATGAAGTGGACATTACTCTGGAGTTAGTTCGGTTGCGATCTCCAATGATCAGAAGTTCATTATCTCCGGAAGTGATGATAACTCTATCAAAGTCTGGGATTTCCAGACTGGAATCTGTATTAGGACATGAAGTGGACATTCCTCTTATGTTAGTTCGGTGGCGATCTCCAATGATCAGAAGTTCATTATCTCCGGAAGTTGAGATAACTCTATCAAAGTCTGGGATTTCCAGACTGGAAACTGTATTAGGACATTAAGTGGACATTACTCTGGAGTTAGTTCGGTTGCGATCTCCAATGATCAGAAGTTCATTATCTCCGGAAGTGCAGATAACTCTATCAGAGTCTGGGATTTCCAGACTGGAAACTGTATTAGGACATGAAGTGGACATTCCTCTTATGTTAGTTCGGTGGCGATCTCCAATGATCAGAAGTTCATTATCTCCGGAAGTGCAGATAACTCTATCAAAGTCTGGGATTTCCAGACTGGAAACTGTATTAGGACATGAAGTGGACATTCCTCTTTTGTTAATTCGGTGGCGATCTCCAATGATCAGAAGTTCATTATCTCCTGAAGTTGAGATAACTCTATCAAAGTCTAGGATTTCCAGACTGGAAACTGTATTAGGACATTAAGTGGACATTACTCTGGAGTTAGTTCGGTTGCGATCTCCAATGATCAGAAGTTCATTATCTCCGGAAGTTGAGATAACTCTATCAAAGTCTGGGATTTCCAGACTGGAAACTGTATTAGGACATTAAGTGGACATTACTCTGGAGTTAGTTCGGTTGCGATCTCCAATGATCAGAAGTTCATTATCTCCGGAAGTTGAGATAACTCTATCAAAGTCTGGGATTTCCAGACTGGAAACTGTATTAGGACATGAAGTGGACATTCCTCTTTTGTTAGTTATGTGGCGATCTCCAATGATCAGAAGTTCATTATCTCCGGAAGTGATGATAACTCTATCAAAGTCTGGGATTTCCAGACTGGAAACTGTATTAGGACATGAAGTGGACATTACTCTGGAGTTAGTTCGGTTGCGATCTCCAATGATCAGAAGTTCATTATCTCCGGAAGTGATGATAACTCTATCAAAGTCTGGGATTTCCAGACTGGAATCTGTATTAGGACATGAAGTGGACATTCCTCTGGAGTTAGTTCGGTGGCGATCTCCAATGATCAGAAGTTCATTATCTCCGGAAGTTGAGATAACTCTATCAGAGTCTGGGATTTCCAGACTGGAAACTGTATTAGGACATTAAGTGGACATTACTCTGGAGTTAGTTCGGTTGCGATCTCCAATGATCAGAAGTTCATTATCTCCGGAAGTGCAGATAACTCTATCAGAGTCTGGGATTTCCAGACTGGAAACTGTATTAGGACATGAAGTGGACATTCCTCTTATGTTAGTTCGGTGGCGATCTCCAATGATCAGAAGTTCATTATCTCCGGAAGTGATGATAACTCTATCAAAGTCTGGGATTTCCAGACTGGAAACTGTATTAGGACATGAAGTGGACATTCCTCTTTTGTTAATTCGGTGGCGATCTCCAATGATCAGAAGTTCATTATCTCCTGAAGTTGAGATAACTCTATCAAAGTCTAGGATTTCCAGACTGGAAACTGTATTAGGACATTAAGTGGACATTACTCTGGAGTTAGTTCGGTTGCGATCTCCAATGATCAGAAGTTCATTATCTCCGGAAGTTGAGATAACTCTATCAAAGTCTGGGATTTCCAGACTGGAAACTGTATTAGGACATGAAGTGGACATTACTCTGGAGTTAGTTCGGTTGCGATCTCCAATGATCAGAAGTTCATTATCTCCGGAAGTTGAGATAACTCTATCAAAGTCTGGGATTTCCAGACTGGAAACTGTATTAGGACATGAAGTGGACATTCCTCTTTTGTTAGTTATGTGGCGATCTCCAATGATCAGAAGTTCATTATCTCCGGAAGTGATGATAACTCTATCAAAGTCTGGGATTTCCAGACTGGAATCTGTATTAGGACATGAAGTGGACATTCCTCTGGAGTTAGTTCGGTGGCGATCTCCAATGATCAGAAGTTCATTATCTCCGGAAGTGATGATAACTCTATCAAAGTCTGGGATTTCCAGACTGGAAACTGTATTAGGACATGAAGTGGACATTCCTCTTTTGTTAATTCTGTGGCGATCTCCAATGATCAGAAGTTCATTATCTCCGGAAGTGATGATAACTCTATCAAAGTCTGGGATTTCCAGACTGGAAACTGTATTAGGACATGAAGTGGACATTACTCTGGAGTTAGTTCGGTTGCGATCTCCAATGACCAGAAGTTCATTATCTCCGGAAGTGCAGATAACTCTATCAGAGTCTGGGATTTCCAGACTGGAAACTGTATTAGGACATTAAGTGGACATTACTCTGGAGTTAGTTCGGTTGCGATCTCCAATGATCAGAAGTTCATTATCTCCGGAAGTGCAGATAACTCTATCAAAGTCTGGGATTTCCAGACTGGAAACTGTATTAGGACATGAAGTGGACATTCCTCTTATGTTAATTCGGTGGCGATCTCCAATGATCAGAAGTTCATTATCTCCGGAAGTGCAGATAACTCTATCAAAGTCTGGGATTTCCAGACTGGAAACTGTATTAGGACATGAAGTGGACATTCCTCTTTTGTTAATTCGGTGGCGATCTCCAATGATCAGAAGTTCATTATCTCCGGAAGTGCAGATAACTCTATCAAAGTCTGGGATTTCCAGACTGGAAACTGTATTAGGACATGAAGTGGACATTACTCGCGAGTTAGTTCGGTGGCGATCTCCAATGATCAGAAGTTCATTATCTCCGGAAGTTGAGATAACTCTATCAAAGTCTGGGATTTCCAGACTGGAATCTGTATTAGGACATGAAGTGGACATTCCTCTGGAGTTAGTTCGGTGACGATCTCCAATGATCAGAAGTTCATTATCTCCGGAAGTTGAGATAACTCTATCAAAGTCTGGGATTTCCAGACTGGAATCTGTATTAGGACATGAAGTGGACATTCATCTTTTGTTAGTTATGTGACGATCTCCAATGATCAGAAGTTCATTATCTCCGGAAGTTGAGATAACTCTATCAAAGTCTGGGATTTCCAGACTGGAATCTGTATTAGGACATGAAGTGGACATTCCTCTGGAGTTAGTTCGGTTGCGATCTCCAATGACCAGAAGTTCATTATCTCCGGAAGTGCAGATAACTCTATCAGAGTCTGGGATTTCCAGACTGGAAACTGTATTAGGACATGAAGTGGACATTCCTCTTATGTTAATTCGGTGGCGATCTCCAATGATCAGAAGTTCATTATCTCCGGAAGTTGAGATAACTCTATCAAAGTCTTGGATTTCCAGACTGGAAACTGTATTAGGACATGAAGTGGACATTCCTCTGGAGTTAGTTCGGTTGCGATCTCCAATGATCAGAAGTTCATTATCTCCGGAAGTGATGATAACTCTATCAAAGTCTGGGATTTCCAGACTGGAAACTGTATTAGGACATGAAGTGGACATTCCTCTTTTGTTAATTCGGTGGCGATCTCCAATGATCAGAAGTTCATTATCTCCTGAAGTTGAGATAACTCTATCAAAGTCTAGGATTTCCAGACTGGAAACTGTATTAGGACATTAAGTGGACATTACTCTGGAGTTAGTTCGGTTGCGATCTCCAATGATCAGAAGTTCATTATCTCCGGAAGTTGAGATAACTCTATCAGAGTCTGGGATTTCCAGACTGGAAACTGTATTAGGACATTAAGTGGACATTCATCTTTTGTTAGTTATGTGACGATCTCCAATGATCAGAAGTTCATTATCTCCGGAAGTTGAGATAACTCTATCAAAGTCTGGGATTTCCAGACTGGAAACTGTATTAGGACATGAAATGGACATTCCTCTTATGTTAATTCGGTGGCGATCTCCAATGATCAGAAGTTCATTATCTCCGGAAGTTGAGATAACTCTATCAAAGTCTGGGATTTCCAGACTGGAAACTGTATTAGGACATGAAGTGGACATTCCTCTTTTGTTAGTTATGTGACGATCTCCAATGATCAGAAGTTCATTATCTCCGGAAGTTGAGATAACTCTATCAAAGTCTGGGATTTCCAGACTGGAATCTGTATTAGGACATGAAGTGGACATTCCTCTGGAGTTAGTTCGGTTGCGATCTCCAATGATCAGAAGTTCATTATCTCCGGAAGTGCAGATAACTCTATCAGAGTCTGGGATTTCCAGACTGGAAACTGTATTAGGACATTAAGTGGACATTCCTCTTATGTTAGTTCGGTGGCGATCTCCAATGATCAGAAGTTCATTATCTCCGGAAGTTGAGATAACTCTATCAGAGTCTGGGATTTCCAGACTGGAAACTGTATTAGGACATTAAGTGGACATTACTCTGGAGTTAGTTCGGTTGCGATCTCCAATGATCAGAAGTTCATTATCTCCGGAAGTTGAGATAACTCTATCAAAGTCTGGGATTTCCAGACTGGAAACTGTATTAGGACATGAAGTGGACATTCCTCTTTTGTTAGTTCGGTGGCGATCTCCAATGATCAGAAGTTCATTATCTCCGGAAGTGATGATAACTCTATCAAAGTCTGGGATTTCCAGACTGGAAACTGTATTAGGACATGAAGTGGACATTCCTCTTTTGTTAATTCGGTGGCGATCTCCAATGATCAGAAGTTCATTATCTCCTGAAGTTGAGATAACTCTATCAAAGTCTAGGATTTCCAGACTGGAAACTGTATTAGGACATGAAGTGGACATTCATCTTTTGTTAGTTATGTGACGATCTCCAATGATCAGAAGTTCATTATCTCCGGAAGTTGAGATAACTCTATCAAAGTCTGGGATTTCCAGACTGGAAACTGTATTAGGACATGAAGTGGACATTCCTCTTTTGTTAATTCGGTGGCGATCTCCAATGATCAGAAGTTCATTATCTCCGGAAGTGCAGATAACTCTATCAAAGTCTGGGATTTCCAGACTGGAAACTGTATTAGGACATGAAGTGGACATTCCTCTTATGTTAGTTCGGTGGCGATCTCCAATGATCAGAAGTTCATTATCTCCGGAAGTTGAGATAACTCTATCAAAGTCTGGGATTTCCAGACTGGAAACTGTATTAGGACATGAAGTGGACATTCCTCTTATGTTAGTTCGGTGGCGATCTCCAATGATCAGAAGTTCATTATCTCCGGAAGTTCTGATAACTCTATCAAAGTCTGGGATTTCCAGACTGGAAACTGTATTAGGACATGAAGTGGACATTCCTCTTATGTTAATTCGGTGGCGATCTCCAATGATCAGAAGTTCATTATCTCCGGAAGTTCTGATAACTCTATCAGAGTCTGGGATTTCCAGACTGGAAACTGTATTAGGACATTAAGTGGACATTACTCTGGAGTTAGTTCGGTTGCGATCTCCAATGATCAGAAGTTCATTATCTCCGGAAGTGGAGATAACTCTATCAAAGTCTGGGATTTCCAGACTGGAAACTGTATTAGGACATGAAGTGGACATTCCTCTTATGTTTATTCGGTGGCGATCTCCAATGATCAGAAGTTCATTATCTCCGGAAGTGGAGATAACTCTATCAAAGTCTGGGATTTCCAGACTGGAAACTGTATTAGGACATTAAGTGGACATTCCTCTGGAGTTAGTTCGGTGGCGATCTCCAATGATCAGAAGTTCATTATCTCCGGAAGTGCAGATAACTCTATCAAAGTCTGGGATTTCCAGACTGGAAACTGTATTAGGACATGAAGTGGACATTCCTCTTTTGTTAATTCGGTGGCGATCTCCAATGATCAGAAGTTCATTATCTCCGGAAGTGCAGATAACTCTATCAAAGTCTAGGATTTCCAGACTGGAAACTGTATTAGGACATGAAGTGGACATTCCTCTTTTGTTAATTCGGTGGCGATCTCCAATGATCAGAAGTTCATTATCTCCGGAAGTGATGATAACTCTATCAAAGTCTGGGATTTCCAGACTGGAAACTGTATTAGGACATGAAGTGGACATTCCTCTTTTGTTAATTCGGTGGCGATCTCCAATGATCAGAAGTTCATTATCTCCGGAAGTTGAGATAACTCTATCAAAGTCTGGGATTTCCAGACTGGAATCTGTATTAGGACATGAAGTGGACATTCCTCTGGAGTTAGTTCGGTGGCGATCTCCAATGATCAGAAGTTCATTATCTCCGGAAGTTGAGATAACTCTATCAAAGTCTGGGATTTCCAGACTGGAATCTGTATTAGGACATGAAGTGGACATTCCTCTGGAGTTAGTTCGGTGGCGATCTCCAATGATCAGAAGTTCATTATCTCCGGAAGTGCAGATAACTCTATCAAAGTCTGGGATTTCCAGACTGGAAACTGTATTAGGACATGAAGTGGACATTCATCTTTTGTTAGTTATGTGACGATCTCCAATGATCAGAAGTTCATTATCTCCGGAAGTTGAGATAACTCTATCAAAGTCTGGGATTTCCAGACTGGAAACTGTATTAGGACATGAAGTGGACATTCCTCTTTTGTTAATTCGGTGGCGATCTCCAATGATCAGAAGTTCATTATCTCCGGAAGTTCTGATAACTCTATCAAAGTCTGGGATTTCCAGACTGGAAACTGTATTAGGACATTAAGTGGACATTCCTCTTTTGTTAGTTATGTGGCGATCTCCAATGATCAGAAGTTCATTATCTCCGGAAGTGGAGATAACTCTATCAAAGTCTGGGATTTCCAGACTGGAAACTGTATTAGGACATGAAGTGGACATTCCTCTTTTGTTAGTTATGTGACGATCTCCAATGATCAGAAGTTCATTATCTCCGGAAGTTGAGATAACTCTATCAAAGTCTGGGATTTCCAGACTGGAAACTGTATTAGGACATTAAGTGGACATTCCTCTTTTGTTAATTCGGTGGCGATCTCCAATGATCAGAAGTTCATTATCTCCTGAAGTTGAGATAACTCTATCAGAGTCTGGGATTTCCAGACTGGAAACTGTATTAGGACATTAAGTGGACATTACTCTGGAGTTAGTTCGGTTGGATCTCCAATGATCAGAAGTTCATTATCTCCGGAAGTGATGATAACTCTATCAAAGTCTGGGATTTCCAGACTGGAAACTGTATTAGGACATGAAGTGGACATTCCTCTTTTGTTAATTCGGTGGCGATCTCCAATGATCAGAAGTTCATTATCTCCGGAAGTGATGATAACTCTATCAAAGTCTGGGATTTCCAGACTGGAAACTGTATTAGGACATGAAGTGGACATTCCTCTTTTGTTAATTCGGTGGCGATCTCCAATGATCAGAAGTTCATTATCTCCTGAAGTTGAGATAACTCTATCAAAGTCTAGGATTTCCAGACTGGAAACTGTATTAGGATATTAAGTGGACATTACTCTGGAGTTAGTTCGGTGGCGATCTCCAATGATCAGAAGTTCATTATCTCCGGAAGTTGAGATAACTCTATCAAAGTCTGGGATTTCCAGACTGGAAACTGTATTAGGACATGAAGTGGAAATTCCTCTTTTGTTAATTCGGTGGCGATCTCCAATGATCAGAAGTTCATTATCTCCGGAAGTTGAGATAACTCTATCAAAGTCTGGGATTTCCAGACTGGAAACTGTATTAGGACATGAAGTGGACATTCCTCTTATGTTAATTCGGTGGCGATCTCCAATGATCAGAAGTTCATTATCTCCGGAAGTGGAGATAACTCTATCAAAGTCTGGGATTTCCAGACTGGAAACTGTATTAGGACATGAAGTGGACATTCCTCTTTTGTTAGTTATGTGACGATCTCCAATGATCAGAAGTTCATTATCTCCGGAAGTTGAGATAACTCTATCAAAGTCTGGGATTTCCAGACTGGAATCTGTATTAGGACATGAAGTGGACATTCATCTTTTGTTAGTTATGTGACGATCTCCAATGATCAGAAGTTCATTATCTCCGGAAGTTGAGATAACTCTATCAAAGTCTGGGATTTCCAGACTGGAAACTGTATTAGGACATGAAGTGGACATTCATCTTTTGTTAGTTATGTGACGATCTCCAATGATCAGAAGTTCATTATCTCCGGAAGTTGAGATAACTCTATCAAAGTCTGGGATTTCCAGACTGGAAACTGTATTAGGACATGAAGTGGAAATTCCTCTTTTGTTAATTCGGTGGCGATCTCCAATGATCAGAAGTTCATTATCTCCGGAAGTTGAGATAACTCTATCAAAGTCTGGGATTTCCAGACTGGAAACTGTATTAGGACATGAAGTGGACATTCCTCTTATGTTAATTCGGTGGCGATCTCCAATGATCAGAAGTTCATTATCTCCGGAAGTGGAGATAACTCTATCAAAGTCTGGGATTTCCAGACTGGAAACTGTATTAGGACATGAAGTGGACATTCATCTTTTGTTAGTTATGTGACGATCTCCAATGATCAGAAGTTCATTATCTCCGGAAGTTGAGATAACTCTATCAAAGTCTGGGATTTCCAGACTGGAAACTGTATTAGGACATGAAGTGGACATTCCTCTTTTGTTAGTTATGTGACGATCTCCAATGATCAGAAGTTCATTATCTCCGGAAGTTGAGATAACTCTATCAAAGTCTGGGATTTCCAGACTGGAATCTGTATTAGGACATGAAGTGGACATTCATCTTTTGTTAGTTATGTGACGATCTCCAATGATCAGAAGTTCATTATCTCCGGAAGTTGAGATAACTCTATCAAAGTCTGGGATTTCCAGACTGGAAACTGTATTAGGACATGAAGTGGACATTCATCTTTTGTTAGTTATGTGACGATCTCCAATGATCAGAAGTTCATTATCTCCGGAAGTTGAGATAACTCTATCAAAGTCTGGGATTTCCAGACTGGAAACTGTATTAGGACATGAAATGGACATTCCTCTTATGTTAATTCGGTGGCGATCTCCAATGATCAGAAGTTCATTATCTCCGGAAGTTGAGATAACTCTATCAAAGTCTTGGATTTCCAGACTGGAAACTGTATTAGGACATGAAGTGGACATTCCTCTGGAGTTAGTTCGGTTGCGATCTCCAATGATCAGAAGTTCATTATCTCCGGAAGTTGAGATAACTCTATCAAAGTCTGGGATTTCCAGACTGGAAACTGTATTAGGACATGAAGTGGACATTACTCTTTTGTTAGTTATGTGACGATCTCCAATGATCAGAAGTTCATTATCTCCGGAAGTTGAGATAACTCTATCAAAGTCTGGGATTTCCAGACTGGAATCTGTATTAGGACATGAAGTGGACATTCCTCTGGAGTTAGTTCGGTTGCGATCTCCAATGATCAGAAGTTCATTATCTCCGGAAGTTGAGATAACTCTATCAGAGTCTGGGATTTCCAGACTGGAAACTGTATTAGGACATTAAGTGGACATTCATCTTTTGTTAGTTATGTGACGATCTCCAATGATCAGAAGTTCATTATCTCCGGAAGTTGAGATAACTCTATCAAAGTCTGGGATTTCCAGACTGGAATCTGTATTAGGACATGAAGTGGACATTCCTCTGGAGTTAGTTCGGTGGCGATCTCCAATGATCAGAAGTTCATTATCTCCGGAAGTGATGATAACTCTATCAAAGTCTGGGATTTCCAGACTGGAAACTGTATTAGGACATGAAGTGGACATTCCTCTTTTGTTAATTCGGTGGCGATCTCCAATGATCTCAAGTTCATTATCTCCGGAAGTGATGATAACTCTATCAAAGTCTGGGATTTCCAGACTGGAAACTGTATTAGGACATGAAGTGGACATTCCTCTTTTGTTAATTCGGTGGCGATCTCCAATGATCAGAAGTTCATTATCTCCGGAAGTTGAGATAACTCTATCAAAGTCTGGGATTTCCAGACTGGAAACTGTATTAGGACATGAAGTGGAAATTCCTCTTTTGTTAATTCGGTGGCGATCTCCAATGATCAGAAGTTCATTATCTCCGGAAGTTGAGATAACTCTATCAAAGTCTGGGATTTCCAGACTGGAAACTGTATTAGGACATGAAGTGGACATTCCTCTTATGTTAATTCGGTGGCGATCTCCAATGATCAGAAGTTCATTATCTCCGGAAGTGGAGATAACTCTATCAAAGTCTGGGATTTCCAGACTGGAAACTGTATTAGGACATGAAGTGGACATTCATCTTTTGTTAGTTATGTGACGATCTCCAATGATCAGAAGTTCATTATCTCCGGAAGTTGAGATAACTCTATCAAAGTCTGGGATTTCCAGACTGGAAACTGTATTAGGACATGAAGTGGACATTCCTCTTTTGTTAGTTATGTGACGATCTCCAATGATCAGAAGTTCATTATCTCCGGAAGTTGAGATAACTCTATCAAAGTCTGGGATTTCCAGACTGGAATCTGTATTAGGACATGAAGTGGACATTCCTCTTTTGTTAGTTCGGTGACGATCTCCAATGATCAGAAGTTCATTATCTCCGGAAGTTGAGATAACTCTATCAAAGTCTGGGATTTCCAGACTGGAATCTGTATTAGGACATGAAGTGGACATTCATCTTTTGTTAGTTATGTGACGATCTCCAATGATCAGAAGTTCATTATCTCCGGAAGTTGAGATAACTCTATCAAAGTCTGGGATTTCCAGACTGGAAACTGTATTAGGACATGAAGTGGACATTCATCTTTTGTTAGTTATGTGACGATCTCCAATGATCAGAAGTTCATTATCTCCGGAAGTTGAGATAACTCTATCAAAGTCTGGGATTTCCAGACTGGAAACTGTATTAGGACATTAAGTGGACATTACTCTTTTGTTAGTTATGTGACGATCTCCAATGATCAGAAGTTCATTATCTCCGGAAG